>JAECXP010000005.1:3570644-4797216 GCA_018152965.1 Scaptomyza pallida | reverse complement strand
AACATAAACAAAATGCATAAAAACGTTTGGATCGTAGCAGGGATTAAAGTGAAATTTTACATGTTGTCCTGAAGTGAAGGCTAACAAGGATTTGCTATTAGCGACATCTATGCAGGGACTATCTTTGTGTGTGCATGTGTATGTGTCTGGGTGTGTATATGAATGTGTGTGTGTAGTGCAAAAAGCTACTACAGCTGTTTGCTGTTTGCCTGCTGCTTCTCGCTGAATTGTCGTAAAAATGTAATGGGACTTTTGTGTGCCGCTTCGAAAGATGCACACGAAAACTTGTGTGTATGTGTGTGTGTGTGTGTGCCACAAAATGCCATTTAGTTAATGCGTATTTAGGTGTCGCTTGAATCTCTTTTTTGACTCTTTTTCTGGACAAATGGCAAACGTGAGCATAATTTGAAACTTAATACTAAAAACTTTGAGTTTAAAGAACGCTTAAATTACCAAAAAACTCTTTAAAACAAACATTTGAAATGTTTCCCCAAGCAATCTTTGTAAAAGCGAAGCAAAGTTTAAGCAAATATGAAAGAATAAGCTAAAGCCAAACATACTTGCAAAAATGTATTTTTCTTTGCTTCTTTTTTTTATTTTTATTTTTTTTGCGGCAACTTTAGGCATGTAAAGGAGGCATGTTTACGAGCAACGTCGCCTGGGAAACTTGGTAGCTTGCTTCGAATAATAATAGAAACATGATGTACAGACGTATGAACATAAAAACATACATACATGAATCTCAGGTTGATGCCAAAGTTTCAATAAAGATAATTTCGCTCATAAAATAAATATCAACTACAAGCACGGCATACATACAATATGAATACATATGTAAATGTTAGTCAGTCCTCCTACACTTTTGCTTCAAGAAAAACAATACAAAAAAACAAAAAAAAAAGGAAAAGAAGGAAAGGAGAACAGCAAATAAAAGCACTCCAACAATCAAACAAATTGCCAGCCGCAACAGAGCAACAGCAGCAGCAGAAAGGCGGCAACAACATGCAGCAGGGATGGGGCAACGCAAAATGTAACATAAAACAAAAGCCAGCGCAAATATCAACATAAATAAGGTAAAATGCTGGAGCCCACTCGAGTCCTTAAGCAGACAACAAACCAAAAAATACAAAAAACAACACAAACAAAAAATCACGTAAGAAAAACAACTTGGCGATGCTGAAGATTGAATACACTTGAATATATAAGATTTGTGGAAATCGAAGTGCATTTGTTGTAATTTTAGTTAAAATACAAAACATTTCAACAATTTGTAGTCTATCAGAAAATATTTATAAAACTGTAAGATATTTTTTATTTGTTTCGAATCACTTAAAAAGGTTAAACCAACTTCGTATTTTTGGGAATTTTTTGTGCTTTTTTGTTAATCTCGTTTCTTTTCCAGACTTTCTTGCCTTTTTTAAACAATCATATTTTACTGTAAGACATTTTTGAATCTCTAATCAGAATAAAATCCTTATTGAAGAGTATATAAAAAAAACCCGAAAAAACAAAATACAAATTTTTTGTTTTGTTTCTTTTATTTTTTTGTGGCCTCTGCTTTGCGCCTCAAACCGGATACTCCTGTCACTGCATGGCTGTGACTGCTCCTGTTCCTGGTCAAACTGATGCTGCAGTGCCTGCTCTGTTGTTTTATGTAAGTGTGTGTATGTGTGTGCTTCCCGCATTTGTTTGCCTGGCTAATTTAACAGCAAGTTTCTCATATGTACGATATATGTTTACTCGTATATTTCCAGTTGCCACTACTTGCTGTTGTCTCCTTTTGTTTAGCATTTCTCTCTCTATCTTTCTGTCTGTCTTGCTCTCTCCCTCTCTCTTTATCTCTGTCTGTCTGATAGGATTGCTGCTGGCATCAGTGGCATCAATAACCAAAGATAAATATTTGCGTACAACTGTTGCTAGTGACAGCTTCCATCATGCGATTTGTTATTTCATGCCTTGAGTTCTCTTCATACAAATAAACATACCCACGTGTGTGCGTCTTTATACATATGTTAAAAGAATACAGCATTTGCTTTTGTTATAAATCTGCACACATTGCAATTAGAACATCATTCTGGGGTCGAGATTCGACCGGGGCATCCTCGTGTTGGTAACTTGTCACTGACAGCTGCGTCTTGATATAGTCTCTCTTCTTCACAATTTGTTGTCTCTCTTTGTATTTTGGAGCTGAGTTAAAAGGTCTTGCCGGCAATTCGAGCTCAATTAGTACCAAACAATTCGACTAAGTGCCACCAGCATCAAATATACATTGTTCATATAAACATACATACATACATATGGTACATACGTAGATACAAGTCAACCCAAATATACTTTTGCAGTCATCCCTGATAGCTGTCAGAATGATTGGCAATTACGCAGCAGCGTTCAGGACCCGTATCAATAGCCAAAAGAAAAGAAGAAGTAAATAAAAAAAATCAGGAACGGAAGGCTGCCTTTCAGTCATTCAAAGTATATCGATTTTTACAAATGATCCTAGTGCAAAAAAAAGATAGCCAAAAAAAAAAGATGATCATAGCTCTAAAAAAAATAAACAATATATGTTATAAACACAAAATATTTCGAGCTAAGAAAGAATAAGTCAAAGTTTTTCTTAAAAGTTAAAATATATCTGGAATACAGCCCTAATTTTCTGCTTTGAAGATTTAACGGCCATTTTAAAAATTTACTTTATTTAGCCTAGTATTTTTATGTGTTATTTTAAGTATGACGAAACGTTCCATTTGAATGCTTTGAATAAAAATTCATTGAAAGAACTTCCTTTCGGTTTTTCTGTTACAATATTCAGCAATTTTCTTTTGTTTCAGTAGTTGAGTCTGGTTTTTATTTTAATCAAATTAAGAACAGTTTATTTAATTCAACCATACACACACAAACACACACACGCAGACGTAGCAAGGAGGTATATTCCTTTTTTTCTTCATCTTGTTTTTTTAAATTTTCGCAGCCACCTGTGCAGTTTTATTGTTTTTTATGCGCTTTGTTCTAATTTAACCTAATTTCTGCTTTGCTGCGCTTTTATAATAAAATTTTTTTGAAATTGCTTTTGCCATATTTTTACTTTTATTGTCTATTTTTTTCAGTTTTCGTTTTTTGGCTGGGAATACAACCAACAACAATAACAACAGGTTTTTGTTATTTGCGGTTAACTGTTGTCGAAAATTGTAAGGACGCTGCTGGCCGGGAGATAACTTTGGTGGGAAATGCGAATACAAAATAACAACAGCAACACAGAGAAAACCTTAAAAATAATGAAAAGGATCAAATTGTGCTGAAGCATCGCGCGCATCATAAACGCACACCAACAGGCACACGAAAGCAAAAGAGCGAAAGCACAAAAAAAGAACAAATACATATACAAAACTGATTATCAAGGCACTCAAGAGCATCTGCTGCTGCTGCTGGCCAACATTGGAATTGGCAGTAGAGAAGAAGAAGACGAGAGGGGGCTTGAGTAGGGGAGACAGGGAGGGGAGACGAGGGGCCAAATGTTGGCAAGACAAAAGACAGCAGCCGTCACTGGTCGCTCTGACAGTGCCGTTGAGCAGCTGGCGCGTTGTGCACCAATTCGGTTGCTTCCTTTCTCTCTCTCTCTCCTCCCTTGTCACTGTTCTGCCTGCCCTGCGCGGCTCCCTTGTCTTTTCTGGTTGTGGCACTAAAAACGCTTGTGGCGATTAAAAGGTGATTTCCTGCTTTTTGTTTGCAATTTTCAGCAATTTCATTCTATACAAAAAACAAGTACGAGTATTTTGCGAACAGGCGTGCCCTTTAAACATTACATTAATGTATGTATGCGAGTGTGTGATATCGCTTTGCACTCTATACATAGATATGTACATATAACAGATTCGAGAGTGCGTCTGTTGTGAAAGCCGCTTAAGCCGCCTGACTGCACGTTTATCGTTTTCATCGGTTTTATTGGTTTTGTTTTGCCTTTTTTTTTGCACTTTTTTGTTAAAGCAATTTGTGGTCAAAATTTTTAGTGGCTGCTTGTGATTGTAATTGCTTTGTGTATGTTCAGCGAGGTTTACTTTTCAATCAGCTAGCACAACAATGAGAAAAAGCACAGCAAAATAGAAAGAGAGCCACTTTGCCACTTTACCCATTTACCACTACTCGAATTTGTATCCCCTAAGCAGGCAAATTTCCAGCTAAGCATCTTTGCAACGAGTCCAAACATCAAAGTAAAATGAAGCAGCAGCTCCTCAAAAAACACAAAATAAATAAATAACATGCGAGGAGCAAAAAAAACATCAAAAAAAGAAAAAGGGAACACCAGCAGTGTTAACCCAAAAAAAACAGGTGGCCAAAAACCAGTTTGAATTTTTTTTGGTTGTTGTTGTGCTTGGGTTATTCCACTGACATATTTTCAGTGGCAAGCATCGCATGCATATGGAAGTCACATAATCCATTTAATGAAGCTCGAATTCCTTGCAAATTTTTTATTTTTCTTACTTTTTATGCAACGCTTCAATTTTTATGGTTTCTACAAGATGTAACCATAATTTGCTAACGAATAATTTGAGAGGTTTGGGATTACAATTTGGATGACTTATTTATCATTATGTGAAATTTTGTAATAATTTCAACTGATTTTAGCGCAAAGATTCAGCCTGCTTCTTTTTTTTTTTTTTAAATATCTGCATATTTGACAATGCCGTCGTGCCCTTGAACATTTTATTGTACTTTCACTTCACGTTGCGTAGCTTTATTGACTTTAATTATAATTAAAAGCTGGTAGCATGTTGTTGCTCAGTCTGCGCTGTCTGCGATTTGGCTGACCTTAAAATGTTAATGATTCAGTTAGGCCCATTTACTGGAGTAGGAAACAGGTAGCAGGTAACTGGTATCGCTGCTGTAAACTGTGTGGGTCTAAGTGGCTGCCCGGGGCGAGGCGTTAGCATTAAATATTAAATATGTTGACGTCCTGCGGTGCGTATGAGTAATTTAAGCAGCATACAAGCTGCCATTAAAAAGTAAGGACACACACACGCACAAACACATGGACGAACAGAGAAGAACTCAAGTCGGATTCGGGTATTCTCGGTGCTCGTTAGCACATCGTGTCTCAGATGGCGCATACTAAAAAAACCCACACCCCCAAACAACAACAACAAAAAAACAATGGTATAGCAGTCAGGTATAAAATAAGGCATAAAATGGCCAGATAATGGCAATGGGGTGGCCAAAAACTCAACCTGGTCGGTCGCTTTATGAGCGCACTTAAAGCACCACCACCACCAACAACAACAACAAAAACAACAGCAACAAGAAAATTCTCAAAGCCATAAAAACATGAAGCACTCCACCTGAGCGAGTGTGTGTGTGTGTGTAACAGAGTGTTTATATGTGTGTGTGTGCGTGCTTATCTGATCATTAGCATAAAGTTGACTGTCCCTTTCCCACTCTTACTCTCTTGTGTACTCACCTCCTGGCTGGCTTCCTGCTGACTGCTGCCATCATCCTCCTCCTCGATGCTGGCCGACTGTTCCACAGACTTTACAATTGGATTTGCTTGGGCATTCGCTTTGGCGTTCAGCTGCTTGTTCAACTCATGTTTGTAGTCCTGTTCCTGTTGCATCAGTTCCTCCCGCAACTCCTGCACAATGACCTCCGTTTGCTGCTGCCTTTCCCGTTGGGCGGCCAGCTCCAGTTTCAGCTGCTGATAGTCATTGCGTATTGTTGCGAGATCCTCGTAGGCAGTGCCACCATGCCGCACATCCTTGGCCACATTGCCAGCGGCGCGTTGCAGCTCCACGAGCTGTTTACGTATCTCTGATATCGATTGTTGCAGCCACTCGACAGTCAGGCGCTCCTTGGCGCCACTGTGCGTTGCACGCAGTGTTTGCATTTCGCGTCTGCAATAAAAAGAAGGTACAAAACTATATTAGCATATTTTTAAGCTTGTTTAATTAGCTGCGCTAGCAACTGGGATATGCAAAAAGAGAGTGCGCTCGAACACGCGTCGTATGCGTAACATTTTAATTGACTTTGAAATGGGCAACATGCTGCACGGGGGGCTGCAGTTGCGGTGCACTCTGGTGTGGGAATCTAATTTAAACTGACATTTTCAGGCAGGCGGACGGCTTAATTGTCTGTGCAACCAAAAGCGTTGTGGGATTTGGAGGCGTGGCGTAAAGCTTACATCAAAAGCAAACGCTATTTTTATGCAGTTTTTCAATTAGGCACGTTTTGATGGCGTTGCTTAGATGAGTTTACACAATCAATTCACAACGCTGCCAAAACAATTTCACACAGATAAACACACACACAAACACACACACACACACACAAGGAAATCCGAGACATAGTCAACTGTGATTTATAAAACGAAAACAAAGAATGGCCATAAACTTCTCTACGACCACAAACAAAAAATGTGAAAAATGTGAAAAACATGAAACAACAAGTGCAAAAGCACAAGAAAATATTGTTTAAGTGTAGCAAAATAAATTTTGTTTAGCTTTCTTTTTGCTTTTTGTTTAGTGCGATGCCAAAAAAAAAGGCATGGGGGTAGGAAAATGAAAATGTTGTACCACTTGTGGCAGTTGGCAGGCGCCAGACTCAAAACTTGAGCGCATTTTTGTGGCATTTCAGACAATTAAAGTAGTCAGTTGGAAGAGCTAAAGGCAAACCACTCGCACAGTGCGAGGGAGTGCGAGTGTTTTTTTTTCAACTCCATGATTTTGCCCCTTCCTATTTTCACTATCAACGTACGTAGAGAACTTTTAGACTTTGTTGTTGCTCTATAGCTGCTGCTGCTTTAGCTGTTTTATTTTTCACTGTCAAAAGAGCAGAGCTACAAGCACATTTCATAGCAAAAAAAAAAAAAACTTTTTACGACAGCGTTTTTTGGTTGGGAAAATGTTGCGTATACGTAATATTTCAATTTGCGTACGGCTGACTTATGCACACGTTCATTTGTATGTGTGCGTTGTAAATTTGAAAGTCTTAAAAAGTACATTTTTGTTCTCGTTTTAAGCCAAAAGTTGCCTTCTCAGTTACAGTTGACTTGAACTGCTGAAGAGTTGGTTAATTGTTAAAATGATTTAAGTGGATGGATATTTAATTTAAAATAACCTGCCAAATTCATTGTGTTAACACTGTGCATTTTGCACATAATAGCTTTGATTTTAAACCGTTTCGTGTTCGATTAGATCTTAAATTAGTTTCAAAGAAAAATAAATTTTCATTTCATTGGCAATGATAATTGGCATCATAGCATATTACTAAACTGGCAAATTATGAAAATAGAATTTAATTTTATTTAAATTGCGATGAGCTGTGAAGATTGCTTTGCATTTCATCAATTTATTTGCAATTCGCAGTATAAAAATAAAAAAATGTTTAAGCTTTCACATATTTTGCTTTCAATTTAACACATTTCGGGCAACAGTTTTATCTGCTTAATTTATCTAAATATTTGTTAATACAAATTAAAATACAGCACAGAGAGAACTTTTGCGTGCTGCACAGCTCCAAAAATTTTGCACGATTTTCCGCATGGCAGCAACAGTTTTTCAAATCTTTTTTGCTTTTTTGTTCCGCGCCTTTTGTAAACAACGTTGAAAGCAGCACACGTCATTCAAGTAAAAATTGGAAATACTGTCATTGACATGGAATCAAATTGAAAAAATATGTGCAGAAAAACGCGCCTCATGCCGAAGAAAATGTTTGGAAACTTGTTTGAAGCTGTTTGCATACTTTAATTATCAAAATGGAAGTTGCAATGGAATGCGCTGAATGCGAAGTTCTTCATTAAATTTCGACCAAATCAGTAAAGGCAAATGACTGCCAGTTTAATGGATCACAGAACCTCCCTTTCCCTCTAGGTATATGTTGATACATATGTATGACTATATGGTCTGACTCGTGGCTCGTGCCGCAATCAGATAACGACTTGACGTTGCGTCAAGGGCGGGGGCGGGGTGGACCTCGAGTCACATAAACCACAGTTGACATGACGTTTGACTGGCCCTGGCGAGTTCCTGTTTATGTCTGCTCATTTATATGTGTGTGTGTGAGTGCTGTAGACACGCGTGTGTTGAATTATTTACGGTGTCAGTGACAAAGTTTACGACGTTCACGACATGTGCAAACAAAGCAACAACACCAACGAAAAAACTGTATGTATCTAGAGCAGCGAAACTAACCAAAGCTATTTGTACAGTAAATTAAGTGAGCAACATTTTTGTTGTCCTTTTGCGCTGTAGATCAACAGCAGTTTGCTTGTGCGTGTGTGCCGATGAGACAATCATTATTAGTCAGCTAGTCTGCAAATACAACTAACAAATAGCAGCAGAAGTAAACTTTTTTGGGATTGGCCTAGGCCCGAAATCAGAAATCTACTTTGTGCTGCCGCCCAGCAACTTCTTTCTATCAATGTTAAGCTGCTTAAGCAGCTGGATTTGGAAGGTCTCTTATTTGTTTAAATTAACTTGCGCGCTGTGTCTACAACCAATACAAATACAACGAATGCCAAAATTAATCGACGACTCTATAATGCAGACAAATAAATGCTCTAACAAGTCTTTCATACGGATATACAAATAATATATGTATGTATAAAAATTAAAGTAGACAAATTGTTTAGTATTAGTTAAGAAATTTAACGCTTTCAGAGCACTTTTACATCACGGATATTCTATTGTGAACGAGACTCAGTAAAACCATTTAAAGAGTAAAACAAAAAATTAATAGAGAATGAAGAAAAATGCAGCAAAGCGTTAAAGTGTTGCCTAATTTCAGGCGCTGGTAAATGGACTTGGGGCGTCTTGTGCACATGTGTACGACAGTAAGAATTAGCGCAGAGACGCCCCCTAATTTAAGGCACGCTGCCTGTAGCAGTGACAGACAGCATTACGAGAGAACGAAAACTTCTTGTTGAACGAACAACTTGAGCTTAAAAGTTTGTGCCAAAATGGCAGCAAAAGTTTGCAAGCTGCAAGTTTTTAAATTGTGGGTCATAAATGAATTGGCTTTGTGGGTCATTCGGTCCGTGGGCGCAACCCGCGAATTAAGCTATCAATTTGCGGACTCACCTCAATTGATCCAATTCGCTGCGCATATCCTCATCAACACTGGCCGCATCGGTGGTGAGCCGCAGGGATTTGCGTAAATTATGCTCCAGCAGTTCGTAATCCTCGCGGCGACGCGTCATCAGCGCATTCAATTGCTTTGACAGCAGACGCACCTGATCGCTCAATATCAGGTTCTCCTCTTTGTTGTTGTTGTTGTTGCTGTTGCTGGTGTGTGGCTTGAATATCTGGGCGCCATTTGAGAGCAGGCCCAGCTCGTTATCGTTGTCCTCATCGTTGACAAAGCGCAGCAGCTCAACGCTAGATGGCGCTAGTGTGGCAGCCGCTGCAATCGGAGCTGAGCTTGTTGCCTGCGCATCGCGCAACATGTTGTTCACATCCTTAATGACGCCGGTGGCACCATGCGCGCTTGCCACCGCCACCGCAACCAGCAGCAGCATCAGCAGCGGGATCGATACGATAACGCGCAACATTTTGGGACGCAACGGCAAAAATAAAATTGTTATTTAAGTCAAGGACACACTTTTGAATAAGTTTCAATTTTGGTTGCACAACTTAAAATTGCTTGGCTATGCTATGCTAGTATTTATGCAAATTTTGGCCACGTTTCATGGCGGACAGCGACTTAACACCTTATAAAAAAAATGCGGTGCTAAGAATATTCGAATTATGCGCGATTATTCCTTCACGTTTATTTTATTTTATTTTGTTTAGCTTTGCATTCACTGCTCTTTTGTTATTTGGCTGCCTCAAGGGCTGCCCTTTTCAAGCGGCTTTAACCGAACCGAAAACACACACAATAAACACAAATCCACACTCACACACGCACAAATACTCTCCCTTCGAGCACGGTTAGAACTCGAATAAACTTCTTGTGCAAATTATTGTTTGATTTCCCACACTCTTTCAGCTGTTGTAAGCTTTTTGTTTTGCGCACGAAGCAGTTGACGCGATAGTCGTCGTAGGACTAAAGCGGCGCGCAGCAGTTGCTTCCTTTATATACGCCAGACGTGACCGAAGTGGCGTCGTTTAACACAAATGAGAGCGGCTTAAAATGAGGGAGAGAGAGAGAGCAACTCGGAGTTAAAGAGCAGCCAAACTGGCTGTTCAGTCAGAAACCGAACTGAAACGAAGAGAACGATGACAAATTAAGAGAAGTTTCTGCACTTCCTTTTGATTATTCTAATGATATCTAGAGGCGGCTTGTTTAACAATAGCAACACACATCGTAAATAATTGCCTTTTATTGAATTTAAGTTAATTTCTAACTTAAGAACACATTTCATTTTCAAAACTTTGTAGGTTTCCCTGGTGCAGAATGGTGTGTGCATATGTTATCTGGCATATCCTTAAGCATTATATTGCTGTGGCACATGGCGCGCCTGCGGTCAATCAACAAGAGTAGCAGATGGTGTAGTCCTTTTTTTCTGTTTTTACATAAGAAATGAAAAATGTCTTTTACTAAGTTCTATACAATGTTTACTTGAAGACAATCATAACCATTTTAAGAAGGTTTTTAAGCTCATTTTGCCAAGCGAACAAAATAGAAGTTACAACTAAAGGTAATGTCAACTTTAAAATTTCCAACAAAGTAGTCTATGGGATTTTGTACTTTTATTGAATCGCATAAGTTGAAATTATCTTTTGAGAATACGCTTCTGAATCACTCGGATAACATTTAAACTCATAGTTATAGGGTTTTAATCTTACTTTATATAGCTTTAATGAGTTGCAGATTCTCTATTGCAACAGAAGAGTGGTAAGAGTGCTTGCATAGTGTAGCTTTTGAATGCAGCCCTGAAAAACTGAAAGTCATTTTGGCTAAAACTAAAAGCTAAAACAACCAAAGCGAAACACAGAAATTTTGTGGCAGTAGCAGAGAATGGAGTTTATTTAGTGGCATTGTTTCCAACAGCTCGTGTTGAATTTTCCAGCATTTTTGTTGAATGGCCAGCGTGGAATATGCCAAAAATTGCGCACTTTGTAGCCATGTGACGGGTGCGCGCTCCTAACAAAAAAAAAACCAGCAAAAAAACATCAAGCAACTAAAGGACAGGGCAAAAGGGCGAACTCAACGCAATCCATTCGGTGGGTGGTGCGCTTCACTGCACACGGCACAACACAAACGCACTCACACACACGGACATGATGTCGTGTTGGCCGTTGCAACAGTTCTTTCTCTCTTTCTATCACCTATTGTTGCCTTTTGTCTGTGCTGTGTATTGCAATTTGCAATATTTTCGCTTAATTTTTTCGAATGCAAACTGTTTTGGTCTGTAGCGATGGGCTTGGGTTAGGGTCGGAGGGAGTCAAAGTGGAGGGTCAGTAGCTGACCAGCAACAACATCAATGGGCTTATAATCAACTGCATTTGCCAGCTACATATGAGTTTTATTCTTGTGTTGCATGCAATTTAACTACATATGTACATACATACTTGTTCAAATGTGTGTATGCATGTATATATTTTTAATTTTAGTTACCTTTGTATTGTGAGGTTGTGTATCGGTGGCGCGGTGTTCTAGCTTGTTGCACATTGCATTAATGCAGTCAACTCGTGCGGCTAACAGCGCATCCGGCTATTCCCCATACCCAAATAACCCCCAATGTTCACATACCCTACACCATCTAACCCCTACACAGTTGGGCGTGGTGCAGGTGGTTGATGGTGCTTCTGTTCTTCCTTTTCTACTCGGCAAATTGCAAATGTGCAACTTTCTTCCATTTGCATTGCTCTGTTGCGTGCTATTCTCTTCAGTTCTTTTTTCATTGCAATGCATTGTCGCCTGGCTGTCATTGTTGTTGGCCTTTTGGTATTGTTATTGTTATTGCTGGCTTTTATGGTGTTGTCTTTTTGCCTTATGTGGTTCACGTTATGGTCGGACCATATTAAGCTAATGGCCTGTAAGTTAAACTTGCCGGCTGCCGTTATTGTTGCTGCATTCAAGCCATTAACGCTCTACTTCGTGGTTGAAGAACTTTGGAATGTGAATGTTTTAGAATCTCATATTATTTACAGCAATATAAACAATAGACAGCTGGCTGTGAAGGACACAGAGGGATTCTATGAATATTTTTACAAACTAACCATTAGATTCGTTAAAAAAAAACACATTCGATAAAGTTGCCTTGCAAACAAACTAAATTCTTATTATATCAATATGGAAGCGGTAAAAGAGTTCAAGACTGTAAAAGCGAAAATGGTTAAAGAAGTTGTCTTATTATAGGCTAATGCTAAGCACTAAAGAATTGTTTCACCCTGAGGGGCTTTCTGACTAATTGACTTCAAACTCAGTTAGTTAGCTCGTTTAAAAGGGCAAATACTTTTATGAAATGGCCTAATACATATAATAGAGTCAAAACCAAGCCCACCAAGTGAAATTATATTCTAGTCATGTTAAATAGCAAATTTCAATCAATGCCTTTCCAAAAAGTGCGCACAAATTAGCGCAGGTGTTTTTTCAGTGAACTGTTCTCAACTGATATGTGCGCTTGTTTTGATATGGGTAAAACGCCCAAAGACTCTGGATTGTTTGCATAAGCACGCAGGCGCACGCACACACATATACACACATATACTTAAAGAACACGCGCACAGTCTGTCGTCCAATTTGGGCACCGGCAACGCCTGTGAAACAAAGCTGCAATGTGTGAATGAACAGGTTTTCTGCCTTTGCACGCGATACAAAACAGCAACAGTTAACCAAAAAAGTATCTGCGCAGTCGCAGCTTGAAGCCTGCGCACTAATCATCTGAGTGACAACAGCAGCAACAACAACTAAAACCAGAACAACAACAGCTGAGCCCTGAGCAAAGCCAACCGGCTGCCGTTGTCGCTGCTGCTGCTGCTGCTGCCGCTGCTGCCGCTGCTGTTGGCTAACGGCAGGTGCAAAAATATTTACCACTCGAAACGAAAATTTCTTACCTGATTTAATCTTTTTCTTTCACATTTTCGTTTTTTTTCGCTCTGCTTTTGTCTCCATTGTCGCGTTGCCTTGTTCTTGTCTACGAGTTTCGTTTTTTTTTTTTTGGTTGCCAAGGTTTTGTGTCGTTGTTGCAGTTACTGCTGCTGCTGTTGCAGTTTCTGGGTTTCATCGCTTGCTCCTTGCCATAGCATGTTGCCAGCATGGTTCGCTGCTCGCACACAGACACACACACTCAGACAAACACGCACGCACACAGAGTAAGAGGGAAAGCAAACACATGATGATGTTATCACTCAAGGCTGTTGCTGCATGACTGCTTCCATTTGTAGCTGGTGTGCGTGTATTCATTTTTTTCTTTGCATTTGTGTTAGTGCTTTTGTTTTCTTGCCAACACCAACACTAGTGCAAAAAATAAAAGCAGGCAGGCAGCAGACATCGAGTTCTGCTTTTAGCCAGAATTTCATGCTGCGTTCCCCTAATGAATGCCCCACGCGAATGCGAAACGCTGACAGCTGCCTTGCCTTAACTGTGATACACAAACAAAAACAACAACAAAAATGCCTTAGAAAGAAAAAAAAAAAAGAAACACGTGAACCAATTGAAAACCCATAAAAATTCGTTGGGCTATGGCACAGACTTGAACTATGTGTGGTCGTCGTATTTGCTTGTGTAAGTGCATGTATTCATGCACGAGTGTGTGTGTATGTGTGTAGGTTTGCGCGTATTAAGGGCCATAACGACAGCTGCATCTACATCGCACATCGTACACTGGAATTAATATCAAGTTTATCGTAATCAACACATTATTTTTTTATGTAGTCCGCTGAAAAAGTGTTTAACAATATCATACTGTAATTGAAGATTGGATATACATATTTATTATTTTTAATCATGTTGTTTTTTATTTATTAACAATAAATACAAAGTTTTAAATAAGTTTATAATTCATTAAAAATAAGGTAAAAAATTGTGCATTAATTTTTCCTCTGTGTAGGCATAACAGCACAAAAAGTAGAATTAAAATAATTAACCTGAATGAGTTAGCGAAAAGTGCCCTGTAGTAAAATAGCGAATAACATATTTAAGCTGATAATAATATAAAAATTAAAAAATAATAATATAAAAATAATATCACAAGAATAAATTATTATTTAACTTTATAGTTGTTAAAAGATTATACATGATTTCTAATTTCATAAAACCGTGTCTGGAAAATGTAAGCTTACAAACAAAACTACGATTCTACAAGCTGAATGTACCCTGCTACAGCCACTTGTTTGGCTGCAGGGTATGAAAAGGATGTTTTCGAGTCTGCTTCTTCTAGAAATCCGAGCAGCTGTCGAGCATTCGACTGTTCGGCCAACAGATTTTCAGCAGCAGTTAATGGACAAGATGAAAGACAGCTAGCTATATATAGGAGGAGCAGCAACAGCAGGATGACGACTTTTGTTGAGCTCGCACACAGTCATAGTTGCATTGCATGTGTGTGTGCCGTGTGTGTGTAGGGTGTGTATGTGCGTGCGTGTCTAGTCGCATAGTTAACAATGCAAATGCAAAGGCAAAGCAGCTTGCTAGCTTTGCAGCTGCTCTTAAGCGAAGTCTAAGGGATATCAATCTCCAGTTCAGTTGGAGTCCCAGTTCAGTTTCATACGAAAGTCAAGTCATAAAAGAAGACCAAAAGCTGCGCTTGAGCCATCAATCATCATCTTGTAGCTGACAGACAAATAAAGCACATTTATACATTATAAGGGTTAATGGCAAAAATTTACTTAATATGCAGTAAAAAAAATTAAATATTTGTAATGTTATAGAAAACTAACAAAAGCTTTTATTGGAAACCATTTTTTTCGAATTGGAAAACATACCAATCTGTTGTGCTAACATATTCATCAGCCTTACGACTTCATTGTTAAAAGTATCTGTAATATCTTTGATCGCTCATATATTTTTGGTGGGCTTACATACATTAAATACGTAAACATACTACCGAGCGAGGCAAAATGGACCACTGCAGCTATTAGCAAATTTTCAGCTCTCAATTTAAATCATGTGGCAGACAGCAGGCACAGCTTTCAAAAAACTGTGCTCACATTCAAAAAGGTTAATAACAAGCTGTAAACAACGCTGCAATTGCCTCTTGAACCACCCACCAAAAAAAGAAAGAGGCAAAACAAAACTGTTTCAGCGCACAAAAATGAAATACTCGAAAAAAAAAGATATTGAAAAACATTGAACACGGAGAAATCTGCTGTTGTTGTTGCTGGTTGTTGTTGGCATTGGAACATCCAGCACAGATGTCGCCCAGATTACGAACTTAATTGCCCCAGTGCAGGATATGAAACCGTTGCACCACATTGCAACAAAACGAACAGAAAAAAAATGCAGAAAAAAAAGCTAAATGGGGCTAGTACAACATTTTTGGCTGCAACTGCGGGTCCTGCCCACAGCAACAATAAAAAAAGGGAAAGCAAAAATACAGTGAAAAATCTCTGGGGGTAAACATTGAATTCGAAACACGAGAAATTTGGTCAGACCTTTTTGAAATGCCCAAATGCGATTTCAATGTCCCTTGCTAGAGATGTCGCTTCGAGCGAAATGTGTGCAAAAAAACTCGGCTTTTGAATTATTTATGGCCCAACGGGTTAAAAGCGGTATCCAAAATATTATCGAAACTGATATGTATAGAAATCAGCAAAGCTAAATATTAAGCACCTCAAGGCATATGCAATCAACAACATGTATTCAAGATTGGGTTTTGACCCTTTTACCAATATAGCCCTAAAAGAAACGGTTAAATATTTAGGCAGAGCCGTTTACAAGTTCTTAAATAAACTATTTTTTCGTTTATGCCTTGGGCCGAGGATATCAAAGCATTTTAAAATCGATTATTTAATATATAATATATCTGATGGTAGTCGTCAACTTTAACCGCAGTGCTATGTATTGTTCTTATTGTATACATAAACTAAGTCAAACTAGTTTTTTGTTTTTTTGTTTGACAAAAAACAAACGCTATATTGATACCTTAATGATTAATTTTTGGCATTACCATATGTATATGGCTTAAGATAGATAAGATGATATTGTTTGGCTGGAGGGAATCGTTTCCATCGTCTTCTGCTTTTGTTTTTTTATAACATCTTATCTTTAGAACATACAAATGTTTGCTCGGTACTTATTCCACAATATCAGTAGCCTTTAACATGTGCATTGTAAATCTTTTCAATTTAAATCAACCTAAAACGTTTGTCATTTTGACTAATGGCTTATCAAACCAACCAAAACAAAAATACAAAACAGAACCATTCAAAACCAGCAACAAAAAGCAAGGAAACTCCTTTGGGCTTAGGCTGCTTTACAACTTCAAGTGTTTGACAAAATTTATTGTATCGTAAATTTCAAATAACACACAAGACTGCAAAAATATAAAAAAAAAAAACCATCGAAAAGAAAGGAAAAAATATAAATAAAGGGAGCACAAACTTTACACAGCTCACAGCTCGTAAATTTTCACGTAAATTTATGCAAACTTTTGTGAGAAATTCGTGATGTTTTCGGTCCTAAGGTGATTTGCTGTAAGACATGCAAAAATGTTCTACAGCGGTGGCGGTAGGGGGTGATAGACAATAATGAGCAGGACATGCACAAGTGGCCATGTCTTGAAGCGAAAAGTCTATTGAGCGCGTCCTTTTGCTGTTTTGGGCGCATTATAAATTAACAAGCAGCAACATAAATATTTCAACGTGCAACGACACCAATTCAATGCCCCTAGACTGAGGCCAACTAAAAGTAGCGGCAAAAAGCAAATGGAAACTGTACGCAATGATGAAGCGTTTAGTGGTGGGCAAAGCTTAAGAACAATAAAAGCCGGAAATGCTTAACAGCAGCAGTCGGAGGAAAGGACCCACAAAACAACCTAACAATGACAAAGTTTCCGATTTTCGTTTTTGTTTTTGTTTTTGGGGCAGCTCCTCAGCTTGGAACCTGTCCACGCCCACCTTGTTGTGCATTGTGTCAAACTGGCGTACAATAAAATGCCAGCAGCAACAAGGACAACAACAAACAGAAACAGGAACAACAATCCAACTAACAATAAGCTCTCTAGCATATGAAGGTGCCTGCCTTGGAAAAATATGAATAGCGTGAACAAAACGGAAAAAAGGACGCGAACAACAAAACAAATCTTTTGGGACAACTGAAAGTTTATCTATACTTGGTGTTGTTGGATGTTATTTGTATTCAACCAACGATGTAATTAGTACAAAAAAATTTTAAAACACCTTGGAGTGGAATCCTTTTGCCTTATTAAAAATTTAGAATATGTTGAAATAATTTCTTTGAAACCAGATTTAAGCACAATTTGAAATTAAATACAGGGTATTACTAGAACGTAATTCTCTTTTGTTCGTTACGTTTTTTTTCTTTTTTGTTTTGTGTCTTTTGCTGTGCTTGCTATTTTGTGTAAGTGTGTGTCTGTCTGCTTTTGTTGTGATTTATTTATTTTGTTGTGTGCCGCTTTGTTGTCACTTTATGCTTTTATTGTGTGCCTGTACCCAGGCATAACACCAAACAAACATACGCCGCGTGGGCCGCCCCCTTGGATTTTCCTGTTGTTGCGACCTGCTCGCCGAGTAAGCAAGAAATCATAAAGTTAAACTTTTCTGATTACCTTTAGAGCAGCAACAGCTCGAGCTCTCGGTGCTCTCAAGTGTCATTAGAGTTATTAGCAATTGTGGCTCATAAATTACGAAGAGCATAGAGGGCGAACACAGGTCAATGGCTTCAATTAATAACTTGGAAGCAATGTGTGTGTGTGTGTGTGCGGCAATTTGATTGGCATGATGTATGAGTCAGTTTACGCTGCATATATGGAAAAGTAAAAGCAGCAGCAGCTGATAAGGAGAGAGAGAGGCTGCAATGAGGGCAAAAGGCCAAGGAATAAAGTCGAATCATAAGCCGGAAATCGTTAGGTATATCACCTGCTGCTCTGCTCAGTTACAGCTAAAGGAAACAAATGCCAAGCCCAAAAAGATGAATCGAAATTGAGGGTAAGCTGATTCCGTATGTTTGGGTAAACGTGTGTGTTGAGGTTTCCTTCCGCATATCCGTTCGATTTGCAGCTTGAACAAGAAGAAGAAGGAGAAATGTGTAAGGATAAGAAATGTCAGCTGCCAGGTTGAGCACACAATAAGCAAAAGTCCTGTTTCCTTTTGCCAATAACATATGCGTTGTTGCTGCCGTTGTCGTTTCAACTGTTCTTCTTTTTGCGTTCGCTCATTTATTTATTCATTCACTGTTTCATTGTGTTCGAAGGCTTCTTTGATCCTTTCTTCCTTTTATTCTTAGCTTGCTGCATGATTTTTTTGATATTTTTTGTATGTATTTATTTATTTTTAATTGTGAACGCACGATTTTTGTGCACACGAGAAGCAAAATCACTTCTGTGGACACTGAACTTTTTGATGAATGCAGCAGTACCAACAGCAAAAGTTGGTGATGTGGGTGTGGGTGTAGGTGTGGGCGTGGGTAACCGTTGGTGTCTGCTGTTGGCGATAAACAATGCTGTGTGGCTGTGTGGCATGTATGTTTCCTGGCAACCGCACATAAAACGCCAACTTCATCAGTTGGAATCAGTGTAAAGAGCAAGCGTCACCCACACAGACACACACACATGCAAAACGATTCTGGAATACGCGTACATACGTACATGCATTGATGGATTTGGGGCACATGGCAAGTGGAGTCGTCGTGCCGCATACGGCTCGCTTACCGCATTGTCCTGTCACCGTCATTGAGAATGAAATATGAACAGCACAAATGTGAAAAGTGTGGACATTGAACGGCGAGTGGACGTTGTTCATTTGCTGACTTGGTCAACGTGGCCAGGCACTGTTTGCATGTTTCAATGTGTATGTGTGTGTGTGTGTGTGTGTGCAGCTGATGCACGGCAAATTGCATGCGGTAGCGAGTTGCATGCAACAACAGCAGCGACAACATGGAAATCATTTAAAATGTTGCATCCGAAATGTTGTGCCACCCACTTATTCATTTTTTGTTCGCTGTTACCGCAATTTAAACGTTGACGGGCAGTGTGGCCACGCCCACAACAACAGCAGCACCGCCCACCCCCACAAAGCTTGAATTATGGTCAACAGTGTGATGGTGAGGGTGAAAGGAAGAGAGTGAAAGAGAAACACCCTTGTAAATCTGTTGTAAGCTCTGGCATTTAATTTTTGTGACTACCAATTCCAAACGTTTTTAATGAGTTTAGACTTTTCGCCCCAAAGCCACGAAATTAACTACTTATTTAGGGGCAAACTCGCTCAATCACGATTG
The DNA here is from genome assembly GCA_018152965.1 of Scaptomyza pallida. NCBI lineage: Eukaryota > Metazoa > Arthropoda > Insecta > Diptera > Drosophilidae > Scaptomyza > Scaptomyza pallida. Next base: position 4,777,896 of record JAECXP010000005.1, on the reverse strand, counting down.
GACATGACTTTTCAACTTTAACCAAGAATTAACTTTAAGCAAAGTAGTATTTATTAATTCTGAGATAAGTCATAGCAGCTCGAGTGGATTTAATATATATTAATTACTTTATTTAATGAAGAGGTACTATATAAATGTAATAGACAAGTACGTAAAGGGAGTAATAATGAGAAAGAGTGAGACTGAGTGGAAAAGAAAATAATAAAAAACATTGTAAGCTGTTAAGGGTATCTAACAAGTCGAGCACTTGCAATACGTATGCTCTGACTTGTTTTTTATGACTTGCCGCAATTGAGTTCCACTTCGTTAAACCAGAAAAACAAAAACGGCCAAGCGAATATTTTATTGGGGTGCCAAAGGACTCGAGAAGTTCGCTCTGAAAATAAAACAAAAAAGTAAATATTATAAAACCGAGTCGAGGGGCAAAAAGCTGCTGAATTAAAACCTATTATAAAAGGCATTAACTTTAATTAAGTTAAATTTGCTGTTATCAGAAATTTGAAAGATTTGCAGAAATGCAAATAAAATGAAATGCCATTGGCATTTTATTAATTTAAATGTGTTAAGACAAGCATGAAAAATAATTTTTTATCAATACTGTGTTTGTGCGTGACAACTCTTTTATGACTTGCAACAATATATTAATTACCATTGTTGTAAGCTTGTTTGTTTTGTTGACAGCCTGTTAGGAAAAATAATAAAATTTATTTGTTAAAAAATTAACCAAATAAACAAATGCAACAAGCGGAACTTAAAATTTAATTTGATTTATAACCGAATACACATATTTTTTCTTGTTTTTTAGCTATATCCAATGATTCATGCACATTGCTTGAATTTAAATTAATTTTTGTTTTGCTTTTGTAATTTCATTATTATTATAATTATTATAAATTTAATTTAATTTAATTTTTATTTATATATTCCTAGTGCTACAAGTTTTATACTTTTAAATTAATGCACTAGTCACTATCGGGTTTGACATTAAACAGTCAAACTAAACTTAAAATACTGAACAAATCACATTTGAAACATTTAAAAATTAGTTCTTATAAATAAAATTTAAAATTTTGGTAATACATGCCTATAAAAGTTTATAAAGTGTTATTGTGATTTTTAAATAATTCTTCATTTTATTGTTAAATAGAGGTGCGCTACTAATAGTTTTCATGTAAGGTACCTCTATTTAACAATAAAGTGAAGAATTATTATTATTATAATTTGTATAATAATCGTAAGTATAATTACAGATTTTTAGCCATTACTGACTGGGGACTGTAACAGGGAGCGGGGAGTGTTCAAAAAATACTTGCGAACAGCGGCTAACGGCTAACAGCTACTCTATTGTGTGTGTTTTGTTCACTCGAATGTTGCTTGTCATCAACTGTACATGTTAGTGAGAGAGGAAGAGTGACTGGGAGGGGACAACAATGAAAGAGAGAAAGAGAGTCATGAGACGAGCAACTGTCGCTCCAGAGTGAGTTATTCAGAGACACTGGCAACAAGAAGAACATACATAAAACCTCACGTGTTTGTGGACTGTGCGTATTTGCTTATGCAAAAGGACAGACGGCGGGACGTTGCGTTGACTGGGGCAAGTGGCAAGTGCGATGGATGCCACTTTTGTGCAGTTTGATTCGCAGGAGCAGCGTTGGATATGTGGTAGAGGGGAAGTGCTGCTGTTGCGTGGCCGTCATCGGCTGCAGGTGCTTTAAAAAATGAGCATGTGGCAAATACTTAAATATTTATATTGAATTTACATGAAACCGTTCGAGCAGACTCTCAACATCAACGTCGTGCAATGGAATTTAATTAAAAAATAGTCATGGCTTAAAAGGGGGAGTTAAAATAGGGTATTCTTTTTTGTATAGGTGTTGTCTGTGCTGAGCATATGAAATGTGCTGCGGTTGAATGATTAATGCCAATTTAATGGCCATTAATTGAACTCCCGCTGCATTGATTGACAGGAGGTAAAAGATTAATTTCAAACAAACGCTAAAACACAAACAAGTAAAAAACTTTGCTGTCAGACGCAGATGACTTCAGTGTTATTCGAGCACGTCCTCTAAAAATAGTTTTCCTTTGTTAAAGCTTTTAAATTGTAAGAGATATACAAAGATGTTGCTCCAAATTAACTTAATTAAGGGTTTCGGATAAGCCGACAGCTGCGAAGGATATTGCACAGAATCTATATATACTCCTTGACTACAAAAAAGTTCGCGATAATGAAATGAAATATGTACATAGTTCAGTTCTTTCACTATTAAAATAGTTTCCGATCATTAGATTTTTATTTACCCAGAAGAATCTCTTTTAAAGCGTAACCGTATACTCTGCAAGGGTAAACAAGTAAGAAAGCTCTAGTCGTGAAATCCCGACTTAGGACATACCCTTAACCCCATACGTGACGCGTAGTCATTTGTGTGTGGTCTTCCTATGACTAAAATGACATAACTTCCGGTGTTTCTAAACCAAATTTGATCAAGTTTGTTTAAATGTTTATAATTTTATCCATTGTTTTAAGCCTCATTTTTACAATTTTGAAATTCAAGATTTTTTTTTTGTTATCGATCACATGTGTATATCGAAAACCAGAAGTGTTATCGATAATTTAAAACATGAAACTTGTTCTGCTTATGTAATTTAAAAGCTTAAGTTGTATGTTTAAAGTGTCTAGCTCTTATAGTTTTTGGTATCGGCGCGTTCATATAGATAGACAGACATGGCTAGATCGACTCGGCTGTTGATGCTGATCAAGACATATATATATATATGATACTTTATGGGGTCGGATATGCTCCTTCTGTCTGTAACATACATTTGCACAAACCATTATACCCTTATTTACCCATTTTATGCGTTAAGGTTATAAAAATAAACGGAAAAAAATCTATAACCAGCAGCTGTGAAATTCAACAGTTTTGGTTTAATTAGTATGCGCTTCTGCGGTCAGCATCTTTGTAAGTATCAATATCTATCTGTAATCTTAATTACGTTGGCTTGAAACGGAATCGCTTGCAATAATGGCAAATGCAAATACACCCTGGGCACACTCACACACTCATGCATACCCTTTAGTTGGGTGTATGCTATTATTAAAAGCGCATTTATATAATGAACGCCTGAGAGTCCTGCAGCGAGCAGGACCCCAGCACTTGCGGCACTTCAAATTGGTCACGCAGCGGCAGAAGTAGCAACAGGAAATAACATTGCAAACGAGGCTAGTTGCAAGCAAGCCAGCAAGCAGCTGCCCCAGTCTGAGTAACGGCGCATACAACGGCAACAACGGGGCGTATGAGCTATCTACTTTTATCTTTTATCTGCAGCACGGTCGTTTGACTTGCTGCTGCTGCTGCTGATGTTGTTGGGCATTAAAATGCGCGCACTCGAGCGGTAAATGCTGGCTCTTATTATTGAAATCGACGTCGATGCACTATATACTGTGCATTAATGCGAAAATTATGCCAAAATATGAACAAATAAAACGCTGCCAGACGGCATGCATTTTCTCGCTTTATCTTACTCCCTGTGTGTATGTGTGTGGCCTTTCCATCATTATTATGCACTTGGCTGCGTTTGCGCTTTAAATAACGCGTGTAATCAGAAACCTTTTGTTTTGAAATTTGATCGTTGGCTCATATGGGCTGCCTGGCGTCGGTCGCACAACTGCCGTCATTTATCGGGGCACACTTCAGCCAACTGGCGTTGAAACACACACATATACACACGCCTTCCAATAGAGGTTGCCACAAAAACCACACGCAGTGCTCTCTACTCTCACTTTCTCCATCTCTCTCTTTCTCACCCTCTCTTTCTCTTTCTCACACTCTCTCTTGCTGTGTCCTTCCATATGGTCAAATATTTGGCCACAAGCCTGATGCCGCACCGGCTGGCCGCAATTTATGAATATGACACCACCAGCTATCAGCATTTGTTGGTTGTTTGCAATTAATTGCAAAGTTGGCCAAAATTGATGTTCAGTTTTGGACACCTTAATACCCTTGCACAGTGTGTTGCAATTTCAAATTATGAGCCAAATTAAAGGTGGCAAAAAATGGTGCAGCTTAAAGTAAAATTATGGTTTTGAATTACACTTTCGACCAACTGACTCCAGCGCATATATATAATCGTTATGGAATAAATGAAACAAATTGAAAAAAATACTATGACAATGCGATCACGCCTTACTCACAAGCTAATAAGTATGTGAAAAGTGTTATTCGTTTCGTCTGCAGAATGCTTATGAAATATTTTAGCAAACTCAATAAATCTTTGCCAGCCCAATGTTGCTCAACTCAACACTTCTTTGTTCGGGCAGGCGATGGATGAAACGCTGGCTCCAAATTGAATATCCATGGGGTAATTGACGGCACAACGACCTTTGTTGCACTTTGAGGGGATGAAGTGGCGGTAATTGCAGTTTCGGGATATTGTTTGGTACAGGTTTTGGCACAACCTTTAGCTCCACATCGAGCTACAGCCGTTGCATGCAAATGTCAAAGGGACTAAAGCGCTTAACGTAATTTCTGACATGCCATGTGGTAAAGTTTTGGCTACAAGTTGGCCTAAACCGTTTTTGGCAAGTTACAAGCCATTGACAGGCCAAATGGGTTATGTTGAGTCGAGGAAAGTTCCATGCCTGCAGCGTCGACAAGTTTGGCGTTGGGGGGATAGATGGGGGCGGGAGTTGTCAATAACAGTTGCACGCACAGGTTTCAGCTTCATTTCATTGCCCGCTTCGAGCTTCGAGTTGCCCGTTTACCCGTTGGCCCGTTTGCCTTCCGATGTCACGTCCTTTTTGCAGCTGACCGCTCGCTTGCACTAATCCTATTTGCAGCTGCAATCTGCGACTGCTCACAGGATCACAGGGAGAGTCCTGTTGGCCAGCCAGACAAGCAACCATTCCAGCCTGCCTCCTTAAAGCAACGAATGCAATACATCAAATTTGGCAGGCTGGCTGCTTTTCATGCCACTTCGCGATCGGTGGCAGCAACACTGTGGCTCGGCGGCGGCGGCAGGTGTGTTTCTCCCCACATATATATTCGACTCTCGCTCCGTGCTGTGTGCTGATTGTAGGGGCTATCAAACAGATTGCAAAGCACATTTGCAACATGCTACGTGCCCCGTAAGCGGCAATTAAGTTTTGTTAATTTTAATGAAGCTTTGTCGCATCTGCTGCCAGCCTTCTGCTGTGCTACTCACTTTTGCGACTACTGCTCCTTGGGGTAAACGACGGCTTAAAAAAAGAGAAAAAAATGGCACAGCCGCTGGACATCATATTGTAGGGATTCGACGTTTTGGTTTTCATGATATGTGCTCTCTTCTGACCCAAAGCAATGCAACAGCTGCTAACTGGGTTTTAGGGGATGTTTCTGTGCTTTTTAAAAGGTTTTTTTTCCAATCAAGCATTTGCAAAAACCATGTTATTTTTATAGATGAATATCGGTTTTTTTAGACGCTCGTTGAGTCTTTACACCTTTGCAGCCAAAAACTTTAAACTTTGAAAACATTTTCGTTCATCTTCGACAAAATAAACGACTGAACATTCATTGAAATACTGAAACATTTTGTTTTTTATAATTTCAGTTGCTGTTACAAAAAATGAGCCACCCAAAGATCTTTAAGCCACATATGTATTTATATATTTTTTAATTTCTTTGTTATTTGATTGAGTTCTTGCACATATGTATATATAAACTAAGTTGTTTTTAATATCGTAACTAAATTGGTGCTGTCTCTTATCTACATGCGCATTAAAATTCATGTTGACTGGTTAACAGTAGGAAAGACGACTTTCTCGACCACAACCAAATTTTTGCTTTTAAGCCATTTCACCTGTTAGCAGTGGCAACTAAGTGTTTGCCGCTCGCCTGCGGCAGTAATAAAAATAGATAGTTAAGTTTTGCATGTGTGTTTGTGGGTGTGTTGCAATTTTTGTTAACGCTTGCAGTTTGGCCACCATTTGCAAGCAACTTTTGTAGCGTACACCACAAACTTTAAGCCAAATGCAGCAAATACCGTAAGCTAAAAGCCATAGCCACAGTTATGGCAGTAGCCAGGAAATCCAGGACCATCAACAGCAACCGGGGCAAACATAAAATTGCAAGCGACTACAAAGTGGTTATTTTGTTTAAAGTAATCCACAAGAAGTCGTTAAAACTGTCGTTGGCAGCAGATTGATGATGGTTTCACGTGTCCAACGCAGATACGCGAGTCGCATCCTCACAGCAAAACCTGTGCCTCGCCTTTATCGTTGCAGCCGCAATGTAGCTTTTTATGATGCAATGTGTGTGAGCTGCTCCTCAGGTTAGATTATGGTATGTGTATCGAAATCATATAATGAGACATGCCACTACAAGATCGACTTTAATATCGGCACATGATTTACGTCTCAATGATTTTTTAGCGCTTTGACATGCAAATACTGCAGGTACACATTCAGAGGTAAGCGAAGGTTCATTCAGAGGATATTCTGCCATAAAATGTGCTGGCTGAAAGAAATGCTGAAAACCCCTTCGCCTGCCTTCTTACACATGCTGCACTTTCGTATCGCCGTCGCCCTTTGACACCTGATAAGTGTCGCTCTCAAAGCGATGCCAACCAAATGCTGAAATACCTAGCTGTGCTATTTTGAGCTTTGCTCTGATGTAATCAAATATGCAAACCAAAGTCAAATTTTTCATAAAAATTGAAGAAAATCATGTGAAGGCGGCAATCTTTAAGTCGGCAGCATTAACGCATCTATAAAGCTTCCTTTTTTAACTTCCGACAAATTTTCAATTAACTTTTTGGCCGCCAGGCATTCGCCAGCAGCTGAGAAAACAATAATACGAATGCGGCTGTATGTGGCACACAGGTTATTGGTAATAAAAGCCACCCACCCACATTAAACATAGAAAAGGAACCTGTTGTCGAGCGTGAAACTGTTATGCTCATTGCCACATCATATTTAGTGGACATTTTATGCATAATTTGTGCCCTTTTATACCCCAAATTGTGTCACAAAATGTGTTTTGCATTAATGTGAAAGCATTTGCAACTCCATTAAGATTATTTATAAGATCGTACATACTTTCCTAAAAGGCTATACTTAAGGCCATGCACCGCTGTGAAATTTGTATATACAATATATTTTTTTTTCCTTAGCCTAATTTTTTATTAAACCCCAAATTGAATGTTCAGTTATTGTTTTAAATTTATTGTTTGTAGCTAAGCACAAGGCAGTTCTACAAGCACTTTGTTTTTAAGATTGTTTTACTTCTTCAACTGTCAATGCCTAGAGCAACATCCCAATTTTTATAAAAGCGTAGTTGTATAGGGAGTAAAATCTTAAAGTTAAAATTATACACTGCAATCTATATTTCCATATATTTAATTTTGAACATATCCTGTTAAAGAAAAAATTCTGCCTTCCCATTGCTATTGTGTTTTCCAAAGCTTGTGCGTGACACGTGACCAGCCAAATAAAATCAATGAAACTTACACTTAAACATGTACACCTCACGTGACCAGTTTAATTTAGGCTCTAATGGTAATGAGTCTGATAAGAGGCCACACTCGTAAGTATTATTGAGTAACGATAACATAAAGCAAAGTTGTTTGACCCGAGCGACTTAAGTACATGTAATTCAGACGAGTTATACACTTAAGTTTTGGGCTTAATTGCAGCTCAATAGCTTTAATCGTGTGCTATCATAGCACTAGTGTTTGCTGAGCTTGCTAATAAAAGTGTGTCAAAGATAAGACAACAAACACAAAGAAATTACCAAAAGCCACTTGCAATAATAGGAACCCTTTCTTTAAATGGATATATTTTGAGCAGCACTGATTTGTGTTTTGTTTTTTTTCGATCCGAGAGGTTTGGTACAATAATTTTTCAAAAATATTATAGAAAAAATATTTATATGCCTTTTTGTCAGTACAAAGTGGTTTATCATCTTATATAATAAATACATAAATATAAAGCACAGTATATAGAAGTTATACTGTAAAATTGACAGTATCAGCGTGTTGTGCATAATGCCCAAATTTCTTAAAGCAATACTTTTGTGGATGTGTTATCTTTCTACAAAATAAAGTTACTTTTGCAATAAAATCAAACTTAAATCCAATAAAACATAGAACAGCCACTTGTGTGCATGCTTGTTTTGTTATGAAATTTGAATGAGATCTTAATCATATACGAATGTTATGGAATGTAATGGCATTTCATCAGATAGAACAAGTAAAAACGTTGCAGTCGGACGCAACCGACTGCGATATACTTTGATACCAGTGCCACTAACAATATTCATACCAAATTTGAAAACTGAGAGAGATATAGCGGTGGGCGGTATAAGTGGGCGTGGCATCCAAAACATTGATGCAGATCTGTTACGGATGCACTACAATGTTCATACCAAATTTGGACTTAGCTTAAAACTGCGAAGATACACCAACGTTTTTTTTTTTAGGGGTGGGGCATGTCCCTTTGTTTGTGGCATCCAATGTTTTGATGCATTACTTTGTCAGATGTCAGCATCTACCTTCATGTAAATTTTGGTGTCTATAGCTTCAAAACTGTAGAAGATACAGGCATTTTTGTTTATAAATTAAGGGGGGCTGAGGGCGGGATAGGTGGGCGTGGCATCCAAACTTTTGATGCAGTTTTTTGGGGATTGTCACCAGCTATCTTGCCATAAAATTTGGTAACTTTAGCTTAAAAGCTGGCGAAGATACATACATTCCGGTTTTTAATAGGGCGGTGGGGCATTTCCCGTTGTTTGGGGGCGGTGCATCCAAAGTTTTGAATCATAACTTTGTCAGATGTCAGTATCTACCTTCATGTCAATTTTGGTGGCTATAGCTTCAAAACTGTATAAGATACAGGCATTTTTGTTTATAATTGGAGAGGGGCTGGGGGCGGAATAGATGGGCGTGGCATCCAAACTTTTGATGCAGTTTTTTGGGGAATGTCACCAGCTATCTTTTCATAAAATTTGGTGACTCTAGCTGCTAAAATGTGGGAAAAACTTGTGTTTTATCGATTCGCACATCGAGGTGTATCGACTTGTTATTGATTTCTCAGGCCCCCTGAGGTCGTAGAGCAACAAATTTAACACTTTGTCTGACAAAGACATGTACCAAGACATTTGCAAAGTTACAAGGCTCTAGCTCTAAGGGTGTCGAAAAAAGTTGCGTTCATACAGACCGACGGACAGACGGACAGACACCATGACGGACATTGCACAAACCCAATATACTATGATACCTTTGGTATCAAAGTATAAAAATGTGAAATACTTCCCACCGGACAGGAATTTCCTCTCGTTGGCCCTGATAAAGCTAACTTTTGGTTTATTTTTAAATGTAACGTTTCTTAAGTAAGATACATTTTGGGCTAACAGTTCTGTTAACACAGCGCATACAAAGATTTTAAGTACATTTTAAGCTTTTAGTCGGGACTCAAGCGTACTGTTAAATGTGCAGAAGCCAGCAGTTCACTTGTGATAGAAAATTCATTTTAGCAGAGAAGTCAACCAAGAAAACGAACTGCTTTAGGCAACTATTGCAAGCAGTTCATATGCACAAAATTGATGCCAAGCAGTGCAATACAATGGCAAATAACGCATACGTAGTGTAGTTCAATTTGGCATGCTCATCATATTAATGTATATGTCTATATTTATCCATTATAATTAATGATAAGTAATATTAAAAGCTGCTCTCATAATATGTTCAATTGTCGACGACACTTTAGTGAATGAAAAATGTCCACTTGACCGATTTTAATCGAATATACCTTCTTCAGCTGCTTTGTCAACAAGCGATTTAAGCCCCTCGGTGACCTCAACGCCCACTTCCTCAATTTGATTGGATGGCAAGAAGAAGCCAAATGTGCCCTTATCACGCAACTCCACAGTGCAGGTGAATGGAATTTTTTTAACACCATATGCCCAGTCCTTGGCAGCACCTGACACCACGTCTAGAATAAATTCAACAACATTTTTAATGCGGATGCGGATGCGTATTAAGTGTAACAGCAAACAACAACACTTACAGTTCAATAAACCGCTGGCGCCATAAGTAAATTCAGAGCCATACGCATCCACAGCGCCATCCGCAAAGGCGGCAGCAATGCGCATCATTTGATCATAGTTTGGTGGAAATTCGGTATTCGAGTACATACTGTCCATATGCATGGAAGGACATGTAGGCGCGTATGTAGCCATCCTCAAAGGAGCTTACAAAGTCCTGCAGGGCGAGTATTTCTTGCTCGGTATTCGGCTCCTCGCCGCCAAACCAATGATCACAAGGATCCTCAATATTCCAGCCAGCGCCACTCCAATAGAATTCAAAATTGCGATTCATATCTATGCCAAAGCAGGGACCCGATGAGTTCGAATAGCCATTGGGACGTCGATTTTTGCGCCACAGACGCTCCACCTCGTGTGTGTAGACAAATCCATCCGGATTGACCATGGGCACAACAATCCAATCGTACTCCTCAGTCATTCGCTGCAGTGTCTCATCGTTTGAGTTAATTAACTGATTAAGTATGTAAGTAACTGTAGCAGATGATATCCATTCCATGGCATGAATGTTGCCCTCAATAAATATTGCCTTATTGCCCTCACGCTTTGAAAGTCGAATGCTCTTGATTGGTCTACCCTCGTATGATTGACCTATGACCTTGCACTCGAGATAATCATGAGCGTCACACTGCTCATCGACCCAGTCATAGATTTTATTCAACGGATGATATGTTTCCCAGTCCATATCGGCATTCTCATCATACGCCGAATCATCCAATAAACTAAATGAATAACAATCATAAATAAAATCAGTTTTCTTTCTTTTTTAACAAAGCGAAGTCTTACGCTTGCAAATCCTCAATGATTATCTCGTAGTCCACCTCCAAGTCGTGCAGTGCATTCTCAAAGGGTTTCTGGTACTGTGGCCCCACAACAACATCATAGCTACGATTGGGCCCTTGTATCTCATGCAGTACATGAATCTTAAAGTAGCAACAATTTTAGCAACTTCTCCTGCTTGTTTTAGTCCAATTTCGTTCGCTGCCACCTACTTGTATGTGATGATGAATTTTTTTAAACTCCTCCAGCTGCTCGCTATCCTTGATATAAGCTTTGTAGACTTTGAAGTTGTCGTAGCGGGCGGCCATTGGTTTTCTGGCGTTGGCCAAAGCTGCCAGGGACAGGACGACAGCTAAAGCTAGTAGCAGCACTTTCATCCTTGTAGTTTCGCTCTTTGTTCACTTATTTGTTTTGCGCAACGAACGTTCGAACGTTCACTCGACCATTTACTCTGTACTCTGTGCTCTTGGCCATGCACTGCCTTTTATATGGAGCACTTGGCTCTCGTGTCGATTAGCTGTGAAGTGCATACTCTGCGAGTGTCGCAGGCAGAAAGTGCAGCAGAAATAGCCGACGATGATGTGTTATCTAATAAGTTATTGATAGGGCAAACTTTTGATCAATCATCTGTCATTGTTGTGAATTACGTGTACACTCGTATGTGTGAGTGTGTGCAATGGCATGTGTCTGTGACATTTTGTGTTTCTTATCACAACTCAGCACTTAACCTACCACAAAGTATCTGACACGTTGTCAGCAAACAAAAACAACTCGTGTATTAACTGGTTGTAATGTTGATTGTGTTTCAAAATTCGAAGAAAACTGCTATAACGATGACCACTCTAAGGGTATAAGAAAGCTTTAGACTTTAGATGATAAGTCTCCTTAATCTATTGATTTTTAATTAATTTCAATTCATTTGATATGATGATATTTGTATGTATGTGTGTGCCCCTTTGCAGCTGGATTTGGACAAATATTTGCCAAAGTAATTGATAAGATATGCTCATGACTTTTCAAAAGCAATTGTCTTGCGGATGTCTGCGCGTGAAGAAGCACTTTAGAAGTGGCAAATAAGTAAGGCTGCACTTGACAAAGACAATTAGAAAATGCCCAGAATTGAAGGACATTCGTCATCGTGGAGTGAGTTGAGGGTACAAAGTTTGCAAATGCTTTTTAATTGCCTTTTCAATTATCAAGTTTCAAATTGTTTAAATATTGATTACAATTTAACTGATGGACATGATGCAATTACGCAGCACAAATACTAAATTGTGGCTACTCGTCGAATTCAAATTAAGTATGCAAATGCACTTAATTAAGGGCTAAACAGATTTGTCAACATTCTAATAGATAGTGGGACGTTGTTGTTATGTTGGGCTTTCATAAGATACATTTTAATTGAAATAATTAATATGTTTTTTTTTTTTTCTATATTGTTGTTTGACAAGTAAATTATTCATAAGCCGCTTGCAAAAACTGACGTTACCATAAACCGTAATTAACATTTAACATTTGCACACAGCGTATTTTAACAGCTGCAGACACCGCACAAAGACTAAAGAGAGAATGTACGTTAACATAGTCTTTGCACCGCGAGAGAGAAAGTCAAATCCGTGTAGATGAGAGTAACAACATGAACTTAACAGACATAAGTTTAAAAAAAAACTGTTGTATCGTTGGTGACAACAAGGACGATGATTTTAAATTGAATATTTTATCACGTTTTTATATGGATATATAACGTAGCATAAAGCACTCTCTACGATGTCCTATAAAAAACGTGTCCACTAATTTAGCTCTACTTTTAATGTGTAATTAAGCAGCGCAATGATTACACAAATGGGATCCAAGGCATTTGTTAATTAAAAGCAAGCTACAAATATGTTTATCCATGACCCAGCGCCCAGAAGAACACGTGCTAAATAAATACGCCAAGTTGTTAAGTACCAGCCGACTTTTGTATCCCCCCAACACCTCCATTCCGCCCAGTCTTAAAGAAGTGTGTCGTAAATTTACATGCGATTTTCTTCATTGTGCATGTGTGTGAGTGGAGTGTTGTTGTTTTTGCTTTTTTTATGCCCATACATAAAGCAACATGTTACTTTTTGTATATTATCCGCCTTTTCTCGTAAGTTGATGTGTCGTAAAAGAGCTGTTAATTAGCTTTCTGGAACAATAAAATGCGGTTTTTCCTGTTTGCATTTGCCAATATTCAAGTAAAAGTTTTTCATACAAACGTTGACTGGCCAAAACAATTTATACTTATACTTATGGGTAGATGGCATAAACTTTAAGGTCGACGCATAAATTGACTTTCATGTTTGGCTTCTGCTCTGGCTCTGGTTTTGACTCAACGCTCGACGCATTCAGGTGCTAGGAATAGCTAAACGTGTCTTCGACAACGCAAATACTTGAGGGGAGTAGGAGGGTGAAAGGCAGTCGGCGTCTGTGACTGTCTGAGATGTTTGCATTGCCGGCTTTGCGTTGCCACAAAAGCAAATATTTACTACTACGGGGGGCTCAACAACACATCTTTGTGGCCCTCGTGTGCGTAGTTTCTGAGGCTTTTTGGGGCATACATATACGAAAGTTAAGATCGTATGTATATATACCCCTCGGGGGTGACAAGCAGCGTATGCTAAGAACTGACAACAGCCGAGCCGAAAACTTTCATCAAAAGCGCACGCAACAGAAACAACAACAACAGCTGCAGGAACAAAAAAATAGTTTGTCTTTTGGCACTTTTATGAAATGTGCACCAAAAATTTCTAAATGTGTGTGTGTATGGGTGTTGTTGTTGTTGTTGGTTTCCACACACAATAACTTTCACTTCGGTTGCTCTCTAAGCGGCTTAAAAAGTTGCCCAAAACTGTTGAGCTGGCAACTGAGCCAAACTGGCAACTGCCAAATATTTGCACAGATAATGAAAGTAATACAATGTGTATGGGTGTGCGCCTCTATATGGTTGTGTGTGCGTGTGTGTGTGTGTGGGTGTGGGTGTGCTAGTTGACAGTTGAACAATGTGTTAAACGTGTGTGTTTGGGGGTAAATGCGGCATCATCAGTTAACCGTTTGTTGCTAGCTTTTGATTTTTATTGTCAATTCACTTAGCAGCGGTAATTGACCCGAATGCCTTCTTGCTTCCCTGCCGGCATGCTGGCTGTCTTTCTTTTTGCTTCTTTTAAATCAATACATCACAAATTTTTGCCGGCGAAATTCAATTTACTAACACACACGTGACTCACACCACACAACCACACACACACATACGCATACGTGCACATACATAACGCCAAATGTCAAAAAAGCACGTTTCAGTGTTTTGGAATTTTGTTTTTGCATGTCATGTGTCGCAAACTTTGAACCCGGCACACTTCCGCTTTTATTTTTTCTTAAATTTGGTGTTTTTATTCCTCTCTGACGTCGTTTAAATAGTGTTAGTAGTATCAAATACGTGACTATCATCAAACATTTAATTTTTTCAATAAATGTCAGCGGAGTTAGCCCAATAAATGTAATAATCATAACAATCAAATATATTTGATGTCCCTACCAATGATGCCCGAATTTGAGATATAATAACTTTGCTGTCGGACGCAACCGACTGTAATATTCTTTGATACTGGTATAAAACTCGGTGTTAGAGATTCTGCCTGCAATGAACTTACAGTAAAAAAAATTAAATCCTCAAAATAATACGGATCTATTGCCTGTGTGTGTCACCTTGTATCCACCCCAAATTTGGCGGCTCTAGCACAAAATTGAGAAAAGTATGGATTTAAAGAGGTGAGCGGACAGACAGACAGGCCGACACAATGACGGGCATTGAATAAAACCAATATACTACTAATACAATTGGTATTAGAGTGTAAAAATATCAGAGCAGCTGCGCTACTTGACAATGACTACAAAATTCGAAAACACCTTTAACGATTTCAATTAATAAGTTTTCGTTTCTAATATTTAGTTACATGTGAAACAAAATTTAAATACTGTCAGACGTACAAAAACATATGTTGATGCTGATCATGGGATCTGAGATATAATTTTATATATATATTAAATAGCAGCACTGGTCATGATGTCTCCTAGAAAAGTTATGCCTTATCTAATAGTAGACGCTAAATAAATTATCCATAACAGGCACTTGAGTGCAGAATATGTTTGGGTATCGGTGTGAAATGACTTGTAGTTAAATATGTCTTTGGTATTTAAGTTGAAGATTCCGTAGTTATGCAAAAATTATTTTAGTGAAGGTATTGATGTTGCAAAAGAAAAACCCAATAAAAATTAAACATTTGTTGTAATGGAGGTGCACAAAGGGGCTGGTGTTCAATTTGCAAGTGCTTCTGATTGCCCTAAGGACATGCAGCAGGCTGTTTTTATAGACGAGCAATGCGTATAAAATATCGTTGTTCGGAAAAATATTGTTCTTTAATTTAACACAAAGGGAACCAATCTCTTTTGTAATTAAAACTTTATGTGGCAACAATAATGTGATGGTGGCAATTTAATCCAGTTATCATACAGAATATGGTAAAAGTTGATATGATCCAGTATGAGGTCAACCTAAGTGTTTATTATTTATGGGTCCTTATTTGGTTACTTCATCTACATACCTTTTTCCAGTGTACATTTTTTTCTTAATTTTTGTATATCTATGGTTCTTTAGATTAGCCATTTATCTATTGCATATGTACTCACAAACTTTACATTCGACTTTGATTGTTAAAAGCTACACATTGAGCAATTCTAAGAAATGGACTTATAGCACTGCACATAATCGGCATATATTCATAAAATACATCGCCAATATCATTCACATAACAGTGGCTGTAGATTAATTTGACCGCATCATTTTCCTTCCCTGGATTGACAGTATCAAGGTTTTTCTTTAGTCAATTCGATTTGACCTTTTAATTTAATGAGCAAAAGCACCATATTATGATCTGACTTCGACTTGCTCCAATCTGCATTCGATATTTTCTTGTACTGATTAAGTACAATACCATCACTTAGACTTATGTTAAATAAAGGATTTATTCATTTAACTTGCATAAGGTAATAAACGTTTTTTCACTATTATCAAACTTATTAAACTATGTTACATTGTGCAACTACCTCGACAGTTGCTTAAGCTTATGTTTTACATCTCTCTTTTGCGAAGACCTCTCAATTTGGCTATAAGCTCTTTATTGCAGTGCAGTTTAAGTGTTTAAGCATCGCTTTCATATAATGTCAATCACAAAAAATTCAATTATGTGAATCAATTTGTAGTTTTATGCCCAACAACACACATAAGAGCGCGTGCTCGGGCGTACTGTTAAACTATATGCATATAAAAGTGTTTTTAACATGCTCAAATCGATTTGAGTGGCGTAAATGCGTGGCAGGCATAACACACTTAGTAGTCTTTCAGACCCGCAAAATGCTCACATTCATACACACATACATTTGTAAGTACATACATATATTCCCGAGGATCCACGCCCTCTGCATTTTGCATTGTTTCAGTGCAATCGTCTGTGGCTAATCTGGTGCTATTTGCTCTACCGTTGTCTATCTGTTTGGTGGGTGGAGCTCTCTCCGTCTGGCTAGCTGGCTGCCTGGCTGGCTGGCTGGGCCTCTATGCATTCAGACACGGCCCATAAATTAAGCAGCTCCACAGCTCCAATGGCTAAGTGCTTTCAGTGTTTGGGCTCCGATTGCTCCAAATGCTGTCGACTGCTTTGTCTCCAGCTCTAACTTCTGCTCTCCTGTTTTGGCCATTGTGCTTGGCAAGATTTATGCTCGGCAGTTCGCACTTTCACATGCTGCCGTTGAGGTGGTTTTTAAAATGCCAAGCCACGTCTTCAGCGCAGTTGTGTGCAATTTCTATTCATTTCAGCTTGTTCCATTTTATTCCCCTTTGCCATTTGAAATGCTGTTTTGAATTCATACATTGAAATTAACGCATGGCCATAAAAACTGCCATCAATTTAATTCAATATTCTACGTTGTACCAATATATTGTTTAATATATATTTATTTGTTAAATGTGACTGAAATGAATCTGATCACTAGACATTTATTTAATTTTTAATTGAACTCCTTAACATGTTTAAGTATTTAAGTTTTGTTCTGCTTACATTTATTTTGGCCAAATATGATTTGAAAATGTTTTCTTACATATTTGCAGAAACAATTTGTTGAATTTGTTTCATTCTATCTGCTTGTTTGTTTAAATCCAAACATTTTTAGGTTTTTGGCAACCGGAATAAAGTGCAATTAGTAACAAAAAACTGCAGCTGGGCCGTTTATGTCCTTGATGGATTTATTGAAAAGCCCAAAACTCAATTATCACATATTTAGGCCAAGTGCACTTCACCTATAAAACTAACTTACATCGCCCCAATTCCAGACTGGAATAGAGAAACGAAACAAAATATGATGAGAGTTTGCACTCTTTCGGCATATTCTGTCTGTTCTATGTTTATGACCAAATGTTAATTAAAAAGACCAGCTGCATGCTAGGCAACTGGCAACTGAAAGACTTCGCTGAACACTGCCATTATAGCAGACATTCTATTATTTTACTTGCCTGACCTTTTGCCGTTTTAGATAACTAAGTTCACACAGTCTGCGCCGCTGTCCGGCTTATAGCGCTTAAATAGGCTACATTCTTGTACAGCAGAAGCCGCCAGCCACCAGCAATCAGTGAGCCAGCATACAAGTAAAACAGATAGTTCATACTTCTCAAAATTACTCACACAAGGCTTTGTCGTCCGGGGCTTACACAAGCAAAGAAGCTAAACAAAAAACCATTTGCAAGCTTTGAGATCTCAACTGGTTGATACCCTTCCTTGAAATAATATAAACTATTCATAAGAAAGTGCTGTAAACATAAAGTGCTGTAAAACAATCGGATGGACGAACAAAATGAAATAAAATTGATGAAATTTTATCAAAATAAAAACAATTTCCAAATGTTTTTTATGGTTGCATAAATGTTTCTTACTCTTCACCAAAAATCAGCTGGGAGGATATTAGAGAAATTTTGCACACAGATGGCTTATAAATAAACATTGTTCCTAAGGAATACCTTTGCTAACATACGAACATTGTTGTATACTTTTCAATGACATCGTTATAAGTTCAATACAATTTTCCTGCAATTATTAATATACATACATACTTTAAGATGTGTACATACATACTTAACAAAGTGTTTTTAGATTAATCAAGTTTAATTCAATACTTATGTAAAATGGAAGCTAATTATTGTATTAATAGACTGGTTTTCTTTTATGTCAATCTCTCAAACTTTTCCTCAAAATCCAATTAATATACAAATTAATTAAGTCTTTGACAAGGACATCATTTTAAAATCACTCACACACAGGGTATATGTATTATTCTCATAACTAAAAGCCAAAGTTCTAAATATACGGTTTTTTTTTTCATATTTTCTCATCACATTCTTTGTCATTTTTGTTTTCAATTGCTTTGCTGCTGCTTGTGCACACCTGCCCATACCAACACACATGAACACATTCTTCAACGGTTGCAAACACACACACACACACACTTTTTAATTACACTGCACATTTGCACTTCAAGTGCAGGGCAACCTGCTTGACAGATGCTGATGGGCGCAAGGCGAAGGAGTGTGTGTGTGTGCCGGTGAGGCGGGCAAACTTTCATGCCACGTTGCACAAACACAAAAAAAACCGCAAGCGAGCAAAGAATTTACAACATGTCCTCATCGTCATTCAAATCCTTGCGCTAAAGCCTTGAATTGTCATTGTGTTTATTTCGAAATTGAAAGATTTTTAAATTTGTACGCTGAGAAGAAAACAAATTTGTTTGGCTGGGCGACTTAATGGTCGCACCTGTGACTCGCTTTAAATTCATTTGGCTTCACATTTTTTTTATATTTTTAGACTTCTTTATGAGAATTCCGCTGCCGCTGCTTGTCCGGCTGCTGGCTATGCGCATTTTTCTTAATATTCAACGTTTCTTTTTGATGAGGCTTCATTTATTTTCATTGCTCCCCCAACTCGTTTGCTGGGTGTAGTTAAATGAATTGAAGCACCAAATTCGAAATTTAAATTCACTAACTAAATTCAGCCAACATTTTTTTTGCTGCAACTAAAAGCTGTTTCCATAAAAAAAGCTTAAGGACGCATACCCTTTTTACTTGGAAGCACCACATATTCGCATATATAGTATATACTAAAAATAAATATACACATATTTTCGCCTCCCGTTGTTTTTGCACAAAATGTTCCCAAAGAAACCCAAATCGACATTAACTTAGCATTAAATTTTATAGTGAGCATTCGCCAAACAAGCCAACAAAATATTTCAGAATTTTTATTTTGTGGTCAAGAGCAGACATTTAATTATGGACGACCGCAGAAGATTCACGCTGACATAGTTGTTAAAAAAAAAAATAATATTATTAATATTACGACGAAACGAATCATAAGCAATTTTGCTACTATAAATGAAATACACATTATGTCTGCAAAATATAAATATACGAAGTACACACACCTTTGCATTTGAGTTATATGAACGAACGAAATAGATTAATTGCCTATGTATGTTACTGTCTCTAGCAATATCTTTGCCGGATGTCAAAATACATGTTATTACAATGCAAGAGCGATTCGAAACTTGCTTAACTTAAGCATTCTCGAAATACATGCAACAACAACTTTTTGCATCATATTTGCAAGAGTTATAACAAGGATTTAAAAAAGCGGCAACGTGTTTGTACTCCTTCACCTGAAAAAAAAATATACAAAAATCATTAAAATTCATTGCGAATAGTTGAAGTAATATGCTATTGAATATCAAATAGTAATAATATGCAAACTATACTAAAATGATACTCATGCAATAGTTAATGAAGTCTTTCCATTATATACACACTTAATTTGCATTGTCGTTTTGTTATCATTATTACAGTAAAAAACTGGTTCTACAAAAAATAAATAAAAAAAGTATAAAAAAAACGTAGCAAAACAAGAAGAAAAATTGAAAAAAAAAAAACATCTCTTATCTTTGAGTGTGCTGGCAGCTAGTCAACCTTTGGCTTTTGGCATGGAAGCACCGGTAGTGCATTAGTAAATTGAAAGCAAAGCACGTTGCCTTTATAGAGAAGACGACGAACAACAATTTGTATGCGTGCAGTCAATACACTAACATAAACGCACACAGATATAGAAAGACATAACTGTAACTATATATCCATGCTTACATACATGTATGCACAAATATGTATGTGTATGGTGTGTCTAGCTAGACATCAAGTTAAGTATACGAGTTGCAAAAGCTTTTCAGCTCACTCCCCATTCAATCAAATCAAGCACAGGTCTTCAATGCCACTTGAACTTTGCCTTCTGCTTTAGAAAATCACCTAAGCCTAATGATGTGCTAACTGACCGCATTTCTATAGGGGATATCTCTATATATATGGTGTATTAACTTCTCATACAGCTGTCCCTATGGGAACGTCGACAAATGCTTGCTGCTAAACTTTAATCTGAATTAATTACCATCCATTTGACAGTTATTAGAGATAAAAAATTTAAATAACAGACGCGCTTTGAAAGTTACCAGCTAACTCATTTTTTAGGTCATATTTAATCAAGTGTGCATAATGGGACTTCGACCTGAAAAGTGTTGCCCAACAATCAGTAAAACTTAACTCAACTCTTTGCCATTAAAATTGAATGCTTATAAAATAGAACGAAACAAAAAGACGGCCAGTAACAGTAACAGAGTTCATCAAGCGAGAAAATAAAAAAGTAAAAAAAGTTCCTTCGAATTTTACAACAAAAAACAAAATCAAGTTTTTAATATCGAACGAAAAAGTCTAAAATCTTCATCTATGTTGTCCCCTTTAATGTCTCACTTATTAAATACCACGCCCACTTAAAATTACTCTTTCGATTACCAGCTTTCAGCTGTGTTGAAGCTCAGAAGCATAACATGTTTTTACTTATTAATGTATGTATATTAGGCGCATTTAGTTTATATTTATATATTTACGTATATATTTATATATATACATATATAACCTATATATTTGCGATGCCATTTGCAATGGAAATTGTTTTGCTTGATACTGACAATTAGGCGCACGGTCCAGCAGAAAGCATGTTGAAAGAAAAAATTATTTTAAACGACTAGGAAAGAAAAAAAGGGAAAATTAAATGGCGGAAAGTACTCCTGTCCCCCGCCCGCTTTTTCCTAATGCCGTTGGGTAGCTGAGCATAAAACAAATTGGAAATTTACAAGGCTTACAAAAGTAAGAGGTAAGGTCGTATTATGGAAATTGTTCTTTGCACTTAGATACGTAATACGAAAGGATTTTAATGCGCATTTGCGCGCATTACATTACGTTTTGAAAAAAGAGAAACAAAATAATAAAATTAGTCCGAACTTTGTCAACAAGTTGAACTCCTTGTTAAATAACAAATCAAACTGTTCAATTTCTGTTTATTTTGTAGTTGCCAAATGAAACGGTCAAACATTAAATAAGCCTAAAAGTAAGGCAAAAGGGTCACAGCAGGGCAGCTTGACTGTGCAGGCAGGCAGGCAGTAAGGCAGTCAGGCAGGCACCCAGCCAGCCAGCTCATACAGTTATTTTAGCAGCTTTGCAGCAAACAATAAATTGAACCTTATGGCTACTGACAGCTGACGTTTGGGCCGTATAGCAAATACGCACAAAGCACAGCTATTCATTTGGAAAACCCAATTCATAAGCTCTGACACGGCAATCTCAATACTAGAGGGTGTGCGTTGAAATGCTGCAAATGACACAGCGCGAGCAGAGCAGCTTTCGATTAATCCACTACAAAGTTGGGTTAAGAAAGAAAAAAGCTTTAAAGGGTTAACATTTTTTGGGCAATAGCTATAAAAGTAAATAAAAATTTAACATTTCAAATTTTTATTAAATAAATTCCACATAATTTACAATAACAAGTTAAGTAATCGGTTTCTTTCTGATTTTGTAGTTTATTTAAGTTTTTTTTCTATACTTTATACTTACCAAGAACATACGAAATGAAAAAAGAACTAATGGTTTTGTGCAAATGTTAGTAATAGATAGAAAGACAGAGTATGCAATAAGTGTTATTAGATTTTGTCAAAGATTGTACATGTAGTCTATGTGAAGTATATACTATGTATATTCTTGATTAGAATCGCTTGTTTATTCGATAAATATATCCGTTTGCTTCTATGGGATCTTTTCCTTCAGTTGTTGCAGCTTTTTTTTCAAAATAGCTTTTCAAATGCATGTAATAATATCTGGCACTGTATATTTAACTTTTTAAGCTCTGACATTTTACAATTTAAATGTAAAAGTCTAAGGATTATTATTATACAATTTTCTGGCACTCAAGTCTGGAATGAAGTGCCCGAAATTTAACATAATTTGCAGTGTGATTTCGCAACAATTTGTGATGATGTTGATGGGCGGCAAACCAAGGCGAGGCAAAAGAAAAAGCCACAGACGAAGCTAACGCCGCATGACCACAAAACTTACAGCAAGAAACTAATAATAAAAATGTTAAGATAAATCTCTTTAGCTTTTGCGTTTGCCTTTTCTTTTATTTTCATTTCCTTTTTTTTTTTTGTGTGTGTGCGGTGCAGTCAAGTTTCAATTTCTCGCTCTTTTCAGGCTGCTGCTCTCTTGCTTTCACTGACTGTCTCTGTTTGCGGGCTATAAAGTATCTCAGATTTATGCTTTCACTGTGTGTGCATCAGGCGCTGATTCTATTGTGTCTTGGATATGAACAACCCTCTTATATTTTATGCGCATAATGGCCAAGTACAGCAACAGAAACAACAACAACTATCGCATCGCACTCATAAAAAGGCAAAGCAAAATGTTGCTTGTGAGTGCTTTTTAGGTAGATTGGGGCTGGCTTGGCCTGCCAACGTGGCCATCAAAATGACGCCTGAGCCTGGCCTTAGGTTATTTTTGTTATTTTCATGTTATTTACACAAAATTGCGCCAGGGGTCATTCTCAGTGTCTGTCATTGAAGGTGTTAAAGTTCATAGTGTGGCGTTTTGTGATTGCGTCTCACTCTCACGGAAAGTCACTTCCGCCTCTTTGTGCGTGTATTTGTGTGCCTTATGATTACATGATTACTTAACATACATATAGAAAAGAGACCAGAAAAGTGCAGACTTTTATTTTTCATTTCATGCAAATAGTGTTTCATACGTTCAATATATTCTTTTAAGATTATACAAGCGGATGAACTTAATTTGACAATTATTTTATAAGTTTTTATTAAAAGTAAATCCCTATTTTGTATTTGAAACGTTGCAAACATTTAATTTAAAAGAAGTGCCTTAATGCTAAGCTTATCTTCCTTACTGAAAGTTTATTATATTTCGTATTTCGTATTAAATATATATAAAATATATTTAATATTTATTCAATGTGCTCAAATACCAATACGCTTATTATAAATATGCTTGTTTAAAATATATAATTAAGAAGCTATTTATTATTATTATTATTATATATTGGGGTGAATGCACTGCGAGCTTAAAGTTCTATTGTGCCCCCTTCTTGGTCTTCAATCAAGTCCAGGTCTTGCATGAAAGCAAGTATATTTGTTGGGTTAATTTTTTTCTAAATCATTAGGTTGTAAAATATGTCTTTTTAGGAAACGACTTATTATCCTTACTAACGCTACGCACTCTGCTATAATGTGCAAGAAAGATTCTTCTTCCATTTCGCAGAATCTGCAAATCTCGGTGCTAGTTATGTGATCCTAAATATTTTATACAACAGTTTTGAGCTATGCCAACTGCCTCCGCCCCTTATAAAATTGTAATCGTCTAAATACATTAAATTTTTAAAGCTTAAATCACCGCACCAGATCATTATTGACATTCCTTCTTAATAATTAACATCCAGGTACAAAAATGTTTGTATTTAAAATTCGAACTTTGATTTTTGATTTTAAATATGTTATGGAGCAGCTTGAACGCTTACAAAAATAGTAAGAAAAACTACTTTAGCAGAACACAATTCCTTCTGTAGTAGCAAAATCAGTTGCTCCAACACCAACACATATTGATTTTCATGAATGTGTGTATGACACGTGCATTTACATAGCTGCAAAAACGGTCAATTGTGGTGCATTAAAGGCCAATTAACGTGTCCGGTCATGAAGCTAATTGAATTTATGCACATGAGCGCATCAGCTCATCCATATATAATATTCATATTCACATTTAACACATTTGCAAACCGCGTTGTCTGGTAGCAAATGAGCAAAAAGGAAATTTACACAAAAGTACAAGTTTTTGTTACATTATATCCAATTATGGCAAAAATAATATTTGGTGAGATGCCCTTATGCTGATTTAATTAATTGTTTTTATAGAGAACACCCAGAAAACATCATACTTCTCCAACCACCTTGTCAAAGGTGTTAAATACGATTCAGCTCATGTTTCAGTTTGATAAAATGAGATGAAGCGTTTTAAAGCAATGATGTTTAAAGCTTACGGTTTTTAGTAAATTGAATTAGCTTCCCACTTAAAGTATTCAAAACAATTTATTGCATACCGTATAAATAAAAACTGTAAAACAGATTATATAAATTGTAGCGGAAAGCAATTGAACGTTTTTTACTTAAGTTTACAAGGATTTTGTTCGTAAAAGTGTATCATTTTATTTTGCAAAAAACCATTTAATCTTTTCTACTCATTTTATAGAATCGGGTCACAAAATATATAGGATAATATGTAAAAATATATAAGTGAATGTAAATTTTTTCTTAAGTGAATATCACTCAAGTCAAGCTTGCGACTTTTGTTTCTTGAGCCTATCAATATGTATTTATTTTCAATTCTTGACTGAAAAATCATTTATAACATGCAAAAGCAGAGCCTAAAACAGACACACATTTATATATGTACATACATACATATTTGTATGTGTAGTCGAACAAACACAAGACACCCACGCAGACTTGTGCCGCTTATCATTTAGCCAACATTCGTGTACAGTTTTCATTTGCAATGAAGAGACGCTTGCGAAGCTCCCGAGAGAAGAAGCGAGGGATGTGGAGCAGAGACAGAAGGCTCTGTGTGCCAACCAATATGGTTGTATACAAGCAACGAAACAACGGCGCAAACAATGTAAACAAGCTGAAATGAAAGAAGAAAAAAAAAGAAACAAGCCATGCAAACAAGACCAAGACGAAGAAAAGCGAAGAAATTTTCTTGTTAACAAATTGCAAAACATTTGCTTTTAAAGACAAATTACTCGGTGGCAAAACAAATTGCTTAGCAGCTGCTGCTGCTGTTGCTTTTGTTGTACCATCCGAGCGGCTGTTTGGCCAACGCGTTTGGACCACATGTAAATTTTTGATTAATTGGCTAACAGAATTGATGAACTTAAACTTGAACGCATACGTTGCCAACTGATCATATTGTTAACTTTTAAAAAATTTCACTTTCGCTTGAATAAACACAGCCGTTGCATTGTGGGCTCATAACCACGTCCCTTACTCAGACACACTCTAGGCAGCTAATTGGCTGACTTAGTAAAGAGAAACATGACACATTGACTAATTAATGCGCTTGCAAACTCAGGCAAAGCTGCTCAAACTTCAATCTTCTAATGAGTTTGCAATCAAGAACATTCACAAATGCGATTCATTGATGCCCAATGTCCAATGCCCAATGCCTGCCCCCTTTGGTGGCTTACTGACAGCATTCACTGCCTGACTGCATTTCAAATTGTTTGCCAACTGAAAATGTAAACGAATACGCTTTAGTACAGCTTTCCCATTTTTATTAGTCATTAGCAAACTAGTTAGCATATTTTCGAGCAAAGCAACTGTTGCAACTGCAATTTTGGCAATACTTGTTTATGGAAATATCATTGCTAAAAATACAAAGCCAGAGCCGGCTTAATTGTATTGCGGCAGTGGCCAGTGGTGTATGTATGAATTATTTGCCATTGTGGCTGCAACCAACTTTACAGAGGAAACAATTTTGTGCACTTTCTGCTTGAAGAATCCCGTGCTCTTTAAATTTAATGCAACTGATCTTAGTTCATGTGTGGCTTAAAACTTTGTTTGTTTAAAAGCTGAACTATCTTTGCCTACTCTTTTGCTTATGTTCCAACTTTTCTTAAACATACTTTATCTTTAATACTCATATACTTTTTAAAGCTTGCTCCGTATACTGGCATCAAAACAGTATTTTTCGTTATCCAAGAATCAAAATGCAAGCAAATACAATTGAAGTTCATTTATATCCTTTTTTTGTCCATGAAGTTGTTAATTTTTGGTATACGGTACCTTAATTAAGTAGCTGTTGGTTCGAATTTATACCCAATTTTCACCCACAACCTAGTCGTCGCGAATAATATAAGATTTCATACCGTAATGGCTGCACTTTTCAAAAGGAAATAAACTTTCTGTTGCAACAGCGACAACATAATTTAAATACTTTTAGTTATATTAAAAGGGCCAATTATAAAACAAAAGACTTATACATATATGTATGTAATTGTAGCATCAACCCAGCAGATCGTATAATTCTGTTTATATATTTAGATTTTATTGATTTTTGCTATCACGCAATTCAGCATACATAAGTTATCACTCAAATTACAATTCATAATGTTGTCTGTGCTTGAAACGTTAATTAAAAAATATTGTTTTATTCAGTTTAGTCATGATTTTGGTGATTTCATTGTTATCATTATATGCTAAGTTATTTTCAACACAACTTTGCTTTTGTGGGGCTCCTTTACTCGTTTTATGCACATTGCCAAACCGCATCGACTACAGTTTGAGGTTACTAACTAAGTGTTGCCATGGTGGCAGTTGAAGTCCTCTGTATTGCGAATCTAAGCGGTTATTGCCATGCACCGTTGCACTACGGTCAAATTTCAAGTGCCAAAAGGCAATAAATTGCAGGAACAAACACGAGCATTTTAGCTTCTGGTTTTAATAACTGAAATAGAGATATCCAATATACGGAAATGCAATCTTACTTATTTAAACAGATTTGAAAACAGAATGATAGCATAATGATGATTTACGGTGATTATGTTACTGTTATACTTAATTTTTTAAGTGCTTTTTTAAACTGCGCATTTACCTTGATAGATATGTTCAACATGTGAAGGTGGTGATATTTTGAACAGGTGCGTCTATTCGCAGTCCCGTTAAATTACCGAAAACTAACAGCTAAAATCATCTTCCGCATGCCTGGGTCTCAACATGCACATAAATTTAACGGCTAAGTGATCTATTATGTGTGTGAGTGTGTGTGTATGTGTGTGCGTATATTCG
Organism: Scaptomyza pallida; assembly: GCA_018152965.1. NCBI lineage: Eukaryota > Metazoa > Arthropoda > Insecta > Diptera > Drosophilidae > Scaptomyza > Scaptomyza pallida. The sequence continues at coordinate 4,750,705 of JAECXP010000005.1, read as the reverse complement.
TGTTGGGTATCATTTGAGCATCGCATCGGTCCCAGTCACGAGCTGGTCCCAAGCAAACAGAGAACCATCCATAATAAAGCAGCATCTAAGCAGCCAATGGATGTGATATTATGACAGGACTCCAAGCGATGTGTTGTGTTGCGTTGAGTTAAAAGCAAACAGCTGTCACTTTTAACACTTTGGCCAGCTCGTGGCCAATGGCAACTAGAGTTAAGCCTTTGATATACAAGGCATTAATAAGTCAAACTATGGCTGACTGGCTAACTGGCTGATTGACTGGGGTGGCGAGTGCACAGAGTGAAAAAATTACATGCTTGAGCGCATAACTTGGCCATTGGCTGTGCCTTGCATAATAAAACCCCATAAGTGTGGCCTACTTGCCCGAAACACCCCCGGCTCGGTGTGGTAAACAATGCGGTCGCAATATGCAAATTTGGAATGCTGGTAAAAGTGTTCAGATGAATTTACATAATTTTGCGTGTTGGCAAAAACGGTTTTTGTTTATTTGTATCGGTCTCAGTTGAAAAATGATTCACTCAAGACCCTTAAAATGCTACACTTCCCGAACATACACACACACACACACACACACAAATGTATTTGATTATCAAGCTAGTTAGCTGATTTGCCTTATAGATTCACATTAACACCCATCACACACACAGACACACACACACAATGAAAACATTTATATTCAAGGCATCCTGCGCATACATACTACATAAATATAATTCATTTTGCGTGTGCTGCCAACTCGTATCGATTTATGCAGCGCACGTGCTTGAAGCTGGCTTCCCATTTTGCATTCGAATAGTCTTCCTGCAGCTGCATCGAGTCACGATCCGCACACTTATTGGCATTTGTTGCACTTTATAAAATCCGCTTAACGCGCTTCTTTTTTTTATTCATTCTCGTGTTTATTGTTGTCATTTCTGCTGCTTGCTGCTGTTCGAAATTATAAACGCAATCAAAGTAAAAATACATCAACATTAAACGTAAGCCACAAGACTTTTGTTTGCAGTTGAAAGGCCACAACAGACGATAAATATAGTAATACATTTATCACCTGCCTTGGTTTTTCCATCCCTAACTCACACACATACATCGTTTGTGTCCAGCGTTTCTGTAGTGCCATTGAAATATCAATTATAACGAGCACACAGCACACATGCAACATAGAGTCGAGTCGAGTTGCTGCACAAGAGAAAGTCGGACATTAAAATGTTCCTTAATTGTGTTGCATGTTCAAGTCAGATATTGTTCTAATAAGCCCACATTGAAACACATCATGGGTATAAGCTTAACTTCCTAAAATTTACTTATATTTGTTTGTATAACTAATGTTTTACAATTTATCATTATACTTTCTGCATTTTTTTTTTTTTTTTTTTTTTTTTTTTTTTAAGTACATTTTTATTATTTGATTAGCGCACTGCTACCCAAGTGGCAGCTTAATCTAATCAGTCTTTTAAATAAATTTGACTTCATAAGGTCTTAAGTGTAACTTAAGACTAATAATTTAACATATACTGTTAAATATTGCCCTTTTCAATGATAATAAAACAATGATTTTATTTAGGAACTTTATATTTTATTTAGTTTCTCTTTTCGATGTGCTGCGGTTGTGTGCATTCAAAGACTGACAAAACGAATAGTGATGATACAATAGTTTTCTAGAGATGATATTCAAAATATTATACAATAGTTTTATAGAGATGAAATTCAAAATATCGATTATTAAATAAATACAAATCATCGATTAAACTTAGTGTTTCTTTTCTATGATTTCTTTGCATATATTCAATACACCTCCTCAAAGAAAACATAGAAACACAATTTTAAATAAATAAAAAAATTAACTTCAATAATAATATAATGATAATGATAATGATATGACACACCGAGCATTCTGGGAGTTACATATTGTGGTCCAATATTCATTGCAAAGGATTGGGGAAAACCCAGAAAAACCCAACCAGACCAACATTAAATTATTTAAATTATATACAATATTAATTTCAAATCAATTCAAAATATTAAGAAAATAAAGAATAATAATCACTTAGAATAAAAAAAAATAAAAGCAAAGTTCCAAAAATTGATCCAACTCATTGCTCAATTCTGCAGTCTTAACTGGTCCCTCAGGTCTTCAAAACGTGGTCCAGGCAATGGCTTAGTTAGAATATCCGCAAGCTGCTTTTCTGTAGGAATATACTCAATAGTAATTAGGTTTTGTTCAATCTGTTCTCTTGAAAAATGATATTTTATATCAATATGCTTAGTTCTTTTGTGGCATGTGGGATTATTAGCAATACTTATACAACCTTGGTTGTCTTCAAAAATTTTTATAGGCTCAACTATTTCTAACTTTATACTTGTCGCTAAGGACTTGAGCCACATAGCTTCTCTTGTGGCCTCGAATAATGCCATATATTCAGCCTCAGTAGATGAAGCTGCAACTGAATTTTGCTTTCTTGTGTTCCAGCAAATTAAACATGTATCAAACATTTTAAATAGGTAACCAGTAGTACTCTTTCTGTCGATCTCATTGCCAGCCCAATCAGAATCAACGTACCCAGTAAAAATATGTTTATAATTAATTCTTTTAACAAAAGTTAACTTTAAATTAATTGTACCTTTTAAATACCTTAAAACCCTTTTTAGGCATTTCCACAACTCTTCATTATTTTTGCTTGTATATCTACTTAGAATACCAACAGATATACTTAGATCAGGTCGAGTACATAACATAATATACATTAAACACCCAATTACACTTCGACATGGTGCATTATATTCTTCGTCTGAATTTAAGGCTTCATAGTTAAGTTTACTTGGAAGTGGAGTAGCAACTGGGTTGCACTCATCCATACCAAACTTCTTTAAAACATTATTTATGTAAGCTGACTGACTAAGTTCCAGTTTGCTTTCAGATCTACTTAGTTTTATACCTATAAAATGTTTGATTTCTCCCATGTCAGTCATACGAAATTTACCCATTATATAGTTTTTAAATTTAGACATTGTTTCTAAATTTTCGGTTGCAATAACCAGATCATCTACATACAGTAGCAAATATATATTCTTTTTAACATCTCCCTTATCAGAAATGTAAATACAATGATCTACAGGAGAACTAACAAATCCAACAGTTTTTAATATATTCTCAAACATTTCATACCAGCATCTAGCTGCTTGCTTAAGACCATAAATTGATTTGTTAAGTTTGCAGACTTTGTTATCATTTTCACAGACCAACCCTTGAGGAAGTGTCATATAGATTTCCTCCTTTAGTTGTCCGTTTAAAAATGCCGTCTTTACATCCATATGATGTATCTTTAAATCAAATTGATTTGCTAAGGATAAAAGAAAACGAAAACTAGTTATCCTAGCTACAGGCGCAAAGGTTTCATCATAATCAATCAAATATTGTTGCGTGAAACCACGTGCCACAAGTCTGGCTTTATATTTAATAGGGTTACCCATTTCATCATTCTTTATTGTGAAAACCCATCTACAATCAACAATATTTTTACTTTCAGGTCTTTCAACAAGATTCCAAGTATTATTTGAATAATGAGCATCTAACTCTTCTTTAATAGCTTTTTCCCATTTTAACCTATCATCTCTATCTTTTATTTCATTAATTTTTTTTTTTTTTTTTTTTTTTTTTTTATTAAAAATTTTTTTTTTTTTTTAATTTTAATTTTTTTTTTTTTTTTTTTAATTTTTTTTTTTTTTTAAAAATAATTTTTAATTTATTTAAAAATTGGGCTTAAATTTTGTAAAAAATTTTGATGTTTTTTTTTTTTTTTTTTTTTTTTTTTTTTTTTTTTTTTTTTTTTTTTTTTTTTTTTTTTTTTTTTTTTTTTTGAAAAAAAAATATTTTTTTTTTTTTTTATTTTTTTTGAAATTTTTTTTATTTTTTTTAAATTTTTTTTTTTTTTTTGTTTTTTTTTTTTTTTGGTGGGGGTAAATTTTTTTTTTTTTTTTTTTTTTTTTTTTTTTTGAATTAAAAAATTTTTTTTTTTTTTTTTTTTTTTTTTTTTTTTAAATAAAAAAAAAAAAAAAAAAGGGGAGGTTTTTTTTTTTTTTTTTTTTTTTTTTTTTTTTTTTTTAAAAAAAATTTTTTTTTTTTTTAAAACCCCCCCCCCCCGTTTTTTTTTTTTTTTTTTTTTTTTCCCCCGCATTTTGAGAAACTTAAATTTTATTAAACGTTGGTTGTTTTCCCAACCCGACATTGAGAAATTGGCCAAATGTTTTAGGAATATCGTTAAAAATGGTTTGTGAATATAAAAGACAATTGTTTAAAAGTTTATACGGTACTGGGGGTTTATCTCTTAATCTTTCACTTTTTCGAATTTCGAATTTTTCGGTTTCTAACGGCAGATCTTTACCTTTACTTTCATTTTGGAATCTTTGACTATCCGTACTCTCATTCGGGACATTTTGATCGTCCGTACTTTCATTCGGGACATTTCGATCATCCGTACTTTCATTCAGGACATTTCGATCATCCGTACTTTCATTCGGGACATTTCGTTCATCCGTACTTTCATTCGGGACATTTCGTTCATCCGTACTTTCATTCGGGACATTTCGATCATCCGTACTTTCATTCGGGACATTTTGATCATCCGTACTTTCATTCGGGACATCACAGTAAATAATTTCATTATTTTTATTCATGGTCATACCATTTCTCATACTTTCATTCTGAGAATCAAAATTATCCGTACTCTCGTTCAGGATATTATCCAAACTTTCATTCTGAATAATTGGATCATTATTGGGGTGTTCCACTATGAAAGTTTGAGGTCTAGAAGTTTCCGTGTTGATTTCGTCTACAACTACGTCTCTGGCAACAACAAATTTCTTGTCTTCAATAGTCCATAACTTAAAACCATTTGGCTCATAGCCAACAAGAATTCCTTTAACTGACTTCTCGTCAAATTTTCTTTTCCTTGTTTTGTTATGTATATACACGGTAGAACCGAATACTTTCAAATATTTTAAATTTGGTTTTTTATTATGCCACATTTCAAATGGAGTTTTCTTTTTATTTACTAAAGCATTAGTTGGACTTCTATTTATCAGATAAGTAGCTGTTAATACAGCTTCACCCCAAAAACGTTTTTCTAATTTAGCTCCATTTATCATAGCCCGCGCCTTTTCTGTTATTGTCCTAATCATACGCTCAGATACACCGTTTAGCTGTGGCGTATGCGGTACTGTTAGATGATAACTAATTCCCTTCTGAACACAATAGCTTCGCATTTCATTTGACAGATATTCTCTGCCATTGTCAATATACAAATTAACGACCTTAAGGTTGAAATGATTTTCGCTTTTCGCAACAAAATCTTTGAAAAAGGTAAACACATCAGATTTATGTGTTATTAAATAAGTGACGGAATAATGTGTGAATTCATCAACAAAGACAACATAATAGTTTTTACCATCAATTGTAGGAGGAGTAATCGGACCACAAACATCGGAATGTATTATGAATAAAGGTCTTTTAATATATTCTTTATTCTTGAATTTTGAGAATGGTAGCCTAGCTTGCTTTCCATTAATACAAGCTTCACATATATCATCACTATATTGAATATTATTTAATAAATTTATATCTTCACACATATTGTTTCTTTTTAATTCCATTAATTTTCCCTTGCTAATATGTCCCAATCTTTCATGCCATAATTTATACAAACTTATGTTATTTTTATTTGTTAGATATGCACTTTGGCATAGTTCAAAATCAACCAAAGGAACATCATAAACATACATACATTTTAAAATTATTTGGCCGTTTTTAGATACTTCCACACCTCCTGCTGAAAATACAATAGTCATTCCAGCATCTTGCATTCTTTTGACGGAAAGCAAGTTCTGAGGAATATTTTCACAGAACAGCACGTCCTTCAGGGTGATCTTGGTTTGATATTGGTTCCGGACCTCCACAGCACCTTTCGCTGTTGCATAGATGTATTCGTCACGCTTGGCAGTTGCAATCTCTATAGGTTGTTCCAACTCGTTGCAATAAACAAATAAACTTTTATCGTTTATTATGTGATCCGAAGCACCCGAATCCAGTATAAACGATGTTTTGTCATTATTTGATTCATTCAATACTCTTTTTAAGCATAAAGGCAAAACCTGTGTTTGGTTGTGCAGTGGCCGTTTGTGCTTGCTTGTTATTGTCTTTATTTTTATTTGCCTTGTTTTTATTTGCAAAATTATTGTTATTGTTTTTCTGAAGTCTTTTCCAGACAAAACAGTCCTTTTTAATATGCCCCACTTTATTACAGTGGTGACATTTCAGATGACCATTTTTATTTATTTTATTTTTAAAATTATTTTTATTTTTGTAGTAGTGATTTGTATTTATTTGATTTTCATTTCTAACTGCTTGTAAGACTTTAAAACTAGTGTCTTTGCTAGCGCTATTTAATTTTATTTCATAATCAAGGAGTTTATTCTTGACAAAGGCTAACGATAAACTTTCTTCTGATAATGTTTCTATTGCTGTAGTAATTCCATCATAGGATGAAGGAAGAGTATAAAGCAGATGTGACACCTTGTCCATCTCCTCAATTCTAGCCCCCGCAGAAATAAGTTCAGAATAAAGATTATCAAAAACTTTAAAATGTTGCATTAGTGTGAGATTCGGTTTTAACCTTAAATTAAATAATTGCTTTCTGATTGAAATCTGTGAAGTTAAACTCTTCCGTTCGTATATGCTATCTAACTTAGCAAGAATTTCTTTTGCTGTGCACCCTGGGGTGACAAAACTAAGGAGAGAATCATCTAAATGTTCGACAATAAACTTTCTTGCAACTTTTTCGGCTTTCTGCCACTGATCTGAAACCGTTTCTGGTAATTCATTTTCAATAACTTTTATAGCATCACTGTCGGCTAAAAACTCCTTAACCCTAAATTTCCATATGGAATAATTTTTGCCATCAAATGGTTTTATATTACTTTTTAAATTTTCCATAATTTTATTTTAATTTATTATTTAATATTTATATATATATATTTTAAGTTTCAATTTTATTTTATATAAATATGTCACTGAGCTGGATGTTTTAAGCAGGCCCCGCTTCGATCGAGAGAGGACAAAAAAAAAAATGTAGTTCTTTGTACGCACAAGTACAATTTTGGCAGGCCCCGCTTCGATCGAGAGAAAAAAGTTGTTGTCTTTTTTTTATTACACACAATTACAATTTTGGCAGGCCCCGCTTCAATCGATGCACACGCACACAGACAAATTTTTCAGAAGTGTCACTTTTTAATTTTTTTATTTTAACGTATAATATCAAATGTTTATTTATTATCTTATTGTTGGTGACTGGGCCCATAACCTGTTAAAGATTGCCCTTTTCAATGATAATAAAACAATGATTTTATTTAGGAACTTTATATTTTATTTAGTTTCTCTTTTCGATGTGCTGCGGTTGTGTGCATTCAAAGACTGACAAAACGAATAGTGATGATACAATAGTTTTCTAGAGATGATATTCAAAATATTATACAATAGTTTTATAGAGATGAAATTCAAAATATCGATTATTAAATAAATACAAATCATCGATTAAACTTAGTGTTTCTTTTCTATGATTTCTTTGCATATATTCAATATATACATATGTACATTTAAGGAAAATATTGTTGATATATTACGTCAAAACCCGGTCCGGCAGGTCTTGAGGGTGGTGTCGCTTGAGTCTTCTTTTGACTCTCGTCCGAGGGTCAGCATTATTGATAGCAGCAGCTCCGAGCTTCCTGGCTAGGCTGTTAGGATGTGCATCTAGCCTTTCCATGTAGGTCTTGGAAATGGTCTGCAGCTTATCGCCGAGTTTGGGCACCTTGAGATCGCGTTCTATGTCGCTGGTACGCATATACCAAGGAGCCCCAGAGATCCTTCTCAAAACTTTCGCCTGTATAATTCGGATCTTGTTAAGGTTACTTTTTGCCGCAATTCCGTAAACCTGAAGACCGTAGAATAGACTGGGCGCTAGTATGGCCTTGTATATCATAACCTTGCAGCCTAGGGATAGCTTGTTGCGTGGTGCAAGAAGCCATGCCATCCGAGCAACCTTGGTCCTGAAGGAGTGCTGTATAGCCGTGATGTGTCTGCTGAAGGTGAGCTTTCTGTCCAGGGTGATACCTAGGTATTTATACGCCTGATGGTGTCTAATTGTGTTTCCATTGAGACTGACGCCTGGACAGCTATCTCGGCGGTTGGTGAAGGTCACATTGGCGCATTTGTCGGCGTTAATGCGCACATTCCAGTTTTCAGCCCATTCCTGAAATGCATCCAGGTATTCTTGCAGTGCAAAAGTGGCTGCCAAGATACTTTTGCTTTTTGTGAGCACAGCAGTATCATCAGCGTAGGTAGCAATTAGGACATCTTTTTCCTCAACTTCAGTGATTGGTGTGTGAGTTGGCATATCCGAAGCAAAGATGGAGTACAGCGTAGGACGCTACCTTGTGGGACACCAGCGGAAATAGTTTTGACGGACGATTTATACCCATCGGCAGAGACGTGGAATGAGCGTTCTTCCAGGAAACTTTTTACAAGTTGGAACAGCTGCGGCGTGAACAGACTCTTCGCTTTGTACAGGAGCCCAGGGTGCCAGACCCTATCAAAAGCCTGTTGTATGTCAAGAAAGGCAGCAACTGCATACTCCTTATTTTCGAGGGCTTCTAGCGCAAAGTTAACTACTCTGTGTAGTTGCTCAGGAGTGCCGTGCTGTAGGCGGAAGCCAAACTGGAATTTCGGGATCGCTCTGGTAACATCCTCGAAAGTAAGTAACCTGTTAAGGATCAGCCTTTCCATAATTTTGCCCAGGGATGGGAGTAGACTAATAGGCCTGTACGAGTCCACGTCTGTCGGCAGTTTTCCAGGCTTGAGTATCATGATTATACTCGCCGATTTCCAGACTTTCGGAAAGTATCCAATATTTAAAATACCGTTGAATATCAACACAAGGAACTGCAAGGCTTGATCTGGTAGAAGTCGAATGGTTCTGTTGTCCAGAAGGTCTTCCCCAGGAGCTTTCTTTGGTGACATTTTAGATACTAGGACCTTTACTTCTGCCAACGTTACAGGGCTAACAGGCAGGCACATTTGAAATGGAGATTCCAAGTACTCATCAACTTGTTGACATTGACTTTCTGACGCATAATCATAAGGCCTAAAACGTTGCTCAAGGTTGCTAGCAAAGACTTCAGTTTTTTCCAGGCTCGTGCGACACCAGCCACCCGTCGTTTTTCTAATAGTTGATTTTGGGGTAGGCTGAGCTTTGTACTGTTTCGTGATACGCCACAATGAATAATTTGTACTGGCGTCTGTGCCCAAGTTTTCAAGAAAACTGTCTATTTGGTCCTGCTTTCTTCGGGCAAGGGCCTTATGTAAACAGTTGGCCAGCCTATTGTGTATCTGTTGGATACGGTGATCTCCTGTTCTTGCATATTCCCTTCTAACTCTACGTTTCAGACTAAGCAGAGCCGCAATTCTTGGTGGTACCTGTAGAGGTCTGTGAGCGCCTGTGTCATGCCGATTTCTGGGTGCAGCAAGCTCAGCAGCCTGGTTTAGTTTGCTCATGAAAAGGCTGATGGCATTATCGATATCTACCGCCGCTAGAATTTGCATATTAACCTCGCTCAGCTGTTCAAGATGAGCTTTGAATACATTTATGTTAGCACCGTGGGCCAGTAATTGTGATCGTTGAGGTTTTCTTAACGGCGTGGTATGCAGTTCAACCAAAATCGGTGAGTGGTCCGACGAAAGTTCGTGGAGTGTGCGTACATTTAACCTGCCCATGGTGAACCCATTAGTTACGAAAAAGTCTAGCGCTGACGGTGCTATCAGTGGGTTGTAAGAGTAGAAAGTGGGTTCGCCCGTAGCCAGAACTTGGTATTGCCCATTCACAATGACTTCTTGTATCAGTTTACCTCTAGAACAGGCTCTTGAGTTGCCCCACCATGCGTGCTTGGCATTATAATCTCCACCAGCAATAAATTTGTTGCCTAATGCAGAAAACATGGATTCAAAGTCAGGTTTTGTCCATCTTTCCGCTGGAGGGAGATATACAGCAGCTAGTGTGACGGTCCCCTCCGATGTTTGCAGGTGAACGCTAGCTATCTGCCTGTCATTAATAGAGACAGGGGGCAGGGGGCTGTGACTTAAGGAAGATCTTATAATGACTGCAGAGCCACCTCTACAGTTTCCACTGGGGTGGTGGGCGTGGTAAGTAAGGTAACCTGGAAGGTAGATGCGCTGACCATTGCGCATGTGTGTTTCTGTGGCAAGCATTATATCTATATTATGAGCGCTGAGGAATAATCGAAGCTCTTCAGAGCCTCTAATTAACCCACGAGCGTTCCACAATCCGATTTTTAAGATTGGTTGAGTCATTTTGGCAATCTTAAAATAAGCACCTGGACCAGTTCTCTAAAAGCTTTGTTGGCCTCTATAGTCTCTTGTACTAGCTTGAATAGTTGGTCCATTCTGGAGTTGATTGTTCGAATGGAGTTGTCCAGTGCCACAAATTTGTTGTTGAGGTTAAAATCAGAGGGTGAGTTTGCATCACTCTGCAGAGTTGTTTGAGCCCTTGCGTGGATCTTGTTAGGTCTAACAATATCAGCATAAGATATGTTAGTTCTTAGTGCCTCAGATGATATGTATCCACGAGAGGATTGGCGAGCGGGGTTGTTTGTCGCAGGATTGTCAGTCGTCGGGAGCCTAGGCCTCGGTTTTAGTTTCCTATTTTTTTCTGCTCTGACAGGGCAGACTTTGTCTGTAGAGGCATGGTCACCGCCACAGTTTGCACACAAACATATATTGCTTGTGCAGAGTACGGAGCCAGTCAGATGAGGACCACTACATTTACCACAAATAGGGTCCTGGACGCAATAGTTTTTAGAGTGGCCAAAAATTTGGCATCTTTGACATTGTAATAGGTCTTTCCTACGGGAAGCACGTTCAACAGTGACTCTGTGTCTGCCAAGTTGTGTTATTTTTAGGGCCTCTGCAACGTTCGGGCATTGTTTAAGGTTTACATAAAATAAATTTTGCCTAGTTTTGTAGTTTATTGTAACTTCATTATCTTCCTCATAGACTTGAATGTTCTTCCAGTCGGGCTTTTTGGGCAGTATGTATTTAGCACCTCAAAGCCGTGATCGTTAAATGATTGTTCTATCTGTGATTTGGGAACATTAGCATGAATTCCTTTGAGCACCACTCTGAAGGGTTTCTCTTCCTTAAGTTGATGATGCCAGAATTGACAGTTTAGCGTTGTAAGTTTTTTTACAGCTGCACGGAAAGCGTCAGAGTTAGTCGTATAAATTCTGGACACACCAAACCTTGAGGTACGTATGTTGTAGTTAGAGGAACCAATGCTCTCATTAAGGGCCTGTTCCAAGGAAAGCGGATCGCTTACACTCGGTACGCATATAGATGGAGGCTTATTTGATTTTGCGGGTTGCCCATCTCCACCGGGTGCAGCAGGTTCATCATTGTCAGAGTCGGCATCCAACAGATCTTGCTCCATACACTCCGCTTCGTCAGCCAAAACCTCAAAGCGATTGTTTCCCAAGGTCGCTGCAGTGGATGTAGAGGCCGCCTCGTTGAGAGGCACAGTGGTCTGCCGTTTAGTTTTGCGGATCGGAGAAGGAGAGAGAACAGGTAAAGGGGACTGAGTCACGCCTTTGCGTTTCCTGTTGACATTACGATCTTTTGCTTGAAAGAGGCATTTTGTCAAATTGTTGTCAATAGACATACTCGTACTTGGGTAAATGCTGGGCGCTACAATTGCAGCCGCGGTGTATGTAGGAGTACAGATCAAGCTTGCTTGAACATTAGAAATTGTACAGGTTACACTGGTGGTGGTGTTGCTGCTGATTGTCACCATCGAGGTGGTGATCGTTGATTGTGCTGGCGTACCTGCGAGCAAAGCAGATAAATCTGCACGGTTGGCGAGGAGCTGGCAGCGTATTTCTTTAGCGTCGGCACCAGCTACTTTTCTCATCTCCTCATAATTATCACACCCATTACTAGGTCGCGAGTGAGCAGATGGTTTCTCCATTATATCAATTGTCTTTATACTTATGTATGTACATATGTCGTATAATGCAATTGATATTCACTTCACACGAGTTGTTGTTGATAACCTCTCGCTTGCGCAGACGCGCGGGGCGAGGGGCAAAACACAGCACAGCTTAAAGCTTGCTTATTTTTGATATAATTCGCGATAAGAATCCGTCACCGCATTAGCAGTGACTAAAAATAGACTTCGTGTTCCCGACAAGCACACGAGATAAGCACACGAGCTCCGAAGATGTTCGGGTCTTCACTTGCGCGAGGTTATTTGTCTGATGCACTATGGTCCAGCCGACCACTTTTTTTGGCCAAAATTAATAACTCGCGAACGAAGCAAGATATTTGGATTCCGTTTTTTGCATTAGATTTATATTATCAATAGGAAGTTTATTTACAAGAAAAAAAAAAAAAAAAAAAAAAAAAAAATTAAGTTTTTAGGAGAAAAACGCTCTGAAATAAAAAACATTTCAATGTGTTATAAAAACATACTGGATTTATTTTCCCATATTCACCTATATGTTTTTAAGCATCGTTCACCTCGTTGTCCAGTTCCATGCTCCATTGCAACTCAAAACTATCATCATTATATTCAGTCGGGCCGTCACCTTCTACTGGGTTACCTGCGCTCGATAACAAGTCCAAAGCTTCGCTTGGGAGATTTAATTTTTTTTGGCCTAGAATCCTTCTTTCCAGATTTACCGAGGAAATAATAGGGTCTGACGTATCCATTGCTCGGTGAAAGACGTCTGTAAAATTTTTTTCCCGACTGCACTTCCGTGCGTGAAGTAACCGATCAGATTTGTAAAATTTGTTTCTGGATTCAGCTCCCTCCTCTCCAAAATATCCCACAGGAAGAACAGTATTTTCGATAATATCGCATGAATGTACCAGAATCTTGTGCACTGTTGCAGTCATAGGTAACCATGGATACTTATCAATTATTAACTCTGCAGTTTTAAAACAGAATTTTTTAAATTTTTCAACATTTATTGGCAACTGGCATGAGAGACATATCAGAACAGTCCTCAAGTTGCTTATCAGCTGCTCGTCGATGTCAGTTATGTTTGAAAATATTTGTGGGTTACTGAACGCACGCCGAGCTGTATTTCCATCATTGGTGCTGCCAAATCCACCAGTTTTTGGTCTATCAACCTTTAGAGAGAGTCGTTCCCAAAATAAATCTTGAATAAGGATTTTTCTGTCGTGCAATTCCGCTTTGTCTTTTTCATTGCATATTCTCCACTTTTTAATATGGCACTTATATCCTGCATGCAAAATGAATTCAAAAAAACGAATCCAACAGTGTAATGGGCTTAATCCGTATTTCAAATTACTTTGAACGGGCAAAAATTTTTCACATTGAAACTGTTTATTATTTAGGAAATCTGATGGTATTGACCCACATATTGGACAGGCTTGTGTTGACTTTGTGCCAGTCAATATGTTAAGCACTTTTCCATCGATTACTGTTAAATATAGCTTAAAGCTTATATAAACAAATTTTCCACCTTTCGAAATTATTTTGCAAGGTTGTAACTGTTCAATCTCTTTTCTTATGTCAGAATTTTCTTTTTCTATGCACTCCTTGGATTCTTTCATAAAGGCTAGTCTTAAAGGCCGACAAAATCTTGTTGATTGAGGGGTGCGGTTGTTCCACAGTATGTTTGCAGAGGAATCTATAAGCCTTAAGGGAGTGACTGTAGTTGCAAAAATGCTGGAGTCCATATCGAATGCGTGCAATTCTTGAGAACCTTGATTATAGTTCGACTGCCCAGTGCTACCATCGAAACCATAACTCAATGTAAGGTCTGCCATCAAAAAGTCTACTCCGTACTCTTGCATTACGTTCGTTATAACTTCTTCTTGTAATGTTACAATTCTATCAGCAGTGTGGGCTAAAAGGTTTTGAAGAGGGACCTCTGCTTGTTTTTCTGATATAACAATGTTGTTAGGTCGGCATTCTTTTTTTTGCTCTACAATTTTGTTATACGCAGGGTATATGTCACAATTTTTGGTTTTAGAAAGATCTCTTATTGCGCAATATTGGGATTTGCTGAGATTTTTATCGAGCAGTAGGGCTAACGCTTCGCTTGTTGCAATTGGTGTCGGCGTTTTTACTGGATTTTGTACAGCCTTGCGAATTAATTTAGCCTTTGCTGGGCATAAGTATAACAGGTTTAAAACATAAGCCAGATCATTTTTGTTTTGTTTGCGGGCGGCCATTCTTGCTGCTTGAATTAATGCATTGAGATTTCCGTTAAATGCGACTATATCTGCAGCTTGCCGCCTCTGCGATCTTCGACTCTTCTTAGGAAACGCTAATATAGGGCGTCCTACAGACTTAATGGTTTTCGGGACGTTAATACATGTTTCTCCATTAAGCCAATCTGTATATTTTCTTCTAAAATCCCGTTCATGCGACTTGCACTTCCTCCATTTATCCGCCAAACGGTAGCAAAATCTCCTTGAAGCATCTGTCACAGCTTTAGTCCTTTCATTTGTAATGTCACCACAAATTTTTGACTTCATATAACTGACCACGGCAGTTTCCTTGGATGCTTTAGTCTTTTCTGACCTCCACAAAACAAACAACTCCGCATTGCTGAATTTGAGGTTATGATCTATTAATGCAAATTAAAAGAAAACCAAGTGGAACCAAGTGAACTTCAAACATGCATTAGAAAGGGAATTCGTTAATCTACGACACGCAATTTATGGCAAGACCGGAATAGGTCGGAATCGTTTTATATACCTTTTTAAAGATTGGATTTAATCACAAATCCACACATGTAAGACGACACACTTTAACATAAAACTACGAAGACAACACAGCTAAAACAAACAAAACACATTAAAAAGCACGAAGTACAAACCCCAACGCAACGATTGCATAGCTAAACTTGGTTATAAACAGTTTTTTTGAACACTTTGGAAATATTGTAACTTGTTGTTAAATTTGCACACACTAAATCACATGCTTACACAAAAACTGCCGCTAGGTTTAACAGCTGATTTCGCGAAAGTGGCGCCACCTACGGGAATTTCTGGTACGCAGATGTGTTGGTCACTCTTTTTCCAATTAAAAATTATGTTAAGTACTTTATATTTTTAACTTTTAAAAAATAGGTTTTGGCCAAAAAAAGTGGTCGGCTGGACCATAGT
This sequence comes from Scaptomyza pallida, assembly GCA_018152965.1. Taxonomy (NCBI): domain Eukaryota; kingdom Metazoa; phylum Arthropoda; class Insecta; order Diptera; family Drosophilidae; genus Scaptomyza; species Scaptomyza pallida. The sequence continues at coordinate 4,735,431 of JAECXP010000005.1, read as the reverse complement.
GTGATGCGAGCACACGTCTTTACTCAACGAATGCTGGGGGCGAACTCATACTTTCTGCATAGGTTGGTAGGTAGGAATAGGTTGTTAAAACAACACTTTGGCGGTATTATTTATAATCTCTTGAAGATTGAAAGTATTGATGCTACTACAGCCCTTGAGCAATCAGATTCATGATTAAGTAATTGTCTTTTAAGCTTTGCTCATAGTTTGCTCCATTTGTAAAAGTTGATTGCATACTTATAGGCGCTTCCAGGTAAATGAGCGCATTAAGTATTGTTAATTTTGCAATATAATATATACCAACTCTGTCTGTTCCTTCCATGTGTCGTGAGAAACAGAACAAACAGAGAAAAATCTTAAATTCATGAGCTTTATTTGATTTGAAGCTTGTTAATGCTTTAGGTTACATACAAATCTTTTCAAATTCGTTTTTAATGGGCTTTAAGCTTAAGTCGTCCCATTACGTTTATTATGACAGACAGTGCTTTTAAATCCAATTTGCTGGAAATTAAAATATTTCATGCTCATTGAATTAATATAAATGGAATTTTGCCTTATTATTTATTCCATAATTGAGTATGTGACTCGACTGTTGATGTCATTTCGTTTATAGTATTTGCCATCAATTGTGAGTGCATTATATTATCAATTTGTCATAATTATGTTGCTGGCTAACAAAGGCTGCAATGAGAAAATTTATAAATAATTCTACATAAATATATGTACACACTGTCGATCTGGAACTTTATATTTTACACTTAATCAGCACATTTAATAACTGCCACGTGCACTGTCAGAGACTTCCACTTCGACTTTGGAGAATAGCATTAAAGCTGAATTCAATAAAATCGTATCGTCAATCACGGCCATGCCGAGCTGGGGCGGAGACAGAACGTGGACAAGGAGGCGGAAGGATCGAAGGCAGACAGAATAAAAGCCCAACAATGGCGTTGCCACTTGACGGGCATTATTCAAATATGCGAGCCAAGTGGGGGAAATCGAGTGAAATGGGAGCCAAAGAATGAAGGGAGAAGGAGCCTGTCACAGCCGCCGAATGTCACGCGCACTCTTCAAGTGGCTGTCAGCAAAGGTACTCCCAAAGAAAAAGGGGTGTGGAATAGGGGGTGTAATAACAGTGTCGGGGTCCTACTACCTTTTTATTGAAACGCATAAGTTTGCATATGCAACATATGTGTGTTTGTGTGTTCCCCAATGCTGTGCATCCTTTGCAACGTTGCATTTATAAAATGCTGTTGCAAAGTTCTGCTATAAAAGAGTGTGTGTGTGTGTGTGTGCATACATATTTACTTATTAACTCTGCGCAACACTCGTTTTCCCCCCTTTTCCTAAAAGGCTTATAAATATTATGAATGCTTTGTCAATTTCACTGCACAAATGAGCAAAACCCGTTTGGAGTTAAGCAATTTACGGCACTTTTTAAATGCTTTTTTAAAAGACATCAGTTAAGCACAGAAGGGAGCTTATGAAAAAGGCGACAGACATTTGGGTTAAAAAAAATGAGAATTAAGAGTCACGACTAGCAATCACCCTTATCAAGAGAGCTCCGATTTAATGAATGATTTAATTTGTTGAATAGATAAACCTCTCAAACCCTTGCATACTTTTCCTAAACAGATAAAAGTATTCCCCCTTAATGTGCACTGATTTGCTATGCCTTGTTTAAGTGAGCAGTTAAGCTAGTCGGTGTAAACAGCTACTTATCATTCAGTCCGCACTTATCCAAACAGACACTAACAAACACACACAGACACTGACTTAAAGGCATTACATACAGACATATAGCAACATGCAGCTAAGGCCATTTTAAATGAGTTTTAAGCTGACTGCAGTAATTTACAGCTGGCAAAAAAAAAAAGAAAGCTTAACCATAAAGTGACAACCTATTTTTATGTGCACTAATGGCTAGTTTTGTCAAGTATCGCACACAACTTAAAATCACAAAAGATACTGTCTTTTTTCTATTATATTTTTCAGCTATTGACACTCAACAATATGAAGGAACTTTAGGGAAAGTTGAAAAGGATCAACTGTGTTTGTTCAATCGGCGAAGGTTACCAGTGTAGGGTTAAGAGAAAAATGTCTGGCTCTAAACACTTAAGCCGAGCGCTGAGCGCTGTAAACTTTTTATGGCCCGTTATTTAATTTATGGTTGAAAATACATTTCAACAACAAAATTCCAAAGCGCACCTGTTACACATTTACAGCAACAACAACAGCAACAATGGCAATTAGACGCCCTTCACACCAGAAACAATAATGTATTCATAGCATTGTGTGCGTGTGTGTGAGAGGTTATTTTGGGAGTCTGTGCGTGTGTGTGTGTGAGAATTGCTTTAAACCTTTTTGCGTTATTATCAGTTGAAATATGAGCTGCGAGTTTTTGGCAACTTTTTATGCGCTCGCCACACGTATTTCTCGTTATTTTTATAATTATTTGCTTTCTCGATTTGTTTTGTTTCGCATGTGTAATTAATTGTTAACAATTCGTTTTTTTTTTATTATTTTGTTGAAATATGTGTGTTTACTGCCTTTGCCACACACACACACACACACACACACACTGCCACATGTGGCATGCAATTAAACTTTTGCTTAACTGCTACAGCTTTAGCGGGAAAATTCGAAAATGGCTTAAAAATTTGTGCTAAAAAATTTACAAATATGAAAGTTGGCTACAACACACATACACAACCAAGTAGTACACACACACATGCACATAGCAGCAGCAGCAGACACTTTTGGCCAAGCACTACTTTGACGTTGAAAATGTCAACGAGCGAGTACAACACAGCAGCAGCAGCAGCAACAGCAACATAAAGAACAAGTCAGCAGCCATTCAGCACTTACATACACATATACAAACATATGTACACACCCAGTCGCATACACATAAAGATGTCAACTGCACTGTGCAGAGTGCGAACGAAAACTTTTCTCTCCCACTGTTTGCAGCAAAACGAAATTTAATAAACGCCAACGTTTTCATATTAAACCCATGCGACAACAATCAACGAGAATAAAAACAACAAAGCATAAGAACAAAAACTTGACTTTGAGGCATGCAAATAAATAAAAAAACATAACATAAAACACACACAGCGGAAAACAAAAACAAGAAAAAAACCAAAACAAAATTAATACAAAATTCAATAAAGTTTATTCTCGGGAATTTCTTATGACAGACAACGCACAAAATGCTCAGCAATAATCCCTATATACACATACATATATCCTTATGGACTGTAATGGCAAGAGTTTTGCATCCGACAACCAACACTCAAAGACAATAAAAGCGAAAACTTTCGCAAATTTTCTTGATGCTGAACTATTTAATACGCTTTCGACATCTTTACTTGGTTGAGTTAAAAAAACATTGCTATACAAAATAATGAAATAATAGATATAAAAACTTTAAAAAGCTTAGCTTATGAACTTAGCCTATATTTATATTTTCAAAAAAACTGTTGATAAAAATCACTAATGTTAAATATATTTAACAGTCCTCAATAAGCTCTAATGCATTTTTATTGAGAAACCAATTCTTATGCAGCAATTTTACGAGATAAGTTTTCGTTTCATTTTATTTTCAAGCTTTATAAGTAAGCCATAATACAGACACTTATTGAGTGTATGAAAGTGCATGCCTGAAAAATCAGCGAGTTTTGTGCGTTTCGAAAAGATACACCCCACCCCGTCTCATGTCTACTTTCACCCATTCGATTTTTGCTATCGCACCGCTTGGAAGCTGACAGAAGCTGAGCGTAGACCAAATTTGTGGAATTTCATTGTGCGCTTTGCGATTTATGTTATTATTGATTTCGCATAACACGAAATTCACAATCATTGCCAAGCTATGCTTAGGTTTGCGTGTATTTTGCTGTGTGTGTATATTTGTGTGTGCTCCTAGCTCAATTGATTCAAGCAATTTAATATGCATTTGTGCGTGTAAATCAGATTTGCACAGGCAAACAGCCAAAATCGACAGCAAATAATTGATTCGTTGAGCACGACGCGTAATCAGTGCAAAAATAATTTTTATTTATAATTTTGTATTGGAAATGCGTTAAGTGTTGACAGATTTTAGGCAATCGTTGATTACCCAGTAGTGGGTGGAGGGGAATAGGTGAGGTATGTCTGTTCACCGACAGCTCTATTCAAGTTTTAGGCACGTCGTGCCCGTATGGGTCCATAATGCGTGTTGTTGTTCTTGCTGCTTACTGCTGATTTATTATAGCGACCTGATTTATTAATCAGTTTTAATGCGCCGGCTTCAGCATAATCAGATCCAAGGACTAATTTGATTATGATTTATGGCCTTGTTATCCGGACAAGTTCTGTCATAGTTGGGGGTGGCGCATGTGGCGTGTGGCATATAGTATATAGTTTTGTATTAAGCTACAGTTGCACGTAAAGCGACACTAGCTAATAAACTGCAATTATTGGCTTTAATTAATTAACACAAAGTTAAATGTTACGCCTCTGTTAACTGTGACTGCCCGCTACTGCCACAGTGCCACTGTTAATGCCGATGTAGCTGTGTTTAGCAACCGCTACGCTCACTGTAAGCTGTTTGTTGTAGTTAGGATTAAGCATCAATATGCATTTAAATCAGATGCCGGCCTGCTTCTGGTCTCTGCTTACTTATGCATGACATGTTATATTACGCATTCGAGGCGCTATTACAGCCGAAGCGAAGCGTTGCTTATTGAAAATTATGCGCTCATAATAATGCCGCACAGATATGACTAAAGATGAGCTAATATATGTATGTATGTGGTACCCATATTATGCATATCTTGCTGGTTTTGGCAATTTATGAGCTCTGCTACAGACACTAAAACTCCACCAACTTACCAAGTTTAAGGCTGCCAGGCTTTTGCTTATGGCGGCTTGCCACTTTGTATATGCACAGCGACGGGTCGCGTTTATTTTCGGCTTTATTTATTTGCCTGTATTAAATGTCTGTGTCCTATGCTGTTCTGTCCTGTCCTTTTCAGTTCTCCGCTCATCTTTCTCTACAATTCCTGCTCAATCATTTGCAGGGCGACGACAGTGACAAGCAAACAAAAAATCCATTTGAATTTCTACATGAATGTCCGTGTCTGGCCCAACAACAGCCGGCATTAATGCGGCTCATACAACGACAATATGAACGTACAACTGTACTAAGCTACTATGTGTGTATACATATGTACCATACTAAAATCAGGTCCACTAAATCTTTGCTCGCTTGCGAGTTTCTGTTGTAGCTTCAAGGGCATTTACTGGTCAACTTAAAATTGAATTTAAAATTGAAATACTAAAAATAAGTTTGCACAAAATTTACGATTCATTAAAAACACAGAGATATTGGCCAATTTATTTTCTTTTCAGCTGCTTTTTATAATTTCACAAACCTGACACAGTCTGCGATCGTCAGTTTCATTTTATGAATCGGTGTCGCTTATGTTCGAACAAGCATTATTTGGAGACGTGCTATAATCCTTTAAATAAATACAATTTGTAAACCAAACCTACATATAAGCCAAATCGATATACCGTAAATCAGTTTCTATGCAAACACAGTTTTTGTGATATCGAGCTGAAACTTTGGCAAAGATTTGAGTTGTTGAAAGTTGGTTTATTGTGTATACAGATATACAAATTTTAAGTTTGACTGAACACCTGACTGAATAAGCATACTGTTGGGCTGCAGAAAAGATTGGTTTTCCGAAAATTTTTGAGCTATTGTGTATTAATATGAAATCAGAATTCTTTATTATTAAAACAGTTTGAAGCTTGGGGATACCCCAAGATAAATTTGCATGTTAATACATTAGTCTCGTTCGTGGGCTTAACATCATTGAACTTGTGAAATTAGAATTCAGAATAGTTTAAACACAATCTTGTTATAATGCAGCTGTGATTAAACTTTGTTAAATTCTTCAAGATAAAAAAAGCACAATCATAAATAAATAACCCACCGAAGAAATATTAATAGAAATTAGTGAATATTAAAATATTAAAGTTTTTGCTTTGGCTGTTAGTGGTAATATGATGGTTAGTGTCGAACTAATCAAACTATTAATTTTATTAATGCGTTGGGCTTGAAAATACAATATAAATTTGGCTCAGTGACCAATGCAGAAGGTCAAAGGACGCTAAAATATTTACAGCCCGCATCTTTGAGGGCAACAGTTGGATCTTATTTCAGCTCACTTGAGATGTACCCAAAAGTGGCCAAGAGGTTGACCCGCATCAATATGCATTTTTCGTTGGTTCAACTTGAGCTTAAAATAATATTGCTATTGTTATTTTTGTTGTTGTTGTGGAACACAAGAGTAACAAGTTTGCTCGTTTTGCCTGATGACATTTTTTGTGGCATTATCTTTTGATTGCTTCATTTCCTTTCATGTGCCTAATGTGGCACACGTGTCCAAGGACACTTTATATTTACTGGCGCTTTGGCCGCTAAATCAAGTGTGTCATTCACAGTTTTTGAACTTCTTGTTTGTGGCTTATTGCTGTTGTTGGTGTTGTTTTAGCAAAGTATGAAAAGCCCATCTATAAGTCACATAAGACTGCTGGCTAACTCAAGTCGACTCCATTTTGAGCCACTGTCCGTTCGTACCACATTTTTCGTTTAGCCAGCAATAAACTTTGGGCAACTCTTTCAATTTGTTGAATGTGTCTGTCAGTGTATATTTATGCGTGTGTGTGTGTGTGTATGAGTGTGTCTGCTTGGGTTCTGAAATGACTTCTTGTTTAGTTGGCAGTTTTTTCGATTTTTTTTCAGAGCCAACTCATATCGGGAGAATGCTTAAAAGCACCTTTGGCACAAATTGCTTACAAAGTGTTTTTTTTTTTATGTTTATACTTTGATACCAAAGGTATTATAGTATATTGGGTTTGTGCAATGTCCGTCATGGTGTCTGTCCGGCCGTCCGTCCGTCCGCATGAACGCAACTTTTTTGACACCCTTAAAGCAAGAGCCTTGCAACTTTGCAAATATCTTGTTACATGTCTTCGTCGAGACAAAGTGTTGAACTTAGGGCTCTACGACCTCAGGGGGCCTGGGAAATCGATAGCAAGTCGATACACCTCGATGTGCAAATCGATAAAACACATATATATCCCACATTTGAGCAGCTAGAGTCACCAAATTTGGGGGCAAGATAGCTGGTGACATTCCTCAAAAAACTGCACCAAAAGTTTGGATTCCACGCCCACCTCTTCCGCCTCCAGCCCCCCTCCAATTATAAACAAAAATGCCTGTATCTTCTACAGTTTTGAAGCTATTGCCACTAATTTTGGTAGGAAGTTAGATGCTGACATTTGACACAGAAATGCACCAATCAACGGGCCATGCCCCCCCGCCCTAAAAAAAACCGAAAAGCATGTATCTTCGCCAGTTTTTAAGCCAGAGTTACCAAATCTTATGGGCATATATATTAGAGACTTCTGTAACAGATCTGCATCAAAGTTTTGGATGCCACGCCCACCTTTACCGGCCACCTCTTTATCTTTCTCAGTTTTTGCGCTAGAGTCACCATACTTGGTAGGGGTATGATATGCATCACAAATTTGGATGACACGCCTACCCCCCTACACCCCTTCTGCCTGATATTTATACCCAAAACCCCCATATATTACCATTTGCACACAGAATTCTTAACACAGCTATGAAACATAACTGGTATTAAAGTATATCGCAGTCGGTTGCGTCCAACTGCTACGTTTTTACTTGTTTTTTTTCTTCTTTTTTTTTGCTTGTTGGGCCCACACAAAAAGAAGAAAAACGAAGGAAAAAAATAAATGGCTGAGCAGTAAATCTTTGTCGGTTTAGGTTATTGAATATTTCATGCTTCGGCTGATTTATTATTTATTTCTTTTTAATGCCCTGCCGAAGGTCAAGCCAAACGTTTTTTGATAAACCTGTAAGACCCGTTTTAATGGGTCAAACCACCAAAAGTACTCCCCTTCCTACGCCATCCCGCCTGCTTGCTTGGCTGAAAGTGTCAGATTTGTTTCATAAACGTGGCCATTGGCCGAAAAATGGTTCAGTTCAGGCATTCACATATCCAGTGTCCATCCGGAGTTTCGTATACGCTGCGCCGCTTCCTTACTGCAGCGGAAATACCAGCTACGATTTCCGCCATGCCACTGTTAATGTCATGCCCCCAGTCCCCACCTCCTGCTGGCAACAAAAGTCGCCTGGTGGTCGTCACTAACGCCTCGCATTGCCTTTCAGTCGCATAATTAGAGCGCGTCCAGTGCCGACGCATGCCTAATGAGCACTTGGTTGGCTTTTAGCGCTGCATTTGATGGCCAAAAAAAAAAATAAAGTTCTAACTACGTTTGTCCTCGCTGCTGGTTGGGGGCCGTTTTTCAAAATTACAAGCCAAACAACTACGCCTCCACACAGACACACACATTCACACCCGATTACCATACCCCCTTCTATAAACAGCTGCCTTTATGCTGCTCAATAATGCAAGTGTCCCGCCAGCAGTGTTCTGCCCCTCGAGCTAACCCTTTTAGCAGCAGCTCCACCGCTCGGCCCATTCATTCATTGTTTGCTTCTGTGGCCATGGTGGCTATAAAGTGCACAAAAACGCCGATTTCCGGCCAGAAACGGGCAACATTCGTGGCATTTGCATAGCCACAAAGTGCCGTTTTGCCTGCCCTCCTTCCTTTTTTTACACACATAAGCTTACACATACACACTGCTATGGCTGCATCCGTGCAATGTTGCCTATGGTTCGCACGTCCGCCAGGATATTGAAGCCACCAACTATCAGGCCTCGGCAATTTTTTTTCAAGCTTACAACTATTTGCCACCAGACCAACAAGTAATGAAGTCAGAAAAAAACTTTTATCCTCAGCACTGTACATCTGGCTTCGCAGGAAACAAAATGAGAGATTGTTGCATTCGGACTTAAACGAATGTCTGATGCTCTGTTATCACTGATAGTATCAGAAAAATAGTCCACCTGCTAGTAAAGTTGTGTGTGAGGAACGCTTTAGAAGTGAAATTTTTGTTAAAAATTTAAGTACCTCTAAAATTGTTTAAGAATCAATATCGGATATCGGGTTTTATATTTTTACAAACTCAGTTTTAATCTCGTACAGATATCTGGTTTCTACAGGTCTAAACGCCTTTTAAAATGTTTACAAATTGCAAATGAAGAAACAGCATGACTCCGCTAGAAAATCTAAAACTCTAAAAAATATGGACACAAAGGTAGAGTTAATCGTTCTTAAAGTATTTCATTTTCAGAATGTAAAAATTATTCAACTCGCACATTTTGGAACTTTTTCTCGGAAATTAGCTAAAAATCTTGCAGTAAAAGTTAATGCGAATAAAAAATATTTTGTTTCAAGCGCAAGCAAAACTTTTTTTCCTATGTTCAACAATAGCTTTATGAATGTGTCTGTATCCTTTACATATATGCATGTATGTTTATGGAAATCGGTCGTTGCGCTTTTACAGTTTACTGCCACCCACCTACTCTCCTGCACTCTCAAACGCCTGTGCAGTGCCTGTAACAAAAAGTGTTGAGTGTTTTGTTATTGAAACATATGAGCATTTTTTACATTTGCTAACATTGCGTCCCTATGCACATTGCAACATTGAGGTACTACACCCTGGGCTGACAGAAATGAAGCGGGTATATTGGTAGTCGAATGTAATGTTAATGGCAACAAAAATCTTGTCTGAATTATATAATATAGGAGTACGAAAATTATTAAATTTTAAAGTTTAATTAGCGCGAAGAATTACCCTAAATATTTTGTTAATTCTTTTAAATAACCATATTGTAAGCCCAAAAAATATTTTATTTTATAAAAAAATTGTATTTTGAATTAAGTTTGATTTTAGCTGTATAAACCTTTTTTCCTGTCAAACAACTTTCAGAGAAACTTATAGGATCCTGTATATGGCAGAAATGAGTTGCAACTTTTAAGTTGGCTGTTATTGTGCTCCTCAGAGTGATAAACTAACGTGAATTGTTAGTTAAGCAACAACAGCAACAACAATCAAGTAAAAGGTAACACATAACACTGCCAAGATGTGTGTTCAACTTTGCCTCGCCCCATAAAGATTCAAGCAGAAAAGAAAGAGAAACTGAAGAATGCAAGGGGCTGAGAGGGAAGCTCCACTTTGGTAATGTATGCGCTAAAAGCCCGAACAGCTGCCAGCGCGCCAATTGCTTGGCGGTGTATTAAAAGTTTCGAGGCTTAAAGTTTTGCGCAAAAAGGCAGCCTCGGCGACGGCGACGGCGTCGCGACTGCTGCTTCGGGGCCCCAAAACTTTATAGGCTGCCCCATTCAGTGGCATATAAAATGTATACTTACCTCTTTTGCGCGGCCTAAAAGTGTGCAGCAGTAGATACACCAAACAAACACACACAGAGATACAGCACACCCGCTGACAAAGGCAACTTAACACACAATTGCGCTTTTGCATATTTGTAAACAACAAGCGATGCCTGCAAAAACCAAATTAAAGCAGCCGCCAGTTGAGAGCCAACGGTGTTAAGCCATCAGCACAGCCAGGTTAAGAGCTGTTAACTTGAAAATAACACAATTTTTAAATTTTGCATTGTTTTCATTTTATATGTTTAGGTTTCTACACCCATTCCCTACATATGTTCAATTGAATATTAAAAGCCAAATCATTGGTGAGCATAACAACTGACAAAAAAATTACTTGCGCAGCGCAACCACAAAGCGTGCAACACACAATAGTCATCATGCGGATGCTGCCACAGTTTGCTTATTTCAGCTCATTTTGTTTTCCAGCAATGTTTCACATGAACCACTACGACATAAATTGCACAATTTAAATATAACAAAAGTGCCCGTTTACATGGATAGTTTATATTTGTTTACAGCAATTAAACGCGCAAAACATCATATTTACTTGCTTGGTTTCCCGCTTATGCTTGAACAATACATTCGAAAAATGTATCCGTCTGCCAATTATTTCCTATATTCTTTTTATTTTAATAGAAACACGTGTCCTCCTTCTTTGATCAAGTCCTTTAACTTACTTTATTTTAAGAATAACAGACACTTGATAAAAATAGCTTACAAATATATATTGCGATAAAGTTACCTTGCCGTAACTACTAAGTATATCTAAATATAGCTTTATATTCTACACCAAAAAAAAAAAGCGCTGAATTCGATGCAAATATTTTTTTTTTTCAAAAAATAACTAAAAAAATCTGTACGTTTTTTTAGGCAATTTCTTTAATTGCCTGTTTGTATGTTTTTACTTCATTACTTACCTTATTCCATTACGTTATCAATCCGAATGCATTGAATGTTTTTATAAAGTTTTCCTGAGTGTTTTTAAACTAAAGCATACAATGAGAATCAAGTGGACCTAAACATAGCTCATGTTCTTGCTTGTTCTTGTTCTTAATATGCTTAATTGTCGCATCGAACCCATACAAAGGTGTTTCCCCTATATACTGGTGTTTCTGGTCTCTGGTTGCATTTAAGTAAGTACCCAACAAATGGCAAACTTGAGTTGTGCCTGAGGCCAACGTGTGCACATGAAGATGAAGATTAATTTGTATGCTGAGGCAACTTGAGAACAGCAGCAATTTAGGACTCATACGAGAAGGGCACATGGACCGGCGGTAAGTTGTGCTCACATCTCTTTTTCTCCAAGTCTACAGCTTGAACGAGTGAAATGCCACAAATATTTGTGAATTTTTTGTTTGAGACGAGACGAAAAAGGGGCGGTTCAGGCAGACAATGAATGATGAATGCTTATAAATGAGCATAAGGGCAACGTGCGACCTTTTAGTGCTGCCACTTGCCGCTGGGCTCAGCCACGGGGCATTGCCACATGGGCATCGACTCGGTGCGGGTGCTGTGCATATTTATGGCTTTTAAGATGCTCTTCAATTTGTTGCTTTGACATTGGCAGTGATGTTTAGCATTGAAAGACCTCAAACGAATCAATCAATTTAGGTAATATAAGGGCTTAGCCGCAACAAACCTGACCCACGGGTCGTATGTGCAATAAGCCAGCTTATTAATTAAAGTGCCGTTTAAACTGTCCAAAGCAGCGCATGTATGTGTGTGTGTGAGCGTCATTTCCCATATACACACATTTATCTAAATAAGTATGCACCTGTCAAAATAGGTTATACATATACATAATATGAGCTAAATTACGGTTTAACATCTTAGCGAAATGAAACCGCGTGCCTGCGGAAATCTTCATTTGATATTCGCGAGTGCCCTACGCTTACTAATTAATGTCAACCAAATTGTGGGTAGCTCACGCAGGGCCCCAAGTCACGCTTTCATTTTTCATTAAGGCTACAAAATTTAAACTAGCTTCAAACTTTTGCCAATTTCGGTAGGCAGCAAATTTTCAATTTGCAACCGAAAAGTTTGGCAGGCGCTATCATTAGCCAAGAACAGCGGCTGCTGTTAGCCGTCATTAAAAACAGTTTACACAAGTAGAAGCAAAAGCCTTTTTTCCAGAGGTGGTTTCAGCAACACGTGTGCCTTTGCCAAGCCAAACCAAAAATATATCTGTGAAATGTTGGTTTAAACGCAGCTTAACTTTGTAACGTCAGCTGAAATAGGCCATGAAATAGGTCCACGCACATTAAGGCAAAGACAAATAAAAATAACAAGATAATTACCGAAAACCATCCTAAGCTTGTTGCGTTTGCGGATTACGCTGTCAATAAGTACTGGCAATTTCCTCATAGTTTTGTACTTGAATATATTTAATGTTTTACTAAATTTGTAATCTTAATTTTGATATTATTGTGTTCTGAATAAATAACTCAATTTTTTATTGTTAGTTAAATTTTTTATAATAGGTTGATTTTTGTTATACGTAACAAGCAAATTTTGAAAAAAAAAGAAATACAAATAAGAATGTTTCTACTTGAAAGTTGCTGTTTTTACTACTTTTATGAAATTTTGTATATCAACTTTAAAATCTGACTATCTGTGTGACAATATCTTTGATTTATTTCATAAATAAAACAGAGTTCGAAGCATGAATGTATACATATACTTAAACCTATAATAAACTATAAAATATATAAAAATAAATAATAAAATCTTGAATTTTTATTGAAATTCGAATGAAATTTGTATCATGTATTAATAAAGATCCCGTTTAATATGTATAATCTTCTATTTAAATTGAAATTTGTAAATATTTGGCTATAAAAAATTAATACATTGTGATTGTATCATGTATTAATAACGATCCCGTTTAATATGTATAATCTTCTATTTAAATTGTGATGGCTTAAGCTGCCTTTAGAGACTCGAGGAGCGGAAACAAGAGCCTCTACAAGCAGCTTTTGTGGTTAATCGACAAACAATGTTCAAGTGGATACAGCATGACCGAACGGATGCGACCAAAAAGCTGTTAGGGCATGCAGGATGAAATGCTTGTTTGTCTTGCTTTTTGTAGGTTGTTTTGTTCTTATTTTCGTTTATCTGCCACTGTCTAAGATTGCATGATATAAAATGTGCTTGCAGCTTGCTGGTGACACAAATATATTAATGGTAAAAAAGTATATATGTATGTATATGCAATGTACGTATGTAAGTCAAATGAAATTCTTGCGCTTTTGTTCTGTGACTTTCGCTTTTGCAGCAGTCTGAAACTGGAAAATGTATTTTTCTCTAGTGCCCACAAAAGTATGCAATGGATAAGGCTATGGCTGTGGGCAATAGCATTTCAAAAGCGCCCTTACTTACACACAGCTTCAGATGTGTATGGGTGTGTGTGCCTTAACGAGGTCACTGCTTTGGTACAAAAGTTGTCAACTTGAAAATTACACGTTCTGCAAATCAGTAAAATACACACTCTCTCATACATACACGCCCACTCAGCCCCACACACATACCATTAAAATGTGCATGTGTAGGCTGTGTGCTATGTGTGTCTTTGGTTGCAGCTCGCCCAACTGTTGCCCTTTATTTAAGTTTATCAGCGTGTAAAATGCGCAATTCAAATGCAAATGTGCAGCGTAATTAAAATTGTGCAAGTGCGTACATAGTTTTTCCCATTGACTTTTGTGCCCAGCTTTCTTATTTTTTTCTCCTTGTCAGCTTCCATAATGTTGAGCTAATTTAAAAATGTATTTTAAAAACATTAGATATATGTGTATATGATGTGCTACGCTATGTATATATGTATATATTTTTACCATACATATGTTTTTTTCCTTACAACATTTTTATTTAAATGCAGTCAAACTTGACAAAGGCCACGGCATGCGGAAACAGCTTTGCATGCCACAATTTTTAAGATCGTTATCGCCTAAGCTAAGGTCAAGTCAGCTGCCGATGTCATTGGTAGTTTTTGTAGTTCTTGTGATTAATTAAAAAATTGCTATTGCTGAGAGTATTTAATATACACATTAATATTTCGGGTTGACCATTTGTAAATTGCAGTGAGTAATTTTTCTGATTGATTTTCATTAATTATCATGAATTTAAATTCCAACAAACAATCGGTTTTGCGGCATTTCAAGAACTCAATTCAAGTCAACCCACACAAGCCCATTCCCTAGTTTGACACAAATAATTTCGTAGTTATATTCAAAAATAAATCTGCCGTTATCACAAATTGACTGCAAAATCATTGTGCTATGCTAGGGTGTGTGGCAATGTGGCAGCATTATGGGGCAATACTTTTGGCCAGCTGTGCATGGTCAATGATTGCGTTTATACTTCTGCCATGGTCTATGGTCTACGGACTATGCACCATTATGGACGATAGACGATGGGCAATGGCTCCGTGCGGTCAGTCAACCAGGCTGAACATTTTACAGGCTTTGCCTCGCTTCCGTTTCCGCACACACACCGAGTTAAGTGCTTTGTGGTTACTGGCAACGCGTTGATTGCGCTGTGGTCCAAAAATCTAATAAAGCGCCAGTCTATGAAATGGACAATAGTTTGTGTTTGTGTTGTTTTTTTTTACTTGTTTGTCAAGGGATGGCACATGTCGTTGCTTTATTAAACCATATTAACAGGCAATCTGGCAAAACAGAATGTTGATTTCCGGTCATCGTATGTTTTTGTTTCGAATGACAGTTGAAGTTTACAGTTTTAATTTTCAATTTCAGAATATATTTTAAATGCCTAGAAACTAGTCAAATTTATATCGAAAATACAAATTCTAAAAACGCATTCAAACTGCAGTAAACCAAACCGAATAATGAATGGTGGTGGCGATAATCAGCTAACGGCTCTATACAATCGCCGACCGATCAATCGTAGGGTGCAAATGATACTCCAAGACCTACAAATCTGGCACCAGCCCGCTGCTCCAACTAACGCCCTGCATGGCCAGGGCCACTTCAATGACTTGGCGAGTCCCGAAATGGTCATGCCAGAACCCTTGCACACAGACGTTGATGATTCAGGCCTTGATTCGGCCAGCGAGAACGACGCGTAGATAAGCTATATGATACTTGTGTCATTGCCATTCAAGTTGCTGGCACAATAAATTCAATGCGACTTACCTTAAATCAATAAATGTCAGAGCTTAAGTAAAATTGTAGACTCATGTATTATATATTTGGTTTATTCATGTCAATTTGATTTGTTCTCGAACACCAAACACATTTTACACAATATGTATGTGTGTATGTGTGTTATATGCAATTTGCATTTGAGTGTGTAAATACTGTAAATACGCATACATGTATTTATGTAAATAGATTAGTTATAGAGCTTTTGCAGTTACAATTACTTTACACATACAATATTTGATATATTCGCAAATATTTATTTGGTATACATTTATAATATGGATAACGAGTATACGAATTCAATTTTATATATGTAGTTAGATTATTGTTTATTTAGGTTGTTATACTATTTTTACCTTTTTGTTTTGTCTGATTTCTCTCTATTTGTTGTATCTTTGTTTTTGGGGATTTCTATATTGATTTTTATAAATATACAAGTGTTTATTTTGATTCCTTTGTTTATCGAGTTGATTTATAACGTTGGGCTTTTGAAAAAGGTTCTTTATATAAAATTTGAGGCTTCACACATTCCTCTTTAGGTTTTTATCTAATATTGATAATTGTGCCTACTTTTCAAGTATCATTTTTTTCTTAAAATCCAATAATTTTTAAAGTGAATAAATTATTATCACGACTAATATAGTTGTTGTTTTTGCCTTCTGTTAAAATAAATAACAGGCTTCGGGGTGAAAGTAAACACTAAATAAATTACTAAAATGATTGTAATTTCATGTCTTAATTTATATGTCATATCTTAAAAGATTCATTTCTACAAGATATGGTGTTGTCCATGGCCCCATGGGCTTCTAAAAACGATATACTTAATCATCGTATTTATTTGTAGGCTATTACGTATTAACATATATGATAAATATAATATTTATTTGGAAAAGCGTTAGAATATTGAACGAAATATAAGATTTATAAAACTCAGTTCAAAAGGATAAATATATTGTCTTAAACGTATTTGCAACTGATTAAACAGATACATAATTCATTATTTGTCAATATTCAGTTTTTTTACGTTATGCATTTAGTTGCTTAAATTACGCTTCATATGTATATTGAAACAATCGTAATACTTAAAATGAAGACTTGATCATATCCAGTATCCTGCTTTTATCTTCTACTTATTGTTACAAACAGAAAGATAGATAGGCAAATAGATTATAAATCAATTGGTACACAAAATAAATATTATCTAACTTATTGATTTTAAATGAATACAGTGTACAAAAAACATCTACACATTACTGAGAGACATAGTATAAGTATGTATTTAGATTGGTATTTTTCTTTAGTTAGTAATAGTCTGTAGTATGTATGTATATTGTTATATATGTATAAATGGTATGTGTGTAGGTAGTTTTTATGTTACTCAATGTGTGGGTTTTAAGTACATCTATAAATTCTTTAAAATTTCTAATGGTGTATACATTCATTTTTTGCTGATGCAGGAGGTGTATTTAGTGAGTGAGAAGAAGGGGTTGTAAGTAGAGAGAAGTTTTTGTTGACTTTCAACTACGATACGTATTGTTGTTGTTTACGTAAAATGCATAAACATTCAGCTTATCAACTAGGCATTGCTCTCAGCAATTTGATCTGTTCCATTTAACGCACACATACATTTATGAGCTAAAGCTACGCATTGTATATGTGTATATATAGTGTGTGGGTGTGTGTTTTTGGTATATTTGTATATATGCTGATAGGTTCTTGTATTTGTTTAAGTGAGTGCTCAATGCACTTATGGTAGGGAGGGCTTTACATTGAAATCCATAAATTGTACACAGCAGCTGCTGAGTTATGTTTTCGTGTGTGTTTTCTCGGTGTTTGTGTGTGTGAAAATGAGTTATTGTTTATTTAGTTTTATGCGAGTAGCTTGGCTGCAGTTGAAATGTAAATTAAAATGTACAAAATCTGATTTTTTTTCTATATCCAATTAAGATTTAATTAAATTGTTTTATTTTTTTTTTGTGGTTTTTTGATTTTGTTTTTTATATGTATTTAATTTGAATGCCAGTTGCAACTTACAGCACAAGCCCGTAACCTCAGTAACCAGTCGCATCGAATAGGTCAGGCAGCACCAGTGGCGGGCAGTTGTGGGGACTGCAGGTGACGCTGGGCAGCTCATCAGGTGTCACAGCATCCGTGCAGATGCACTGTAAACAGTTGCCGGTGTCCTGTGGCAGAATTTCGCCAATTTTATACAATTTGCCTGTAACGACAGTTACGATAGAAGAATTATAGACACACACACACACAAATAGATAACAGTTTGCAAACTCTTTCTCTGTCTCTCTCTCTCTCGCCCTCTGTTGCACTCTATTGTACGTTTGTTTGTTGTATTTTGCAACTTACCCAGCACATTGCACATACGCCCCGTTGCCAGCGGTGTTGTTGTTATAATCGTTGTCAGCGTGTAGGGCGGAGCGCTATACTGATTGCTGCTGCTGATGGACTCCTGCGGCGTTGTTGCTGTTGTTGTTGTTGCTGTTGCTTTAGGTGTTGCTGTGGCATTGGTTGGCTGCATTGTTGTTTTTTGTTGTGCTCCAACAGCGTTTACGTCTGACGTTTGCTTGTCATTTGCAATTAAATCCGTTTGCACGCTGGCAGCAGCTGTAGCTGTAGGCAACAACTGCAGCTGCTGCTGCTGCTGTTGTTGTTGTTGTTGTTGTTGTTGTTGTTGTTGCTGATGTGAACGCTTTGGATGCACATCGACAGCAGTTAGTGTAATGTCAATATTGACAACGCTGCCATTGAATTCGCTGCTGTAATCATTGTAAGAGCTACGAAAGAACACAGCATCCGCATTGTCAGCTATGTTGCTGCCGTGTCTGTTGCCATTGTCTTTGCTCCTGCTGTTGCTGCTGCTACCGTTTCTGCTGCTGCTGTTGTTATTGTTAATACCAACATCATCGATTATTGTTGATGCTGGTGTTTCCTGCTCAATAGCAACTTCTGCTGCTGCCGCTGCTTCTGCTGCTGCTGCCAAGTTATCGTCAAGCGTGTTTGTACTGTCAACATTTAGTTCCGTTGATGTCAGCCAACGATGAAATGCATCGTCAGCTTCCTCAATTTCCTGATCCTGTTGCACTTGCTACACAGATATACCAGCCAAACGGGATGTGATTATTATAATATACATAATAAACGCAGATTAATGGATCCCTATCCCATTTCATACACTTACTGCAGTAACTTCCTCATTCTGCATTAATTCTCTTTCATCTTTGGCAACTTAAAACTCAAATAAATAATAAAACAGTTCAGACATGAAAAATGCAATTGCAAAAAGCTGCACAAGCAGACAACAGATTGCAGCGCCTGCCCCTTAAGTGCCCGAACCTTAAAAACTTAATTGGCCACACTTTAGAGAAACTCGGGTCACTGACTTCAACAGTGAGAGACCACTAAAATTTTGCTGTGGCTAGTTAGGTTTTGTTATACACTTATAGAGGGTTGGCTGTCTTAGTTTTGGAATGCTTTATGAGACCAGTTTACAAAGACTAATCGGCGTCAAACGAGTGTCAAAATGTTACATGGATCCAAACTGTAGGCTAAGTTTAATGACAATACGATTATATTGGATCGGCCTTTATTTAAAAATAATTTCATAATATTGTATGCAATTGATACGTTGACTAATCATTTTATATTTTTATTTTATTCTTGTCAGTTAAATTGTTTTCGAATCTCCCTCAATCTGAACAAAACAAGATATTATTTGAACTATTTGTAAGAGTATTAAAACTTCAGCTGTTGCCTGGCTATTGTGTTTGTATTTTATATTATTTGTGCACTTACATTTGTATTGGACATGACTGCTGCTGATGCTACTGCTGCTGTGGCTACTGCTTGTTGGCTGTGTGGCGTTGTAATCATTTCAATTGTTGTTGCTGCAGCTGGTGCTGGCATTGTAGTCGTCTTGGCTATGTTGCTGCTCCCGCTGCTGTCGCTTGTCAATGCTGTTGCTGTCATTGCTGGCCGTTTGGTTGGTGGCTCAGGCAAAATATCGCTGTCGGTTTCCGCCTCATCAAAGTTTTTATCAATGGCCAAGTTTGAGCTGAGTCCAACGACAGCAGTGTTTGCTTTTTGCAGTTTCTTGCGCTGCTGTTGCTGCTTTTGTTGTTGCTGCTGCTGTTGTTGCAGTCGTTGCTTTTCATGCTGCAAATGCTGCTGATGATGCTGATGCTGATGATGTTCATGCTCCTCCGTTTTGTAGTCATAGTAAAGCAGCGCTGGCAAATTTTCGGGAAAATTTAAAATTTTGCTCGACGAGTGCTGTTGATGGGCGTGCAAATGTTGTTGCTGGTGCTGTTGATGCTGCTGGTGTTCATGTTGCTGCTTTTGCTGCTGTTGCTTATGCTGAGGCGGTGGCGATTGCTGTTGATAATGCGTTTCCTTCGCTGCTTGATTAACAGACACTGCTGCCATATGGAGATCCTTATGTTGCTGCTGTTGTAAAGGTTTCTTATGCTCTTGCTGTTGATGATGCTGTTCTTGTTGCTGCTGGGACGTTGCCAAGTTTTGCAGCTGGTCCTGTTTGTGTTGCTTGATTATATTGTAGTTACTGCTTTCACTGCTGCTAGAGCTGATGCTGTGGTTGGGAACGCTGACGCTGTTTTGTTTTTGTTGCTTTATGTCTGGCTTTTTATAATCCGGCGCCTGCTTGCGGCTATGGTAAACTTCGTAGTCATTAAAATTCTTTTGATTCTTGTGATGCTTGTGCCGTTTGCCGGCTTTTCTTGTTGTTTTATGCAGTTTTGTTGATTTTCTCGTTGTGGTCTCATACCGATATGGATCCGAATAGTCGCCGACCGCCGTCCCCGTTGCCAATGCTTCTAATGTTGCCGTTGAAGTTCTCTCTGTTACCCCTCTGTTGACATTCGCCTTATCTGCGCAGAAAGCCAAAAGTTTTATCTACATTTCGTGTATTAAAACACACACAAAACTCAATTCAAACTAACCGCATTTCTCCCACCAGCAGAAGATCTCTCCGTCCATACAAAGGCAGACCTCACAGGCATCCACACGCGGCACCTGCCACATGGTAAAACATAGTATATTACAACAACGGTTAACCAAATTTGCACACAAAAAAAAGGGTAACAAATAAATAAGCGGAATACCAAATATAACATGTTGTATGTGATGTCACGTTGTTTGCTTGGTTTTTGTTAGTAGAAATGGATAAAAACAAAGCATAGAAAGCTTAAACCTAGATACAAATGTTAACAGTGTCCTTGAATCTCACACAAATGTTCAGAAAGACCGACATGGGGCTTTGAAACCAAAATATTTTTACAAAAAATGTTTCTGTTCTTATACATAGTACGGCGGACAAGCCTTAAACAATAAAACCAACTATCACTTTTGACTTCGCGCCCAAAATGTGTGCAAAAGCCGAATACTATATTTATTATACAACAGAAAAACAGTTGATTGAAAATTTAAACATAACCGGTAAATCAAAAAAATTTTGAAGACATGCTTTTATACGCTTTCTTGCATACATTTGTATTAGATTTTTTACAAACAGACAAGTCAGTTAAATAAAAGCATGTCAAAAGTGTGTCTCGGTCGGGGTTCGAACCCACGGCGCCTCTGGCCTGTGAAGCGGCAGTCTTCCCTCCATGCCACCAGAGCTTGTGAATTTCGGCAGTCATATAAGTAACTTAAGGAAAAGGGAAAACTGTTTTTCGTGGTTTTTACATGATATTACACATTTTATCGCGCCGAAAACTGTATTGTATTGTCATCTGAAACACATCTTTGGTGAAAATTGCAGAGCTCTAGCTAGTCGGAAACTTGGTGAAAATTTGATTACAGGATTCCGGTACAGACAGACAAGTCAAGTTCAATAAACGCATGTAAGAATTCAACTGCTATCGCCGGTGTATCAAAATACCCACTAAAGCGTGAAAAAACAAAAATTACTCAAAAAACAAGATTTGTGCGGTGTTTTCTCAAAAGGACTAACATTTGTTTCTTAGTAGTTTGTTTGTCTGCATGACATTTCTGAAACTACGTTATGCAGCCAGAACCGAAAAAATGTTGTACATCAGCTTTTTTGGATCAGCTGTTTGTCAGGAAAAGGAATTAAAATAAAATTAAACGTGTTTTGTATTTATAATCGTATAAAGCTTAAGGTACGTTTAATATTTTGTTAAAATTATTATTATTTAATGGTTATTATTTTGCAACACTCAATTTATAATGACTTGCGATTTTGGTGTGCAACCGGTGTTGCCTATGAAATTTAAAGCACTTTTTATACAGCAAATAATGTAAGCTGTGAAAATGGGCACGGGCAAACTATTTTCTATTAAAAATGGACATCAAATGAATATCGCTGACTGACTTCTAAAACCGAGCAGGTTTAAAGCTCACCTGTAAAAGGTGTAAATAGTATTGATTTTGCGCAATGTCCGTCATGGTGTACGTCCGTCTGTCTATATGAACGCGCATTACTCGAAAACTTGTAAAACTAGAGCATTGATACACCTCGAGGTGCAAATTGATTAAACACATATGTACATATATGTCCCGCATTTTACCAGGTGATATGTCTTATGTGCCTAGCACCCATCTAATAATTAACGAAATGCCAGTATCTTCCACGGTTTTTATGCCTTTGCCACCAACAGCTAGAGCTACAACATTTTGTAGAGTGGCCGAATATGATATCCACCAACGATCTGCACAAAACCGAGAAGATGGGATTGTTCTTTTTTCTTTTGAAGTATGTCTTCTGTTAGATTTTGAAAATTTATATTTAGTTTATTCATAAAAAAAATTGCCGACTTTAATTTCACAAAGGACTTGGCTGGTTGGAGACACATATAGTTTACGTAGTAAGTAGATTATACAAATGTTTTAATTGAAATCTTTGGCCACGGTGGTGTTCTTAGAAATCGCGTAAAAAGTATCATTATCAAGTTTATGAAAAAAACTTATGTCAAAGACTCACAAACACGCGTTTTTACCTGATTTTATTTTTTTATACCCTTATCCCATAAAATGGGTAAATAAGGGTATAATGGTTTTGTGCGAATTTATGTAACAGACTGAAGGAAGCATCTCCGACCCTATAAAGTATATATAATCTTGATATATTCTTATCTGTATGAAGGCGTCGATCTCAGAGACCATATGAGCTAGAGAGTTCAAACTTGAAACTTTAACTCTCATAAACCATGCGCATTTCGATAACACTTCTGGTTTCCGATATACACATGTGATCACAGTTTGAAATTTTGACATTTTGGTCTCTGCAAGAATACACAAAAATGACTGTACGCGTTACGTATCGGGTTAAGGGTATGTCCTAGTCGGGATTTTTAGACTAGAGCCTTCCTTACTTGTTTCTCTTGAAACTGACTGGGCAAAATCATGTCTTTGATTAAGGATGGATCATCGCCTATAAGATCCATATTCGTCAAACCATTAAAATATATAAATATTAATATGAGCATATAAATAAGGAGCATTATCTGCCTTCCGACATTAGAAAAGATAACATTTCCAGTTATCACAGTAATCAACCGAATATATTGAATATATATTATGCAATCTAATTCTACCAGTGTATTAACATAGATGAGTATAATTATACTCAAAGCAATTATATTGCAATGGCTTAAGGAAAACCTGCCACAAGCCAACAAAGCTCCAGCTGTAAAATCAAGGTCTAAATGAGTCATTAAATCGTGAGCTGCCGAGAAAGGAAGCAACGTAAAAAGCACCGCAACCGCAAATGAATATTCACACACAAACACATCGAGAAGCATACATACAAAGGTGAAAACACAGGTGTAACAAGAGGTGTGCAAAGCCGTTTGCGTGCATATGTGTGTATGTGTGTGTGATATAGCTTACCTTTTGTCCGTGTGTGTACTTGTGGCCATTTGTAAAACAAGCCGCTGCTCGGCTATGCGGCTCCAAGTCATCCGCGCTGGGAACAGCTGCAGAACGTGCTCCACTGCTCGCATCGTTTGAGTTGGTATTGGTGTTGAAGTTAAAGTTAAAGTTGGCGTTGGCGTTAGAGTTGGAGCTAATGCCGGATTCGATGTCTGCTCTTTGCTGAAGCTCAGCGTCGCTCAGCATTTGTTCCGAGAGCAGACGTGCATCGTATTTGGCCTGGGACTGTGCCTCGTCCAGGTCGTAGTTGAAGTCGTCCAGATGCTCGTCTAAATACTCAAAGGGCAAAGCTGTGACCGAATGGGAAGGTGGGCGAAGCACAAAACGAGCAAAATAAAAGAGAGAGAGCAACATGGCAAAATAAGTTGCTGTTCAATTGGCTTTTTAGCTGTTATTATTGTTGCCTAACGGTTATTTAAGGCATTTGCTTAACAGATCTAAGAGCATTACGTTGGCTGTGATTAGCAATAAGCTGCAATCCGCTGGCCGTTCCCACATTTCCACAAAGCCATAAACTGCCAACTGTTAACTCAATTTTTCATGTGGCTTTTCCGGGCTTTTTGTTTTGGTTTTTATGCTACTCACATATTTGATAAATTATCATAAAAAATAATGAAAACCATAACATTTTGGAGCACTTGGAAATAAATCAAAAGAGCACATAAAAAACATAGGCTCACACAAACACACCCAGGATGAGATTTATTTGTGTGTGTGTGAGCGTGTTTTATAGCACTTGTCATTAAATCAAAAGGCTGTGCTCATAATGACATAAAATGTTGAGTGAGCCCGCAAAGCGAATCACAAATGGTTAAATGCAATCGAAGCGTGCAATCGTTAAATTGAAAATCGCTCGATTTTGTACAAATTTTCAAAAAATAAATTTGACAAACAACAATTTTAACAAAAAAAAAACCAACTTCAAAATAACTAAAATGCTTTAAAAAGTACAAAATAATTGAGTTTTCTTGTACAAGTAGTTAGAACTATTGTTATTTTTGGAGTCGGTGTCAGCTAAGGTAGGTTTAAACCTTGGCTGACCTCCTATATGGCAGATATTTATCAATTCTGCATTGTTTAAGACCCATTCCGCACGGTTCAGTAGAACTAACAAACTCAAGTTCACAGTGTCGCAAAACGTAGTTTCGAGATAAACGCATTCAAAGTTCCAATTTTAGTCATTTACTCAACGGATTTTCTCTTACAGCAGAAAGGCTATCTATTAATACATTCATTACGACGTCCCCTAACTTCCCAACAAACCAGGAGAGGTCGTCAGCTGTCTTCCTACCCAATTTTGTGACTCTAGCTCAAAGACTGTAACATATTACTAAATTCTCGTATCTAAGAGGTGGGCGGCAGAGGTGGGTGTGGCATCCAAGTTTTTGTTTCAGATCTTTGGTAGATGTCACTGTCTATCTTCCTACCAAATTTGGTGACTCTAGCTCAAGAACTGTTAAAGATAAAGCTGTTTGAAGTCGGTTAAAAAAAGCTTTAACTACGTTACGTTTTTCTCTATTTAATTCTTAAGCTGTTTTTATTTCATATTTTATGTGCTTAAACAAAAATTATATCTTGAAAAATTCATGATTGCCATTTCTCAGTATTTTTTGGTTATTTTATAATTTATGTTTTCTCTTTCTATGTTTAACTTAAAATTCAATAGTACTGGTATGCTTTTAATAAAAAGGTTTGCCCCACTCTCCTTGCTTACAAATCGTAATCATAACAAGTAAAAACGTTGCAGTCGGACGGAACCGACTGCGATATACTTTGATACCAGTTTTCATAGCTGTGTTAAGGATTCTGTGTGCAAACAGTAATATATGGGGGTTTAGGGTATAAATATCAGGCAGAAGGGGTGTGGGGGGGTAGGCGTGACATCCAAATTTATGATGCATATCTGTGATGGATGGCACCTTCTATCCATCTATCAAGTTTGGAGTTCCTTGCGCAAAAGCTGATAAAGATATAGAGGTGGGCGGTATAAGTGGGCGTGGCATCCACAATTTTGATGCATCTATTACGGATGTCACTAACAATATGCCCAACAAATTTAGTGACTCTAGCTTAAAAACTGGCGAAGTTACATGCCTTACAGTTTTTTATAGGACGGGCAGGCATGTCCCGTTGTTTGGGGGCGTGGCATCCAAAATTTTGATGCATATTTGTGTCAGATTTCAGCATAGTGCTAAGTTGGCTGCGACAAAAGCCGCACGCGTTTTTTTGGTGCAGTGACAGAGTTTTGTGTTAAAAACTTACGGACAAGTCCACAACTGTGGCACAAAGTGCATTAAACAATAACATATACAAATTAAGTGTTGGCAAGTGAAAGTGTGGCAAATTTTATTGGCCAGCGTCGTCTTTTTGCTTGGTGAGGCTGGCTGTGCTAGCCCAAGCCTCACTGAAAAACCTCACGCGGCGATCAGCTGTGAGAACTTTAAGTTGTGTGGTTCGTGTCCATGGTACACTGCTACTCACGTGCCTTACCTGGTTAGTGCCTTTGATACTCTGCCGCTAGAACTTTAAGCTTCCAGCTGGTTCGAGTCGTCGCTAACCAGTTTGAAAATGGAAAACGGTCCTCAGAAAAAATCTATCGATCATGAGTCGATGAAGCAAATTGCTGGCGCGGGCCCAAAAGAGATTCGGGAGCAATTGATGAAGACCTGGCAAGGTGAAGGTCCAGCCTTCGCTACTACCGGTATCTCTAACACCTACTGCAGTTCGACCTTCACACTGACTTCCACCAGCTCGACAATCCCATCCGCGTATATCTACACCTCCTCCTTGAGCGGAAACGTATGTTCTACTGCTGCTGGTACAACTCACAGCAGTACATTTGTCAGCTCAACAGCGAAGCCACAACTTGCCACCGTCTGGCAGGATGTCTCCTTTAAACCAAGAAAAGGAGGTATCAAAAAGAGAGCAGGCGCAGTTCTCACCCCTAAAATGATAAAAAAAAGGCGGCATCTGATCAGCTGATCAAAATCTCTGCCAATCGCTTCCAAGCCCTAAGCGACGAGGAAGATATGGTCCTGGGCGAGGTATCCACGAGTGACGATGACGAGCCATGCTCCTCGAAAACCGCCCACAATTGTACCGTAAGGAAAGCAGGTCCAAAGCAAAAGCTGAAAGATGCTCACCAAACATTACCAGCCCCCCCCAAATCAATCCGTCACTCTAAGGTGCCCACAATGATGTTTCCCAATGTGGTGAACCTCACAGCATTTTGCAGTGAGCTGGACGAACTTGTAGGAGACTCCTACACAATCAAGGCCCTAAATTCGGGAGACTGCGCTGTTCAGTGCAACACCCCCGAAAGCTACAGGCTGGAGGCCCAACACTTTCTTGGAAAAGGATCCTTATTCCATCACCATCAGCTACCGGAGGACCGACCCTACAGAATTGTAATGCGAAACATTCATCCCGGAGTCCCATCGGAGGATATCACCGCAGCCCTCAAGAACGAAGGACACAACGTTATACGCATTTATACCCCGCGCAACAAGGCAACCTCTCTTCCTCTTAATTTGAGGTTCATTGATCTCAAAAAGGCGGAGAATAACAAGGAAGTCAAAGACATACCTGTTGTCTGCAGGCACAGAGTATCATGGGAGAAACCCCGTAAGCAATTGGAGCCGATACAATGCCACAGGTGTCAAGGCTACGGCCACACCAAGGCATATTGTTCTCGGCACTTTATATGCAGAGAATGTGGAGAAAATCACCCCACTTCGGAGTGCAAGCTGGAGCAGGACGAGGCCAGATGCTGCTTCCATTGTGGCAGCCCCCATGCAGCCAACTTTAAAGGTTGCAAGAAGTACCTGCAGGAGGCTTCGAACCGCAAGCAACAACGGAAGGTCAACGAACCCTCCGCCACTGGTCCTGGAAAAGGAGCGTACCATCCCAGTCCACCAGCCCACACCTCTGGAAAGCTTTCATTTGCGAATGTTGTGAGAGGAAGCCAGCACGTTGCCAAGCCTGCCGCTACTGTCCCCCATGCAAGCGCTAACCTGGAGACCAAGCTGGAACAGCTTTTTACTAGGCTTGACAGGATGATGTCACTAGTGGAAACGCTAATGCAGCTGCTTCTGCAAACTCGCACCTTCCCTTCTGCTCCTCAAAATGGGTCCTCTTAAGATAGCAGCTTGGAATGCCAATGGGTTTTCTTCGAAGACAAACGAGATTCTCGCCATCATCGAGCTTCACGACATCGACATCCTCCTGCTGTCGGAAACCCATTTCGTCTCCCAGTCCACCTTCAGGGTTCCTGGCTTTACCCTCCATACTGCCAACCACCCGGATGACAGCCAAAACGGAGGTGCGGCGATCCTTGTCAGATCAGTTATCTCCCATCAACCTTTCTCCACTCTGTCGGAAAATCACATCCAGGCAGCAGTTATTCAGCTGACGGCACGCAGGGGAAGGTTTAACATTGCCTCAGTGTACTGCCCTCCTACCCTCAGGTGGACGGAGGCTGACGTTGAGCTGATCATCGCTCAATTTGGCACAAAGTTCCTTGCGGCAGGTGATTGGAACGCAAAGCACAGATGGTGGGGAAACCACAGGATGTGCACTAGAGGCAGGGTGCTTTTCTCTGCACTGGCGGACGAAGGAATCGACATCGTTGCTACTGGAGAAGCTACTTGCTACCCCTATCGTGCAAGTGCCACTCCAAGTGCCATTGATTTCGGGATATCCAAAGGCTTCAGACAGCAGGAAATCAAGGTGCAAGTCCTGACAGAACTGTCGTCTGATCATCTGCCCTTGCTGTTTGAGCTTGATGAAGACGCCCAGTTGTTTAAAGGTGTCACAAAAATGATGTCACCGCTTACAAATTCTGTGGCCTTTAAGGAGCACATCGAGGCCACAATACATCTCAACATCCCCATTGACACTTGCAATAGACTGGAAGCGTATGTGGATTACTTCGCAGCTACAATCGCGGAAGCAGCACGGAGGGCCACACCACCCCCACACCAAGCTCGACACACGACCGCAAGGAGGGCTCCCATCCTGAGCTTGGAGGCTAGGGAGCTGCTCTCCCACAAAAGGCGCCTCAGAAGACGGTACATTGCAACAGGAGACCCTAGCATTAAGCAGCTATACTCTACCCGACCCGACGAGAAAATCTGGATACCCTGCTGGAGGGTACTGGCCCAGATAATAACAGCAACTTCTCGATATGGATGCTCACAAGAGGAATCAAGAGACAGCCGCTGTTTCATTCGCCCGTCCTGAGTCACAGTGGCCACTGGCTCAAGACGGATGATGAAAAAGCGAGCGCATTTGCCTCGCACCTGACCTCCACCTTCACGCCCTTCAACCTAACAGACGACCTTAACCGCGATGCCATCAATAACTTCTTGGACACTCCGACTGCACCGGCTCGCCCCATGAGACATACCACACCGCAGGAAGTCATGTTGCAACTGAAGGCGCTGCAACTAAAGAAAACACCCGGCTACGATGGCATCGACAATCGTGCTGCGAAGTCTCTGCCACGCAAAGGAGTCCTAGTCCTAGTAAGAATATTCAATGCCATGCTAAGGCTAGGGCACTTTCCAAGGCAATGGAAGCGTGCACGCATCATCATGATTCCCAAAGCCGGAAAGCCGCCAACGCAGATCGATGCATATCGGCCAATCAGCCTGCTATCAACTTTCTCCAAGATCTTTGAGAGAATACTCTTAGCCAGACTGATGAAACTGCCGCAAGTAGTGGACCACATACCTCAACACCGATTTGGATTCAGGAAGTCCCATGGTTGCCCTGAACAAGTACATCGACTTGTAAATCAGGTGACGCATGGCCTCGAGCACAAGCTGTACACCGTCGGCGTCTTTTTAGACGTGAAGCAAGCGTTTCACAAGGTGTGGCATGAGGGCCTTCTTTACAAGATGAAAGCTCTCCTTTCTGCTCCCTACTATGCCAACCTGAGATCCTTCATCTCTAATCGGACGTTCAACGTTGCAGTGCGTGATTCTCGGTCCAGCCTGGAAGAGGTTCACGCAGGAGTTCCACAGGGAAGTGTTCTTGGGCCCTTTCTGTACACCCTGTACACTGCTGACCTTCCAATTCCCGCCAACAACAACGACGAAATTCCCCCGGCTCAGCTGCTCCTGGCCACTTACGCCGATGACACCGCCATGCTGGCGTCACACTCTTCACTGCAAACTGCCTCCAATGCACTCCAGGAATGGCTGCATGCAGTAGAAGAATGGACTGCCAAATGGAATGTGGCCATTAACTCCTCTAAGTCAGCCTGTGTCACTTTTTCCCTGCGGCCCGGAACTTGCACAGGTCTGACTTTCGATGGAAACCCCATAAACAGCGTCACATCGCACTGCTACCTCGGAGTGCATCTGGATCGGAGACTGACCTGGAGGGCCCACATCACGGCTGTAAAGTTTAAATCTCTAGCGAAGCTAAAGAGGCTCGACTGGCTCTTCCGCTCCAGCAAGCTACAAATGAGCTCTAAGGCTCTTTTAATCAAAGCCATATTAGCTCCAACCTGAACATATGCCATCCAGGTGTGGGAAACTGCCGCCAAATCCCAGCTCAATAGGCTTCGAGTGGTACAGTCGAAAGCTGCACGTCACGCATCTGGGTTCCCCGGGTACGTGACGAATCGCGTCATTGAAAGGGATCTGAAAGTTGCCCTTCTTGGGGATCAGATCAACTTTCACAGCAGCCGATATGCCGACAGGCTTGTGGCCCACCCAAATCAACTGGCAAATGAACTAGTAAACCCCATCTCCCTCCGTAGACTAAAGAGAGCTCATCCCAGCGATCTCCCCACCTGGAGGATTTCGTAATTTATAATAATTAGTTTAATAATTAATAATCAGCTAATACTTTTGTATATTTTAATCAAGAAACTTTGTAATTTTCATACTTATGTTACCCACCCAATAGGTTAAGTTCATAATTCACTGAACGATTCCTTCTGAATTAGAATAAAATTATATAAAAAAAAAAAAAGATTTCAGCATCTATCTTTATACAAAATTTGGTATCTATAGCTTTAAAACTGTAGAAGTTACAGGCATTTCTGTTTATAATTGGAGGGGGTCTGGGGGCAGAAGAGGTGGGCGTGGCATTCAAACTTTTGATGCAGTTTTTTGAGGAATGTCATCGGCTATCTTGCCCCAAAATTTGGTGCCTCAAGCTGTTAAAATGTAAGATATATTTGTGTTTTATCGATTTGAACATCGAGGTGTATCAACTTGCTATCGATTTCCCAGGCCCCCTGAGGTCGTAGAGCCCCAAATTTAACACTTTGTCTGACGCAGACATCTACCAAGATATTTGTCAAGTTGCAAGGCTTTTGCTTTAAGGGTGTCGAAAAAAGTTGCGTTCATACAGACAGACGGACGGACGGACGGACAGACGGACGGACGGACGGACAAACACCATGACGGACATTGCACAAATACCTTTGGTATCAAAGTATAAAAATAATTGTAATCATAAATGCAAGAAATAGACGAAAAATTTTTGAATTTATAAATAAATGTAAACAAGCCAATCAATGTTGCATATTTCTATGTTAAGTCCACTTTGGTGGCAAACCTAACAATATCTGAATCCAAAAATGATAAGTATTTTTACGATTTAAGCACACTTAAAATAATAATAATAATAATAATAAGCACACTTAAGTTTTACTTGCTTTTACAACAATTAATAAATAATAATTATAGCAGTTTGTTATGTTTTGATCTTAAGCTTTAATTTGTAAGGTGAATTTATTAAGCTAAAATGTTTTTAAATTTCATTATTTGTTTCTCTTAGATCTTAGCTTACTAGGACTTACCCTCGGCCAGATGGTGTTCGAGACGCAGTAATCCAAAAATGTTGCAGATGTGGCATAGCACCAACGAGAGCCACAAACAATTGATGCCTGTCATGCCGATGCCGCTGCCTCTGCCTCTGCCAACACCTCTGCCTTTGCCTCTGCTTATAGCCCCGGGCATGTAGTGTTCGGTTCCGTTTCCGTAACCACTGCCTTCGCCTTTGTCTTTGGCTTTGCTTGTGGATTTCATGCACTTAGTGGCACATTCTTCTGCACTTTCGTTCACAAAAACAAACACGCCACCTTTTCACGCAACAGAGACATGGGTTACAGCGACTATTTCGCTGTTTTTGTTTTCGTTTTGTTTTTGTCAATTTATTTATTTCACTTTTTGCTGTTGTTGGTGTTGTTGTTGTCTACTTTAAGACAAGTGTTTGCAGTTGTTTTTCGCTGCGAGGTTTCTTGCTATTTTTATCAAATGAACACGCGACACACATTAAAAACAAACCAACATGCATGCACACATGACAGTCAACTGCCCTCATAAGTAGGCAACACTTTTATTATGTAGCCAGCATTTGCTGGAACTGTCTGCTGTTGCTTTAAACACACATTTATTGCCATTCCCATTGCTTATATTCAATTCATTTGGAAAGTTGGTAATCGCACATCTGTGATTTGCCTGCACTACGTGCCATGTGGCAACCACAAGCCACCCACCAAACCAATTCAATCGAATCCAACCCCACCCAATCTAACCAACAAGTGTTTCTTTACTTTCACGCTACGTGCCTTTTAAAACCCCAAGCAGAGCTTGGCCAACAAGCGCGAAGTGCTATTCATAGGCAACGGCGTGCGTCAGCTGCGACTGTGCTTCGCAATTGGGAATCAACTAAGCGTCATTAAATAATCAAAATACAATTTTGCTGATTGTAGGAAAATATTAAAAGAAAAATAAAGGAATCAAAGTAAGCAAATTATTCATGCTGACCTAAAAAAGAATTCATAATTAAAGTTTTCTAAAGCTTTAATCGAAATGATGGAGTAATTATTGACCGACTTATTCAAAGTACAGTGCAATGCAATGGCAAATACAAATTTTTCCATACGAAACAGCAATAAAAAAAAGAATTTATGAGAGTCATAATTGAAATTGTAATGTATCATATCAATAACTTCTTTATTGCGTGAAATTTGATTGTTCGTTTGAATTGTGTTTAATTGCATTTTCAAATATCCTTATTTCTTACAAAAAAGTAAGCAATTTTACCTTGACAGTAATTAATTTTTAGTTATTAGATACAAGTTTTTGCTTTTCATTTAATCATTGTAGTAATTACTTTTTCAAGAATCGACAACTACTTATGATATCTTCGCAAACAAAACAACTTGCAATTTATGTATTGTCATTGTTTTATTATTATTATTTTTAAAATTAACTATAATACATTATATAATAATAATATTCTAATTAATTATATCAGTCCGAGCGCTAGCGTCGAAGCCTTCAGCTCTGTCATTGTTTTGTTTTAAATGGAATTAAAACAAACAACCGAAAAACTAACAAGAACTAACGATTGAAAGGATTGCAAGAACTAGAATAGTCGCTAATGCAGAGCTCAACTTTATTTTTTTTAAAATTCATTATTCATAAAAAAAATAAAATTTCGATTTCCATCTTGTTACGACATCACATGAAACTCGTCGATAATTCGAAAATATATTAGGCATGTCATATTTATCGATGAAATGTTATTATTTAAATAATTATTAATAAAAATATTATTAAATAAACACAAACACACTACCAGTACCTACAAGCCTCGTTTTTGCTTTCTAAAAAAATTTTTTTGGCCCCTCAGATTCTGGCTACGCCTTGCAGAGCTCAAACTGAAATAAAGTGTTTATCTGACAACAATGCTTAGGTAAACTCACTGTCAGAGTGCTTAATTTATGGCATAAAAGGATCCTGGTGCGACTTGGGGGAAGGGAAATAAGAAGGGATATGGAAACATGGAACTAAGGCAAAACAAAACACTTGAGCTAAACAATTCGCTCGAGGCGTGTGCGGAAGTGAAAAGCCAAGAGCAGAAAAGGAAAAAAAAGGCAAAACAGAAAAGAAGCTGCAGAAAACAGGAAATCAGAATGTGGAACGTGAAGTGCAAAGCAACAGCCGTAGAGGAGAAAAAGAACGGAAATTCATTGCCAGACGTTTGAAGTGTGAGAAATTAGCGCAATGAACAGAGACACACACACACACACACAATCACATATGAAAACACACACAAACTAACACACAGGCAAAAGCCCTGTTAAGTTAAAGTGTCATTGCCGACTCAATGTCTGGCGACTGGGGTGTATGCTCAATATTTGATTTATGTTTAATTTGTAATAACTTCCGCTGCACATGCTCAGCACACTGATTAAATTTCAACTGCAATTAAAACTCGCACACACACATGCACATATACATATAAATATTTATTTTTTTGCGGAATTTGTTTGCCTTTCAATAAACGGCTTTTACTAATTACATTATTACTTTTTTTGCTTGTCAAATTCAGGTTGTGCAGAATTTTGCACTTAGTATACACGCCGTCAATCGTCCGATTGTCTCTTTGTCCAACTAACGATTTAAATGATTGATAGACTTTAACGCTTTAACTTTGTCACACGCGGCGTCTACGCAATAAATTCCTGGCCGTGCTTCGATCTGAACGCTGCGTCGACAACTGTTATCATCAGATGCTGTACACAGCGTATTTAAGCAACAGCTCTCAGAGACAGCATCCAACAGCCGCACTATGTTACTCTCTTGATTGCGCTCTGTTGCGTTTTTATGAATGAGTTTTTGGGCGCTAAACACAGTTTCTGTGAGCGGCATTCTGGACTGGTATGTTAACAGTGAGCGCTCTGTTAAGGCGCTACAATCATCTGTATGAGTATTTTTGCAGCATAAAAACTATACCGAAGAGATGCAGTTCTGTGCAGGCATTTTATAAAGATGAAAATTGCATTTTAGCAGCCTTTGGGTAACGTCTTGTTGCTGTAGTTGTTGTAGTTGTTGCCATTCATTAAACTTTAACAGTGCAACAACAGTCAAAACAAGTTTCCATTTTTCTGTCAGTATCGTGAAGAGTAAATATGTAAATGTCCTGGCGCACACCAACTTGACTGTGGCTGACTGACAGGCGATGTGAAGCCTGAAACTGAGGCTGATGCTGATTCTTGTAAGACATGACAATGCGTGTTTGTGTCAGGATAACTGTCAACAGTTGCCTCTCTCTCTCCACACTCTCTTTCTTTGGCTCACTCGCTTTGCATCTTCTGGTTTCTCCATGCACGCTAATTTCTTTTATAAATTTCATGTGCTCTAAATGTATTTACATAAAACTCGCATAACAATCATTTTCATATTCATCAAGTGTCGCCGTCACACTTCACTTCTCACGTATGCATGTATTTTACAAGCAGGCATGTATTAGATATATGCATGGACATTAATTTCCATTCAGACACGCAACAGTTGGCACATGTCGTTGGAACGATAGACGATACAATATGCGACATGTGATATATGATGTATGGCATAGATATGTCATATATGGCAACGCCATCGATTTGTTGCCCCCGTCCCAAAAGTCAGCCAACTAACTAAACGGAAATCAATGCGGGCTGACATCTAAAAAATGTCAATTGCCTGCAATATTTTCACTTGGCCCATAGACAACAACAGCAACAATTTTCGTATGTGGAAATTATGAGCCATAACAGCTTGACAGCATTGGTATTTTTGTGGTTATTGTTATTGTTGTTGTTGTTGTTTTGGCATATTTGATTGCCATAATAATTTAGCATAAATCAAACATATGCTTTCAACATATCCAAATACAAAACGCTCCCAGAATTGTAAATTTGAATTTACATTGGCCAATTAAATAAGCAAATAAAATAATTGATATGATTTGCAATGAAGCGAGGATAAAATCTGGATATATTTATTCCAAATAATAAAAATTGTCAATTATAGCGAAACAAGAATTAAATTTGAATAATCTTTAGTCATTAAAGTTATTAAAACAAAAAAATCCTCTAACGAACTCTTACAAAAAATAAATAATTAACGGTTTAATAGACTTGAAATGGGTAAAGGATAGAAGGAAGCATTCTTTAACCGATATTACAATATTTTAAATTCAAGAATTTTTGCTACCAATAAAATGTGTTAATCTTAAGAAAGTAACGTTGCCGATAACTTGCAGAATAATTTTATAATATGTGGAATAATCAAGAATATAAATTCTTTATAAGGTTGGAGATGCTTGCTTCTGTCTGTTTCATATCTTTGCACGAGAACATGCTATACTTTTTTTTAACAATTTCATAGGTTTGGGGTATAAAAATGTATTTGTACGTTGAAGCCTATTCTTAACTAACCTTTTAAGTAATGCTATAACAGATCTCTTAAAGCAACTTTTTTATTCTTTTTAGGGTGACTTCAAGGTTAAAATACAAAATTAAGCTGATTTTGTGTTGTTTTGCATTTAAAGTTGAGACTCAAAGGAAGACAAATTTCTCGGAAATATAAAATGCTTTTTGCCATTGGCTCAGACTCGAAACAAAAGCAAATCACTTGGGTAATTGTTTTAAAGCTACCACGCAATCCCCCCCTTCCCCAAAATGTTCACTGTGAAAATAAATCTATTTATAGAAGAACAAAAAGATTTGAAGCAAAATTTAATAAAACTGTCAAAAGCTTTTGTTCTATTTTATTAGGCATAATATTCGGTATTTATGATTATGCTTTGTTTAAATCTTTCAAAATCCTTTTTCCAGAAAAATACAAACAGTTGCAAAGTTATGCCATAAATATTAGAATAAATTGTTGAAAATTTTTAAGTAGCCCAAAAGGATTTATAAATTAGCCAAGACAGCTCTGCAGCAGGCAGAAGGCAGCTGACCATAAAAATGATTCATTTCATTGGACATGTGTTTCCTTTCGGTCCAAGTCCAAGAGCCAAGAGGTGGGTGGGCGACGGTTGCGAAGGTTGTGTCTTAAGTTTATGCAAATTAAATAACAATTATAAATTCGAAAGGACAGCGCTCGGTGCGATCCTTTTGGGGGCGAGGTCAGCAACTAGAACAAAGCTCAGGGCCTGTAAATGCAAATACGGCCGTATGTAAATATTTAAAATGCTAAAATACAAACACCAAACTTAACCGCACACCCCCCCCCTCCCCCCCCACCTCCAACCACGCCTCCCTGCAGCAATTGTCTTTATGCAAATTGTAGAGCAAACGTTGCTGCAAGCTGCTGCAGACACTTGTCAATGGCATTGTGTGGGCTAAAACCGGATTTTGCATGGCATAGAGAAGCGGCAACAAACATTGTTTGCATGCTGCATTTATTGGCAGCATATATGTATGTATGTGCATACATATGTATGTGTTCTTTGGGCCAATTTACTTTTGGGAAGCTTACCGCATAAGATGCTTTTAATTTAATTAACATAGCTTAGGCATTTTATTGCATAAACGAAACATTCATTTAACAGCAAATACCACAGCGGCAAATCGAAATTTTACCACAAAAATCCAATTGTTTGCATTTTGAAATATGCAGACAGAAATGCAATTTCAACCAGCATTAAATTGTTTGCAATTTGATGAAAATTGATCTTTAGATTGCTTTTAATAATGTTTCATGTTGATTATTGATTGATTTCACCCATAAATAGTTAAGTAGATTTATTGACTTTTTGCATATACGAACGGAAATAAATATGCGACACAGAAAAAAATCGCCTGTCGCGATAAAAGCGCATAAATGGAGTGTTAAAAATGTTTAAAGTTTTTGCCCGGTTGCCAAGAAAAGTTGACAAACAAACTTTTTTACGCACACACACAACAGATAGAGAGAGCGTGGGTGTAAAGGAGAGAGAGAGAGCGAATGGCATACACACACACTCACACACACACATTCATAGAGAGAAAAGTTCTATGAAACTAACTACAAAATGCAACCCAGAGTTGTATCACAAAAATGAGCTCGAAAATAAAACTTTTCATTTTCTACAAAAGGCATTTTTATCGCACATTGTTCTTGTTGCCGTTGTTTTTAAAAAGTTTCCTGCTCTTGGCTAAAATGACCCACAATAAGGCCGCTTGAAAGGAAAGTGTGCCATATTAAAAGCGTAAACTTGAAATCAAATCATTTGTGCATTTCAATTACAAAGAAAAACTCTAATTGCAATTCCAAGATAAAAGATGAACACAAAACGAACGAAGGAACGAAAGAAAATAACGTATTAAAGAACCTGCAATTAAGAGTCGCGATGAAGAATTGAAATGAAAAAGAAAAAAATTTCGCCCCATTTGAGGTGCAGTAAAAATAAGAAGGGCAGAATAAAGAAGCTATGCAAGATTACTAAAAAGCAATTTGAAAACAAAAACAGCAACAGCAATGGCAGCAGCAGGAACTATAGACAAAATGCAAAAGTTACCCAGCTGCAAGTTGTCAGTTCGCAGCTCTCGGTTGCCATGGCAATTATGCCACAGTGAGCTGCAAAGTGGCTAAGTAGAAGGCCAAGTCATTGGCAGTGGCATCACCGTCACATCAGCCATCTATTCTAAAGGCGAGCTTTTCCTACGTGTCTCCCACAGAGAGCCACTTATTGACTACTTACATCGAAAAACGTATTATTAATTAAGAATTAAGATGTCTAAAAAATAGATAAATGCTTTTCAAAAATTGTATAAAAAGTTTAATCCTACATCAGCGGGTATTTACTCAAATCATTTTGGTATGCTACGAATTTGTAGAAACGTCTTAAATAAGGTAAAAATCAATTACAGCTTGTTGTAACATAATAATATGTACGAGCTCTTTTTTTTACCTATCAACCAATAACACATGATTCAATATGTTCCAAAAATGATCACGCAGCATGCCTTTTGAAAATTCTAATTATTGAAAAGACGCGCAGTTGCCAAAAACAAAGTGAGGTATGACACATTATATGAAATATTTGACGAGAAATCTTCTTAAATCAATTGTAGTTTAGTAAAGAGTAGGGAACTCATTATCTTTGTATCTCTGTGACTCTCTTATTGTCTCTCTCTTTTCGCTCATTCTTTCTCTCTCTGTTTAGTATTTCTTTGTTGATTAGTTTTTCTGTAACTTAAGAAACAGCCCATGCTGTTTGCCAAGCGAAAGACAATGCGCTACCACTTGGCGTTCTTTCAGAACTTTAATAAAGTGCATGGTAAGCGCACCTGCGGCTGCAAGCGTTTCACGATACGCTTAAACAGAGTATATGTATGTAAAATGCAACATACCACTCGGTTGTGGCATCACCATGTCCCCGAAAAGAGTATTCAATTTGCCTTCGCTTTCGCTTAAGCTTAAACTCTTCGCACTTGGCTTATAAACTGTACATTGGCACAATAAAAGTTTTGCCAACGTAATCATAATTAAATGCTAAAAACGACGAGAACAAACCCCGGACCGGTACTAATATATAACAACAAAAATATTTTAAATACATATGTATATTTAATTATTAGTCTTAAGTTACACAAGACCTATAAAATTTATTAAAAACATTAGATTGCCTGGTAGCAGTCCTAATCAAATAATAAAAATTACTTATAAAAAAAAAAAAAAAAAAACTAATAAAATTAATATAATTAAAAACAATGACAGGTTTCGTTGAGAAAGCGAGACCATGAGATATCTTAGTAGGAGATCTAAAAAAAACGGTGTTTTAATTTACAATTAAAATTACTAGTCCAAAAAGTATTTCTTTAAAGCTCATGTCATTCACATATAAACTCACAGATATAATGGTAGTGTTCATTGGTGGAATCGGTGGATTATGAATGACTTTAAGGAAGTTGGTGACAACATATTATCGCAAAAATGATTTAACATTTATACAAATTATTGTTCATCAATCATGAACGATGGAAATTACTTTAAGCTAATATAATTAAATCATTTTAAATGATTTTGGTTTTATTATTATTTAGTGCAAGAGCCCTTACGCCTTTTAAAGTCCATCCGAAAAAAAATTTGTCAAAAAAAAAAGATTTTTT
This sequence comes from Scaptomyza pallida, assembly GCA_018152965.1. NCBI lineage: Eukaryota > Metazoa > Arthropoda > Insecta > Diptera > Drosophilidae > Scaptomyza > Scaptomyza pallida. The sequence goes on along the minus strand of JAECXP010000005.1, from coordinate 4,696,074 downwards.
ATGAGATCCTTTCTGCCTATTGCATTTATTTGCAAAACTTCAATACACCCTTCATTCGCATTTTTAATGCGTTCAGGGTATAAAAAAGCAACACGCACAACACACAAACGCACAAAATGACCAAATGACCTAAAGCCAACCTTTTTGCACGTACTTTGGCCTCGTAATGAAAAGGTTCATAAACAAATAAGCAAACATTTTGGAAGCTTCTCCACCTGTACGCAATTAACTTGGATCAACAATGAGTGTTTCAATTCATTCAACTGTTTTGTTTGTTTTGCATTAACGGGTTTTCCATTTAAATTAACCAAAATGCGCAATGTTAAGACCATCCTCCCCCGACTCTTTTAACATGACCAAACAAACGTTCGGACATGCCATTGGCATTTTTATTGGTGGGCATTAAGAAAAGCGAGTAAAAATTTATGTAATCTCAAATGAGGTGCTTTGAAATAACCAATCAAATAATCAACATAAGCCAAGGCCACATTTAAAAATTGGGCAGGTTAAAATACGCTGAGCCTAATAAAAATATTGTAAAAATAAGTACATTAATATTATTTTATTCCGTTAAGTAATAAGTCTAAAGCACCATAAATTAAAATTACAATCTACATATATATATATAGCTTAAAACATTTACTAAAATAAATATATTTTTACTGTTTTTACATTGTACAAGCATACATAAAGGGCCAACAAAAAATATATATATGTGTTTCCGGTTTGTTCTATGCTATTTTCAGAATGTTTATACCTGTTTAATATTTATTTTAGGTACTTATGGTCTAAAAGAAATTCAGCTAAGGTAATATTAGTCAATGGCTTATAAATCTGTTTAAATGTCATTGTAACAATTGCAATTGAATCGATGCAAAAGTTATTGCCAAGTATGTAACAATGCGCTACAGAAGAGGACAAATAAGTTCTACTCGGATTATATTGAAAAAAGGAAAACCTCGGTTGGTCCTGGCCTATAGTAAACTCATCCAAACAGAGGGTGAGGGATTTAATTAATAATTGACATAGTAATTTAAATGAACAATTAAATAATTAAAACATTGTTTGCATTTAATTCAAATTCTATAAATGCTTTAATATTGCGCATACGCCACATACGATACATTGCCGCCAGCGCCTGTTTGTATGTGTGTGAGAGTGTGACTCACTCGCTAATTGTTTTAGTGTTGAGCAAAACATGACACAAATTAAGTGTTTGTACTAAATTATTGCAAACACTGTACACGTATGTCGAGCCGCATTAATGCATCTCTCTGGAAGCAGAACTTAAGCAATCTTTCTCTTTCTTGCTCTGATTGGTAGCTTGTTTAAAGTTTGCACATTGCAGTAATTGCTAACTGCAACTTGGAGTTGCATCAGGCATGGACGTTGCAGCAGAAGCAGTTACAATTGTGACATTGGCCAAGTGCAAACAGCTTTAAAAACGAAAAAATAAATAAAATTAAAATGCGACGCATGGCGAAAACCAACTTCGATAAATTGCAGTCGCGTATATAAAATGCAACTGCAGAAATCACAGTGAAATCACTGTGCAGAATTGTGTCAACAACCGTTTTTCCACAGCCATGAAAAATACTTTACCATACAATATGTGCCATCCATTCATACATACATACTTTGTATGGATATGTGTATGTATTTATATCTCACTGTATGCATTTAAGTTCAGATACCGGGCTATAATGATGCGGTGGCCATTGCAACTGTGGCTCTTAACCATGTAGCTGCAATAACTCTTTTGGCACTGATAAAACGTTATAAGAATGTGCATTGCAACGCAGGATATCCTATACCACAGCGAAACTCTCTAAACTTTATAAATATGAGTTTTATACAACGGTTTTGTTCCAATGTGACGAAAGAATAAAGCATTTTCTACCCCATAATGAACATATTCTGTTAGTCGGACTCGCCAAATATGCCTTGAAGGCTATGATATATTTAAAACTTATTGTTATTGATAAAAACCTTATTTGTTTCATAAACAATAAACAAAATAAAAATAACTTTATCAGTTGAGAAAAGTTTATGAATCATTTTAGTAAGGCAATTGTATATCTCCTTAATGATTCTTATCACAAAAGTTTAAACAAAAAAGTTAGCTTCATGCAAATATGTATTGTATAATTGTTTATATTTATATCTGTCACTTAGAATGTTTGGCTTAAAGTCAGTTAACATACTAACATTGTCCGGCGCCTAAATGAAATTTGCGTCCATAAAGTATGTATAATACCCAATACATATATATGCATATTTTGATGACAGTTAACCAAAACTAAGCCCATTTAAAGCTATGGAATTTTGGCAGGCACGCTGTCATGGGTGAAATCTAGTTGATTTGGGAGTCCTTTAAAAATATTGGTTCAATTTTAATACAATATCAAATGTAAATGGAATGTTGTTTTATCTACCGACTGTCAACAGTGAACAGTAAACATTCAACGAGCTGGATTATACAAACTGTGCTCTGTATTTTGTGTTGATTTTCATTTAAAATGTTTGTGCTTATTCCTTTTGTTGCGCCATGTGCAGGACATGCAGTCTGGCTGACAGTATAAAACACTTTTCCGTTGACCATTCAGTTAAATAATTACTTTGTAGCTTAGTACCAGGAACGTGTTGGGTAGGTTTGGGCCATGGCAGACAAAAGTGGCAGCCACAGCATGTGAATTAAGTAAACACAAGCTGTAAATAATAAACGTTGTAAATATTGTGTAAAATCCATTAAATATAAACGATGCATAAAAATACGCACATTTATGCAAAAAAAAAGGATAGAAAGTAACTGTTAATTAAAAAGCCAAATCAGCATCATGGCATATAAATAATGGACGGCGAATTGCCGTTAACTAGCAAATAATATGATTCTTTTCAAATTTGGACTAACCTTTGTTCTAACCATGGCATTCGTGCATACATTTATGCATACATATATGCATATTAATGTTCGCTTTTCTATTGAGCAATTTAATAAATTATATATTTATTTATGCCAAATACAGTTGGCTTATATAAAGAAAAGCTGTAAGCTGAAAATGTGCACAAATCAGTTAATGATGCATTTAAATATTTGATTTAAATATTTTTATCTTTGGATTTCCTGTTTAAATACAAGAAATATAGTATTCTTTGTGCTTTTAATCCATATGTATTATATTATTTTAAATAAAACTAAGAACAATAATATAATATATCATCATAAGCCAAAAAATTTCGAAATATCAAATAAGTTTTTAAGTCCTTTGTTTTAAAAATGCTTTTCGCTCTTTCTAAACTATCGGCTTATTCGAATCTAACATTTCGCGGATTATAAATAACATAAGCACAAACAAATAGTACTATTCTGTAGAGCAATAATACGAACAAGCACACGAAAAGAAAAAAAATTTCATCTCATTTTAAGCTCCTCTTAAACCATCTTCCACAATAAGACATGTTATACTTATTTTGTACAACAGAAATGGATTTTTCAATTGTGAATGAAAAAGTTTATTTCAGCACAAAATCACTACGAGCTTAAACTTACTAAAAAAAAATACAGACATACGTATATTTATATGGAATTTTTACGGTGGGTTTGTATGTGTGCGTTTTTTTTTCCTTAAGAGCGTTACATTTCAATTCATTGTTGTTAGCAAAGTTGGTCGTAAATTTTGCTGACAAACCAGAACGTAAGGCACGATTTTATTGCCATTCCGCTTTATATCCAGACGCACTTCTAAGCGTAATTGATTGATTGATAGTTGGATGAACGCTTGAATGTCCAAGCCATCCAAGCAGCTTCTCTTGGCCAAAAATAGAAAAGCCAACAAATAGCTAAGACATTAAAGCCAACTTTGGTTATCACAGGCCACACAACTTAGCACATTTAATCTTTAATTAAGAGCAACGCATAGACAATACCCTTTCGCCTCACTTTCTTAGTTGTCAGCAGCTTAAATGATGCGTTAAGGCTGGCGTTAAACTGGCTTGTGGCTGCTTCAACCGCAGCTCTGCAGCCCAGCACAACTTTAATGCGTTGTTCCTTAAAATGGATAGAATTTGTTTGAGAAATCTTTTCGCTTTGCCGCTTAAATTTGCGAGCATTGCAAATAAATTGAATTACGAGCGAGCAAAATACTAGCCAAATGCCAAAGAGCCCCAAAAGTTGCGAAAACCGAAACGACAAATATGCAAATGGACACTTGACAATCGACTGCCAAAGCATATGGCCCCATAAGGATGGGGTTAGAGAGGGCTGATGATGGGTAAGAAGTGCAAGGCAACAACAGCTCGAATCATGGGCCAAGAGAAGGCATTCGAAGGGCCAAAAGTGAAATCCCATTAAAATTCAATTGCCTGTAAATGAACTAAGACTCTGGAGTAACAGAGAGACGAACTTTGGGGGCAGAAGGACACGTTGGGACATGGGTTGCTGTTTGTCACTTAATTAAGGTTAATGGCAGCCCAACTGAGGGACTGACGGACCGAACGACTGACTAACTGACTAAATGACTGGCAGCAAGGATTAAGTTTGCAGATTTGTAAACAAGTTTCATGCGTAATTTAATTTCCAATGAAAATATCCTGTCAGCCAGCTGTGGGGAAACACATTTATTGCATTTGACTACGGCATTTAAACTTGGCAACGGAACAAACAAACATAATGGCCAAATGGCTTGCGACACAATGTGTGACAAGTTTATTTCATTATGGCCACAAGGCAAACACATTTCCTTTCGCTCACGCTTAGTGCGCTATGTATATGTCAAGCCACAAATGTCAGCCAAAATGACATAAAATCAATTTTAAAGTATGCATACATTTGTGGTTTTTATTTTTGTTCCTACTAACTTGGCTTCACGGCCTGCGAAATTATCTTAAAGTTAGCAACAGCAAACTTAATTACACACACAACTCAAACAAATGGCTCTAACTAAGCATTGTCAACTTTTATTACACACACACACACACAAAAACACACAGTAAGTTACCCACAAAGAAAGATACATGAATTTGAAATGTCAAACAAAAGTTTGCCCAGCCGCTGAATATATGCGCATATCTAATGCTCATTTATTGCACTTCGCTCCATTTTGCGTGCCATCAACATCATTTGCGCTTATTTTGTTATCTGTTTCGTTTCAGTTAACCGTCTTAAAATATTGATCAAACTAGTCTAGAAGTCTTCAAGTTATCTATATATATTAATTGTACTTATATTAATAGTACATTTTTTTGCATTAAAAGGATTATGATATTGTGTAAATCTATTTTTAAGTAGGGTAATATTAAAAATGATTTTAAATTTTTTGAAAACAAATGTTGATGTTTGAATTGAAAGCTGTTATAACTGCTTTTATGCAGGACCTGGGCTTGATAGCAGAGCTACAGACCAAGAAATGGGTACAATAGATCAATAAGTTCGCGGTGCACTGTCACTTCCAATAATAATTCATTTAATAGATAGCCTTTATAACTTAAGTCTGTGAAAACTAAACCTATGCATTATTGGCGATACAAAACGTTATTATACCTTTTTTAACCATATTCAATGGGTATATAACAACATTTTTCCTTCCAGATACATATAAGGAGATAAGCAAAATATACCCCCTCAACAGATTTGCTTAAAGCACAGTAAAACAAGTTAGCATAAAGTAGACCAACTGAAACTGAGACGCGTGCCGTATTTGTTGCTGTTGTTGTTGAATCCCCAGATTGAGCACAAGCCCTCAGTTGAAGCTCCCCAAATGTGCATAAAGGTCGGCGGCAAGTTTTTCCCCATATTCTTATTGAAAATACTTGAGCAAAGTATTTCGTATTATAAGCGCCCTCAATGCTTATCACCAACTAGAGCTGAAGTTGTGTCAAAGTTTTTGATTTCCACCCACCGATAAGTGCCGCCTGAGAGCTGCAACTTGTAGGCGGCTAGTATGGGAGTAAGATGGAAGGGGAGCACGCCAATAAACTATGTAATGATTTCTATGTTTTAGCCAACTCGCTTTATGGCTCGCACACACACACTTAGCTTTAGCCAAAAGGCCAACAATCAAACAAACAAAAAAAAAATTCAATACAAGACAGGAAGAAAGAAATAAATAAGAGAAGAAAATAAAATAAAAGTTGGACCAACTTAAAAAGGCATTTTTATTTTTAATGCCGTTGCTTAAAACTTTTCTCATTAGTCACTATTTTTTAGCGGCTGTTTAATTGTTACACACGCAAACACTCGCACACCCACACACACACACATACACAGCCGTTAAACTTTTTGAGTAGTTAAAGTTGTTACAAATTTTTTTGTTAATTTTTTTCCTTCTTTTTATTTTTGTATGTTTGTATACTCTTGAGCGCAAGTCAAACAAGTGCCACTAGCTGCGGCTTTCGCAGCGCGAGATTTGTGTAAACAAATTAAACGTGCTACATGCCCCTCAGGTGCAAACAAAAATTCCAAAAAATAAAAAGTGAAATTCCCCCAATGAGCATTGGTTCGCAACACAGGTCTAATGAGGCCCAAATAAATAACGACTGCAATAACAAGTAGAAAAAATTAAAAAGTTTCTCTTAGCTACTTTTAGGCTAAGTATATTGGCCATTCCACAGCCCTACTAACTTTGGACAGGTTGCAATAAACATGTTCAAACAATGTGCAACGTCTGCGGAGAATGCCATCTAGTAATTACGCATACACTAACACACACACCCAGTCAACAAAACATGTGAGCAATGTCTTTAACTAGCAATTAGAGACAGCAGCGAAATATGCTTTTAGTTTCGTGTCACGAATACACACACATTTCCATTTTTCAACTTTTAAGCAAATAAGGACAATAGAAAGTTGATAAAAGTTATAAACAGAAAATACAGAAGCCATAAAGTCAACTAGACAGCTAGTCGGACGCAACCGACTTCGATATACTTTGATAACAGTTTACAAAGCTGTGTTAAGGATTCTGAGTGCAAATAGTAATGTATGAGCGTTTTGGGTATAAAAATCAGGCTGAAAGGGTAGACATGACATTTATCTGTGGCGGATGGCACTTTCTATCCCCCTACCAAGTTTGGAGACTCAAGCGCAAAAAACCCACAAAGATAAAGAGGTGGGCGGTATAAGTGGGCGTGGCATAAATAAATTTTATGCACACCTGTTTCGGATGTTACAACCAATGTTTATACCAAATTTGGTAACTCTAGCCCAAAAACTAAGAAAGATTTAGAGGTGGGCGGTATAAGTGGGCGTGTCATCCAAAACATTCATGCAGATCTGTTACGAATGTCACTAACAATGTTCATACCAAATTTGGTGATTCTAGCTTAAAAACTGGCGAAGATACATTCCTTCCGGTTTTTTTTAGGGCGGTGGGGCATTTCACGTTGTTTGGGGGCGTGGCATCCGAAGTTTTGATACATAACTTTGTCAGATGTCAGTATCTACCTTCATGTCAATTTTGGTGGCTATAGCTTCAAAACTGTAGAAGATACAGGCATTTTTGTTTATAATTTAAGGGGGGTGGGGGCGGAAGAGGTGCGCGTGGCATCCAAACTTTTAATGCAGTTTTTTGGGGAATGTCATCGGCTATGTTGCCTCCAAATTTGGTGACTCTAGCTGCTAAAATGTGGGATATATTTGTGTTTAATCGATTTGCACTTCGAGGTGTATCGACTTGTTATCGATTTCCCGGGCCCCCTAAGGTCGTAGAGCCCTAAGATATTTGCAAAGTTACAAGGCTCTAGCTTTAAGGGTGTCAAAAAAGTTGCGTTCATACGGACGGACGGACAGACGGACAGACACCATGACGGACATTGCACAAACCCAATATACTGATACCTTTGGTATCAAAGTATAAAAACATTTACTCTAACGAAAGTCATAGCAATTTCCGTTAAATATGCACTAAGTTTCGTTTTACGATGTTCATATAGACTGTTATACATATTAATTAACATGAAAATCTTTAATTAATTGAATTAAAACTCGAATCTTTCTTAATATTGACACGAGCACATCTCAAACCGAAATGTAGAGCGCCATTGGCACGTTCTTGGCTCCTACCTTACCATGCTACAACGTTTTAGTCCTCTGCCACCTTGCATAGCTCTCATCAAGTTTAAGCAGTGCAATTTCATCTATTTTGCAAGCGATTCCTTGCTCAGAATGTAACAAACATTCTGCGCGTCAGTCAGTCAGTAATTCTGTCAGGCTTGAAAGTTTGTCAGTCCGTCAGTATCCGTGCCTTGTATGAAACAGGAGCAGCGGCTTTTAATTAAGTGCGTGCCTTGTCCTCGCCTACAAATATGAACTCCTTTGGCAGCTCCTCTTGGTGGCTGCTTTTGGCCCAACGTGAGCTTACATTCATCCACGAATTACGTATTTATGGTTGGCCCGGTTACTTCGAGTATATTTAAATACATACGCACATGCATACCTAAATATGTGGATTTCGCCGTTTTGTCTGCAATTGTAGCAATAATTTAGCCAAGTGAAATGCTGTCAAATAACAATCTGCACATGTGCAACAAAATTAAATTGGAATTGAAATGCCTGTCAGAATATTGTCTTGCAGTATATCAAAACTCTAATTGGAATGTTGCAAAAGCTTTTAATGAGCTTATAATGCATTTTGGCAGTATGTTGCAAGCAAAGTCAAAACTATTAATTGAAAATTCCATTTCATTCACTTTGTAAGTGTGCTGCAAGCACTTTTCAACTTCTTCCCCGCTTGCAAAAAACCAAAACGAAGGCAAAAACTGTTCAATGGATTTAATAACAATTAATTTTAATTATTTTTGTGCAACTCATTTATTTAACTTCGTATACAAATATTAAAAGAGAATAGAAATTACTAGACATAAGGTTTTTTTTTTTTTAAAAGCAACAAGTATTCCATAAACTTTATATATAACATGATATTTTACTCGTTGGTATATTAAAAACTATATTTGGGTTCCATTTTAATCATACACATAAAAGTATATTCAAGGTTTACATATAAATGTATTTGAAAATGATTTTTTCGAGATATTAAAGTAAGTTAATTACTTTATTAGCTAGGTATCCAAAGGTTTTTCTATTTTATTCAATTCCATTATTTTATGGCATTTACTATAATTTCGAATTGTACGTGCAAAAACTTACTTACAAATTAATTGTAACTTAAGATAAATATACAAAAACATTGTAAATTATACATATATGTGTATATGTGTATAGCAAGTATATGGCTTATTTCAGTTAGTTATAAGCCTATGACTATTAAGTTTATAACGCTTCCTAAAATGGCAAACATTGGTTTTCTCTATATTCAATTCTTTTTGTTCTGCAAGGATTCTGATGCTATTTCTTTCGAGTATAGACTAAATCATAATAAATATTATAGAACACTGGACAATGATGTGTCAGCAACTAACTTAGTTCTTAGTTTTTTAGGTATATACAAGTTTTGCTTATGACTTTCCAAATACTATCAAACCTAAAACACTTATAATCTATAGCCTTACGTTTTGTGTATTATTTTTTCTTTTACTTAACGTATTATAAGTCCTTATTGTGTTATTAAGTGTTTTTTTTTTTAGAATTTCCTTTTTAAGGCACTGATATTATGTACACCTGACTAAACTTGAAGGTTAGGACGCTAGGAACCTGAGAATCTATGCAGCTGGCGGTTTGCCATGCACACGAAAGCGATATAAACATGTATAATCCGGCTGTCCATGATTCGTCTCGATGCGCAATTCGACAATCTCAAATGGACGCTTAATGTCCACATTTTGTACGGCAAAGTATTGCAGCGATGCCTCATTATCCTGATATTCATACTCACCGAAAAGTATGGGGTCTTGATCCTTTTCATGCTCCAAACCCTGTACACATAAACAACGCTTGATTATTGATTACTTATTTATCAATCTATAGGCAAGACATACCCAAACTGTAAAATTGCGTGGCGCCGAATCGATGCGTCCAGTGGGCGACAGGCTCTTAGATATGTGCTCCATCGTAAAGCCCGTGACAAAGACCATAGAGTTTAGTTTCAGAACTGCATACAGATAAAAAATTGCAGATAGTTTCTTGTTCATTAAGAAATTTACGTACCCAGAAAGCCAGGAAAACCCTGAAAAGCCCAACACTCGCCGGGCTGAACATTGGGTGATATGGCGACCCTAGGCGTATTGGTTGGATACCACAGTGGTATGCCAAAAACAGAGATTTGCGCCGACTTGGTCTGATAGCTTTCTGTGCAGCGCGTCGAGAGTATTTGCCCACCCGCTGACTCCAGTGCAAAGTCCACAAGACCCGTTTTATCCGCATCGTAAATGGCCAATACAGATTTAACAATGCTGCGTATCTCATTCTCATCCAAGTGCAACTTCAATTCCTTGCTGCTGCTGGCATTGTGTTTCTCCTCCACGGCCAAAAGTATCTCCTGCTTCAGACGCTCACTTATCTCATTCATCATCACAATGCTGGAGCGATCTATCTCCTCGCGAATGTTGTTGTTTGTGCGTTCGTTAAGCTTTAGTAGCTGCTGTTCCAAATAATCTTTGGCCACAAACATGTTGCGCACCCAATTCTGCAAGTCCACATCATTCAGTTTGCCTCCCCGTCGCCTGCTTAAAGCCCAGAATCTCTACCAGCGTCAGCTTAACTTGTTGATTGAGCAGCTCAAACTGTGATTCATTTAAAGCTGCCAGTTTGCTCTCAATTTCGGCGAGCAAACCACTAAAGCGCTGATCTTGAGCCAGTTCATGCTGCTGCATGCGTTCCAATAAATCATCTTGGGTCAGCTTTAGGCTGCTTATCGACTGCTGCAGATCGGCATTCTCCGCATGCTTATCTGAAAGCGCCAGCTTTATAAATGCTATCTCCTTATTCAGTTGTTCGATCTGTTGTCCGGAACCCTCCATCATTGTTTGTGACTTTTGATGCAACGCCAAATTGATGCGTTCATCCACAAACTCAGCCAACTCGGCTGTACTCAAAAGACGCTTTAGCAACGCTGCCAAATCAATATGTTCCATCAGCAGCGTATAATGTGTTTGATCCAGCTTGAACTCTGCCTTTATTAAACGCGTGATCTCTTCCAGCTGTGTTGGGGTTAGTCTTACATTGTCAGCCTGCCACTCGCCTGACTGTTGCAGCTGTAACTTTAAGCGTGATGCCAAATCGGCCAATTGCAGCTCACTTGGCTGCGTCTTTTGCTCGGCGAATTGCTCGAGATTCTCGCGTAATAGTTGGACAATAATTTGCATTTGTTGCGGAGACAGTTTTTGTTGTTGTTGGTCTTGTTGCTGCTGCTGCTGCTTGCTTTGCTGTTGCACTTTAAGCTCCACCAGTTGTTGCACATAGCTATTAACATGATTAAGTATATTTTCATACTCTTCCGGCGTTAAAGTTCTTTTCATATCTTTCTGCACTTGATCCATTTGCAACTTTATGGCCGCAGCTTCTAGCTCTGGCCCTTGTGACTGCCACAGAGACTTGAATGCAGCGCCAGCCTGCAGCAATTGTCCACGCACTGTGGCAAACAGAGTCAGCGGCAACAGTGCCTCAGTTCGCTGCAAATGCATCAATCGTTGCTCCTCAGGCAGCTGCCACCAACCTGTAAAAGCAGAGCAACATTAGTTGGCAAATCCTCAGAAAACAACATATCCTTCCACATTTGCAACTTTTGAAAAGAGGAACTAGTTAGGGAAGTGGGATATTTCTTATATATTTTGGGGTCGACGACAATCAAATGAGCACAAATGCAGAAGGATAGAGTTCGCTCTGTTCTATGGCCAACTAATATTGATCTATTATCGTTTTTTACTTACCATTTCATCTTGCAATCTCGCGTGGTTTGGTTCAATAAAATGGCAAATAAAACAACTATATACTTTCTTGACAATTGTTTGCGACTTTTATTCTTAAGTATATAGTTTATGAACAATTACAATGCAAACAAAGAATTACAAATTGAACGTTGTTTGACAACAAAAATATATGTATATAGTTAATCGTTGCATACAAATGAGTTTTGGGACCGCGATTAGCAGCTTGCAACTCGCTTATTCGAATTGAGCCCAAAACACAAATGGATGCAACAATTGCTTTGACAAAAAAGAATGATTATTATTTAAAAAAAAATTCTGCACATTTGAACAGCGGTGCGATTAATTTGTCTCTCTTTCTTCTCTTCTCTATCCTTCTCCATATTGCGTCATTGAGTGGGTAAGTGGGTAAGGGTGATGTGATGTTGGGTGAGGGGTGTAGGATGCGATGTATAGGTGGGGGTTTTGTCGGTGTGACCAACAACAAAAAAAACTAAATGGCATAGCATAGATCATACATAAGGATTATGTAACATGAAATGACAGAAATGTGTAAAGGAAAAGCAAACAGAAATGCTTGAATTTGTACTTCTTGAATTGATCTTGGCCGTTAAAATAAGGATTAACGAAACGTTTCGAGCAGTTGTCGATTAATAAACAAACATATAAACTTTAGATGAGCAACTGTTGCAGCAGCTCAGAGCCAAAACGATAGCATAATTGCTGTACATGATCTTTAAACACGCTCGTAATAAACCTGATCGTTGTTGGCCTGAAACAATTGACGGCCCCTATTAGCCACATTCTGCCCGATTGTTTTCAAATACAACAAATAATCATCGGCCCAATCACGCACGCGCACCGCCTGCTCCACGGCCTGCGTGCGCAGGGATTCATATTGTGCTGCATTCAAATAGGCGCTTATGTCGGGCATTTGGGGCAATTCGGGTAGTGTGAATGTGTTAAGAGTAAGCGATTTTGGCGGGAAACTTTCATTGGGATGTAGATAATAGAACACACCTGTAAATGTTGAAAGTTTGCAAATTAGGCAAGTATTTACAGACTTAACAACTACTACTATATTAAATATTAAAATTGTTGTTGCTGGAATGACACCTTGATAAGCAAATGTCATTTGAGCATAAAGTGAATTACATAAACGTGATATTTTGCGCATTTTACACACATTTCATGTCAATACCAGCAACAAAACATGTGCTGCTGACGTCATTAAAGTATTCATAGGCATTAAAAGTTAAACTATGTATTGAAATGCATATAGTTCTAGACATGCTTCAAGGTCAGCCAGCCTTTGGCAAAACGCTCAATGTCACACGTCTATATATATATATTCAGCTTTACATTAATTATTAATATATTTGTGTCTTTTCACTCACCCGTTAGCAATAGCAATGGCAGCAGAATGAGTAAGAAGAGCAGAAAACGCTTCTTGGACTTGTTTTCCGTATTATTGGATCGAAGCAGCCAGGCATCCAGGCTGAGCACAGATGCAATACCCATATAAATATAACGCATCACATTCAAAAAGCTGCCAACAATCAATCCATGCTGCTCTTGCCGTTGCTGTCGGCCATAGTAGCTTTGATATGCTGATGTCTCTGTGCCCGAGACGCTTGCAATGCGCGTCCAAATGTTGCTCATGCCGCTAACAACAGTACTGATAAGCCGTATAAGCCACCAGCTTTGATTTTGCCTCTGGCCAAACTGCGTATTGTCCACCTCATCCCCAGAATCGTAGTTTAAACGCGTATAGTTGGACTGATAACGACGGCGTATGAATTCCTCCTGTGCGGGATTCTGACGCACCATAAAATCGATGCGTTCATCATGATGTGCTAGGCTGCGACGCGACATATTTGGCATGGCCACAATGCCTGGAGCCAGCTGACGCCGATGCGGCGATAACTCCGAGTACGTATAATCCGTTTTTGGTGTTTTACTGCAATGAAACATGATTAGAAAGGTAACGATCCTTGTGAAGTTGTAGCTACTTACTTCCAGTATTCGCCTGCATCTCTATACTCAATATAGGCCAAATGATCGCCACTTAAATTGGCTGAGGAATTGCCATTGGAGCGTTGCTTCTGCTGATGCATCTCATGTGTTGTATTCAACACATTTTGTGTTGTCTCCAATTGGCTGCGTGGTGTGGAAGTGACAGCTGTAAGGCTGCTTAACGCATTGCCCAGCCGCTTGCTGGTGTTGGTGAACATGGTTGTCACCGTGGACGTGGTGGTTGATGCTGATGGTGATGCTGCTGTTGCTTTTGCATTGCCAGTGAGCAGTTTGCGTCTGGCTTCTGGTGTCGCCTCATCACTTGAATAGTCCGAGGTGAGTTGAGTAAATGCTTTAGATCGCGTTGCTTTGTTATTGATATTATTGCGAATGTTGCTACTGCTGCTGCTGTTGTTGGTGCTGGTTGTTGTACGGGTTTCCACCACGTGCTCCTCCACAATCGTTCTGCGGAAACAGAAAAAAAAAGAAGAATATATTAACATATGAAATTAACACAAAATGTGAATCAAAACAAACTACAAAAATTGTTGCTCGTAAATGTTTTACAAATAGAAACGCGTCTGACCTTCAAGCACACAAACCCAGCCAACGGCAATTGGTTTTACTTTTTTGTTTGTGGCTTTAAGCAGCAACAACATAAAAACAAATCTCTCATGGTCAAGTTTCCTCCACCTCTCGCATGATGTCGTCATCAACCAAGCAAATACCAGCCACAAAGCAAACGTTTAATTTCAATTTGCCCGCCAAAAGCACACACAAACCAGCTCAATAAGCACCACCATCATGAAGGCGCACCCTGTATATTGGATACGTTCACATACACAACTCGTTAGAGATGAATCAAAACTTCTTCAATTTTAAATTCTTGCTCATTTCGGTCATTCTGCTTGGTTTGGAAAACAAATGTCGTGACTTGCGTAGCAGTCACAGTGACAGCGTGCTCATCACTGATATCAAAAGATATTTCAGTTGCTCATTTCGAAATTAAAATGTAGCGTCGAGTGTGAATAACAAGCAGATGACGTCATGGTCACAAACACAAACACAAGCCGACCATGTGCATGATATGTATATATGAAAATGTTTGAATGTGCGCCATATACATACTTACATATGTACACATTTATGACGCTGAGCTGTGTTTTAGCTGTTGTTAAAAGTAACTTATATTAACTATTGGACTGTTGCTCAAATACTCTCTTTGACTCTCTGCTCTTTATGTTTTGATATGCTGATAACGCAAATGATAAGCAGCATGTTTTGTAGGTGTAATGATCAAGTACTCACTGCACATTTGGGGCCATGGAAGACTTCTTCTTTTTGTGATGCACATGCCCCTCTTCGCCAGCATGCTCACAGTTCTCATGGTCGCAGCTGGACCGCAAGAATGGCGTCTTTGAGCGCGATCGCCGGCGAGTCTCTATCTGGTAAATTTCGTCGCTCATTGCTTAGGGGTTTACTGCAATAGAAAAGAAAAGTGAATACACAATAAACAATTAAGCTACGTAGGGGAAAACAAATAAATGCCGAGCATTTTCTCTGTTTATATGTGTGTGTATAACGGGCGTGGGTTGTTTACAATATGTATGTACAAAAGTACGTTGTGGAATTCACTTAAGAATAGATAAGTGGGGGGGGGGTCAAAAACAATCTTTTACACAAATGTAAGTTTGTGTGTGTGCAGAGTTGCCAAGCTTGTTAATGCTTGAGTGCCCAAAACATTAACATTAGAAATTATGCAATGCGTGTGGAAATGAGCGCAATTGCCGAGTTTTAATTAGACTGCAATGAGAGCGCAGCCAATGATGCTAAATATAAAACACAAATTGCTGCAGCAGCATGCAACGCTTTTTTTGCCGGTGCGCCTTAAGAAGTCGGCAAAATGAAGCACTACAAATCGCAACAAGGGCACACTCCGTGTGAGCGTAAACAGACGAAAGAAGAAAGACAGAGACAGCGACACAAATAAAATAAACCAACTCGAAGGGTGGCCACGCCATAAACAAACACAAACACAATCATTTGGTGTTAATCAATAAAGTGCGTTGCGAAGCCTTTTGTACAAATTTTGACCAAAAAACGTTTTTTCTTCATTTTTCTTGGTAGGAAAGTGTGAAAATCCTAACAAGTTTTTCCCTAGGAAACTGCGTCACCAATCGGTCGGCGTCGTTGTTGCGTGCAAAATGGAAAGGCGGCTAACATACATACACACACATATAGACACTTATCTACAAACACACGTAGGCTTAAAGATTTGCGAAAGCCCTTACTTTTTTCACACATTCACGTTGTTAGGCACAATAATACAGTTTTTCTTTTATTGCGCTCTTTGCTCAATTGAATTTTGACTGGCGGACGCGACGCTTTATAAATAGACTTTGCGCACCAAGGAAAACACGTCCGACTCTAACAACAAAAAAACTCCGAATGATTCGATACGTACGCGATATACCGAAAAACTTAACAACGATAACTAATATCGTACAGCAGCGTGCCAACTATCGATGACTAAAACATATGAGATATCTATCGCCAATAAATGAAACACAAATAATAAAAATATACAAAGCCGCAACCATTTTTTAAATACTAATATTTCCGCTAGAGCCAAATAGAAAGCCTCCGTCGCGAATTAAACAAATCTTCTTCCTGCCATGTTACATGCTAATAGAAAAAACTAGATCAAGAAATCGTAACTTTAAAAGTCAATTTTATCAACTATGTACATATGTATATTGTTTGTGTTTTAACTTCTTCAAAACCAAATGAAAGGCCGCTTTTTGTTTTATGTATGTATTGTATTCTATTTTAATAGTTGACAGTAAAAAAGTTTATCGTATGATTTCATATGCTTTTTGATCCAGAGCATTACTGGTAATACAGCTCCAAGTTCATTCCGTCATGAATTTCATCTGCAAATGCAATGCGTCGTTATATGTTCTTAACAAGTAATATATTTAAAATATGTGTTCTTACAATCAGATAGGCGAATGGGATCCTTATAGATTGTGTACCACTTTTTCAAAACAATCTTCTCATGTTTTGTGCCAGTTTGCGCAGCTATCAGTTTTTTGAGGTCGCCAACGGTGTCGTCGGGATTGCACTTCACGCGAACCTTTATTGCAAATACTAATAGTTATTATTTATAAAATAATGCACGCATTTATATTACCTTTTTGCCCAGACGATCGTTGCAAGTTATTTCTATCATATTTGTGTTGCTTTTGACTTTAACTTTTAATGCGACAACAATTACTACAACGAATACATATGTTTCACTACGTTTGCCAGCCCTAATAATCGATATACTTGCATGGTTGTTAAAAACGTTGCCAGACAGCTATAAACTCTTCCCACAATAAAAATAATAAAAAATTCGACAAACGAGTAGACGCCGAATTGCATATAGAGAACTAAATATTATTTGGAAATATGTCGATGATTCCATTTTTCCCAAATCTGAAGCCCTCGGTGGCCACTCGATATTGGTTTGATATGACCTCTGATGACGAGGTACAAACAAAACGATATGAGGACGAGCGCACAAATTGGGTATGTTTGGAATGCCAAAAAATTGTCCTCTTGCTTTATGTACATATTTTATACACAAGCGCGAGTCGCTGAAAACAGCCGCAACGGATTTGCAACCATTGGGCAAGGTGCATACAATAACGGGTGTGGAGACCGATGACGAGGATGGTAAGTCCCAATATGTCTGAAATCAAGAAATCAAGCAAATGCCAACATACATTTCCCTAAAGCCAACGACGACAGCGAGGATACCGATAGCCACGATGAGGAAGATGATGAGACAAACGACCGTGTTATTCCTGTTACCCAGGACTTTTACTCTGCCGACGATATACAAATGAATGAAGAGACATCGCCCACAGCTCCCTAGGAGAAACGCATTTGATAGATACACAATTTAAGTTGATTAATTAGTGTTGCGATTACAAAGTTCCCTTTACAAACTGTAATAACAAATTAAGTTTACTTTAAGCTTAAATAAATTATAAACAGTATAAGCAAATATGCAAAAGTTGGGATAAATAGATGCCGCTCACTGGCTAAAATTATCATCACTATAGACTGCGCCTACAACCAGTGGCGAACATATAGGTTAAGGGATCGGATTCACAAACAAGCGTAGCTAAGAGGATTAACATGTTCTCTACTTGTGCAGTGCAGCCGTCTCCAGTTTTGGTGCAGGCTTTGAGGCCAGACCGGAAAGCAGTTTCTTGATTTCGGCAATGGCACGACCCGGATTCAGACCCTTGGGACAGGTACGTGTGCAATTCATGATTGTGTGGCAACGATACACACTGAAAGGATCCTTAAGCTTGCTCAAACGCTCAACCGTGTTTTCGTCACGCGAATCGATGATCCAGCGGTAGGCCTGCATTAAAACTGCCGGGCCCAAATACTTCTCTGCATTCCACCAGTACGATGGACACGCTGTTGAGCAGCATGCGCACAGGATACACTCGTAAAGGCCATCCAGCTTCGAGCGATCCTCCACAGACTGCAAATACTGTGCCTTGCCCTTTTGTTCGCCAGCTTCGTTCCTAAACGAAAGAGGTTATTATTATTGGTATTGAACAGGTACAGTGCATAATATTTAAGCCAAATGAGACTCACTTGCGTTGCAGCCAGGGCTGGATGTTTTTGTACTGTTCGTAAAAGTTGTTCATGTCTGGAACCAGATCACGAACTACATACATATGGGGCAGAGGATAAACCTTCAAAGGCTTCGAGCTGGTTGCATCGATTTTGCTGATGCAGGCCAGGGTGTTGGTGCCGCCAATGTTCATGGCACAGGAGCCACAGATGCCCTCGCGACAAGAGCGACGAAACGTCAGTGTGGGATCCATTTCGTTTTTAATCTTAATAAGGGCATCGAGCACCATGGGACCGCACTCGCGCATATTGACCTCATAGGTCTGCATGTGGGGCTTTTCGCCGGCATTGTCCGGATTCCAACGGTAGATTTCGAACTTCTTAATCTGCGGCTCCTGCGCCTCTTTTGGCTGTGCCTGCTGCTCCAACTGAGTCGTGTTACTTATTGCACGCAACTGCAAAAGTATAAAAATTTATATATTTGTGGCACATATATAGTAGTTGTTTGTTCTTGACACGCAATACAAAATTTTCCTATTGCTTAATGCGAAAATGTTTACATAATCACTACTTGTGAAATACATTTGTGATGCATTTCTAACATTTATTTACTTGGCTAATGTTTTTATTTATTCTTATATAACAACACTGTCTTTTTATTATCTACTACATATTATCCCCTCTGGACAGAAGGTGTCTCACCTGGTGACGTGCGGCCAAGGAGCTGGCGCGGCTTAGCACTTGTCTGGCTTCGTTGACCAACATTGTTAAGGGTTTTTTTTTAATATAATTGAAACGGCACTGCGCTTGCAATTTTTATAATTGTTTAGACAAGCAAAACGTTGTTTTTCGTCTGGAAAAGTTTCTATCTAGATTCTAGAAGTCGCACTGCGAAGAGCTCTAACACAGTGATGCCAGATTACAGCTATCGATTACTAAATTGAACATAAAAAATACCAAGAGTCAGCTGACCTTAATTGCTTAAAATAACAAGATCAAGTGGCTACGATTCATAATTTCACATGATTATTTATTTATAGGTTTAAATTTTAAATGATTAAAAATATATGTTTATTATATAGCAACAAAGATATTCATTACAAATCAAACAGTCTGGTAGCACCAAGCCGATAGTAAATGGTTTTTTAGTATCGATATATCTGAGTGTGACCATCTAGTTTTGTGTATCGGTTAAATGTTCAAATATTTGAATTTATAATATAGATTTTAAAATACAGCATAAATAAATATTTAATAAAAATCACCCAAACTTTTGCCTGTTCGTTTTAGATTTGACTAACTGACTCAACCGCTTGGTGGCTTTGATGAGTGACGGGCTTTTCACTGTTGCTAGGAAGAACAGAAAGTTCCGCATCATTCGCATTAGCTCCAGTCTGGTTAAAATCACGCTGTTGCATTGGCGGATAAGAGGCATTCATTCTATATATATAATTGGAATATGGAAAATGACAATTTGTATTATTCATTGAGGTATTTAATCGTACCCTGCCATTGGTGCTTGGAATCCGGACATTTGTATTGGCGTCTGCACTTGAACATGACTTAAAAGAATAATATCCATATTATAAATTATCAATATTAAATGTTTAAGGAGCTTACCTTATACTATTTACTGGATATGCATAAGTTCCTGGGTAAACGTTAGTCTGATATGCAGAAGGTGGACACTGATAAGCGGGAACACCACCAGAAGGTGGACACTGATAAACGGGAACACCATTAGGCGCATTTACTGGTGCTGTAAATAAAACAAAGAAAATCAAAACAATTTTAGATTCATTCAAAGCTGATAAGCACAGAGTTATTGTGAATTTCTTGCAATGCTCACCTCCCTCGCTTATCAAATAGCCAACATTTCGAGCTGCTTTTTGCTTTCTTCGAATTATAACTGCGATGGAAGTTACAAAGAATATCGAAAACGCTATAGACAGTCCAATTACAAATGCAAGCATTTTCAATTGCTTTATCGAATTGTGTACAACCAAATGCTCTTTTTGGCTTGGCGAGGCAAACTGAGTGGTTGGCTTGGCATTCGCGTCAAGTTAGTCCACGTTCGTGTCTAATCAATGGCCAATAAAGTGTTGGAGATAAGCATTGATATCTGTTTGCTTATAGCGTCAGATTGTAAATATAACAATAAGCAATGTTTGGTGAGAAATTAGTCATAAAGAGCAAGTTTTGAGTAAAGCGAATGTGTTTATTAAAGCAAAAGTAATTCTCGTTTATCGAGAAAGTATGATAAGATTTGTTGCTGTCGAAATTGTATTATAGCCATCATTGTTTTGAGCCATCTTGGCTATACTGGCGTAAATCGATCAATCATTTCTTGCCTCAATGTTTGTGTCATTTATAAGTTGTTGCAAAAAATAGCGTCTTTCATTTTCACACCCAATTACGCAATTAGTCGGGGATGTGACCAGCCCTTAAAGCTAATAGAAACCTTATGTGTATGAATTTAAAGTTTATCAGCAGCTTTTCTATAAAGCTTGAAACAGTTCACATTTACTTTTTATATGCAGATAACGCTTACCAATTGGGACATTGGGCAAGACCAGCTCAAGATAATAACAAAATATGCACCTCCTCTTTCTCTATGGTGGTGTACCAATGTTATAGCTTGAAATTTTCACAGTCAGTTCAAAAACAAGAAACTTTATTTTTTAAAGCTCAAACACTCTCGATAAAAATATTAAAAAAGGTTACGGCGTCCTTGAAGTGTATTAGTATGTAAGTTAAACACGAAATTAATAATGATAACAATAAACGCACTACAAAGCTAAAACGCACACTAATACCAAAGCGTTAGCACAAAGAACACCCACCCGATACATGAGCAATTATCAACATCCGGCTCGAAAAACACTGAAAGCCACCCAACCCAGCCAACCGACAAACAGAATGCCCCAAAAACCCAGCTGGCGGCGGCCCGAAGCGAGAAGAAAGAGCCAACACGTTTGCTGTTCACCCAAAAGTTCCAACCGAACCCTCTACAAACTCGTTCGCCTACCGACTGTATTAAACGACACCCACTTACAACATGAGCCCATTGAATTCGCCCGAACGAAGTCGCAAGAGTTATTAATCAGGAACAAACCCCAAAAATCCCGGGTCTAGACCTAATAACACCAAAATATTATGAGCTTCCCTATTGTGCCGTCTGGTTATCTGCCAGTTATTCAATGCGATCACACGACCGGGCATTTCCCAGAAAGATGGAAAAAGTCTATCATCATAATGATACCAAAGCTGGAAAGGATCAAACAGACCCTCGTCGATAGACCTATAAGCCTTTATCAGCTATCAAAACTGTTCGAAAAATGCTTGATGACCGGATTAATCAATTTCGAACCTCACAACATAATCCCGTCGCACCAATCGGCTTTCGCCAAAACCACGGAACTATGAACAGGTCAATCGCATAACTTCAGAAATTCGAGGCGCGTTTGAAAACGAGAATACGTACGCAATTTTCTGGATGTGGCTCAGGCGTTTGACAGAGTCTGGTTGGAAGGGCTGATGAAAGATCAAATCAACGCTTCCACCAAACACACATAAGCTGTTAAAGTCGACCTTACGACAGGAAGTTGCAGTAAGATGCAACACGCAACATCAAGCGAACACCGTATTGAAGCCGGCGTTCCCAGGGAAGCGTACTTGGGCCAACACTCTACGTTCTCTACACAGCAGACATTCCTACATGCAGGGGACTTACAACTCAACCTTGCTGACGATACAGCTATTCTTAGCCGATCTAGATGTCCACTGCAAGCCACATCGCAACTCGCTCGTCATCTGGTTAACGTGGAAAATGGCTATCCGACTGGCGAATTAAAGTTAACGAACAAAAATAAACATGTAACGTTCACCCTAACAAGAAAGATTGTCCACCACTTACGCTAAAAATATCCCACTCCCGAAAGCCAACGAAGTAACGTACCTAGAGTACACCTGACAGAAGGCTTACATGGCGCAGGCACATAAGCCAAGAGAACACAACTAAAACCAAAAGCCAATAGCCTCCACCGGCTTATCAACGCTCGCTCCCCGCTAAGCCTGACTACAAGGTCCTGCCTACAACTCTGTTCTTAAACCAATCTGGACCTATGGATGCCAGCTATGGGGTAAGCGCAGCAGTAACATCGACATCGTCCAAAGAGCCCAGTCAAAGATCCTGAGAACTATCACCGGGGCACCGTGGTACGTTCGCAACGAAAACATTCAAAACGACTAAACGTCCCACCAATCAAAAAGTAATCGACTACAAAAAAATACCTGGCAAGCTGTCATCGCACCCAAACTATCTTGCTAGAGGACCACAAACTCAAGCAGCCGATCCCGTCTTCGTCGAATGACTTCCGACCCAGCGATGAGTTGAGGTACGCGGCCACCAACTATTTGTACAACAACAAATAGTTAACTAAGTAATACTTGTAAGATTTGTAAACTTTTGTTAGTTTCCCTATTATAAGGAAAGATTCAAGAAATAAAACCAGCAAAATAAAAAAAAAAAAAAAAAATAAATTATTGGTATTTAAAAAAATTCATAGCTTGTCTCGTTTTGTGTCCAAAACCCGACCAGATTGATAACAATACCATACAGCTGTCAAGAGTACCAATCCCTTAATATTGTTTGAGCCAGTGTTCCTAACATTAATGAAAGTAAACACGTACATATATATTTTATATTTAAATCGTTTGGTTCTAAATGGCAACGAATTGTCTACTGTCAAGATTTAATTGAGCGTTAAGTGAATAGCCTGGTAAAGAGGCAACACTTTCAATAGATAGCATGTTTCTAAGGAAACCGAATGAATTAGAGACATTCTTAATGCCACTTGCTGGCAAGTGCTTGAAAACTATAATGCAAAACTTTTTAAATGACATTTATGGCGGCAAGCCAGGAGCAACGCGACTTTGTCAATTGTTCTTCGACCTTTTTGTTGACGCTAGTACAATATAAGTCTGCATGTAGTGGTATTTAATAATAAGTATAAAGAAAGTAAGCGCAAAACTTCGAGCCTCATTTTCACCTAGGCAATGGCAATGGCAATGGCAATATTTAAACTGAAAAGGCATAAAAACCTCAGTTCAAAAAGTTGAAAAGTTCTCGCTTTATGAGTGCGAACCAGCGAAAGCAAGAAAAAATCTTAACTTTTTCAATGTTAAAGCAAACAGAGCAGCGCACAAAAGTTGAAGGTAACACCAAATACAACAATAACAATTGCGGGTAGGCCAACAGACCTCCTCAAAAAAAATATAAAAATAAAGCCCCCCTACTCAAAGCTCACTGTCGCACTTAAAGTAAATATATACATAAGACTAAACAATGCGAAAACTTAAATAAAACCCTCGGCCAGGTGAGCTGTCTTTCTGAGCTCCCAAAACACACACACAGACACAGACAGAGAGAAAACGGCAACAAAATGCCATAAGAAATGGCATAACAAAAGGCTAAAAACTTTTGACCAAAAACAGCGGAGCGTGGCGGTGCGAGCGGTTCGGTAACAACTTGTGTAAATTGTTTTGATTGAAATTCGAGTGTTGTTAGTAGTATTTGCATGCAAATGACGTCAATGATGAGCCCAGCTAATTAGCCGAGTGTCCCAAGCTGCCTCTAATTCTAAAGTTTCAAGTTCGAATCGATTGGGACTCACAAAAAAAAAAATCCCCTTTAGCAATACTTTCAAGGGCTACAGGCTGGAAAAACAACACAGGCACAAAAAAAAGAAGAAAAAACATGTTGGCAAAATCAATACAAAATGCTGAAAAGCGAGTCAAATGAATGGGCTCAATAGATGCTTAGATTTGCCAAATTGAGCGAACCACTTGATAAATGCTTGTGGTGCGTCAAATATACATTTACGTCGGCTCAGCACCACTTACTTCACCTCCCCTCACAGCTCCCAATACTAGTTTATCTGCCTTTTTTTGTAGTCCTGCTTCTGCCTGTTATACACTGAAAGAAACAGTTCAGCTAATCAAAAATTTTTTTTTTTTAAATTTTTCAGTCTATAGTTTACAAAATATTAGCTTTATGTAGAAAACGGAAACGATAAAGATAAGAAATTCAGTTGCTGCATTGACTGTCAAAGTGATGGTATTTTTTTAGGGTTAATGGCAAATTTATTTTTCAGTGTATATCTATAACAGTTTTGCTTATGGCATGACGCACGCACACTCCCATATAAATATATCTGCATGTGTATCTTTTTAGATATTGCCATTTATCGAACAGAGACAATAGTGTATTTGTGTGTGTGCGAATAACGTTCAATAGAGAGAAAGAGGGAGAGATACAGATAGAAACGTCACAAAAGTACCATTTGGATTTCTCTCAGTAACTAACTGCCAGGCAATATCGGCAAAGTTGTTATGTCCTATATGAAAATAACATTCATAAGGCGTCATTTCCCTGGGGTGCCATAAAAAACAAAGCACAGAAACAAACACACAGACACTAGACAGATAGAGCTGTTTAATATAATGCCCTACCTCTCCCTTAAATAAATTATTTATGCTCGCCCAGTCGGCTGTAGGTCAATTTTTGTAAACATCGATTACAGCTTGTTGCTTCTTTTGTGACATTTAATATATCATTAAAACTGGGCACATCCAGCCCAATGTGTGTCCACCCACGTTCCAACCCATTCTGTGATCCACTTGTACGGTACTTTGCAGCACTCTCGTTTAATGCTTGTCAATTGCCACAAATTGGCTAAAAATTGGTTGGCCTTTCAATTATTGCGCATACGACATGTATGCCAAACATACTTTTGTTCGTCAAGTGATTTGTGTGCAATTTGTAACAGTGCGTATTAAACAGCCACTAAAATTGATAAAAGATAATTAGTGCTGTCTCAAAAGTGACACTCAAACCAAACAAAGCAACTACTTTTGAGCTGAGATTCTTTGAGTTGTTAAGCTGTTGATGTCAGTAACAAAGGTTAAGTGGCATAAAATGTATGTACCTAAAATTGTGCAATATTTATTTACTCCTTAAACAACTTAAAGTAGCTTTTAAATACCACTTTAAACTTTAGCCGATATTAGGCAAAGAAATACAAATTATATACCTTGAACGCTTTTCATGACGAGAACATTTCAGTTTTGTAAATTTGATCATAAATTCAAATCATGTTTTCACATTTTGAAATTTCCAGTTGAATTTTGGTGTCGATTCCATGTATACAGCAAATCTGAGTTTTCCAGCTCTTATGGTCTCTGAGATCCTGACGGACGTGTGGAAAGACGGCCATGGCTATATTGACTCGGCTGTTGTTGCTGATCAAGAATATATGTACCTTACATACTTTTGCACATAACCATTTTACATACCCTTTCTACTCATTTTATGGGCAACAGTTTCAGTTTGATAGCATAAAAGCGTTAAGACTAGTTTGCATAGAAACAGACGGACATGGCTCAGTTAGCGATGCTCCTCAAGATTATTTATACTTGATGGGTGCGGTCATGCTTCCTTTTGTTCATTACACATTCCATGACTTAATTATATTACACTTTTTCAAGCGAATAAACAAATAAGAAATTCTTGAAATGTTACAAAAAATGAATTAATTTTCCTAGATTCACTCATATATTAACTTTTTTTTATATAAAATTTTACTTTAAACTCCAATGGCAGGAATGAGAACGCGTGGTATACGGCATTTTTAGCATTTTGCTTATTGAGATGGTCGGAATGTAGCATCGCCTGAAAAGTCCTCAGTTATTTCTAGGGCGACAGGTGTCCATCTCGTAAATGTCCACAAAAGGCAGTGAGTGTAAAATCTTGTTGTAATTCCAGCGGAGACAATTTTATGTGCCCTGTTGTTTGATGTACATTTTCATTACATACTCTCAAGTGCATCAAATTTTATGTGGCGCAACCGACGCGAACCAAAACGAAACGAAATAAAAAAATTAAACCGCTCGCAGCACAGAAAATTTTAAAGACGAGCAAAAAAATACAGAACAAAATGTGCCGGCATAAAAAAGGTGCTTGGGAAATTTAACACCTGTGTGTGCGTTGGGTGTTGGTGGTGGCTTTCAGGTGCTGACAAAATAGACATATATATATATATATATATAAATGTACATATATAAGGCTGACAATCGTGTGACTGCGTATATACAATACTATCTATCTGTGGAATCGCTGTTTTTGTTTTTTAATTTCAATCAACCTATAGGCGACAGACTGTGTGTGTTTAATTCAAGGATATCTTATTCCTTATTCGTAGCAGCTCACAAACTATTTATCAACCTTCTGATGGCGGCAACTTGTCGCCAAGTCACGCCGCATGCCTTCTGTCAAATGGAACCTGACAACACCAACAACAACAACAACAACAGGAATAACAAGTGCTTTCAACAAAAAGTTGTCAGTTGGCAGACGCACAAAACAAGTTATCAAAAGCGTATCAGTCGGACCAGTTCGTATTATTATTGTTGGAATGAGATATGGAAGGATGTTTCAGTTCGTAAGTCACGCAGCCTGTGGCTCAGATAGCAGCACGTACAAAACTCAATAGAACTGGCCGCAGTCCGGAGTCCGCACTCCAGACACGATGAGCCAAACCGAGGTGGTGTCAACTTTAATATTGTGCTCATAGATAGCGCTGCTTAAACATGCTTAGAATCTGCATAATAACTGACATTTCATAGCTGTCTAACGGCGTCGATTGTGGCTGTCCAAACAATGCGTTGAAATTGTTTTTGTGCGGTTCCTTTTTAGCCTTACTTCAACTGCCAAACAAATGACTATTTAAATGCTGTTCAGCCCTTGACTTAACTTGGCTTAACTTTAGGTTCAGGTTGCGGCCATAAAAGCTGCTTACGACTCAATTTCAAAAATAAGTTTCATGCTTCAAATCAAATTTTTTTGTGAGCTTTATAAAATTCATATGGCTTTAGGGCTGTAAGTTAGCTTTGCCCAAAAGCATAAAAGGGTAAAATTAATATTGCTCAAATATTTTAAATAGAGAAGCTTTGGATAAAATATAAGCGTGGCATTTATGACAAAATTAAACTTAAGCTTAGGGCTTGGAATTATTTTTGAAATTCAATATCCAAATATTTTTTTGTTTATCTTTATGATAATTAACATTTGTAAACAGATAGCCATGTACTTTCTTTTCAAATATTCAAATATATTTTTTAAAAATTAACATTTTGTTAGTTTAAAAATTCTAAAAAAGGATTACATTTTTATACAATGTTTAGGGGCTTAAATTGCTTAAAGGCTGTACGGCCAAAATTTCGAAGAATTCTATGCGGGTCATTAAATAGACGAAACTTAAAGACTCTTACAGCTAAAGATGTAAAGCCAAAATCGAGAAGTGAAATGCCAGATGTAATAACTGAGCGTGATTACAAATTTCAAGAAGGTCACATATACCACGGATTTCAGTGTGAGCGCATAGATTTTATTGCGGATTTTGACCTGGTTTCGTGTAAACTGCGACATATTGACACTGGCACAGAGTTTTGGTACATCGATCGTGATGACATCAAGAATGTGTTCTCCATCAACTTTCGTACTCCACCTACCGACTCTAAGGGGACGGCTCACGTTTTGGAGCACCTAATATTATTGGGCTCTCATAAGTATCCAATACGATTACCTTTTTTCAAAATGCTTAATCGATCAGTTGCGACCACAATGAACGCCGAGGTGGCAACCGACTTAACCTATTATGTATTTGGGTCTAGAAATGAGGTTGATTTTAGGAATCTACAGAACGTATACTTGGATTCGGTTTTCAGGTAAGCTTTAAAAAGAAACACAATTTTTTCTAACATGCTTTTATAAGCTAACCGTTCTTGCAGGCCCAATCTAAATTACTTAACCTTTATACAAGAAGGTTGGCGACTTGAGCACAAGAATCTACATGACCGCAACTCTGAGCTTCTGCTTAAGGGTGTCGTCTATAACGAAATGATTGGACTATTTGCAGCAAACTCTCGAATATTTAGAAAACATCTTTTATTTAACCTATTCCCAGATACGGCATACAGGTTTATATCTGGCGGTCTGCCGCTGGAGATTCCCAAATTAAAGTATTCTGAGGTCCTTGAGTACCACAGGAAATACTATCATCCAAGCAATGCGCGCATTTACTGTTACGGGTCCTTTGACATCATGAAAACGCTGGGCTTCATCGACAAGGAATATCTTTCCGGTAAGGGCTTTATAGATACTTCCTACAGCCGCATACCAGCTCATCCCCGTTGGTCAGAGCCACGACAAATACACGTTCAATGCCGAATGGATAGTTTGGGTGCTTCTCCAGAGAGGCAAAACCAAATTGGGATTGCATCACTTATGTGCGATAAGACCGATATACAAGAGACTTTTGAATTAAAAGTACTTACGGAGCTGTTGATCAACGGGCCCAACTCTGCCTTTTACAAGGGTCTGATTGAGCCTAATTTCTCTGGTGGCTTTAACAAGAATACTGGATATCTGCTCAGATGCCGTGATGCGTATTTTCTTGTAGGCTTGCAGGACCTAAAGGTTGAAAACTTTGGCAAATTTATTGAGCTATATGATCAAACTGTGCGTAAAGTCATCGCAGAAGGCTTCGACCCGCAGCATATAGAAAGTATTCTGCACAAACTGGAATTATCTGTTAGGCATCAGGGCGCTGATTTCGGTGGTGATTTGTATTTCAATTCGATGTCAGAGTGGTGTCACGAAGGCGATGTTGTGGCCAACACGAGAGTTTCTGAAAAAATTTCCAAGTTGCGAAACAGTTTAAAAGCTAATAAAAACCACTTTCAAGAAAAGGTTGAAAAATACTTTGTCGACAATCAACATAGGCTCACAGTGACAATGTCTGCTGATGAATCGTATGAGAAGAATCTAAAACTGGCCGAAAAAGAAATGCTAAACGATAAAGTTAAGAGGCTAACCCATGATGATCGGGAAGAGATATATCAGAGTGGCCTTAAGCTGGCAGCTTTCTTGAAGACTGAAGAGGATTCAGATTGTTTGCCAACCCTAACTTTGAACGATGTCAAGGAACCACTTAAGTATCCAACTATAACTGATGAGCTCATACAAGGTGTACCCACACAACTTTGTAAGGTGCCGAGTAACGGTATAACCTATCTCTATTCGTTTTTGAATACAACGGGACTGAATGATGATGAAGCTTTGCTCGTTCCACTATTCTGTGACTTAATTCAAAATACTGACACTGTCAACCATAGTTTCCTCGAGTTTGACAAACTAGTCAGTTCAAAAACAACAGGAATAAGTTTTCAGGTGAAAGTCATTGAAAATGTTAAGGATTACGAATACTATCGAACAGGAATATTAATGTCAACCCATGCACTCGATAAGAATGTGCCCGATATGTTTGCATTGTGCAACGAGTTGATGCTTAACTTCGAAATCGAAGATATCGATCGTCTTAAGATGCTTGTGAAAAATTACATTTCCAAATTTTCATTGAAGCTCGAAGTTCTTGGCGATAGGTATTCCATGATGGGTGCTGGTGGCTTAGTCAGCAATGCTGCTAAGTTAAGATCACAATTAACGGGGTTGGAACACTTAGACTTTATGAAAAAGTACACTCAAGAACATAACACAGAAGAAATTCGAGACAAACTTAAGAGTATTGGTTTAAAGGTGTTTAATAAATCCAACATGCGTGTTGCCATCAATTGTTCGGATGCTTTCCAACCAAAAGCCCTTGAGTATTACAAAAGTTTCTTGGATAATTTGCCAACACTTGAAAAAATGATTTTCGATGCCAAATTGTGTTTGCTTAAGCCCGATTTCCACCATTATGCCATGAACTATCCCGTCAACTACTGCTCGAAAGCTTTTTATGTGGTTCCCTATTTGCATGAAGATCACGCAGTATTACGTATTCTGACAAAGCTTATAGCGGCCAATTATCTGTTGCCTGTGGTGCGAGATCAAAATGGAGCCTATAGCGCGGGCGCTATACTTGGGTATAATGGTCTATTTACCTTTTATAGCTATCGTGATCCGCATTCGATGAAGACACTTGAAGCCTTTGATAATACTTACAAATGGCTGCAAACGGCAAGTGAAAAGTTTGATGAGCAAATGCTGTTTGAGGCAAAGTTGGGAGTATTGCAGCTGTTAGATTGGCCATTAGCACCTGGAGAAACCGGATTGGATTACTTTACACTGCGGGTATCGCAGCAAGAGTATGAAAACTATCGCTTACGCGTCCTATCTGTAACAATCGATGAGCTACGAAATGTTGTTGAGAAGTATTTTAAGAACGAACCCAAACATTGTGGAAGATACATTTTGGGACCGAAAAGCAAAAGAACTTAAACAAAAGGGATGCTATTATAAACTTAATGGAAATAATTTAAAAGCCTATTTTCCTTTAAGTCTTTTTCCACGTTTGTCAAAACTTGCTTAAATTGTTCCCTGTAAGTAAACTTTCCATAAAAAGTTTTAGATATTTCCAATTAAATCAAATAGCCAAGACAAACTTAATAAACTTTTAAATTTTCGAATATGTCGTTAAAATTTATTGAAATTTAGATTTAGTTTCAACTACTCTGGCTACATCGACAAAAGCTTAAAACTTAGTGAGTGCCGTACAAGTTTTTTTTAACAACATTATTTATGGCATAATTAAACTCAAACTCTTTAATTCATTTGAAGGTTATGAGAATAATAAAACTTTGCAAGTAGCATTCTGTTATTTTCAACACTAAGCGCTTTACTGCAAATTATTCAAGTTAATTTACATATCTTAGCCAGAATGCTTTCATTAAATCCTCATAAATAAATGACGCGATAAGTAGGTCAAGAAGATAAACACAAGACAAGAATGAAGACCAAAACGTCAACTTAACTTATGCAAATATAAGCCCAAGCAAACTAACCTTGAATGTACTGTGTATGATGATGAATATGTGTTTGTATACAATGTAGGAAGTAAGCACAAGCCTTAGGCAAATATTTACACATTTAACGGACGCTGGTAGCCTTGATTAAATAGCCAAACAAAGCACAACACACCAAATGACTGATATTTGTGCCAAAACCTAAAATAAGCACGAGGGTTGATTCAACAATCCGAATGAGTCTTGTCATGTCTATCAATTAATCGTAAAAGTATATAAATCGAGTCTATTATGTGCACGTAGGACCATTTTAATATACATTCAATATTAACAAAAATGTATTATTTGTATATAATAATTATAAGTATAGGTTATTTATTAGCTTGCCCTCTTTTGAATATTAACTTATTTGACAAGGCTAAGCGGGCTAATCAAATGGTTTGCCAACAAAACAGTTAAGCAAAGCAAACAACAAGGCGTCCCACACAAAGGGCTATGTAAACAGTAGGAAGCAAGAAAAAATCACAGTTATGCTACCCATCAGGCGCCTAGTATGTATGTGTGTTCGTAGAAAGAAACCTAATGCGATTTTCATGCGAATGCGATAAGCGTCGCATAAACGCAATAAGCTGCAAATAATCAGCGGCAAGACAAGAAATCTACAAAGTATATATATTTACACACACTTACACTCATACACAGCCAGACACTCACACACAAATACCTGCGTAAAGTGGCCATAAAAGTTTGGCGCATATTTGCGTCTCGCACGCAGAAAAGTATGCTACGTTTTTGAGCTTTAATGGACGAAACGTTTTACTTGTTCCAGATCGAGTTCCAGTTAAGGTATTTTCGTTTTTCTTTTTGTACGGGGGTGTTGCGTCATGGTCGTTTATTAAAGCACCGACTCGTTGTTGGAGCAAATGCAAATGTATGTGTGTAAAGTGTTGAAGCGATCCCAAACAATTTAGCTGAAACCCCAAAATGAAGTGAGAAAAATAAAATTAAAGGCCGCTGTGCTACGGCAATAACTTAAGTTTCAGTTGCTGGAGTATACATGCGAATACAGGTGAAAAAGAGCTTCACAAAGCTAAATCAAACGCAGCAGATGCCCAGATAACAACAAAAAATAAATGCAGGTATGGGCGCCAAAGCTAAACAGAATGTAAATTGCTTTGGCGTTTTTGTTCAGATGGGTTTTTTTTTTATTTTAGCGCCAATGCCAATAGCTGATAATGCGGCAGCGTCCAATGCACCCGCAATTACTGGGGTTTCGGGTTGACTTTTATGATACCCAGTCGAAGAACCCATTAAAGTCAACGTTGAACGCTATTGAACCTGCCCGCAAATTTTTTGGCTGCCTAATAAGATTGGGTAAACATGTGGCGTATACGCAATTTATTTGCGGTAAATAAGGGATCGAGTTACAGCGTAAAATTTAAGAGCTAAGTAAGTGTGTTTTTATTTGTGGCACAAACAAATTTCAAATATTTATCAATAAAGCTTATTGCTATTGGCATTGGCTACGAAGAATCAAAATACAAATGTTGAATTTAAAACCAAGACGACAAACTAAATAAAAATAATATTAAACAAGTAAGAAGGCTTTAGTCGAGAAAACCCGACTAGGACATCAACATCAATCACAACTTTGAATTTCAAACTTTTTTTTTGTTATCAATGACATGTGTATATCGAGCACCAGAAGTTTTATCGATCATTTGAAGCAAGCTTGCTCTGCTTATGGTATAGGAGAGCTTAAGTTTCAAGTTCGAAGTCTCTAGCTCTTATAGTCTCTGAGATCGCCGCGTTCATACAGACTGGCAGACAGGCAGACAGACAGACAGATGGACAGATGGACATAGCTACTCGGCAGTTAATGCTGATCAAGAATATATATACTTTGTAGAGTGGGAGATGCTTTATTCTGTCTGTTACATACATTTGCACAAAACCATTATACCCTTATTTATAAAAAAAGAAGAAGGAAGACTCTAGTCGAGAAATCCCAACTAGGACATACCCTTAACCCCATACGTATGTTCAATGTTCATTTTTTTTATCAATAGTTTGAAATAGACATGGGGCATGGGCCATGCCGTGCCGTGCCTTTTTCAAAAAATTCCGTGTTGGGCCCCTTACAAAAATTGCCGTGTTTTACCGTGTCAAAGTCTAGAGGCACGGTAGGCACGGAAATAACCACTGTCAAGATTTTGAATTTAAATATGTCTTATTATTGGCTAAAAACGAGCTCAGCCGCACTGCAAATTTAGATTTTACCTGATAACTTTTCTCAAAGATTTTAAAGCGTGTTCTGCAAAATTAAGCAGCCAACTATGCAAATTTACCCCTAATTTTTTTAGAAGTTGGTTGAAAATTGCTCAAGCAATTGTTTTGACTCTTCAATTGTTCAGGAGTTTAAAAAACAAACATTAAAAGGCTTCGAAACAAGATTTTCTCCATCTGCTGTCCACTTAGTTGGCTTGTTTTTGAATCCCCCGTATAAAAAAATGTTTTTTTGTCGGAAGAAAAAAGGGAGGAAGTAAGGGCAACAGTAAAAGCCACGTTGGTAGATACTCAAAGCAAGCAGAGCGTACAGCAGTCTCCTGAAAATCATGCGATCGCAACAAATGCTAATGCATTTGCTAAGTTTATGTACTTAAATTGTTCAAAAAAGAGAAAAATTGAAAAAAAAAAGGCTGAAGACTTTGAAATCGATAAATATTTAGCAACAACTGAGTCTTGTGACACAAATGTTTTAGAATTTTGGAAGGAAAACAAAAGTCTTAAAAGTTTGTAGGTATTGGCCAGAACTATTTTAAATATACCCGCTAGTTCGGCAAGGAGTGAACGTTTTGTTTTCCACTTTTGACAATATTTTAAATGAAAAATGAACACGCCTAAAGAGTTCTAATTTAGACAAAATCTTATTTTTACATAAAAATATGCATCTAAATTAATGAAAAAATTTTCAAATTATAAAAAATCTTTAATAAAATACGTAAATATACAAAAAAAAATTTGGGCTATAATTTTTTTTTATTAAAAGCTCCAGTGCTAGTCCGTGCCGTGCCGTGCCTCTAAAAAAATTCTGTGTTAGGCCGTGTTGGGCTTAGTTTTTACCAGCCGTGCTTGGGCCGTGCCGTGCCGTGCCTCAAACAGGAGGCCCATGCCCATCTCTAGTTTGAAACCTTTTGAAACCGTTTTTACAATTTTGAAATTCAAGAATTTTTTGTTATCGATCACATGTGTATATCAGAAACCAGAACTGTTATCGAAAATTTGAAGCAAACTTGATCTTCTCATGGTATAGGAGAGCTTAAGTATAAGATTTGAAGTCTCTAGTTCTTATAGTCTCTGAGATCGGCGCGTTCATACAGACGGACGGACGGACGGACGGACAGACGGACATGGCTAGATCGACTCGGCTGTTGATGCTGATCAAGAATATATATGCTTTATAGGGTGGGAGATGCTTCCTTCTGTCTGTTACATACATTTGCACAAAACCATTATGGGTTAAGGGTATAAAAAAATTAATACTTTAGATAACTATTTATAAGCTACAGTTTTATAATTATACTAAAGAAAACATAAAGAACAATTTAATATTATTATTATCATTAATTTGTTTTGATTGTTATTCCTTGTTTAAGCTCTTTGGACAGACAATTAAGTGACGATATTTGATCCATTTCAATCGGTAGCAGTTTTAAAATAGAAGATATAAGCTTTTTCTTTTTGGCATAGGTTAAAGTAGAAACCATACCTGTTAAGTTGCCATTAGAATTACTAATCAATCAAATTATTTTTGGAAAATAGTCGTAGTGATTATATAGTTGGCTGGTGAAAAATTTATGATAATTAAATGATTGTGATTAAAAATAATCAAAAATTTAAAATAATTAATTACTAATTAAATCGTTATTTGTCAAACAATTATTTAATGATAAGTACAAATAATCGAAAATAATGGAAAATTACCGTAAACTATTAAAAATAATAGAAAATAATGGAAAATAATGGTTTTAGAAAATAATGGAAAACAATGGTTTTAATATTTTATATTATTTTCCATTATTTTCCATTATTTTCCATTATTTTCCATTATTTTCAATTATTTTCCATTATTTTCCATTATTTCGACTATTTGGGTGTATTTTGAGAGAAATAAATTATTTTCAACATCACCTTAATAACCACAATGTTTCTTTACTAAAGTGCAAAGCTTTTGCAGCCACCCGCGCACTTTATGATATTGATAATAATTTGTTTCTCTCAAAATAGTCTCAAAAAGTCGAAAAAAAGGAAAAAATGGAAAAAAATTGAAAATAATGGAAAATATTAAAACCATTATTTTCCATTATTTTCCTAAAACCATTATTTTCCATTATTTTCCATTATTTTCCATTATTTTTAATAGTTTATGGTAATTTTCCATTATTTTTCGATTATTTGTAATCCTTATCATTAAATAATTGTTTGAAACCAAAAATAATCGTAATTTAATTAGTAATTAATTAGTTCAACTTTTAAACAAAACTAATCTAATTAATAATGACTACAATCACTAATCATTATTTAACAGGTATGGTAGAAACTATCTTAAAACTATAGAAAAACTTTTTTCTTTTATAATTCAGCAATGTTGTACATAATTGCAATTATAATAAACTTATAATGCTATTAAGCCATTTTCTGTCCCATTATCCGATTTTAATAGCCTGTACTATAAAAGTAGCCATCAGCCCTGATTATCCTTTAGAAATCACAGTTAAAAAGTGATTAAGCGAAATGCTTTTTCACTCATTTGAATAAGCCAAATGTTGGCAAACTGCTTAACGAGCTCAGTGAAATGTGTTTTAAAATCAACTCTTGGCTAGCAACAGCTACATCAAAAGTGTTTGAAAGTTGTCAGCGACGTTGTCTTTGGCTTTTGGCAGCTGACAACACACAGAATTGTGTATCTAATTTGGTAAGCAGATTAAACTGGTAATTAAAAAAAGGATGGGGAGAAATGAACGCATTTAAAATTGAGAC
The DNA here is from genome assembly GCA_018152965.1 of Scaptomyza pallida. Taxonomy (NCBI): domain Eukaryota; kingdom Metazoa; phylum Arthropoda; class Insecta; order Diptera; family Drosophilidae; genus Scaptomyza; species Scaptomyza pallida. The sequence continues at coordinate 4,659,696 of JAECXP010000005.1, read as the reverse complement.
ACACGTAAAATAGAAGATGATGGAAAACCAGATTATCCTTACGCAAATAAAAAGTTAGTAAAGTGGGCCATTTAATTCACAAAAGCAACATGCACTCACTAACTCACACACTCACATACAAACACAACGAAAGCAAGAAAAAGATAAACGATTCTTGGCCAAATGGCAAATGTCTTCATTTGCATGCATCAGGACAAACATTGCAACGTCTGTCGCAGTTAGTTTGTGTCAACGAGCTAAGAAAAAAAATATTGCGGGAGTAGAGAAGTTCCACGAAAAGGGCGTGGCTTCTAGTGCAACACTTGACACCGATGACAACGCCAAATACTGCTACTAAAAAACTAATTTCTCGCTCTACTGAGCATAATTTTAAGCAATTGTTTTTAGATTGAAGTGAGCCAGCTATAAAGCTGTTAACTATGCAAATGGTCAGTCGTCCACTTTATGTGTTATTAAAAATGTACTTTGTACGTCATATTTTTAATTGCATTTGAATTTTTTTTGTTAAATGCAGAATGAACATCAACCATTAATTACATCATAACGCAAAATTTCATATTGGCATTTCGAGCAATTAACTCGAGTTAATTATTGCCGACTGTGCACAGGCGTCAGCCGCACCACATGACGTATGTGCTATGCTTTTTATTTTCATTATTATTATTAATGAATGCCGCAGACGCTATTTTAAGCAAGAATATAAGCTTAAAGCACTATCTATACACAATTTATTTGTACTATAAATTGCTAGCTTAAAAGAAGAAGCTGTAGAAATCACACTAAGATAACTTTTAAAGCAGTTTTGATACATTTTCATGCATGTTCAGTTTCGCAACTACGCAGACTTTCATAATTCGCCATTTTACTTTAAGAACAATTTCGTCCAAAGTTCACTGCAAGAAGAAAGCCTTATATGTATGTTTAAAAATTAGTCATATTTAGTTTAATACAAAATTGGAAAACATTTGGCTGCGTTGTTTCGTCGAATAGATTTTCTGACCGAATTTCACTGCATATTATTGGTTTGTTTTAAAAGAAAATTTTCCAACTCGATCACGGTGAGGAACATGACCTGCAAAATTTTTTAATTATTGGTTCTTGTTCAAATATTGCGCAATTAAACATTCCAGACATTTTTCTGATAACAAGCATAATAATGGCAGGCATACTTTGATGAGCGTTTAAAAGTATTTATACAAATATTTGGCTTTTCCAAATCAATAAAAACGCAAAATAATTCAAGCCGTGTTAATGGTCAGTTAGCGAAACCCCAATGAACCCCCGAGGGTGCCGGCGGCAAGGGCACTGTACTGCCACTGAGCAGACGGGCATTGTCCCACCGCGCGACTGCACCCATGGGGTACAGGCCACAAGGCTTGGTACAGTACACTTTGATGGCCCGGCACATTGAAGGTACTGAACCAAAAAGCCAGGTTGACCGGCGGCAGGCTAAAACGCTAAGGGTGATTCCCTAACAACAATTAATCACAATGGAAAAAAAGATTGAGCAACTCGGGCTGGATATCAGCCCAAACGTCGGTGGAAGGCGCGACCGCTACCACCGGCGGGCACGGGGGGAACCCTCAACGTGTCGCCAGCGGTCACACCTCTGCGGTGGTTGGAGCAGGCCACAGCAGTTGCATCGCTACTGCCAAAAACCCACGCTTGGCGAAGCAATGCGAATTCGGCTCAGAATCCGATTGCGAGTCAAGCAAATCATCTGATACCGAAGCCAAAGAAAAGCTCACCCACCCGAACCAGGAGGATGCCAGGCCACTAGTATGGCAGGGTCCAAGCGGTCAAGGAGGATGAGAGCGAAGGCACATTACAAGGCGGCCAAAGATCAGAGCTCGCACATAGCACAGCAACCCACCCCCGAGGAGGAGCAAGCGCAATGGCCGAACAGAAGATGAGGAGGGCAGGCGGCATTTCGCAGAAACCGCAGAGCAGGCCACCACCGTGCCTACGCAAACAAGGTCGAGGGCAGCTGGCAGTCAAACGACAGCGTTCCTTGGAGACAGCCAAATCGGAGGTGCCGGCCAGCAAGCGGTCTAAGCCCCGAGACCCAAGAAGGAAACCGCCAGCGATGGGCGAAGCGACACTTAGTCGTTGCGCTCATCGACAGGAGCGATCCAATGGGAAGATGTCGGCAGATCAGTGGCAGAAGGTGAGTCAGCCTACTTGATGCGCTGATGGTGAGAATGCTGGAGCCCGATGCCACACCCATTTCGTTTGATAGCGCGGGGTGGTACACAGGAGTTAAGATTCTCAGCTGCAAAGACGAATACACGCCAAATGGGTAACGCAGGCGTGGCAGCCATGGCGGCTCCGTGGGGGCGCCCAGCTGGAGGTAGTGGAAGAACAAAGATTCCCTCCGTACCAAAGGCGAAGGTGCCCTTCCGCGAGTCGGCCCAAGGAGCAGGCGCTGCGACTACTACAGTGGCAAAACCCGGACGGCCAACCGCTGACTGGCAGGTGCTTCATGGCGAAGCCCGAAGCAAGGGCCAGCACAGATCCTGCAAATCAGCAAGGTGGCCGAGGATTTGCTATATCCGCGATTCGGAAGATGGCGTGGGGCATGGGTAGTGCTACCTGCGCCTCAGAAAGCGCCACCCCACTGACAACAATGAGTTTACACTCATTCAAGGCGAGGTAGAGCAGGATCTTGGTCTGATTGAGGCGACAAGCGGTCTGGAAATCGCTAGCACGGCCTCAGAAGCCAGCTGCGACGAAATGAAACGGAGGATGTTGACACGACGCTGACAGTCGCCACATCCGAGCTGGGGCATCCAACAGCCAAAATGCGAGGGCACTCCAGCCAATCTACAAAGAGCAAGCTGGCGTCGGCGGAGCTCCTCAACCCTGGAGGAAGGGCCGCCGATGGGCCTTAGTACAAGAGCCTTGATAGCGTCGGGCAACCAAGTCTCGGGGCTAAGGTCGAACAACTTCAACGTCTTCTACCCGACCACAGAGTAGAACTAGAACTGCCATCCTAGTAAGGAAGGGGATCTATGCCTATTTAATGTCTAATTACAGCACCGATGACCTAACAGTCGTCGCAATAGAGGCATGAGAAGTCAGCCGCTGCTGCGGCATCCTGCTACATGGCACCGACAACACGACGCCACCTGAAGAATTACATCGCCTCTGAGGGATGTATCAACGAAAGGGCAACCATTGATAGTCGGAGCAGACGCCAAGCCCACCACACGGTATGGGGAGTCCTGACATCAACGATAGAGGTGAGTCACTACTCCATTTTATACTAGATTACGACTTAAACATAAGAAACGTAGGAGAGTCCAGTACATACATAGGACCGACTTCACCAACGTGCTAGATATAACTTTACAAAAACGATGTCGATGGGAAGAATGGAGAGTTCTGAGAGACCATCCTTCTCAGACCACAAGTACATCTCTTCACTACTAGTTCAAACTTAAAACCTGTAACCAATGTAGCATTCCGAAACCCTCGGAACACAAACTGGGGAGTACAGATGCAGGCTCGAAAACGCGCTACCATCTGTACCACATAAAACACGGAGGCGGGTAAGAGGAATCTCTGATGTTCCGACAAACCACCTCGTGCAAGCCTATCAAAAACATGCAAACCGACGAGGTCCAAGCGCAGCCAAAGGCCACCATGGTGGACCCGAGCTTAGGACAATGAGGAAAGAAGTCCACGAGTTCTTCAGTCTGGCAAAAAGCAGATGACGAAATCGTCTGGGACGAATATAAGATAAGGCTCAGAGCATTCAAACGAGAAACTCGGAAAGCCAAACGTGACTCTTGGAGAACCTTCTGCACCGGCCTAGAGAAGGTCACGGAGACAGCCAGGTTGCGAAAACTACTTTCGAAACAGCCAGCCGTTCAAAGCCAGCTGAAAACGAATGAAGGACGCTGGACTGAGAACAGCACGGAAGCACTTGAGGCGCTCTTGGAAGCGCACTTTCCGGGCTGCTCGGTTTGCGATGAGGATGCGTTATCACGGCGCACCGAGCAGACACCAGTACTTTCAAACCTCGAAAACATCGTAACACACGACAAGATCCGGTGGGCTATCAGCTCCTTTGCGAGCTACAAATCCCCGGGGCTTGATGGCATAATCCCGGCCATGCTCAAAGAAGCTAGCGAATCTGTCACACCATGGCTCCACGCGATCTACTCAGCGTGCCTGGAACGAGGATACGTGCCTGTAGCATGGAGAAATACGAGGGTGGTCTTTCTGCCGAAAGCGGGCAAATGCAGCCACGTCCAACCCAAGGACTACAGGCCGATTAGTCTTTCATCGTTCCTCCTGAAGACGATGGAGAAACTACTTGAGCTACACATAAGAACTAGCACCAGATATAAGCTAGAACCGAATCAGCACGCATACACCAAGGGTAAGTCTGTGGAAACGGCGCTTCACTCGGTAGTTTCCACTGTAGAGAACGCGCTACACCACAAGGACTATGCACTAGGTGTATTTATTGACATCTCGGGTGCATTCAATAATGTATCAACCGCCGCGATCATGCAAGGACTCATGACCAACTGCTCGAACCAAGCAATAAACCGATGGGTACGGAACCTTCTGAGCTGCAGGAAAGTTCGTGCCGAATGGGGACCAACAACGCAGACCAGAGAGGTTTACGGGGGCACGCCGCAAGGCGGAGTCCTATCCCCTCTACTGTGGAACCTGGCGGTTGACGATCTCCTCAAGAAATTTAAAAGAAGAGCGCCAAGGATAACTGCCTATGCGGACGACATAGGCATAATCATCACTGGCAAATGTCCATCGACGATTAGCTCAGTCATGGATGAAACGCTAAAGGAAGTGCTGAACTGGGCCACAAGAGCAGGTCTCAGCATCAACGCTGACAAATCGGACCTCATTCTCTTCACAAAGAGATACAAGGTGCCGAGATGGAGCCCACCAAGAATCAACAACATACAACTACTTCCCAGGACTCACGTGAAATACCTAGGAGTGATATTGGACTCAAAACTGACGTGGAGACTCAATGCTGAAGAAAGGGTGAAAAAGGCTACCAACGCGCTCTACACCTCGCGGAGGATGTTAGGCAGCAAATGGGGTCTCTCTCCCAGACTGATGCACTGGATCTTCATTTCGGTGGTGAGGCCAATACTACTATACGGCGTACTGGTATGGTGGCAGGCCACGGAGAAAGTCACATACCTAAAGCTGTTGGAAAAGGTACAACGGCAATCCCTAATCTGCATCACGGGAGCCCTTCGGACTACTCCAACAAGGGCACTGGAGACGATAACAGGGGTGCTACCAATCAACGTACAAGCCCGTCTAACTGCACAGAAAGCCGCCCAACGCCTTTGTGCAACGGGAAATATGAGACTGCTAGGCTACGGTCATGGCGCAGTGGGAAGGGAGCTCACAAGTGGCACGGACTACATGACTCCCCAAATCGACCTAAGGCAAGTGCCAACACTAATGGGACCTGAAGACTGGCGCGCAGGTGTTCAACAACAAAATGCGGTCAATATCTTCACGGACGGCTCCAAAATGGACGCAGGAGTCGGGGCGGCGGTATACTGCGCCTCGCCTGAATTAAGCTTAGAATACAAGCTGCCAGACCACTGCAGCATATTTCAGGCTGAAGTCTTCGCGATACGGATGGCCGTGGAAGCGGTAATCAGATCGGGGTCTTCAACGAACAGGGTCAATATCTTTGTGGACAGCCAAGCAGCCATAAAATCGCTACAGTCTGCTCTCACAACCTCCAAAAATGTCCTGGCGAGCAGGGATGCGATAGATGAACTTATGGAGTCCAGAGTGGTCCACATCTATTGGGTTCCCAGCCATCAGGGCATTGAAGGCAATGAGCATGCAGACCAATTAGCAAAAAATGGCGTGCGAACGCGAAACATTGCTGAACACGTTCAAGTCTCCCTACGGGCTCTATACGCCGACATGGAGGCAAAGGCCAACTATGATGCAGACCGCATATGGAAGAACACCGGCGGATGTAGAGTAGCAAAAACGATGTGCAGTAAACGGAGCAGAAAACTCTCTGACTTCGTGCTGAGTCTACAAAGGAATGACTGCAGACTGCTCACAGGCATATTAACAGGTCACTGCCTAACAGCCTCACATGCAAAAAAGATGGGCCTAACCATAGAAGATGGCTGCAGGAGATGCAAAGAGCCTGGAGTGGAGGAAACGCTGGAACACTTGCTATGCAAGTGCCCGGCGCTGGCCCATCCAGACTCATGCACCTCAACAGTCCGTTCATGGACTCAATCAACGAAGCAGCGAAGAAGCTCTGCCCCAGAGCAATGCTCAAATTCGCTAAAAGTGTGAACGTGATGAAAAACCTCTAAAGCTCCGTTTTACTCCCCCAACCTATCCGGCATCGCTAGGGACCAGCAGGTCTATGCGCGACCACTCTGGAGGTCGACCGGTTTAAACTAAACTAAACTAATGGTCAGTTATTATGTTTGTATAACCAAATTGAAGTTTTATAATGTTTGTATGCACGGAAATGAGATACATCTAAATAGATAGGGTGGATTCCTCGGTTGTGTTCCATCCCCGGTAGTGTTCCACATGTCGTTTCTCGCTTGTCATTCATCATAGTGCTGTCAAATTCTGTACAGCGTCTTAACTTTTCATAGGTAAGTTTTTAAGTGCAAGTCGTGCCGAAAACACCCACTCTGAATTTTTTTTTTTAGACCTCTGTTAAAATTTTGCTCAAAAAGTTATCTAGCCGATTTTATCAAATCAATTTTTTTGGTGTAAATTATTGCAAAAAAGTGAGTACAGTTCGCATTCACTTAGTTTTCGATCTCTTCTTGATCATGCAAAAAAATTTCGGAAAAATTCTGCACTCCGAAAAAATTATGAGCTGTTGGAAAAAAATGGCGTCATCCCCGGTTGTGTTCCACGCAATGTCCCCGGTTGTGTTCCATCACGAAAAGTCATTGTTTGACATTTGTATGATCAAGAATTGTCATATTTATTGAATTTGATAGTTGTTAAAAGCAAATAACAAATTTTGTAGTAATATTTCCCCATAGCAGCCATCGAATGCAACCGCTGGATGTATCAGTTTATGGTCCTGTGAAGACCTAAATTAAATCACAATGCAATGCATGGTTGAAGAATGATGAAAATAATAAAACTTGAGCATAAAAATCTTCGTTTCTGCTCGTTGAGAGCACACAAATTGAATAAATGTTTTTAAAATTCAAAATCATATATGTTTTAGTTGTCTTTTTTACATTTTTCGACAGTTTTTTCAGGTGGAACACAACCGGGGACGTTTTTTTTTCCATCAAAAATAGTCTTCTCCGAAAATTGAGCATATTTTTTTCTGTTTTCAAAGGATTCTTTCTACTTACTTTTGCAAAAAGATAGGCTAATCGATTATCTTTTCAGTGGTATTTTTGATTTTACACAAAAATTATTTTTACGGATTTTATGAGCAAAATTCAAAAGGTGGATCACAACCGGGGAACTTCCCCTACAAATATAAAATTTATTGTTTATTTCTGCAGATTTTTATGATTGGTTTATTAGAGACTAATACTTTTTTTCATCTATACTTATATAAAAGTAAATTAAGGATTCAAATGTGTGCTGAAAAAATAAGACAATATGTAAAGCTTATTTAATCAGTAGATGCAAAATAGGGCAAGACCCTGCGCATAAAAGTATGCTATATAAAAAATTTCTGTGGAAAACAAATTCTATTATCGTTAGTTGTTGTTATTGTAGGTGAGTAAAAGTAATTGGCAAAAAACATTGATCTCATTCTTCTACACCCAGTGCACTGGGTTGTATGTGTTGGTGTATTTTGAGTGTTCAATAATAATCAACGACGCTTATGGCCTAATCAAATAACAAGGCCATAATTCTCATGCTCACAAACGATGTTCGGTCTCAGTTTAAGAGGCAATTTGCGTTTAACGTTGATTGAATAAGCGTTAATGCAACTAGAATCGAGTAAGGTGTTATGACCAACACACACCCACTCATACACACATACATTGGCAATTCCACTCACATAAACAGAATGACATCAACTGGCAATCAGGCTATGAACACGTGCGAGTCGAGACCAACTGACTCATCGATTTACTACTTACTTGGCTAAGCTGTGTAGGACTCTGTTTCTACCTGGGACACGTACACATTTGCTGCAACGACAACAATGTCATGCGAGCAACGTGCAACAGCAGCAACAACAATTTAAAAAAAGAAAACACAACCAACAAGTTGAGTAACTTAGGGCATTTGGTGTGCTAATGGCGAGCTATACAGGAAATGCCATTAACACAGTTTTCACGACAAGAAAATGCATTAACTTGGCTCGGAAGTTGGCTTAGACAGCTAGGCCAGCAGGCCAACAAACATCGTGGTCTTATGACACCGACTCCAACTCATATCGTCAAGTTTATTAAGGGCCCATTTATCATAATTAACGCCAACTCAGACATCACATCAGCCATGCTGATCCCATCTTCCATGCGAGTCTTAGCCAAATACGACAATTCAACTGGACAAAAATTCATGGCCATAAAATCGTTGGAATTCCCTTTGTTAAAGCTGCCAAAATGCCAAGAGTGCGGGCCATGAAATACCAAAGAGCGTCGACGACAGCAGCTTATAAAAAATTCTACAGAACACGCACACACGGCAGAGCCTACGAGTGTGAAAAAGTAAATAGAAGAAAAAACCAAATGCAAAATAAAAACAAGGAATTTGTGTGCACAGCGCCAAATGATTCATGCGAAAATAAAGGCACTCGTGAGTGCTGTAAATATTGTTGCACCGACCACAGGACCAAAACGTGGCAAATAAAAAAATGCTAAAGCAAAGTAAGAAAACTTTGCATCCTTGCTCGCACTGTTGTTGTACATTCGGTCAATGGACACGCACATGAGTCCAATTCCAGCTCCATCTCTTAATAACTGGCGTCAGTTTGCTTAATGAAAGCAAACAGTGTGACCATACATTTCGTACTTGCTTCTGTTGCTTGCTTGTTGTGTGTGGGGCCTGCTGTTGTTGTTGTTGTTGTCTTTGCCGTTGTCGTTGTGCATATTTTAATTGACACTTTGATTGTTTCGCAGTGCGATTCCATTTTATGTGCAATTCACGCTAGTGCCTTACTGCCTGACTGAGGCACAGTGTTGGTAGTTTGGGTCGGGTGGTGTCTAGTGGGTGGCGGTTGTTGTTGTAGAAGGTAGGGGCAGGCAGACAAGCAACTGTTGAAGTGCTGTGTCAATGCGTCGACTCACCAAATGAGCGCTCAACAGTTTGTTGCAAAGCAGCTGTAAGAGAACGTAGAGAGGGCAGATCGAGTACAAAAAACAATTGGATGTTTAGGCAACATGTTGCCACGGAAATGTTTAAAATACCATGTGAAATATTTTTTCATTAAATAAATCTATAAACCATTTTTACAAAGTGCTGAGTAACTTGAAAGTAATGTTGAAATGTCAAACAAAGTTTAAAATTTGTAAAGGCGTCTTCTACTACCCAAATAGTATGTTAACATGCAGAGCTTGTTTATTAAAGTAAGATCTTTCATCTAAGATAGTGATCTGAGCTTACAGGTTTTAACAATTAGAGCAAGAAATTAAACAGACGGACATTACTATTTCGACTCAGCTGTTGTTAAGGAATATACTTCATGCTTGTTGGGTTCAGATATGTTTCCATCTATGCGTAAAACATTTCATGACAGTACTCCCATCCACTCTTTAAATGTATACAAACAAATTTATGAATATTAACTTACGAATAAATAACATATTTTGATTGCACCATTTTTCATTTATTGGTACTACGGAAGGTAGGAATTTTAGTTTGTAGATTTACAATTCATAATTTTTATTCTAAGAACTCTAATTTTTATAACACTTATTTTGAATAGTAAGTAGTATAAAAGAAAACAAAATAAAAATTACTTTAATATTATTTGGTTGAAATAAAAGCTTTACTCCACTGTGACAACTAGCAAAACTTGTTGCTAAAAACGCGCCAAAATAATAAGCAACACACAAACACACACTCACACACAGACACGAGCACGCACACAAAAATAACAAAAAGAAGGCAACCAAAATGCGCACCGCAGCAGTCAACACTGCAGTCATCACGATGAGTAATTTTCACCACCCGAATACTGGCCCAACCACAACACCAGTCCCCTTAAACACCCGGATAGCACCCAGCTGTCAGCAAAAGAAAAACTCACCTGTTAGAGAGAAGGATGCCTGGCCAGATGCTTTTCACCGTCTCTCCCCACTTCAAGCCAGCCGAATTAATGGTGAATTTAGTGAGTTTCTCCTCTCTCGGACTTTCGGCCCAAAACAGTTGCGACGCGACTAAGAAACGTAACGGACGTGCGAGCGCTGCGAAACAGCTTAGGGAGAAAATTTTTAAAACATAATACAAGTTATCAAATGGTGACAAAAAGTATCAAAAGTTCCAAAAATTATTATTAATACAAATTTCAGCAATGTTCTGTTAACAAAAAAATTAAAAAAATAAAATACAAAATAAATGTATTTAAATATTTAATGAAATATTTATGAAGTGTATATTGCGTGTTGAATTGCCGTCAAAGTTCAGTTTGTCGTCATCTCTCGAACACAACGAACGTGTGCAAAGAACGTGAATTAAATGTGTTAACAAATAAAATAAATAAATAATAATAGAATCAGTCAACCGGTAAACAAATATAGTTTATGCTTTAATAAAAGCTGTATATAAAATAGCAATCCCCTTTAAACTTAATCCATATAAATATATAATTATATATCATATATATTATTATGCACGCACTTTTATGCATTTGCCAAGTACTAACCAGACTACAATTTGTTAGACACTTTACTTGAAACCATTAAAGTAGATAATCCTTATATTTCTATAAAATATAATTTTGATAAAAACTTAATTTTTGTTAGACCTCAGTCATTAATGTTGGACGAGGTGTATTGCCGCTTTTTAAACGATTTAAGTTTGCGGCTTTGTTGCTTTTCACTCCTGATTATCTTATTCACTTTATATTACACCTACCGACTCTGGCCAATGAGCAGTCGCAAAGTAAACCGGATCAAGATATTGACACGTAAGTATTTTTCAGTTCTTGCAACGTTTTACATCATTTGGCTTCAATTCCTTGCCAGTCATAAGAAGGAAAACGCCCTCATTTCCCCACTTGAAATTTCGATTAAAGAAAGTTTTATACTTTGCTAAAAACTTGGCTTGGATAAACATGAAGTGCAAGTTACATAGAACAGCTATTGAACTCGCACTAATTGCGTTTTCCGTGGACGAAAACTATACCAAGCAAATCCATCAGCAACATGTCAGACAATTGCTATAGTTTTCTGTTTTCAGTTTTGTTTTCGTTTCTCATATCGAACGCGTTTGATAAGGCTCTTATCCAACTACACCCACACAGCACAGCACAACGATAAGGTTATACGCTGCAATGCTCACAGGTACAACAATAGCAAAGAAACTTATCAGTATCGAATTCGAAAACCTACATACATATGTGTATGCGACACACTACATGAATCTACAATAGTTCTTTACACAATTCGTCATGTGATGCCCCCAATTTTTATCCACATGAGAAGTATACATTTCTATAGCACACTCACTGGCGCATTTTGTTGCCAACAAGCGGATCGGGTGGTTGAGAGGTGAGCTGTTGTGAGTTATAAATTTGAAACATGAATGAAAAATTGTAAGAAATATACAGTGCCAATTCAGTGTCACATTAAAAGCACATATTAAAATCATTTGTCTTCCGTATCGGAATACGAACTTCATAAACAAATTGATAACAAGTCAAATAAAAGCTTCTCAGTCGTCATAAGGTTTTTGCATTCTTGACTTATTTAGATGAGTTTTGAAGCCAAATACATGAGACTTGAACTTAAGCTCTCGATCTTACAAAATCATTTTTTTATTGTTGGTTCGGTTTTCAGACTAGGTGTTATATATTTTTGGGGTAGTTGAATTCAAATCTCTGGTCTGTTTTATTTACAAGACTAGGCCATCGAAAAAACTACTATCCACATCGCCTTTTTTATGGTTATATTAAATGCCAGATGTGCTAGAGTTAAACGGACCTCGGACTTAGCGATGATCAGTCCCCCTTTACGACTGAAACACATTTGATCGACAACAAATAAATCTGTATTCGCTAACTAGGCAGCTTCTTTTATATTTTAGTATATGAGAGATTTCGAGCATTGGAGATAAGTACTAATCAACACATGTACATATGCAAGAAACAAGGGTTTAGTCGTTATTCTTATAAAGTTTTCTTAACTATTTTTTTTATTAAGTGCACAAAAAGGCACTAAAGCTAATTCACTTTGTGACTAATGGCCCTTGTAAAGAGACAACAAATTCTTGAACTGAAACACACTGCTTGGAATGGTGTTCAAATATGACCTTCCACAATGGAAATATGGAAACCCTTGGCTCTAGTAAAACAAATCATTTTATTGTTTTCTTGTTTTTTTGTAAAGTTTTTCATATCTTAACAGCTTGCAATCCAAATTTTTTATACAATATTAAGCATACGTCGAAAACAACGTCAAAGTGTACTTCAGCGAACATTTTTTTTTTTTTGATAATTCTATACATGTACAGACAATTTTGATAGCACGCTGACAAACACACACATTCTCATGTACATTAACACAAACACACAAATGGAAATATTATGCGCAACATTTGCTTTGTTTAGGGCCAACATGCATTAAGCCATCTGGACAGCTGTCAGCAGTGGGCAACAAGGCACATTAGCACACACACTAACACACACATAGGGGAGTAGCAAACCCTTTGAATCCCTTAAAGAATTACTAACAACAAAAGCACTGTGAATACTAGATTGCTTTTCATTTTGTAGAAAACTAAACAAATATAAAACTTATTTGTAGCTGCCTCGGCGATTGTACGTCGTTGGTTTTAGCCCTTTTAAAAGTATTCTATTAGCTTGACTTTTGTTGTAATCTGTATTTATAGCTTAAGATTTCCCTCACTTTATTTTCACACTTCACTAAATTTCAATTGTGATTTGACACAATTTTCATTTTCAGCTGCAGTGCGGCAAGCAGACAGCGAATGGGAGCTATGTTTGTGCGGTGCGTTCAAGCCATGTGATGAAATGGCCAATGAATAACGAAACGAGTACAAATCACGTTAAATTTTATTTGTAAATCTGTATCTGTTCCTCTCGTTTGCATCTTTCAGTTTTCAACTTGTTTAAAAAAAAGAAACTTTTTGTGGCATATCGCGCGCGATTTCTCGTAACAAAATCAAAGAAACAACAACAATGTCTACCATGTTGGTGTTGTCTGCAGTATTCAAAGGAATTATAAATTGAAAGCCACGTTGAGTGCAAACTGTTTACAATCATCTTTTAAGAAGGCCACAACTTTTGCCGTCGTTTTTTTTTTTTTTTTGCTTTTTTCATTGCGTTTACCTTTTACGCGGGCATTGAAATGCAATATTTATTTGCCAACAAAAACATCAACAACAATTTAACAGCTCCATGGACAAGAACATATATTTCGGGCTCCCTAAATTTGTGTTAACCTGAAAAAATAGAAGTTGTGGCGTGAACTTTGCAACAATTTAATTTTAACTTTTTAACTCAATGAAACTTTGAAATTAATTTGGCATTTAACATTTAAAATAAACAAAAAAACAAAAGCAAATAATCAAATTTTCGAAGTTATCAAGAAACCACCTAAAATATATCAAAATGGCGATGGAATGGATAACAGCCATGGACAAACGGTATGTAAAACGAAATTCTTTAATTTTTGAAGAAATGTAGGGATATCATTAAAATTTTATTTCAAATGAAAGTATTTTACCGAAAGGTTTTTATTTCTAATTTAACTAGAAAATGTGAATGTCAAGAAGTAAATAGATTCGATTTATCGTTTAAGATCATGCACGTAGTAAATGGTTTCAGGGCGTAGAATATGGTATTTAAGTTTTTGCTAGAGACAGTTTGTTACAAACAAAAATTAAAGGCAAAGATTTTCTACTTTAGTGCATTCATTAGCAACAAAAAAATTTAATTGCCCACAAAGTTATATTTTGTGCATTTTGTGAAGCATGAAAGCAACTTCTTAAAAAGTTTTAAAAGTTTGTCTTCAAGTTTTAACGAAGCACGATATATTACCATGAAATAAATTACTATTTATTTCGAAGATAAAGAAACAAAATCATGATTAAGGCTGGTTTCATTCAATTTAAATTTAAAGCTTACATACCAAAAGTGAATATGCTAATTTGGAAAAATAACTTCTTTTTTTGGGTTTTTTCCAGATTGTACAAACATACACACACACACACGGACACCAAAAGTCAGAACATGAGAAATCCCTGTGTTACATTTGAAATGTTTATATCATGCTCGACATTCATCTGTCAAAAGGCAACAGCTGTGTCCTTCCGTTTATTCATCCTTTAACGCAGCAGGCGCCAGTCAAATCTAAATTCAAATGCAGGACACGGCTGGCTAAAATTATTCGCTTTATTAAATTACTTGTACAATGGCATTTAAAGCTCGATTCTTAACCAAATGCAATTATGTTACAAAAGCTGCTGCTGGTCACTTTTGAACTTCCTCCAACCCCCTCCGGCAAGAACCTGCTAAGGTTCTTTCCAGTTGATTAGCGCACTGGAGCACTGAAAATTGAAAGCTGGCGCATAGCATGAATTGAAATTGGAGGGATTGAATGTTCAAGGGCCGCACTCAAGCGAAAATTGTGCTCATTACAAGCTATTCGCAGTATTCTAACACACGAAATAGTGAATTAAAATAGAAAAGCAGAGAAGTGTTTTCGTCTTCTTGCGTTTAGTGTTTAGGCGCTTAAAGAGTAGAAAGCATCATTAGTTCAAGTGGCAAAACGTTTGGCGTCCATTATGTTTTGAGGCAGCAGCTGACTTGAATTTCACTAAAATCGCTTGCTTGCCCCGAAATAGCTGCAATAAAATGCTATCAAGGGCGTGACTGCTACACGCCCTCGCAATCAATCAAAACTAAACCGCTGGCGGCTTAAATGAACGTCGAATAGAATGTTCATGGCAACCTGCCCCAAAAACACCAGGATACAGGGTCAGCTAGCAAAAAGGCCAAGAGCAAAAGGGCTTCGAGCTTGCAAACACACACACACACACATTTATCAGAGTGTTTGCTTTGTGATTTTGCGACGGTTTCTGTATATCGAGCAAATATTTGTACTTTCTGCATATGTATGGCTTTATTTTTTGTTGCATTTTGTATGCGCACAATATATGTATGAAACAATGTGCAAATATGGTTCCTACTTTAATCAGTTCCAATGTAGCAGTTAAATAGAAAAGAATTGCAACAAAATGAACTCGCTATCAAATAATAGGCTTTTGTTAAAGGATGCACAGAAATCCTTATTTCAAACTAAATTAATGTTACTCTAATTAATTAGAGCATTTGGATGTCCTTGATAACATCAACACCTTCTTTTGCCAGTCATATATAGATGAAAACTTTTATTTAGCAATCTCATGCGAAATTAAATACACTTTTTTCGTCGGACAGCTTCATTTGCATTTTACCTAAGTAACGACTAGCGATAAAGCACTGTCAGATTGTCGGAATTGTCGCACCACATTTGCCACAAAATAAATGATTTAACTCTCGGGGCAGATTAATGGATGCTGCTTCCAAAGTCACGCAAGCAATTCTTTAGCTCGTAATGCGCTAATTCGGCTTATCAAAAGCGATCAGAGAAGGCGTAGAGCACCGACTTGAGAGTATTCGGGACAACTAGAGCAACCGCACAGGACCAAAAACACACACTCACAGACACACTCCCACACACAGAAGCATCACACATGGCAAAGCAAGGTAGTCAACAATTGATATTGATGATGTTGGCTTACAAAGTTGTTGTAGTCTTAAGTACATTGTATTTTATCTTTAGTCGAGTATTTCAGGAATTTTGAGCATATTAATCATAGAAACACGTGTGCAGCTCGACGGAAGCTTTATGCGTGTTTAAATTTTTAAGTTATTTTTAGTCTGTCTGACAGTTTCCTTTCACCACAGGACAATTATAAAACCAAAAAAAACGAAGCTTTACATTTGGTAAAAACCACAAAATGCTATTATAATAAACAACAGGACACCTTGCGGGCCTCACCCTTAACTTGCTTCCGACTTTTTTGCCAGCCCGGGCAGTCATTTCCCTATAAAGCATGCTCTGTTCTCTCCAAACTCGCACATGTACATGCGTATATATGTATTTGTATGTAGCAGACTTGGCACTTAGCCGTGCCGCTGTTTGGTTAACGACAGCAACAACCAGCAACAACGCTCAGTCGCTGAGGGCCCATACACAACATGGCCTATAAATTATGTATGAGTGCGGGCAAAGAAAACTCAACTTTATCTCCTGCTTTTGTTGGGCTTCTACTCACCTTCAACTGCGCCAAAAAGTAGACACTACAACATTAAAGTACACACACCCACGTTCACACACAAACACACATACACACAAAAGCACACATCTGAGTATGCAGTCAAAACAGCTTTGTTGGTTTTGATTTAGAGCAGAAGTTGTTTGGTTCACATCTGGCTATTTTATGGAATTTTTAATTAACTTAAAAATACATACATTTCAGTTCAAATTGGCGTCTCCTTTCTTCTTTTTTACATTTCTTATATGCTGAACTGAGCTGCTTTAAATATTGTGCTTTAATTCTAAGACCGACTTTACTCGTGCAAGCTTAATTGGGAGATTCATTGGTATTGAAAATGTAATATTGTTTTGTTTTTTGGAAAATGCCTCACATTGATAAATCTGGTTTAAATTTGTCGTAGTAATTTGGATTCATAGCTATCTAAAATCCAGATAGGTTAATGTACAATACTTTTTAATTCTCCTTAACGTTCTATAACTCGAGCTATTTAACATTTTCGGCTTTGCTTAGCTGACCCAGACGCATTCTTTGGTCAGCGCCTGAAGAGAAAAACAAGGCAAAAGAAAACTTCCATAAAGTTGAACGCTTTTCAATTAGTCGCTATCTCTTGGCTTTCATTTTTGCTTTTGCTTTCGGTAGTGCTTCCGTTTCCGTTTACGTGGCTGCTCTTCATCAGCCCATTTTGCTATTTATTTATGCAGTTTTATTTTTTTAAAAATACAAAACATTACAAAAAATGGAGGCAAACTTATTATTTGCATATTTAATTCAAGCACCCACCAATTCCAAATGGCATTCAATGGTTTTTTTTCTCTCAGTTTCTGTTTTTTATTTGCCATTTTCATTTGCATTTCTTTGCAAAGCTATTTTTTTATCCGACATCTCTTTGTTATTGCGCGTGGCCTTGTCCACTGGCAGTCATGAAACAAATACAACACCAGCAGCAAGTCAGCCAGCACATTGAATGGCACTCATTTAAAAACTGCAAATACTCATTCCCATTCGCAATCGCATTCCTTATGGGTTTAGTTCACTTCTTCTTTTACGCAGTTTATTAGGCTCTATTGTCCAACCGCACACTGCACAGCATGCTCTGATTGATCAAGCTCTCTACAATTTACTTTAAATTTTTCGCAGTTGGGAATCATTTTTTATCGCATACTTCGAGACATTTGTGAGTATGAACTGGATTCCTTTTTGATTGCATAGATTAATTGCAATCATTATTTAAGTCAAAACATTTTTGCAGAATTTATTGCATACTTATAAAACTATTTCACGTTTTTAGTAAGTTTTATTTGAATTGTCATCAAATCAAAAAGGATCAAGAGTCATCATAAGAAACATCATTGTTTAGCTATGAAAAAATTTAGCTATTACCCAAATCAATATTTCTTAAATCTGCTTTAATAAGAACAAAAATTTTGAATACAAATTTTGAGTGCAGTTCGCTATGGGGAAAACTCATAATGCAAAATAGTTTTTGGATGGATCATAACGCAGCGTTCTGGAAATAAAAGCTGCGTTATGTGAAAGTCATATGAAAATTTGACAATATATTAAAAATAAATAAGTCAAGTTTTTAAAACATGGTTTTTTCTCTTACAATTTGCAATATGATTCTAACCACGTATAAATCAATAGCACATGAAACTTTAAAGATTAATATAATGGGTGTATTTTAATTCAATTGCGTGATTCTTTTTCCATGGTTTTTGCAGTCCTTGTGATCGTAACTTACGTGATGTGGAACTAATATCGTGTCGCTTGCGTCGCGTGGAGCCGCTGTGTCGCCTGCCCGGCTCAGCCTTGCAGCAGTTGGCCATGTGCGGCTTCTACGAGGACTTGGAGAAGGGCGTCACACGTAAGTGGCATCATTACATTAATTATGTGTACCGCATAATGCATCCACATCTCCTACAATATGCAACGACACACATTTTTCAAAAGTCAATTTTTTCTTCCTTCCCTCTTTCGGTTAAAATAAAATTGCATTAATATGTTTGTTTGTGTTTGCGTTTTTTTTATTTTGCAGTTTTTCGTGCCGGCGAACAAGGACGCTTCTGGTATGCAGTGCTGGGTGGTTCACTGGAGGTACGCTACCATGCACATGCCGATGCCGACGGAAAGGTGAGTAAGCACCCATATAAATATATAGATATGAAAGAATATGCTCATGGAATGCATGCGAAACAATTTGTATATGAAGTTGTAGTCGTAAAAGTGTCAGGCATTTTCGAGCGCTTTACAAGCGCAGTGGCAGTCATGTCATGTGAAAACAATGCCACGGTCTGAACAATATAATTGATGGCGATTATATCGCCAGGATGCGGGCACAAAAAATGGCTGTGCATGGCTGGTAATGGTGCCGAGAGCTTACAGCACGAGAGGACGGGACGAGACGAGCCTCCGAGTATGTTCAATATGTCGATTCGATTGCCAAGTGGGTTATGTGGTTTACTTTGGCTGCGAGGTCTGTGTGGTGGGTGGCTTTGAAATTGCGGTTTATATGGCACACTGTGACTGTGGCTGTGGCCTTTTATCTGCTGTAATGTAGCCCAAAACTGCTGACAGCGCCATTGTACATCCCAGTACCATAACAATTCTCTATTTTTGCCAGCAATTCGTTTTCGTTTTCGTTTTTTCTTTCAACTAGTGTGTTTGCTGCACACAGCCACAGCACATTAATTTCCGCACGGATATTGGCCAGTCGTTTTTACAGCCTGTCGATGCCATTTTGTTAGCCTCGCCGTACACTGAGCCCATGGTTGAATTCGTTTTTCGGATGGCTCTCGAGTACGAGCACGTTCCCCAACCAAAAGGTGTTGGCTAATTGAAATGGGCGCTTGGCCGAGCAAACTCACTGCTGCAGCTGGGTGTGTACAAACATACACATAAATGGGTGTGTGTGTGTGTACTTGTTTGTCCGTGCAGTTCCATAGAAATTTGTGTATTGGTATGAGTAAGTGGGCCATGAAGGACGTTTTGACGGTAACATGACCTCTAAGCTAATCAGTGCTGTGGTTGCCATCAGTCCACATGTAAAGTGAGCTAATTTAAGAAAATAATGTGTTTTTTTTCTTTCACTTTTTGCATTATGCATATTATATTCATAGTTCAGCTTAATCACTTAAATCACTCAAATAAATAGTTGTTTAATGTTTGATGATACGCATGGTATAACCGGATAAAGGAGCACAAAGTGAAGTTATGGATTTGAAAAATGCTTAATGATTTTTATTTATTTTGTTCTTAATAGAATAAAATAGCAGAGGACCTCTCTGACCCACAGAACCAATAACGCAAATTTCTGTGTTCAAGAGAAATTTTCTAATAATCTTAATTTTAAGTTCATATTCGAATATTCAAGGCTATGTAAACTTACAACATTGCTTTTTGATTTGCCATTAATTTTTTTAAAATCCCTTGAAGAATACCCAATAAAATCAAAAGAATAAAAACTGCTTGAATAACTCTCAGCTCATGAAGCCTTGGTTGGGCTTCCGAATACTAATCAGTGTCTTCAACATCATTTTGTGACCTAATTCTATATAGGTATTTGCATAATTTTTTACTTGATTTATTTAGGCAGAAACATTAGACAAAATTTGCCGATGGCGAGTGCTCGCAATTACAGGCCCATAAATTATGCATATTTATTAAGCTCTAGGCCATCATCCGGGCCAGTAAAAAGAGAAAAAGAAACCAAGAAAAAAACTTATTTTGACACTTTATAAAATGTAAAAAGTGGCAGTAAAACAAGGTTAATTAAATGAATGAACTGCGCGCGTAAATTTTGGATTTTTCTAGATGGAAGAGCGTTGCGTGTGGCACGCAAAACCCAATTCCATACATACATACATATGTACATATGCAACACTATGCGAAGAAAAAGTCAAATAATAAAGTTGAGCACACACACCAAACAATCGAAATGGGGGAGCCCAAGAGCACGTCAAGATCTATCAATAGCCGCACAATTAATTTGAAGTGTTGCTGCTGCTGCTAATGCCGCCACGAGTTGCACCAAAAAATAAACATAAATAAACAAGCACACGAGTTAAAATTTGAAAATTTATGTGAGACTTGCTGTCCGTCTGCAAGCATTTGGTGTGAGTTCCGCACAACCGGATTTTCCAGACAGTAGCAGCTCGCAGCTCACGTGACACCACAAAGCAGAGGGGACATAGAGGGTGTCGCATACGCTCTCACGGAAAAGCTGCATGCTGGCACCAGCGACTAATTTTTGATCTAATGGAAAATGCTAGAGGAGCGGCTGGCAGCAGCTACAAATTGCAATTCATTTATAAACGTCTTACTTGGAGATGACTTAAGTTGAGGGCGGCGTGGGCATGACACACTAATTAAGTGCACCTGTGCGCACCGTTATAATTAAATAATATGCCAGTGCAATGGCCATCTGAAATATTAGTGCGTCCTTGAACATTGTTGCTTAGCTAACTTTTGTAAGTTTGAAGTGAAGTTTGTGTTTAGTGACTAGTTTGTCTGGCCAAGGTACGTCGGGAATTACACTATTAATCTTTGTTCAGTGTTGACGCCGACAACGTGGCTCCAATTAAAATGATGTTATAATTATAGTAGTCGGCACGCCTGGCCATTAAATGAGCTACGCTCGTGTTTTCTTGTTCCTCTTCTTTTTTTTTAATAAAAATATAGAAAATTGTTAACCCACATATAATTAGTCGATCATTAGGCAGGCTGGCAAACCCAGTTACTTCCTCTACACTATTACACATTTATGGCCACCCAACACGAACTGCACATCAATTTAGCCCAAGTTCAAATTCTTTGAACCTCTTTTTTTGTATTTTTGTAGTAGGTGCTTGCAACCTGACGACTTAACGAGTTTTCCCCAAGCATGGTGAAAGCATAAAATGTCAACGACAGCATTTGTGGGCGATTTAGCTCAATACCTTCAAAAAGAAATGCTGGTGGTTTTACAACTCAGTGAAATTCAATAGAATTTCGGTATGTAAAGTAAGCCCCTCACGAAAAAAGAACTCATTTAAATATTTCAGCTTAAAGCTAGAAGCAGCAGCAGCAGAAGAGGCAGCAGCAGAAGAGGCAACAGCAGAGGCAACAGCGGTAGTGTGCAATTTCCGTCTCTCCCAAAAAGCCGGAAGCATTCTACTTTTGGGCCAAAAAGAACCGCATACGACAATGGACAGACATACTACGAAACAAGATGAAAAAATACCTACACAAATAAAAGTTGGCAGGTTTTTAGTCGCTCTTAGTTTGGCCCGATTTGGAAATCTGTAATTAGTTAATAACACTAAGAGCTGTGCGAACTGCCTGCTTAGCCATGTTGGTCGCTTTTTATGGGCAAAACCATTTGCATATAGCTTCCACCATATTAAGAAAACCTGTAACTTGGCATTTGGCTGATAATCAAAGCTTAAACTTACAAAAGCAACGATTAATCAAAACAATTTACAGCTAAGTTAAACATCAAACGTCAGCTCGTCAATCAGTTCGTTAGTGTTTTTTGAAGAAGCTGGCAATTTCCTTTCGGTTTATCTTATCATTTGCCTTAATTAAACACATTTGCACACCAACTAACTAACTAGCAGTTAATAGCAGCGAAAACAAACTCTATGTTGTGTTTTCTGGCAAAAGTCTAGTTGCCAAACGTGTCAGATACAATCAAAGACAACCTCGTTTAAAGAGCAATTACAATAGCTTGAGCTTGGTCAAAATGTAAATTAGTCGCTTTTTCTTGGTGGGTATAAAAAAACAAAGAAAGGAAAAGAAAAAATATTGACAATAAATTTAAACTATCATCATAAAATGCAATGCCTTAAAGTAAACCAATAACGTTCCGACACCTTTTCACCATCTGTTTTGCATTTAATTCCTTCAATGCACCTCGAAAAATGCATCAAATATTGTCGTGCCACTTATAGCTCGTGTCATTGACAGACGCTGATTGCAAAGATTATGCACCGCATCACTTGGATTTGATAAGCGGGAATGCAGACAGAGAAATGAGCCAAGCTGCTGGCCACTCGAGACAGCAATAACAACGATTTGTCGCTTTTCATTAAAAGAGATTATTTACGTATATAGATAGATTGTTTGTATATACATACATATAATACCAAACCCCAGCAGTATTTGGGAATATGTAAATGCAAACCAAATCAGAGCAATATGCTCACGTTTTGTGTTTGAGTTTCTGTCAAACACGTTGTGGAGCCCGCTAATCTTCTCATAGCGATCGTAGACAAAGTAAGTAGCCCACATACGAAAAAAAAAATATGTATGTATGTGCACAGCAAACGGAGGCTGGCCAACGTACTACAAACAAACAAACATACATATATATGTAT
The DNA here is from genome assembly GCA_018152965.1 of Scaptomyza pallida. Classification (NCBI taxonomy): domain Eukaryota; kingdom Metazoa; phylum Arthropoda; class Insecta; order Diptera; family Drosophilidae; genus Scaptomyza; species Scaptomyza pallida. Next base: position 4,636,861 of record JAECXP010000005.1, on the reverse strand, counting down.
GTACATGTGTTACATATGTATGTGTATACGTTTGTGCGCGAGTGAATGTATCTTTTGGATACTTTTGCTACCGCTTCAGAAATTAATACGTGCTGAACGCTCCAACAGTGCACACACAACTCGCTCGACGAGTCAGTCGAGTCTTCGGTGTGAGTTCGAAGCGCCGACGCGCTCTTCTCGCTTCTTTTGCTTCCTACTGCACGTTGACAACTAAAGTACATTGGCTTAAGTCCAACCTGTATCAGTGTATCGGTATCGGTTTGGCTATAGGCCCAGCAATTGCTAAGCCTTATCTCATTTTATTTAACTTTACGAGTGTTTCGAGTGTAAAACGTTGTCTTTTAGTCTCATTCACTCACAATATCATCGTCGTTGCCGCGTGGGCGTCTCAAAAAAAAAAAAAAAATCGCGGGCGTTCGAAATGCGTGTGTAAATATTTATTTTTGCAAAAGCGAAAACAAGAAACCGCAACAGATACAAAATAATGTAGTTAAATTATTATGGCTGCAATCGAAATACCTGTACGAGTTGCATTGCCTGTAACGAAACAAGTGTAAACACAGTGCGATGCATATTTTGTAATTGTTTATGCAACAACAAATCAACAAAAAAGTGCAATTGTTTTCAACAATTTATGGCCTGAACAAATTACATACACATACATTCTCAAATGGATGTTGATTCAATGCAGCATGAAAAAGAAATGCAAGTGAATTATTTATTAGTGCAATTTGCCATTCATTAAACGAAGGCTAACCAAATTCATATTCAACACGACCACAAACAATAAAACCAACGATATTAAAGCATATTTAATCTGAACAACAGCTGAATAAACCAATGGCTGCATACGAAATCTAAAACATTTTTCTAGGTTTGTATATTTGTTACTTTCATATGCCCAAGACAAACAGCTGTAAACCAAACAATTGTGATAGAGATAAGAGCTCTCCTTTTATGATAGCGTCTATATTGGTTTTTCTAATAGACTGTGGGTTGTTTAAGAACTTGTTGAATCCGAACAATTGAGTGTCTACTTGATTTAGGTATACTTTTTGTTTGTTGCGTGTTGTCAGTGGGAAGTCGAGGAATTTATTAAAATTTCCGGCTTATGCATAGGAGATAAATAAATAAAATTATATTAAATTTGTTTTTGCATTCGTTTTTTAACAAACGCTTCCTCATTTTTTTGCTAATTAATAGCAGATTATCTGAACATCTTTATTTAAAAACTATGCTAAAATTTTGTTTAATTTTTTTAATATGTTAAAAAAGCATCGAAAGTCAAATTTCTCTATAATTGCATAATTTTCCAATGAATTTACATATTATTATTTTTATTATTAATGAATGAATTTAAACAGTGGAAATACCGCATGTCCGAAAAGGTTGTAAAACGACAACGTGAGCGAGTGAAAGGCACTTTTTCCATTTTTATAAACATATCTGATGAATTTTGGTCTTACATTTGTTTCATACTCAATCTTTATCAGAATTTGATAATGCTCTGGCGTTTGGGATAATAAGCAGGTCAATAAATTTTTTTTAAATAAATAACAAGTGGAGGCTTAAGAAATCAAATGATTGAGTTTGCTTTTGTTTAGCATCATCATTTGATTGGCTAAAGGGTTGATGTAAAAATATGCTGCGCTTGCTATTTCGCTATGATAGATTATAATTTAGCCAAGCAGTCAATAAAAATGCATGGATGAATACACACAAAAGGGCAAGAAGATAAATGACCCAACACTGCCACTGTCCATTTGATGATATATTATCATTGGCTAATCGAGCTTCAAATCAAAATATTTAGATTTATGTGAATTTCTTAATTAAAATTGGTGATTACTAATTAGAAATATGCTCTCTAGCATTTCCACGAGCTGAAGTAACAAAGCAATTTGTTGCAACAACCTTGTCGAAGGTCAGAGTGCACTCTGGCATGCCTCAAAAAAACTTTATATTTTAGGATCAATAAGTTTTGCGTGCGTGCTTCAAAAGAGCAGGCGCCGGGGAAAAGGGCATGGAATGTGGCAGCCGAGTGGAGCCCAGAACCATAGCACAACACCATCTAAGATCAAGGCGCTTTTAATAATCTTTAATAGGCTATATGCATGTAAGAGTGTGCTGTGCTGTGTGTGTGTGTGCATGTTTTAACTGTTCATCTCTTGTTGTCTGCGTGGGCGTGCTGCAATAAAATTGCCACATGCCCCACACAGTTTGTGGCTAGGTGTAGCATGTTTATGTATATCATGCTTATCAAAATAACAGCACTTTTTATTATTATTTATCTCACACAAACAAAAAAATACAAGAAACAATAACAACAGCCAGCTGATACACAGCACTCAGAACGTGTTGTTATACTTTTATCTTTATTAATTTAACTCTGAACATCTTAGAACAGCACGCTGTTGAGAAAACTGACATTTTCATTTGAATTTTACATTTTCCCGGCACATGTTGCCCGCTCAAGAGACCCAAAACCAACAGCACAACAAGCTGCGAGTTCTATTATCGGCATGTCGAATAATATATACATTTCGTCTAGATAGTACAAAAACTGAAGGTCTAGTTTGGCTAACGACAGACGCGATGCTTTTCAAGCGTTACACATTGTATGACAAAATTAATATATTTTTTTTTTCAAATGTATGAAAACAAAGTTTGAATTCATTTATCCTTTTGTTTATTTAACTCAAAGTTAACACCTGTGCTAATCTGTCTTTCTCTCACACTGTTTCAATCCGTCTCTATGGCTACCTCCCTTTGTATTTGAACTTTTGTTTTGGAAAATTGTGCATGCAATTTAAAGTTTGCTAATTGCTACAAACAAGTTTAAATTGAATTCGTTAAAATTAAATTCGAATCTAACAAGCGGTTTATTTGGAAAAGTATAAAAATAACTTATTGCATGAACTCGGGAAAATTTAAAATCTTATTTCAATCAATTTATTTAACAAGTATTGCTTAGCAATAAAAATAATTAAATACAGCATCAGTTGAATTACAAATAACTCCGTTTGAACTAAATTTTCAATGCCAAATTTATTATATAAAACTTATCAAATGTACTAAAAGTCAATATAACATTGGACATTAGATAAGCTCATCACACATCCTTTTATTTAATACACCGATATATATATTTCCTATAAATTATGCCAATTATGATAATGTGCTAAAAAGGTGATAAGAAAAAAAACTCATACATTAAAGCGTATAGGGAAATCTTTCACATTGTATATATAATTTATATTGTGGCTGCTGTTGTTGTGTCCCTGTTGAGTTGTTGCTGCCGTCAAACACAAATACCAACAAATTAGAGTAACAGCAAAAATAAATACAAGTAGAGGGCAAAGGGGAGACAACAACAAAATAAAAGCAAGCATGAAACGTGCTGCTCATAAATTTACGCACGCTCAAATTCAAAACGTGCCCAAAAATCAACACAAATAATAAATGCCGCCCACAACACATGCAAATATAAAAAAAAGTTGTTGCTCATACACATATATATTTTTATGTATACGTATACGTTTGGCAGTGTGTGTGCGTGTTTATTCGATGCCTACAAGCAACAACAATCAACGTAGGAAAACATTTATAAATGTGTCTCTGGATGTTTTCCATGCCAATAAGCTTAATGCCAGCATTTGATGTCAATTACCATAAATGCTAAAAATAATAACAAGAAGGTTACATTACATAAAGTCGAAATATTAATACTCTGGCGAAAAACGCAATTATAAAAAAAAAAAAGTATTTTTAAAAAAAAAAGTTTGAAAATATATGAACGTTGAGATATAACAGAAAGAAAAAAAAAAACAATTATGTATATATATAACTATTTACGCATACAAGATGTTCATTCTACACAATTTTGTTTACGTAAAGTGTACAATACCATTTTTGGTGAAAAAAAAGAATAAGGTATTAATATGAAACTTTTCAATTCACTAAAAAGAACGTAATGTTACACATTGCATGAAATTTCATTGTACAAGGAGTGAGAGAGTGTGTAGAATTGAGAATAAATATATGCAACATGGCTCGGCACACGGAGGCGTTGAATGTCGAAGCTCGAATTAGACACATTGGAGGCTGTAGCGTTGTGTTGCCGGTTTGGTTAACCTTGTCGCAAACATTTGTCAAGTTCAGTGTCATTTGAAATGTTTTTAAAGCACTTTGAAATATTAAAGAAACCCAAACTTATTTTAGCTGGTCAAAACTTAGAAAAGTAATTTTGGATGAACACATACAATAAAGAAGACAGAAAGCAAAAAATGAAAGCCACCAAACAAAAAACTTTGTAAAAAGCAAAATCAATATTTGCACAGTGGAAAATTTAAAATTTCGTTAGCTTGCAATAAAAAAGAGCACAGTTCAAATGGAAATAAATTTCAGTTGCAATGCGTATACCGAATTGATTTAAGCAATTTCTTTTTGTTTTCCACTGAGAAGTTTTATTTTTATACCGCTTCGGTTCGCATTTGCAATAGGGGCGAAAAGTCAGCGACTGGTAGCCTGGAGAGCCACTTTGGCAGTGGCAACTTCAAAAGGTTTACTCTCAACAACAGAAAAAGCAGCAGAATGAAGCAATTGAACAATTGTGAACAAAAGCAAAAAAAAAAAAAAATGCAAAATGTTAAAGTCAAATGTAACTAGTGCGCTATGCTCTTGAGACAGCTTAAAATAGGGTTAAAAATGTAAAGAAGTAACTTCTAAATTTAAATGTAGGAATAATTGTAATTGAATGATTTGTAAAATTTATTAATTCTTAGCCACATTTTTGGCGTAGATTTCAAAATACTTAATAACAAAAGGGTATCAAAATGTCACGTTCTTTTTCTAGTTTTGGTTCGGCAATTTCGCATACAATTGAAATGCGAAATCGAGAATAAATACCAAAATATGCAAAAACTTCTTGAGCATAAATAAAATAAGGTTTTTTTTAGCTCCTTATTGATTGAAGTTCGTAGATTTATTCCATTTCGCTTTTTATGCGCTCGGCATTGAAACTGCATCTTCATACCGAAAAATTTGACAGAATTGGTACAGAATTAAAGAACGTGTTTGCTTTAGGCACAGTCAAAACATATTGATTTTCTGCTGACCATACGTGTTTTGTGTGTGTGTGTGTATGTGGGTTGATTTTGTAGAAATATCTTTGGGTTTTTTATGCTTATGGCGGACAATCTTTATGTGCCCGATGCGGCGCAACATGGCCCAATAAAATTTCAGTTAACGAAAATAAACCAGTGGAGTCATTCGGCCTACCAGCCGCAGCTCAAGTGTAGGGGTAGGGATGTGTGGAGTGGCCCGAGCATATGAACATTGCTTCGCTATTGCCGCAATTTCTTAGCAAAACATTGTTTATTTAGCTAGCATTTTGATACTGTTCCCTTCTAACCCGAGGTCACTGAACATGGCTATTCAAATGTATGTTTGAGGATGAGAAAAGAATCTTAAAATCTATCAAAATTCAATTAGATATACAAATACTTAAAAAAAGGAGATATTTAAAAATTTGGCTGCTGTTAAAGTGAAGTGTATCTTGTCAAATTTAACGTTGCGTTACATTACATTTCCTGTTAAGACTTTTTTCCCATATTGAACATTTCTTTATTTACATATACATAGTATGTTGCTGAACTAAGGTACTCGTCATCTTCAAGTATTAATAGAGTATAGAAAAACGATAAGTATCGTATAAAAATACTTAATTTAGAATCCCACCACTACTATATGTGATGTCAGGCACTCGAGTGTGGCTCAAGTTTATTTATGTCGAGACTCAAGCTAGCAAGTGTGCTGCGAGTTCCGATGAACTGTGTTTACTCGTACTTCTATAGGCTCGCTCTAAAAACAATCGTTTGTAAACTAGTATTGAATAAGTTTGAAAATTTTGTTGACGAGTGTGTTAATCATTTTGACTTATTTTCAACTAGGTTGTACGAACGAACTCGATACACTCGTTGCAGCTCTCTGATACATACATATTGAATATATGAAACTTACAGAAATAAAAGCCTGATTTGCATTAATTTGAGAGCGTTTCATGCAAAAACTAAGTATCGTTTCTGGTAATTCCAGTATTGACAGTTCTAATTTGTAAGCGTAAACAAAATATATGCTTTGGCAAGACATTTTAAAACTTAAATATATTTTTATAAAAAATACTTATCGTAAATAGAAAAGAAACTTTCAATTTAAAACTTTTGTACTTATTGTAATTTTTGCATAACTTACACACCATAACGTTTTTCCTTAAAGAAATCGCATTTTGTCTTACCATTTTAGAAGATCCCAAACAGCAAACAGTGTCACTTTTTATCTGAGCTCTGCCAACAAAAGTTTTCCCAACTTTCATTCTCTTATGTACGATAATAATTCATTTTAAATGACTTTGTAACTATTTGTCTTAGCCCTTTTTAGACCATCGCTTCTCTGACAGGCCAGTCTCTTTGTCATATCTTTCATTTCACACTGTGTTTCCCCATTTTATGCGACACATTGCGATTGAGTCGGTTTATCAAGCGCACACGCATCTTTCGCTTTTGTTACTACATATATGTATTGTAATTTAAAATCGACATTTTTATCACCCAATAACCCAGACAGTTGCTCTGCTTTGCTTTGTAGCAGTGAAAATTGCACAGTTTTGTGATGGTTTTTTGTCGTCGCTTTGCCAGCTGGGGCCAGCAACATAAATCATCATTTGTCAAGCAAATGTCCGGTCTCGGTTGTGAACTCGGTTAACGCAGTTTGCTAGGTCGACTGGGCAATTTGTTGGGCATATTAGTCGACCCTGACCTCCTCACTCACTCCCTCAGTCAGTCAGTCAGACGGACATACAGTCAGCCGTTCGTCAGATGTGCTTAATGCCCAATGAATCTGTCAATCGGTTTATGTACTGCACATGGATAGAGCAAACAGTTCATAAATAATATAGTACTACGTATGTGTATGTATGAAAGTACATCTCTGCGTGCACGTATGTTACATATTTGAAATAGTTGTTGCATGCATTGTTTGCACAAATGGAGTAAATTGAATCAACATTAAATCAATATAAAGTAGCCGCCGCATGGGCTGCCTGTCAATACGCCCTCTCTGCATCTGTCACAAAAAGCACGCACGTCATTCCCATTCCCATTCGCAATTTCAATCCCATCATGGTTGTCGTCATGTCAAACAATCAGAACAGCGCACATGTCGCGAACGGTGGAATGGAAATCAATCAGCATTTCGTGCGATGAACTTGTCAGGGCAACAAGTTGAACGACTGTCACAGCTGTTGCCGCATTTATTTTATATCCTGACAACTTTTAAAACACCAATCTGACTGACAATGCGTCCTTTGTCTCAAATGAACGATTTGACAGCTAATTATTTGCTCGGTCAAAATGATTTAAAATTGCAAACACAAAAATCTTTCGGTGTTTGGGAGTTTGACATCATTGATGCTATGTGGGAACTAATGAAAGATACTAATGATGGAAAAATTGCTACAATTTGTTCGAGTCCTTATGGCGCAAATCTCTTAGCTGTAATTTTAAATTTTTTGCAAATTTGGTTATATTAGTTATAGCTCTAAAATATTTAAGCTACATAGACCAAAGGGAAGAAGAAAGGATTTAAAAATAATTATTCATCATACGGTTTAACAGATTATCAATCATTTAAATTATATATAAATAAATATGAAATCGTCATTTACAGCTTATATCGAGTTGAGCTGATTATAATTTTGCGAATTGATTGGGCTCGTCTGTAAGGGCAAACGGAAGGGAGGCAACTTCAAATTGCCTGCCTCACTGACAGCCTGACTTAGCTGACTTGGCTGACACATGCATCTGACAAACAAAATATAAAAATAAATACAATCAAAATAAGTAAATAGCACACACGCACTGAGGATTTACCTCATTTTTTCTTATGTATTTTATTTTTATTGTTATTGTTGTTATTGACGCAGTCAACGCCATCCAATTTGGACAACAATTGCTCGACTTGACTTTGAGACGGATTTACCTTTACCATTTCCCTTTCCCTAAAGCCGCACAACAGCTGCATTCTCCTTTTTGTTGGTGTGCATGTATGCGTGTGTATGATCATATGAAAGTATAGTAATAAAAAGGTATGGCCTGCCCTTGAGCCTTTGCCTTTTAAGCATGTCTTGGCAGTCGAAATGGGTAATCACTTCTTCTTACACGATGCGGATTTCTTATTGTGATTTTACTTTGAAATTTACATAATGTGGTACTTTCTTGTGTCTTGATGCTGGCTGCTGCCACGTCGCTTTGTCAACAAAATTCAAGCAACAGCTCTGGGAGTACACACTGAAGCTCATTCTTTCAACATACATACATATACAGGAAATGCGAACTACTCCCCATTTACAATTTACAATCTGCTTAAAGTGACTGCTCGGGGGTAGCTTCATAGCTGCCAGACACACAAACAAAACTAATTTATGCATAAGACAGTGGGACAAGCAGAAAGACAGGCAGACATATAGACTGACAGCACACATACATGTACTCACATACACCTTGATTTTGCTTAGGCCCTTTTTCTGTTTTTTTGTGGTATTTGCATTTAAAAGAGCTGTCTTCGCACCTCCTACAGTCTCAGCTGAGTCTCTGTTTCCCCTTCTTGCACTCCAAACAATTAGCTGGCTGTTTACACGAATCCGTGCACAAGAGATGCTGGAGCCTGCGCTTGCGTAATTAGCAACGCTGCTCAGCACAAGACTTGGAGAGGTAGGGAGGGGCACGAAAAAAGGCTAAGAGCTGTGCCATGAAGAATTGTTGGAAGCAATTGTTTGTCTGTTTGCCAGCACCTTGACAGCAACTAAGTCAACAACAAAAGACGACAGCATCAAATCAGCTACGCGTCTATCTGACAAAAGCAACATTAAAAGCAGTTGCAGTAGTTGCAGTTGCAAATACACAGAGGCAAATGTACTGTAGTAACCGATGCAACAACTTTTAATACCCTGCAGCAATTGGAAACAACTATACTGATGAAATTGTTTATAAATATGCCCATAAAAAATAATGGTAAATAAAGTGCAATGTCAATGTATAAGTGGACCCTACTTTTGTACGGTTTTATAGAAAGGTTCTCTGAATAAGCTTTCGAAACTTAAACCAGAGAACGATTTATTAAATTTTTATGTTATTTAACCAAATTTGCTAAATAACAAATTAATAACAAGATTACGTTTTCACATTTTCAGTAAGTTTTGCTCTTTACATAGGCTATATCCCATGACAAATACTTCGCTTATGCGACTTTTATTTCCCTATAGCCAGCTTAATTTGATTACTATATTTTATTACACAGTAATATGTTTGTTCTTTCAATATTGTTTATGTTTCGTGTATGAAATTACACAGTCCAGGAAATGTTGATTAAACCGAAACCTAAAACTTTCCTTAAGTGCTTTGAAATCAAACATTCGCGCAGCTTTTAAATTTAATTCTATATACCCTGTGAGCATTATTCCTTTGCTTTGATAAGTTAGTAAGTAATTTCGAAATAATAGAAGTTATATTGGAACATTTGGAACTAACGAAAAAATGAATCGTAAGAACTTATATGCTCATTTACATGGCATCTTATAGTCGCTTACTCTCAACTATGGCATTGATGCGTTCATTTATTCTCTTTTTTAAATTTGCTAGGTTCACTTTTGTGCACGCCTGGGTTTTTTTGCCCACACTTGTATAGTCGTATGGTGCAGCTCTTATGTTACATTTAGATTTGCATTTTTATTTAGCGCATAAGTGCAGTCTAGCTTTACTTCCCCTGCTGTCCCTGCTCTTGGCCCTATATCGTATAGTAAATTCTTAAAGAATGCATTCTTTTTGTTTAACTTATGCATTCATTATGGCAACGGATAACAAAGTCGTTTTCTTTTGCTTGGCTAAGTTTTTTTTTGTTTCCTTTGTTCGTCAGCAACAAATTCACATGGACTTCAGAGTGGGTTGTCTTAGAAGTAGGGCAAGGGTGACAGCCCAAGGTCAATTGAAAGCATTTTAAGGCGTAAGCTTGGGATGTGGATGTGCTGGAAATAATTGTTATATAAAAACGTCCCAAATGTTAATGAAATCTTAATGATTTTCACACTTTAATCTAATAAATAAGATCTCTTTTAAAAGATACTGAAAATAAAATGCAGCGCACGTAAATAAAAAAGTGTTAACCGGACAATATAATATGTATGTAATTGCTGGCATGACGAGTCTGGGCTTAAGCCACCCACGTTGAACGCCAGTTGCTGTCAGCTGTAAGCACAGGGACAATGCAAGGCAGACAGACAAAGGACAAAAGCAACACCAACAGCTTAAAAGCAACACAAGCAGTACCAATAATTGTGTTAACTTACAAAGCGTGCACTTCACAGAGATAAGCTCGAAAGTGAGCAAAAGATTATCACAAGCATAATCATAAAATCTGTTGTGTTCAGATTTGCAAAACGTTTATTGTCTAAGCGTTAAAGTACAATAGAGAAAGTGAGGAATTTTCCCGCTATCATGATTTCAAAACCTAATTTTACATGTACATCATAAACTGTGGAACGGCCAAAGGGATTTGTTTGGTTTTCCTAAGCACTAGCTATACAACAAAGCCAGTATGATACATAGAATATAAAAAGCACCATCATGAGAAGCGCTTATAAGAAACACGCCTCAAATCCAATCAGAGATCTATGTAGGAAAACCGATTGATCGAAGATTAAAATTTACTCTAGCACGCAAATGCAAGCGCGTGGCAGCACACCAGATACTGCTATCAAGTGATCTTAAATGCTTCCACGTTTTGTTGAGCATATAATATTCCTTTCTCGTACACAAGTTATTATTTTAAGGTTACTCCCCGTGCAAAACTATTTAGTTGCAAGTTTGTTGCTAATAAATTAGGTCCTCCCATTACATTTATGATATCCTTATTTTTAATAAAGTTTTTATTAGACATGAAACTTTTTATAACCTTAACAAGATGATCAAGCGAATGCAAATGCGCTGAGGGTTCGCTCTGTATTCATATAAAATTGTTCTCTCAGTATAAACACAGCTAACAACAGAGAGTACGAGCGGGCACCGTGCCAAGTTAGTATGACTTTAGGCATATGTCTACAGTCGGCTCTTATCTTAGCACTTATCAACTAAGTCTACACGGTAGTGCAGTCGTCCCGTTTAAATACGCGCACTGCAAACATGAACAGCGAATATTCTTGCTGATTCATGCTGATATCACCATTACTATTCGGCAAACCGCCGCAAAGCTTCGTTGCTACTACAAAATGAAATCCGAATAAAATACTGCTGCTTAGCTTAATTTCACCCAGTGTTTACTGACCAGGCGCAAAGAACTGAACACAAAATGTTGGTTATAATATACTTGCTGATCGCCATATCAGCGTTGGTCGCATATCTTTTGCACCACAACATGAACTATTGGAAAAATCGCGGGATACCCCAAGATCCACCCCATCCACTTTATGGAAACCTGGTCGGATTCAGGAAAACACGTGTACTGCACGATATTTTAGAGGAATACTACAATAAGTTTCGGCATACTGGTCATCCATTTGTGGGCTTTAACTTTCTGCAGAAAAAGAGCGCCTTCATAATGGATATTACGCTGGCTAAAAACGTTTTAATCAAAGATTTTACCAATTTTGCTGACCGCGGACAGTTCCACAATGAACGTGACGATCCACTCACTGGACATTTATTCAACTTGGATGGCAAACGGTGGAAGGAGATGCGTCAAAAGCTATCGCCCACGTTCACATCTGGCAAAATGAAGTTCATGTTCCCAACTGTTATCAAAGTGTCTGAAGAATTTGTTCGTGTCATGTTAGAGAATGTGCCCGCTAAAACTGAAGGTGCTATTATTGAAATCAAAGATCTGATGGCTCGTTTTACAACAGACGTAATTGGAACATGCGCCTTTGGAATTGAATGCAATACGCTTCGAACTCCGGAAACTGATTTCCGAAAAATGGGTCAAAAATCCTTTACCGAAATGCGCCATGGACCTTTGCTAACGGCAATCCACTTCAGTTTTCCCAATTTGGCACGAAAATTGAGAATGCGTATGATTCCAGATGATGTTCATGAGTTCTTCATGGGACTGGTCAAGGAAACAATTGCATACAGAGAGAAAGAGAATATTAAACGTAATGACTTTATGGAAATGCTTATTGAACTTAAGCAAAAAGGCAGCTTTACAATGGATAATGGCGAAGTTGTAACAGGTCTAGACATTGGTGAACTGGCAGCTCAAGTTTTTGTATTCTACTTGGCTGGCTTTGAGACTTCCTCTTCAACAATGAGCTATGGTTTATATGAACTTGCCCAGCATACCAATATTCAAGACAAGTTAAGGGAAGATATTAACAATGTTCTGCAGCAACATGATGGCAAACTGACCTATGAAAGTATAAAGGCTATGAGATATTTGGATCAGGTTATATCAGGTGAGTCAAGCAAGTCGAGGATCATAAATCTCTTAGCTCATGTTTATGACCCTTTCTCTAGAAACTCTACGCCTTTACACTCTGGTGCCATTCCTCGAACGCAAAGCTCTTAAAGATTATGTTGTACCTGGTAATCAGAAATATGTTATTGAAAAGGGAACTCAAGTTATACTGCCGGCCGCTGCATATCATCGAGACGAAGACTTTTATCCCGAGCCAGAGAGGTTTGATCCAGATCGGTTCACAGCAGAGAAAGTGGCAGCTCGTGACTCAGTCGAATGGTTGCCATTTGGCGAAGGTCCCCGAAATTGTGTTGGTATGCGTTTTGGCCAAATGCAGACACGTATTGGCCTAGCACAGCTGATAAAGAACTTCAAGTTTACAGTGTGCGATAAGACCGATATTCCCCTTACTTTTGATCCCAGATCATTTGTGCTTGGCACAGTTGGCGGCATTTATCTGAGATTGGAGCGTGTTTAAAATTATAAATATAAGATTAGTGTTTTTGTTCGCAAGTTATTAATTCCTATACTTAGTTGTATAATTACCAATTTGCCCCTGTATGTATGTATGAATATACTATATATGTGTCAAGAGCCAAGCCTTCTTGTTGAATAAATTAACCAAAAATAGAAAATGTATGTGCTCAAAGTGATAATTTTGATGATAATTGAAGTTTTTATTGGGTATAAAAATTGTTTGAAAATTTAGTGCCTTTTTATGACTAAAATTTAATATATCTGTTTTTAAGATCATATACAAACTGAAAAGTACATAACGCGAAATTCGAAAACCTTTTTTTAACAAATGCTTTTAAAATAATCAAAAATTTCTTGAAAAACTTTTAGTTTTATGTATATAATGGTTTTTAAATTGCAAAAATCTCAAACGAACTTTCCCAGTCATTGGCTCTTTCTTATACTCCAAGAATTGTTGAAAAAAAAAAAAAATTTTAAAAGCCAAATTTTTGTAGCGGTTAAAAGATAGAAACTCTGAGCAGAAACTTTACAACTACAATTATAGAACCCAAACGAAAAGAAATTAAATACATGATTAATACTAACAACACAACAAGAAGCAAATGTGCAACAATGACTGCTTGACATATAAGTATTTGGCATTTTACATTGTTTTCTTTTACTTTAATTTTTTATAAGCACTTTAATATATTAATTAAGTTTATTTTGATTAATTTTAACACAAGTTACTTAGAAAGGATTTTTACTAAAAAATTTTTAATTCCTTAAAAAAGTTATTTAACTCATAAACGTCAAATTTCGTAACACCATGCTATTTAATAAGCTCTCAAACTTGTATACACTTTTAAAAGCTTCAGCGCGCCAAAACGTTTGGCTCTCAATTCCGGTTTTTGATTTCATTCATCAACGTAAAGAGCTTAAAAAATATGCAAATGGGAAAGCTTTTTTAAAGCTTATAGAAATGAATTGAGTAAATTTATTAAATAATGTTTAAGTAAAAAGTGATAACAGCTATCAGATAAACAGTCCAAAAAGCAATGCAGTTCTAGAAACTGATAATCAACTATCTCCTTAACTTCGCTATTGTCGATTCACGCTGATATTTTTTATACCCAGTTGATATAAAATACGCGCTGCCTACCACGATTGAGCTCAGTGTTGACCAAGAAATCGTTGAAAGCAGAACACAAAATGTTGTACTTAATATATTTGCTGATCGCCATATCAGCGTTGGTCGCATATCTATTGCACCAAAACATGAACTATTGGAAGAATCGTGGAATACCTCAAGAGCCCCCCCATCCATTTTATGGAAATATAGTCGGATTTAGAAAGAACCGTGTGCTGCACGCTGTTTTGGAGGAATACTACAATAAATTTCGTCATACTGGTCATCCATTTGTGGGTTTCCACTTTCTACAAAAGCGAAGTGCATTTATAATGGATATTAAACTGGCCAAGAATATTTTAATCAAAGACTTTACCAATTTTGCTGACCGCGGACAGTTCCACAATGAACGTGACGATCCACTCACTGGACATTTATTCAACTTGGATGGCAAACGGTGGAAGGAGATGCGTCAAAAGCTATCGCCCACGTTCACATCTGGCAAAATGAAGTTTATGTTCCCGACTGTTATCAAAGTGTCTGAAGAATTTGTTCGTGTTATGCTTGAAAAAGTGCCCTCTAAGCCCGGAGGTGATATTATTGAAATCAAAGATCTGATGGCTCGTTTTACAACAGACGTAATTGGAACATGCGCCTTTGGAATTGAATGCAATACGCTGCGTACTCCCGAATCTGACTTCCGTGTAATGGCCAGAAAAGCACTCACTGAGCTGCGCCATGGACCTTTGCTTACGGCCATTAACTTCAGTTTCCCCAATCTGGCACGAAAACTGCGAATGCGTATGATTCCAGATGATGTTCATGAGTTCTTCATGGGACTGGTCAAGGAAACAATTGCATACAGAGAGAAAGAGAATATAAAACGTAATGACTTCATGGAAATGCTCATAGAACTTAAGCAAAAAGGTAGCTTTACAATGGATAATGGCGAAGTGGTCACAGGACTGAATGTTGGTGAACTGGCAGCTCAAGTTTTTGTATTCTACTTGGCTGGTTTTGAGACTTCCTCTTCAACAATGAGCTATTGCTTATATGAACTTGCCCAGCATGCCGATATTCAAGACAAGTTGAGGGAAGATATTAACAAGGTTCTGCAGCAACATGATGGCAAACTGACCTATGAAAGTATTAAGGCTATGCGATATTTAGATCAAGTGATATCGGGTAAGTGTTTCTAACGAATCTTAAAAGCCTGTTGAGATTTGTATATTCCCATATTTGCTTCAATAGAAACTCTCCGCTTGTATATGATTGTGCCGTTCCTCGTGCGCAAAGCTCTTAATGACTATGTTGTTCCTGGTAATCCCAAGTATGTTATTGAAAAAGGAACCGAGATTGTGATACCTGCCGGTGCCTATCACCGTGATGAAGACTTTTATCCCGAGCCAGAGAGGTTTGATCCAGATCGGTTCACAGCAGAAAAAGTGGCAGCTCGTGACTCAGTCGAATGGTTGCCATTTGGTGATGGTCCGAGAAATTGTGTTGGCATGCGCTTTGGCCAAATGCAGACACGTATTGGCCTAGCACAGCTGATTAAGCACTTCAAGTTCACAGTATGTGAAAAAACCGATATACCTCTCATTTACGATCCAAAATCATTTGTATTGGGTACTGTTGGCGGCATTTATGTTCGTGTGGAACGAGTTTAGCAAAAAAAGAAATATGTAAACGAGTTTTGAGCTATGTTGTCATGCGACGCAATTGTTGTCGCTGTGGTAACATTAACACGCATTTCTAATTACATTTAATAAGGGAGCTTAGTAGCATGTTTTTGCCTTAATATGTGTTTTTTGTGTGCATTTAATCAACAAATGTGTAATTAGAATAAACAAACTAACAAAGTGTCTAACCGAAATATACATTAATTAAAACAACCCGTGCTTGTCAAAATTTTGTTCTTTTTCACTAACAAAACCAAAACAACAAACATCAAATAGCAAATGCTGCGAACTATTTGACAATTTAGTTGTTTTATTAAACGCTTTACCACACATGTTTGATTATGAGTTAATTGTTTTGATAAGAAAACACACTAAGTATATTGGCTTTGTGTTTTGCTGTCGACAATCAAATTGTAAGGTACTTGTTAGATTAAAGATATGTAAAGTCGCTTATCAAAAGTTTTAAAATAAATAGTAATATAGAATAAGCACAGATTTTTCGATTATGAATAAGTAAAAATATAACATATAGCTTATACAATTTTATTTTAACAACTTATTTTTATAATAAAATGTTACCAAATAAATAAACTTGTCAGGTTTTCGTATTTAAGACAATGACTTACTTCTTATTTAGTCTAACTCTAACTTTATTTGTGTACAAAAGTATTTTCTTTCAGTCATTTTATCATACCAATTTTCTTTTTTCCTTGTGCTCAAAAAATTCTTTTTGGTTTGACTGTGCAGCATTTTCCGCTCAAACTGTTTGTGTTATTTACGTTCGAATTGGCACTGAATGATTTAATACTGAAGATGCAAAACTATTCTTTGCATCTTATCTTTATCTATTCAAAATACTTCACATATACAAAGTTTTGTTCGCTTTAAATCCCAGCCATTGAGTTCATCTCAGTCAACATCCTTATATGTATATGTACATACTACATCCACACATACATGCTAAGGCATTAGCATAGTTGAGGTTAAGCTCTTGCTGCTTTGAAGAATTTAAATTTTTGTTTGAGCTTGTGGCAGAAATTTTCCTGTTCGCATATGGTTTATCGATTACAACCGAATTTCAAAGCCATAAAAGTTAGCTTACCGGAAAAAGGTAGATTAGAAGTGTGTAAACTTACTGAAATCATTTTAAGATCTCTTAAAGTACTAGAAGTGTCTTAGAATCGTATTTATATTATGCATGATGCGATGAAAGAGTTGTTCTTATATAATGATACCACAACATCCAACTCGTGGAAATTGTGGCATGTGCAACAACTAAAAACTTTATTTAACTTTTTCTCTTACTGAAGTCGTGGAGAATGTAATTTCATGTGCTATTTTCTAACGGTTCAACTGTCAGTGTCATTAAAAATAATTTCACACGTTTTGCGGTGTGTGAAAACTTTGCAGCTCGTACATAGACTAATTAAATAATTTAACTTAAGCGGTGATTATGTACAATAGTATCTCTTAATTTAAAAAAAAAGCATACACAAACTACTTAACAAATTAACTTAAAAAAACATACACAAACTACTTAACAACTTAATCACCAACAAATGTTTATTTCAACGGCCTTTTTTTTTAAAAACAATATTTAATTAACAAATTTGTGATAATCGATAAAAGTTTTATTAAAACATACACAGTATTTTCACATTCTCGTTTACAGTTCACATATGAAATCGAATATACATAATTATTTAATGAGCAGTTGCTTACCACATACGAATACCCACAATTAAATCGACAAAAACATACCACAAATTTTGCAATAATACAAAAATGTAAATAATTAAATAACACTGCACTTCATATGCTACAAATACACTTTTTGATTGTATTTGTTTAGTAAATTACAATTCAACACAATTATGAGTTGCTAATGCAAAAATAAAGTTATGTTCGTTGGAAGTGTATCCGTACACGTAGCTCGTTAATGAATTATCTAAGCCCCATCACATTTCTTACCCATTGAAAAAAGTCATTGACTCGCTTTGAGCTGTGCTTCACCTTCACTCAAACGGGCTAAAAAAATAAATTAATTACAAGTCTCAAACATTTGTTGCCATTGCTTTTAGTTTTGCTTTACGTTAAACTCATAAAGCACTTGCCAGTTAGAGACTGAGCAAAGAAATGGGAAATATCTGTAAAATAAAAGCAGGCAGTAAAAAGGGCAGGTTGTTCAACCTTTTAATTGGCAAAACCTGCGACCAAGTATGCAACTTTAATAAACCAAATTTTAAATACCATAATACTTGCTGCTTAATTGTTGTAAAATAAATATTAAATGATTAAAAATAATCAATGATTTGATTTTTAAAAAGGAAAAAATAAATTAAAATTTTGTATAAGCAGAATGTATACTTTAAAGCAATTAAAACGGTTGAAAATTGAAATTGAACCATTAAATTTTCCATTAGCAAGAACAATAACAATCATTGCCATATCAGAAAGTTAAGTCACAGCTACGCCCATTCTCCCACAAACGACATAAGTAAAATTAGTTTGGACGACAACAGCAATGCAGGAGCAACAATAGATGCAACAGCTGCAGCCTGAAACGGAAGTGTTGCTCATGTGCGCATGAAAACTCTTCAAGCGCAGCAGCAACACCAGTCGGACAGTTTGGTCAGTTGGCTGAGTTAGGTGGTGGAGGTGAAATGACCGTGGATTAGTTGCAGTTGGTATTATGTTGCTACCTGAAGAGAGCAGTAAAAGCTACTGCAAAATGTTGTTGACAACTTTGTTTGAAAATTGGTTTGTTTGTTTGTTTGGTTGCTCTTTATCCGTGTTTGTTTTTTATTGCCGACTGACCATTTGAGATATAAGATATACGTACTTTGCATGGCTGATTGAGGATGTTTGCGGTTTATGTGTTTGCTCCAATTTAACGACATGCCACTTCATGTTGTTGTTGCTGCTGCTATTGTTGCTGCTACACTCCAGCAACTTCCAGTTGCGTTGCACAAAGAAACAACACAAAGGCAAACATAAACAGACACATACACACCTGAGGGTTATGTCGCCGTTGTTGCTAATTTAAACTCTGCCGTGTGACGGCGTCAATTCCAAACTTCAGTTCAGTTTACGACGCGACGACGCGCGGTTGCACAAGTTGCACAGCACATCTTGCAGCGTGTTAATGATTTCAAGCCTAGCTAGCTAAACAAAAAAAATAAATTGAAAGTGGTACGCGTTTAAAAACTATTTTTTTTTTGTATGTTTTTCTTTTTTAATGAATTTTTTAGTTACATGACCAAAAAGTATTGCATGCAAATGTTGACTTCATATTATTTTTTTTATGTTTTTGTTGCTTTCTTTGTTAGCCATAAAACATTTGCTGGCGCTTGACACGCCTCTACGTCATTTATCACTTTGCAGAGCCAAAAGCAATACCTAAAACATGCACAAACCCAAAATTTTCATAATGTAGTTTGCCCATGAGCAGCGCACACACGTTTTGCGATTTTATTCAAAAACACTCATGCACAAACACACACACACACACGAAAACACAATAAAAACATTTGCATGCTGCTGCTGTTAGTTATCGGGATTTTAAAAATGTTTTACAGCATTTGGCAACAACCGAAAATGCAAAATATGTCGCAAAACTAAAAAAATATATACATATAAATTTGTGTACAGACATCATATATGCACACATAATAAAATTATAAAAAAAATTCAAAAAAGAAATAGAGAGCGAAAAGAAATGTTATTTCGTCGAAGTTGTACGTATAATGTGGAGCAATCAACGCGACATTATGCAAAGGTAAAACATTGCATTGCATTTACGAGCATAAAAAAGTATGTAAAATGTACGTGCTCACATTTATGTCAGTTGCAGATATCTATGTGTATAGAGACATATAAAATAAGTTACGATTATAAATGTGTGCGAATGTTTGTCGTGTGCTATTATTTGCTTACTGAAACCATTGGAATACAAAGAGCAACATTTTTTTGATACTTTGACTGAGAGATTGGAATTTACTACGATACGCTTTATCCATTAAGTGGTTGCTACTTTTCCATTCGAGAAAGTATTTTAAAGCTATTTTATTTTTCGTATTTTAATTTTAGTAAATGTAAGCAAATTCATTATCTCAATATTAAAATTTTAAAAAGATTAACACCTAGTGAGAAGCTCTAATTACTAAAAACATCATTCAGCTCTTAAGTAAATTGATTAATATAGCAGATATTGTTCCTTTGTATCAGTTTCAAATTAAAATGCACAATGCCAACGACTAATCACAACCATAAGAAAGATTACCAAACGAACCCAGTTCAGCTCAAGAGGACATCCGCTTCTCACAAAAACTATCAATGGGATTTGTCCACAACACGCGCAATGAAAAAGAACTGTGCCCTGGCAAATTGTGATAAAAGAGACACAAAGTTAAACAAAGTGCTAATGGTGAATGGTAGAACACCTATTAAAACACAAAAAATAATCAATATTGTTCGGCTCTAGAATACCACGTAGGCACTACAAACAGAAATGATATCCTTTTAAACTGTATTAAAATATAGAAAGGCGTAAATTATTACGATATATAAGTTTGAGGTCAAAAAATATATATACCACTTTGACTTTATTAAAGGGTATGCTAAAGGATAATGCAAAACCAAAACGGAAATTAAAAAATATCAGGCAAAGAAAAAAATACCACAAACTGAAAAAAGGTGAATCTGATTAAATCAAAGGCAGAAAATATTTTCATACAACTAAAAGTATTAAGCGGAAACTGCGAACACAAAAAATCAGTAATAAAAAAGTCATAAAATAATTATTATTATTCGCCCCAATAAAAGCTAGGAGCAATTAAACAAATTTAAATAAAAAAACACATTTCGACTGCAAATAAAATGTACTTAAAAAAAACCAATATATTATTTCGATTGAACGCATCTCAATTTGTTTAGTTTTTCGCCTTTTATTGAAAAATTTTCAATTAAATTGGTTTCGTGGTACTTATACTCAATTTGAAATAATGTTTATATTGCGGTTCACAACATGTGTATCGATGCTATAAACACCTCTAGGAGATCTTATCTAAATATTTAGCAAAAATATCTCTACTTGGCACCGTGCGGTGGCAACAACAATTAGTAAGCAATCAAAATTTATGGCGTTTAACGCTGCGCCGCCAAAGCAGGTCAAGCAGCTAAAATGCGGGAAATGGTTGCTTGTCCAAACACAACTGGCAATAAATCAAGTCAAGTTAATGAAATGCTGAAATGGGACGCGAGAAATTCAAGTCAGCACTTGACCAACAAAAAACCAACAATTGTAATAACATAGCGCAGAAATAATTAAATTATGTTTTATAGCGGTTCTTAAGTCTTTGATGCTGCGGTGGCAGTTACCTTCAAGCTCACTGCATGTGTAATACTAACTGTAAAAAAAGCAGCAGCACTCACACATTGTTGCACACCAAAACACACTAACTCACACACAGAAGACACTCACTCGCTGTCGACTAATGCGAGTTTAACAATTTTGCGGTCGTGTGTAAGTCTTGTTAAGCCAATTAGATGCGCTGCCTCAGTTCCACAGAGCCCAGAGCCCGACTTAAGCCAACTGAAATGAGGCTGGGCCCTCGGGTGCTTTCCCAAAGTTGTCTTCTGGGAAAGCAAACACAAACGCAAACAGCAACAACAAATAGCGCATGCAAACAGCAAAAGCCGCAGATGCAAACTTAGAAACAACCAGAAGAAAATTCCGCTAATGAGCAATGCTCAACTGGGTGATACCACTTGTCAAACCATGAGCTATTTTATGAGTTTTCATTCATAGATTGAAATTGAATTAGTTGTCTGCTTTTTCGTTAAAGTACAAAGCAGCAATCAAAATATTGTCTAATATCCATTAGTTGTCAACGAATTATAAATAATGGCTTACATGATCAAGAATTCATAAACTTTACATACGCACATCATAAAGCGAAGGTTGTTTCTAGCTTAAGAAATTCCATCTAAATGTTTTCTAAAATGTATTGAACATAGAATCTAAACTTCAAAGCGAGCAATATCAATAAATCAGACTTGAAAGCAGCAAAAAAAAAAGCCATTAGTTGAGATGAGAGAGTATAAGAACGCTAACAGAATGACTTAAACATAGGGCATAGAGAGCACACATGCGTAAATGGAAAATGGAGAATAAAATGTTTTTGCAATGTTGCGGTTGGATAGCGCCTTTTGCACACTATTTGTTAGTTTGTACATTGAATGACACTTGGGAGCATGAGGGGTTGCAACTGTCAATGAAATTGGTTTTTAGGCTGTCATAGCATTTCCGGTTTTGTAAAAGTTGACAGCTTCCGTTTTAAAATTATTGGCAAAACTTGTGTGCAATGAAGCGATTACAGCGTGTACGCAAATGTTTGCCAACAATCTGGCACAAGACATTCAAACAAATTGCGGCACATTGAGCAATTAGCACCCAGGACACTCTGTCTATCTCTGAAATGTAAACACACAAACGAGCAAAGTCAGCTTGCGTCTGAGGCAACGTTTACCGCAAAATATTTCATCTACAGCTGGAACTAAACTTGAACAGCTTTTAACTTGTACCCAATTTCTCAGTCCTTTGCTAACCACCTGCTTTTTCTCACTTCATTTTCTTTGCAGAGCTCCGTCACTTTATGTAATCTTGGCGTGGGTGCCACATTTGGCGAATCAATACTACACGACCTGCCACGGGACAGCACCGTAGTCACAAAGACAACTTGCGAGCTGTTGCGCGTCGAACAGCAGGATTTTCGACTCATCTGGGAGGTAAGCGGACGGAATGTACACATAAATAATTTTGTATATGCATATAATAATATTCAACTTAAACTTAACTGGCGAATGTATAATGACACTGGGCTCAAATGGCCCTATGTACTTAAGTTGGCAACGTTGTTTCATCTGAGTTATTATGAATACTATATTTGTAGCATTATAAATTTGTGAACCATTGTAAGCTAAGTATATGGTTGTTTTACAATTGAAAGCTTCGTTGTATGGCAAACCATTACAACGGTAGCTTGAATAAAAATGAACAGTTTAAGCCTAGAATGTTCAACGAAATTGAAATTGAGCATAGTTTGGTGTGACACTTGCAAATAATTCAGAAATCAAACGTCCTTTCTTATAATTATTTAAAGCTTCATTATTTTGTTTGATAGCTCTTGAAAAAGGACTCTGTGGCAATGGGGAATAGAATTCGAGGGAATAAGCAGCGGAAGTGTTTTTCTGGCATCTCTAAATATTTCGGTTATAAACTTAAGTCAAATATGCATTCGTTGAGCGCTCATTAGAAGCATCGCCCACACACCAATACATACTGAGCCACAAGCACATACACGCACTCATATACATAGACAGGGGAGCGTTGCTAATGAGGCAGCTGTGTGCTAAACATTCGGAGCTGAGAAAAGGCGTCTTAGCTTCCTAACTTGGCCAAGCATTTGCGGTATTTTCATCATTGTCAAGATATTTAATTAAAATTTCAATTAACAATTAATGATGCGACCGCCAAGCGACGCAACTCGCCCAAATCAACCCTTAGGACATCAACATATGTCAAACAGTTTGAGAATAAAACGTTAGTCAAATTGTCGACGGATTGTTGTCGTTATTTATTATGGCTTTTCTCGTATTCTGTTCATTTACCAAATTGAATTAAAGTCTTATGATTAGTCGGACTGTGGGGCCGGGGCCTAATCGAATGCATTATTTATTTATGCTAATCAATAATAATGCGTTACAGGCTTTTTGTTTCAATGAAAGAACGTAACTAATTAATTATAAATTCATTCATACCTAAACATATAATGTAATGTTATTTAATGAGAGCGGCCTCTTTGCTGTATTTAAAGCTAACAAATGTAATTGAATTCCGTGTGAATTGGCTATTTTGCAATTTATTTACCGGTAACTAGCTTAACGTCGTCCTAATGTAATCTATTTTTACAATCAGCAAACATTATATTTACATTAGACTGAAACCGAAATGTAAAGCCACAGAATTTGGCAGTATTTGTTAACTTTTCAATCCCAATGTCAAAATACAAAATGTTTGATAGATACCACAAACTGACATTGTTGCCAGTTTACAGAAGAGTCCATTGGGTTGGTGGTTGCCACACACACACACACACCCATTGCAAAGAACTTGCCCTTGCCTCTTGAGGGCAGCAACACTCGCACATTGAATACGAACACGCACAAAAGCTATAAGCCAACAAACAAACACACACACACACGCTTACATGATGAATGAATGCATATTTACTTTTACACAAAAAGGAGAAAAACCAAAAAATAAGTAAATAAAGCAAATAAAGAGGAAAGTTACCTAAAATTGGGGCCACATTGCCCTACCCACAGAGAGGGTAGTGCTACTTGCAACGTGAACGTGAATGTCTGTTGGCTGGGAGCAGATAAAAAAGTAGCTGCATCACGCAGTGCAAACATTTATTACGTATACGCAATGTGCAAAAAAAAAACCTTGGCGCCACACACTTGCAGTTAAAGGTTGTGTGCCATAAAAAAAGTGTTGCCTGGTAAATGCGATAAAATCGGTTTAAATTGAAAATATATTACGCGAAGAGTTGTCACTGCAAGCTTCCACAATCAACTACTGCCATGCATTGTGTGTGTGTGTGTGTGTGTGTGTGTGTGTAGCTGTTGTAAGCACAGCAATCTAGAGCTAAGCACACACCAATAATAAATCTTACGTTTTGTGCTTGTGTGTGCTATCAGAAGGATCAATTGAAAGAAGTGATGTCAATTCAATTTTTCGGTTTGCCTTTAAAAAAAATGACTTTGTTCGATTTATTTATGCAATTTCGTTTTGTCTAATTACAACCGAAACAACTGATGGTAAAGAAGTTTTTTGTGTATATTTTTCTTCTAGTGCAGTAGAATTTTGTTGACTTGCCACATGTGATGGAAAAGGTGCAAAGTACCGAGTACAGAGACTCGCAAATGCCTGGGAATTGTTTGAATTGTGCGCAAATATTTGTTTTCACAGCAGAAGTAGCAGAAAGCGGAGCAAAAAAGTGCACCCAATGCCTTGCAAGGGTGACGAAGCTTAAATACACTTAATTTTAATGCCGTAATAGGGATTTCTTTCATAGTTATAACGTTAGAAAATTAATTTTTTTTGGTTTCGGCCAAACTTATAAGTGAAATTATTATAGTTAAATTGAGTTTTTGTTCAATTTAATTTTTTTTATATAATTTTTTATTTCATGAAGAGTTGAAGAAAAAATATCCTTTCAATGCTGGTGTAACAAATAAAACAAGAATCAAACCTTTGACCAAGTGCAAGAGGCCTCAAGAATGTTTCATATTAAAATTACTATAGGAATAATAATAATGGCCGATCTTTTTGGTAAAACCGTATTGGCCTGGAGGAGAGCAAGCATCTTACGAGCATTCAGTGGTGTCTAATCAATCCATCACTGTGACTTTTAATGTACCAACCAACCTGCTCCTCGACTGTATTCAGATTCAGGTCACGATTAAGAGTGAAACTTCGTACATACAAGGGGTAATAAGTAGTTCGTCGCATGGCTTGCTTCTGAAGATCCTGTATGCGTTTTTAATAAGATTTACCAGCTATTCTCCAGATTTGAAGTCAGATCAGTGCTATTCAGGGAACGTAGACTGCTCTTTTTGGCTTAGCCGATGTATAACTTTATTTAAAATCACTATTTAGGCTTTAAGATAAGCTTTGACAGCTGTGTTCATATTCCTCCAAATCATAATTTTATGTAAGAATATTAGTTCACATCAGTTTAATTTGATGCACAATAAATTCATGCATATATATGAACTTTATGTATAAGTAGGTATGTGCTTCATACGTTCTTTCTTATCCATTGCATGTGCCATGCATGCATTTATTATGTCATTTAAGGTATGTACATATGATTCTTGTTCTAAGTTCAACTTGCACATGCACTTGTTGGAAGCTTGTGCCTGCACTAAAATAAATAAATAAATAAAGCGCTTGTCCAAACGCAACATGCAATGCTGCAGGTTGCTCAGCTGGGGCATGCCGAATACCGTTGCGCATTTCTATTATACATAGTATATTATTTATAGACTGTGCAATACGTATACCATACGTGTGCCAGACAGGAATTATTTTACACGCTGCAGACCATTCATTTATTGGCTCTGGGGAATTATGCAATGTATTAAGGCCCATAAAATGTGCCAAATTAAATCGATTGCTATTGAAAATCTCCGACTATAGTTTATGGCTATATGGGCTAACTAATTGAGTTACAGACCCACCACTAGCAGTCACATAAATTTCAAATTTTGAATTTCGTTTATCAATTGCAATTTGCCAAAGTGCTGCCTGCTGCGCCACAAACTGCCGGTTCTTATTTCCGCTGCTGTAGGGGCTGAGCTGTAATATGCGGGAGTATGTGTGTGTAATTGAAATAATTGTGAGTTCAACACGCAAATTACGAGCTCTTTAACGACCTTTCTAACGCTACAATGGGCTGCAAGTGGGTTCCCTTGACTTCCATACATTTCCTACATACACACATATGTGCAGGACCACATTTATTGAACCTTCTTCCTTTTTATTGCATATAAAATGACTATATAATATTATACTACGAATAAGTCGTACTTAATCCTTAAACATAGCTTAGTTCATTAAGAATTTCTTGTTGTTGGGTATGTTGTTGCAATGATGTACATAAATTTCATTTAAATAAAAAGATTGTTGCAATACTTACTTTCTGTATCAAAAAACATGAGTTTAAAAAGCAAAAAAACAAGTTTTATTCCTTTTGTTAGTTGTTTTAAAATTCATTTATACTTGGCGTTTGTCTTGACTTAAGTTCTTTTTCAGCGATTGTTGAAACATACAAAAAATAGTATAATTGGTTTTTTTGCGTTGCTTTCTGTTCCATGAAACATGATCATAAGAAATGGAAATGGACAACAATTTTCAAGTTCATTGAATTTTTTTTCTAATCCTATACACAGGAAATATGAGTTTCTATATTAAATATAAAAATCTTCAAACTTTGCAAGTCATTGTCAATTTGAATAATTATTGAATATTTTTTTCACAAATACAAACAATGTTTTGCCTCTATTAACCAGTTAATTTGTGTGCTTTTTTCAAACGTCTATAACAAAATCGCATTTTCCTAATGACACATTAACAAAAGGCTTAGCCAAGAAAATGTGACTTCAATTAGGCTGCTTGCCTTCTTCCAGACAATATGGCCGAATAAATAGTCCTACTTATTGGCCGAGCAGGCGTCATACCACAACCAGCACTCAACGAACAATATTATCATCATTATTATCAAGGCATTCTATTGTACTTATGCAGGCAAAGACACTCGATGCTCTATCGTGCTCGCTTTCTCAGTCTACCTAATGATTGGGTTCATCATATCTAATGACAATTGTCGCACTCGCGACATTGGTCCCTGCTGTGCGTTTTGATAAGTGGGAATGGTTTTAATTAGCGTAGACGCCAACGCAAAATGCTTTTGTTGCTTATCAGTTGTGCGCCAAGTGTTGCCAAGCATAGTAAATTTCTTTGCCATGCGGGCCTTACTGTTTGCCACTTACCCTCGCTCTTGCCCTTGCCCTTGCCGTAGCCGTTGTGCTTAGCCTTGATTGTTTATGAAAATGTCACGACAATGAGCAAATGAGCAGTTATTTATAGCTCGACGTTTGCCGGGCGCATTGGCAACCCTAACAAGTGCTGCCTGATAAGGCGAAACAAAACAAATGAAACATGCAGTAACAAAAAGCTCCACAACTGCGCTCCAAGTGTCTAGCTTATCAGTGCGCGCGCCAACGTTTGACAGGAATTACCTGTATCAGCTGGCGATTCTCGACAAAAAGAAAACAAATAAATAGAAGTAGACAAATAATGTGCAAAGAAATTCCACAGCGTCTGAAGTGAAAGTGTGTGCAAATGTCAGCTGGGCAACCACAACAATTGCGACAGCTTGAGCGGCAGCAACGGCAATTCCAACGTCGTTCTGGCCAAGTTGTGGCCAGCAATGAGGCAACACTCTGTATGCTGCTGCGCTATAGACGCCACAGTGACAGCGACAAGCAGCAGCTTTTGGCGCCAGCAACAGCTGAAGCAGCAGCAACAATAACGGAAGCTGGCGCCACTTCCGCTGCTGTCAAACTGAGGCGTCGTGTGCAGCGTCAGCAGCGTCCACAATCAACGGCATTCGAAATGAGCAATGTACGCGTCATCCGCAATGCAATGACCCATTGCAACAACACCTACAATAAAAATAAACATTTCTTTATGTTTATAAATGGCAACAACAATACGCTTATCTATTATCTATTTGATATTGCAGAAAAACAAGGAGTTGATGAATGACATTATTACAAACTGCAAAATTAAGAATGGTATGTAATAAATAATATTAACACTATAAAAAATGAATTTTTGTTAAACGTCTTTGTGAGTTTAATTTGCCAACTAAAACTATTCGCACTATTTAATTATTAGGTTTTGGTCCCGGCGTACAGCCTGCAGCTGCCACATCACCCACAAAACGCCCACTAAGTCCGGATCATCCAAATCCAGCGTTACCCATTACCGAGGTAAGCAATTAAGACAGTCGCTCTATGGATTACGTGTGTGTGTGTGTTATGTATGCTTGTGCGTGAATAAGTGTAATAAATCACAGACACACACACACACAACACATCTATATACATGGCAATTATAAATAAATACGGTGTCAGGACCTCGGTTGACATTGAGCCTTGTGTCGCTTGAACTTTTGGAAAATATATAGTTAATTTTCTGTTAGCAAAATCTTGCACGTTGACTGATTGAACCATTTATCAAACGCACTGTTTGCCAACGCTTTAGGATTGTTTATTAAACACAGATGACTTGCACATTTTCAGAAGCAGAAATTAAACATTTCAATGATTTTTGCAATTTTACCACGCTGTATAGCAATAGGACGTTTGACAACACATTTTAAATATAATTGGATTTTAAACATGAAAAATAATTTTATACGTAGACAATGAATACATTAAAAGGCAACGATTAATTTGAATTTCGTATTAAATTGTGCATGCATTAAATCTTTTATTGATTCAAAAAGTATGCAATTGATTCGAAACTAAATGGCTCGAAAGGATAGACAAATAACATTTATATTTTCCAATAGAATGAGTAAATAAAATTAGTTTGTTGATCTGTTGTTAGTTGCAAAATTAAATAATAACATATTTTGTCTTTTTGAAATTCAGACGCCGAGTCCTGCTATGAACCGCATGGGCTGGGCGCTGCGAACATTATTAGTTGTCGACAATTCAAGCTGTTTGAAGGACCGTAAGGTAAGCAATATCCTTTAGTTGACAAGCGATACAAAAGCCAACACAATCAATTGTATCGCATTTCTTTGTGTGCAGGTTTCGGGCAAATTAATACGCAAGTGTGCACCTGGCACGGAGCTTGTCGATTGGCTGGTCAACTTAGCGCCCATTGTGCACACTCGAGCCCAGGCGGCGGGCATGTGGCAGGCACTGCTTGAGGAAGGCGTACTGACACATGGTGAGTACGGCATTACTTACACATTTGGCGTTGCAATTAATGTGGCACAATTAACGCATTTTAACACATTGCTTCACATCTGTTGCAGTTAACAAGGAGCAACCGTTCAAGGATAAATGCTTTCTGTATCGATTTCGCTTGGACGAGGAGGGCGGAGCACCCGCTGCGGGCATACCTGCTGCTGAGGATCTGAGTGCAGCTAATGAGCACATACGTGAGGCATTGAGTGCACTCTTTCAACGTGGTCCAGATGCCACATTGCGCATGATATTGCGCAAGCCGTAAGTGCAATATTAATTATTTATAGCCAATATACTACGTATTAAGCAGACATACATATGTATATGAACAAAGAGCTCGTACACACAAAATGTATGCAACATTAATAATGCTTTAAGCCAACATGGCAATTGTCGGCTGTAGCCACAAGACACACACATAAAACACTCACACACACACACACACACAGAGCCTTATGCTAATTTTGCTTTTCGGTTTACACAAACAGTGCGTATGATTGATATTTGCCTTTGGCCTGCCAATTAGTTACAATGTCGAATACCAGAGTGAAACCACAACTGCTTCTATTTGCTTATAATCAAATTTATACATACATGGTATATGGTATATATTCATCCACAGTTCACATGAGCGCACACCCGAGGAACTGGAATTGGTATTTGAGGAACTTGTGCATATAGCAGCCCTCTCACATCTATCGACGAGCATTAAGCGTGAGCTATCCTCAATAATTGTTTTTGAAGCCCACGCCCAGGCGGGCACCATATGTGAGTACATATTATGGAGTAGATCGTCTCTCTGTTTTTAATATAAGAGATACTTTAAGTATAAGACAGAGTTAAATAGCATTTGAGGCTTTCGTTTTGTGCCAGAAGATAAATAGATATAGTTCCAAGCTCTAAATATTGAATATGCTGTTAAAACGCGTTTAAATTATGTATGCCCAAAATACTTTCTGCTACGGCGTATGCAATTTTTTCTGTTTTAATTAAATTTGCCACAAGTGAAGCTAATGATTTTTACAAAGTACGAGGAAAAAGCTCTTAGCGTTGTAATCGCTTTTAACGGTTTTATTCATTTTACTTTTCTCATTACATAAATGTCAACAACACAAACCATAGTATTCAATCAAGGCGACGAGGGCCGTTCCTGGTACATATTACTCAAAGGATCTGTGGATGTTGTGATACATGGCAAGGGAACCGTTGCTACATTGAAGACTGGCGATGATTTTGGCAAATTGGCTTTGATAAACGACGCACCCAGGTAAGTAGGAAAGGAACTGCATAAGCTCTTTGCCCAAAGTGATCCGAAATCCATTTAAAAATACGTTTCCACTTTTTTTCAACAAAGTGCACAGCATTTCAAACTGTCAGTTCGTTTGGCTTTAACTTTTTCGACAGCTAGCAAAACACAAACCATTAACAATTCGCTTTCTATCTATAAGTTAGTCAGCTACTCTTTACTTTGCTTTGGGACAACTCACAATAGCGAAATATATGTATTTTCAATAAGGGCCACACACCGCAACAAAACACACTTTTGCACTTGGCCAAGCACAACAATGGGAGCAAAAGATTCAACAACTGCGGCCGGGTAATAGCATTAGACACTTTGTTACCGCTGTACAAAGATAACAGGAGCACAAGAGCCACAACAATGCTTGATAGCATCACCATTGTTTAGCATTTAAAGCAAACAATTGAAAATTGAAACAAAATGTTTAAAATGAAAATAAAACATCTTTTATATTTATTGATTCAAACGTTTTCAAGGATGTTGGATTAAGCAATGAAAAAAAGAGCTACTTGTGGCAGTTATCAACTTGCAGAAAGTGGCACTCTTGCTGTCAATTACTTAAAGTTTAAAGTATAATCCATAACAGTGCTTAACTGAGTTCAGTTTATTTTGGTAACTCACAACATATTTTATTATGTTTCTGTTTTAATATTCTGTTATGTATTTAATCGTATTTTATGTACAAAGAGAAGCTGCAAAAGTTGATTCTCGCTATTTAGCGATTATGAATAAATCAATTACAAACAGCTTTTACAGAACCATTTAAAATTCATTTAAAATAACAAGCGTAACAGCAAACACCAAATTCAATGCAATTAAAATACATTATTTACATTATACAACAAAAAAAAGAAGAAAATATGTATGCGAAAAGCAACCACAGGGTTAATATTTAAATGCTGCCTTACAGCCGCTTATCAATGGCAAACTTATTTTGAATAAAAGTTGTTTACGTTGGCATTCATCCAACTTCCATAGATTGACTTTATTTAACCGTTTTCAGTTTTGCATGGAAAATTAAATTATGTCCGCTGCAGCAACCGAAAAATGTGTCAATTGCATTTATGCAAATTTTTGCAAAAATATTGAGGGTTGAAAAAGTGGATGAAGTAAGCGCTAAAAATTAAGCAAACAGTTTGCCAAAATGTAATTAACAAAATGCATTTTATCCAAACTGATTCATTAAAAGTTTTGCAGCCAACCCCTAAAGTTTGTCACCAATTTTTGTTAAAAGTTCTCAGAGTTTTCAATTTCAGCATTTGATTAAGACTTTGTCCAATTGGCAAGTGAATGTACGACATCTACATAAATAATATGCTTGTGTTTTTAGAGCTGCTACAATCGTTTTAAAGGAGAACAATTGTCATCTGTTGCGTGTGGATAAGGAGCACTTTAATCGCATTCTGCGTGATGTTGAGGCCAATACACTGAGATTGCAGGAGCACGGCAAGGATGTTTTAGTGCTTGAGCGTGTGGCCAAGCAACGTGGACAGCATTCAGCATTCAAGTGAGTGCAAATTTTACAGCATTTAACATCAATTTTTAATGTGCACGCGTAAATTTTAATTGCATTCGAAAAACAACAACAAATTGAATTTGATGGCGCTTTTATTGTTGGGTTAAACGTGACTACATTTTCCGTATATCATTAACAGATATACAGTGATGTCGGGCACACCGAACAAGATGCTCGAACACTTGCTTGAGACGCGACTGGGACAAACGGTCAGCGGCATGGATCCATTCCTAGATGATTTTCTGCTCACGCATATTGTATTTATGCCTGTGGTGCAGCTCGTCGATGAATTGGCCAATTAATATCCTTTTTACATAACAAATCGATAACTCAAAATTTATTAAAAGACTGATTAGATAGAGTTCGTGTGCAAAAAGTTTTTTAAAAAAAAGTTCTATCAATATTTTCTGCGGAGTAAAAATCTTATTTATTTTTTTGTACCCATTTCCTTACGCAAATTGCGATTAATTTCCAAATAGCTCACAATTTCCATAAATTGCTCACACACGCACCACACACACACACACATTGCGAAACACCACTGATGAGGGTTTTGTTAGGTTGCTTTCAATAAAATCTTTATGATTTGATTTGCACCCCACCAATTGAAGCAAATAAAATTATACAAGATTTAATTGAATTTCTTTAGCCGCATTTTGTACATGCTGGCCACGCGCTTAAGCTTAACAGCAACTGGAAACTCGGCCACATTAAAGAGCGTGTTCTTAGCTAGCCTCGCACAAATGCTCCTTCAAAAATGTAAACGCACAGCCATGCCCATTGCCACCGCAGTCTATTAAGCACTTGACTATAGACCAACAGACACAGGAGTCACGTTCTCTCCTATCCGGGCAGGATAGTAGATGAGGTGAAAGAGGAGGGGCAGGTCAACAAACATATCCACAACGACAGTTTAAGTGTTGGCAGCATGCAAACCACATATACACATTCACACACACACACACACACCACACAACCACGCCCACACACAAACACACACACACACATGTGTTCGTGACTGCAAAAATGTCAAGAGTAAAGAATGAAAAAAAAAAACCCCTAGTAACTAAGAATTATGTGTTCGTGAGTGCAGAAGATTTTATGCCCTTACGTTAGTAAATTATAATTTCATATGATATTGCGCATTATCGAGGCATAGTTTCGATTTCAATTGTAAGATATAGTTATTGTTATTTTGTTGAGAATTTTCATTCATACTAAAGTTTGTACAATATGCTTTTGAGATTAGGAACACAAAGCGGTAGCAATTACGTAGCTAAAATCTAGTAACCTTTTCAAGGGTATTTTAATAGAACTAACGAAGTGATACACTTTCTTTTGGAGCAAACTTCAGAAAACAAAAGCCACATCCAAGTTGAAAATGGTCTTCACACACACACGCACACACAAAATAATAACAGGGTCCTTGGACATTGGGTCAACAATTTGGTAATGTGTAGTGCAACAGTAGCAACAGCAGCTGCTTTGAGGGGTGAAAGTGGGGTTCAATGATGCTTGAAACTAATCTCCAATCTGCATTCGAATACGTGATGTGCTTAAAAAGCACCCACTTTCTGACCCACCCACCCGTCCAAAAATGACAGCCCCTCATTCAGGTTTTGTGTGTGTGCGTGTGCGTGCCAAAGCAACAGATTTTCAGGATACGAAATATTCAAGTAGTAGGCAACTTTGAGATTTGGTAACGCAAGTCCTTAACCGCTGTGCACCTTTCATTGTGATACGCATGACGGGGCACAAACTCCCGAGGATCGCGAGTACATCATTAACTTTAAAAAACGCGTTATACAATTCATGCAAAAATGGGTTATGGCAGTGAGGCATGCCGCCTTCGAGGAGCCAAGTGTATGCGATTTCATTGAAGATCTAGCAGCTGAGGTAGAAGCTGACCCAGACTTGAATGAAGAGACGAGCATCATACACAATGTGCTGACGCAAATGGCACGCTATCAGGAGGATCGCAACCAGAACGCTGGCCAAAAGTGGAAGCTGCCGACAAATGGACAACCGATTTGTCTATTTAGCGGCAATGTGACACCCTCAAAGACAGTCATTCGACCAGACGATGACAGTAAGTCCATGCAATTGACTTACTCTAATAAACCACCTATAACTAATGCTCTTTCTTTGCAGTCATTTTTCCGTGTGTATTGTGCGGATCACACATATTGCACCCTGCGTTTTCCCATGCACACCACGGCGGAGCTAATCAAAGCCTGTGCCGCTGACAAGCTGCAATTGAATCGTGGACCCGATGACCTTTGCCTTGTTGAGGTTAAGTCTAACGGTGAGCGTTCCGTATTCAAAGACAACGATGTCAGCATACCCACTGGCCTAACGCTCAATGGGCGTTTGTTTGTGTCCGTCAAGGATCATCTTGATGCATTGGTAAGCCTAGCTGGTCCACTTTTCATTCTCTTCAATTATTGCCTAACAATTGTGTATTTCTCATGCAGACACAGTTGCCGGAGCAGGAATGTGCTACAGATGGCGTTGACATTGATTTGGAACTTTTAAGCACCAAAGAGCTGGCCTATCACATCACAATCTTTGAATGGGATTTATTCTGGGCGGTGCATGAGTATGAATTGCTTTATCACACCTTCGGCAGACATCATTTTGGAAAGGTACACTCAACACAACATATTTCATTCTTGTATAACTAAAGTTTCAACATTGTTTTCGATTTTGAAAAGCATGAAACTGAAATGACTCAGTAAATATATTGGAGCCGTATTTAAATGAGTTATCCAAATGTCCTTGTCTGTCAGTTATCTCATGGTTGAATATTGTTATGACGTTGAAAAGGAAAGAGAAAGGATTCGAAAAAGTGTTAATGTGATCAACATTTTCGCAAAATTAAATCTAGACCTACAGATTACTCTTACAAAGTTCACTTTTATCTTTGTTGCTTCATAGAAACACTTTGAAAACGAGTGCGATAGGTTTTTGAATACATTCATTGTTTATTCTAGGTGAATTATATTGATTATATTTAGCCAAATTGTCCTTTAAAAT
The DNA here is from genome assembly GCA_018152965.1 of Scaptomyza pallida. Classification (NCBI taxonomy): domain Eukaryota; kingdom Metazoa; phylum Arthropoda; class Insecta; order Diptera; family Drosophilidae; genus Scaptomyza; species Scaptomyza pallida. The sequence goes on along the minus strand of JAECXP010000005.1, from coordinate 4,601,627 downwards.
AGAGTTGACTTATTTATCATAACATTTCTCTTCAAGTCACATTTGTCATGTTTGATTAACAATTTGTGATTAAAGTTTTAAACATATAATTATATGAATCATCTTTTAAGTTGTTTGACTATTTTTAGAAAAAAAATACCTTAGTAACATGAATTTTTTTGTGTAAATTGATTTAAGATTTAATGGTGTAGCTAGTTTTCTGGAAGTGTAGGCGACAGACATGAGAACAGTGACAGAAACACGCAATCGGCAACCCATGCGGCTATCTGCCGTTGCATTGTTTGGCAAAAGTTTAAGAAGCCTTTCGGCTAATTAGGCTGAAAGTGCAGACAGAAGTCCCTACCCACGGGGACGACAGGTCTTGTTACAGGTCCCAAAGTTTTGCCGTCAACTATTTACGAGCCTGGCATTTGTCATGTAGCTGCAAATTGAGTTTAAGCACAAGTTGTGGGCTTGAACACTGAAGGCCTCTTAAGCAATTAAAGCTTGCCGAAATGTCTGGCCTATCTCTTACTAATACTCTCCACTTACAGATAACAGCCAATTTGGATGTGTTTCTGAGGCGCTTCAATGAGGTGCAATACTGGATTGTAACTGAGCTTGTGTCCACGCCAAGTCTTAGCAAACGCGTTGGCCTAGTGCGTAAATTCATCAAGCTGGCTGCTTAGTAAGTGATTTGTAAACCCAACCAAACTTTGACTAACCTTTGGTTTTTACAGTTGCAAGGAGTACCAGAACCTAAATGCTTTCTTTGCGATTGTCATGGGCTTGTCAAATATGGCGGTAACGCGACTGCATCAGACCTGGGAGAAGATACCTTCGAAATTCCGCAAGATTTACCAAGAGTTTGAAGCACTTATCGATCCTAGTCGCAATCATCGGGCCTATCGTGTGTTCGTTGGCAAACTTCAGCCGCCGCTGATTCCATTTATGCCGCTGCTGCTTAAGGATATGACCTTTGCCCACGAGGGCAACAAGACCAGCCTCGATGGGCTTGTCAATTTCGAGAAAATGCACATGATGGCACAAACAATGCGCACCATACGCTTCTGTCGTTCGCGAAGTTTAGGTAAGCTATTATTATAATTAGCCAATTAATGTACTTGACTTCTTTCTTAAAACTTGTACAATGATATCAACTATATGGATTTCAGGTCTAGAACCACCGTCACCAAAAAGCGAAGGCGAAGTACGTTCATACATCAGCTGTTTTCGTGTGATTGACAATCAGCGTGTTTTGACCGCCATGTCACAGAAGGTGGAGCCCACCAGGAAGCTAAATTAAATAATATTCAATTGTATTAAACACCGTCAACCGTCAAGTCGTCGAATAGTCTCTTAACTTTAGCGTGTATTAAGTGTCTATAATGTGTTTTGAAACGGGTTGAATATAGCCCCATTAAAAGTGTATTTAACTGCACTATTATGAGCTTAACTAAGTTGTTTTTAGCTGCCCCACATTTAGCGACCAACTAGTCGGTGCGTTCTACACTGAGCACCGAGAAATTAACAAATAATAAACTAATAAGCTTACTTTATTCATATTAGCCAAAAAATTAAGTAATATTTATATTAGCTTGGCGAATATATCTGTTACAATAGTAACTACAAAATAAACTATCTAAACTTTTCCAAAAACGAACTGAAACAAAAACAACAAGAAAACTTTTTGCTTTGGTACCAAAAATGAAAAAACATTTGGCTATGGGGAAAACTGTGGGGAAACAAATATTCCCAAGCCCATGAATGTTACAAACAAACAAACAAAACGGGCATGTGTGATACTAAACATTTAAAAAGGAAGCAACAACAAAAACAACAAAACAAAAACAATGTACTATACCTATTTCCTACAACTTAACTAACGAACAATACTATTAAAAAGGAAAAAAAAAGAAAAGAAATAAGAATACGAATCCATTTCAAGTGCAAACGAAGTATTTCATTAAATTGGAATCTATTTTTTTAATACAAATAAAAATACAATAAAATTTTACGAATAATTGGCATGTCATTAACTTAAGCGACTTAACTGTATAATCAAATCTAGTTGAGACTAGTTATTTATATACATATATAAAAGTAAGATGTTGTAGTAGTAAGACATTATTTAAATTTTCATTTTTTAATCAACAATAAAAAACACACACATACATTTCACTATTTATTTTTATATTAGTTGACTTGATTTATTTTGTACAAAAATAAATATCTTTAGTTTTTAATAAGTTCAAGTATAAAATACGAAAAATTATGCTGCGTAATTGCATAAAGAATCAAAAATAAACACTGGAGAGGGACCTTATTAGTTGTAGAATATGTACAAAAACAAAATGGCTTCATTTAAGATGTATGTACATATAGTAATAGAAATAAAGTTAAAACAAAAACCCATGGAAAGTTTTTAAGACCGATCTACTATACATTTTGTGTCTTTTACCTTAGGTTCTAAACTCTTCTAAAGGTCTAACGAAAGCACTTAAATATATATACATACATATATAATCATTAGGTAACAATTGGCAGTTTACTTATATATTTATTGCTAGGCATTGTAGTACTTATCCTCTCCCAAGAAGGTCTCTCAAACAACGATATACCACTTAGACAAGAACCTCTACGTAGGCAACTATATACCCTACCAGACCATACAACGTAGTATATGTATATGTATGTATTAATGAACGTTTGCACTATCTACTATTATATTTCTCGTATATCACAAGCTACTTTTGCACAATAAACAACCAGATACGAGTTCAGAGGTTTCTCCCATAACAGATGTACGAATTTTGAATGCAATGTAATAAATAGGTTATCAGACTTGATTTGACTTACAAAACATCGCAAAGGACACCAATATTTTAAGAAAGTAATGGAATTTTTTAGAAAAGATTTCAAGCCTTTAATTACTTTATCTACCAAATGAAATGGGAAATTTCTGTCGCAATCGTCCACTTAAGTAGTTGTAGAATCTGAAAAACAATTTTCCAGTATGTGAACTTTTTCCAAATATGTATTAAACGTATTTATTCCGATGTAGACCAAGACATTGTCTAAATGGAACGGGTGTATAGATTAATACCAATTATGAGACCCCAACAATTTAGATCCATTTTAGTGTAAGCAACATTTTCAAAACTTTTTGTGTCAAATATTTGGATATATACAACATATAATATATATTTTGTAGTATTTCTATATAAGAAAATAATATTTATAGCTTATAGATAATAAATACATGCATACATTTGTATGTATGTACAAAGAAACCTATGTAGAAAATTTCAAATTTTAAATTGTGATTCAATTTGACAATCCTTAAAGAATCTCTACGACTCTAATTTATACTAATAATATAGCCATTTTATTGTTCCAAGATTATTTTATTCTATTTTTTTGCACTTTGCATAAATTTGTATGAATCGGATAATGAGAACCAGCATATAGCTATACATACATACATACATATATACCTCTGATTTAACGTAACAGACACACCGTATTTGAAAACTTTAAAAGGAAAAAAATTACCTGTGAAAGATGCTATAAATGTTAAACAAAAAACATCTAAATAAATGTTCAAATTAATGTTTACATGTCTAACGAAAACAATCTTGACAATTTTAACCACCTTATCATTATTAACAAAATAAAAAAAAAATCTACTTTTAACGACAAATGCTCAGCGTAGCTCACAGCAAGAATACAACACCAACAAATATAATTAATACAAAAAATAGACTAGATTCGATAAATAAATTAAAAGAAATATGCTCAAGGGAGCTCACAGTAGGAAAACAACACCAATAAACATCAATAAGAATGCCAAATAACAGGCAACATTAAATACAATAAAAAATTTAAAAATATTAAGAACAATATATACTAAAGTAATAGCATATAATTACATATTTATGCATATTTGTCAAGTTCAAGGAACAGCTCTTTTAACCATTTATAGCCAATTACAAAACAAACAACAATTTATGCAAATCTACAAATATTTTAACAATAATCTTGAAATGTTACAAGCAACCCAAATCATATGGATGCAGTGTAACTTTAAATGTCTTACATTTTCAGCTTTAACTAATATTCAAATAAAAATTGTATGTGTTAGCAAAAAAAAAGTTTCATTTAAATTCAAGCTCTATTTTATTTTACGCGCCCTAAAGCATGTGACTGAAAGCTTTCGTGCGTATGGGAAAAAACACAATGTCAGCTGTGAGCTCATTGCGTGACTCAACGAAACCGGTCAGAAAATAAAAAATAAGTCTGTGCCTGCATATACCCTTTATATATTTGTTAATTTTGTTACTCTTGAGCCCATACAATCCATTCAGTTTATAATTGACTAGTTGACTAACTAGATAGATTATCAATTTATATTTTAATACTTATTTTAAAACACAAAAAAAATAGTATTCAGTTTCAAGAATTATTTAAGTATTTTAAACAACGATTTTAATTTCTTGCTTAGAGGCAAAGCTACTTTTGCAGCATTATTTTCATTGTCTTTCTTGTTGCGTAAACTAAAGTTGCAGTATCAAAAAGCCTCTAGCCGCTAACATATCCATCATTGTGTACAGGGTATTTTTTTTAAGAGATGTAGACTTTTAAGAAATGCGAATCAACTGCTGAATCACCAGCTGACAGAACGTCGCTAGTTGCTTACTAAACCGTGAACGTGCTGGAACTCACTGTGCGGTCGAACGAAGAAAAGTTGAAAAACGCGACAATTTAGCGATTACAAATCACATTTGTCGTCAATTATTATCAAAATGGCAAAACAAGCGCCAAAGATTAAGTTAAACAATGGCATAGAAATGCCAATTCTAGGCTTGGGCACCTGGAGATCATTCGAATCGGAAGCATATCAAGCGACATGCGATGCCATCGATGTTGGCTACAGGCACATAGACACCGCCTTCGTCTACGAGAACGAACAAGAGGTGGGCCGAGCCATACAAAAGAAGATCGCCGAGGGTGTGATAAAACGTGAGGAAATCTTTGTAACAACGAAATTGGGCGGCATACATCACGATCCGGAGATCGTGGAGCGTGCCTTCCATCTGAGTTTGAGCAACTTGGGTCTGGACTACATTGACTTGTATTTAATGCACTTGCCAATTGGTCAGAAGTTTCACAATGACAGCAATGTCCATGGCACACTGGAGCTGACTAATGTCGACTATTTGGATACGTGGCGTGAAATGGAGAAACTTGTGGACTTGAGACTTGCCCGCAGCATTGGCCTGTCTAATTTTAATGCGTCACAAACTGAGCGAGTGCTGCAGAACTGCCGTATCAAGCCCGTCGTCAACCAGGTAGAGTGTCATCCGGCATTTCAGCAGCAGAAGCTGCGTGCCCATGCCAAGGAGCATGGCATTGTGATCTGCGCCTACTGTCCGCTGGCCCGTCCACAGCCGGCCAGGCACTGGCCACCCTTTCTGTATGATGAGCGTGCGCAACAGTTGGCCAAAAAATATGGTCACACTCCAGCGCAGATTTGTCTGCGTTACCTGATTCAAATTGGTGTTGTGCCGTTGCCAAAGTCATCGAATAAAAAGCGCATTGCCGAGAATTTTAACTGTTTTGATTTTCAACTGAAGCCGGAGGATATGGCCGTAATGGAGAAATATCATACGGGTGTGCGAACAGTTCCGTTTAGTGGCATGTCCAGCCATAAGTACTATCCATTTAACGATGAATTTTAACTCTGCTTAGTATTTTTATAATAAAGATCAAACACTGCATTATACTATTTTTACACAATTCTAGTCTTAATCAGGTTTTAAAGGGGTCGTTTGATAAACGATACGTGTGTTTGACAGCTTATCTTAAGTATCTACATTTATGTACATACCTTACGTAAAGATAGAGAAAAGAGAGACAACGGGTTTTCTAGTATTCCTTTTTGTGTTGAATGATTGTGCACGGAGATAAAGCTGAGAATGATTATGTACGATTGTTTTATTTTTATTCCAGACGCATCAAAATCATATCAGCCACTTTTTGTCACATTTTGTCGCCTAAGATTTCTAGTGTATGGCTTATCAGTTGACGGATCTGTAGTTTGCTGTGAAATAAAAGCGGGGGCAGACGACCTTGACTGCAAGCGCTTATGTACGTATAATAACAATGATAATGAAACGTTTTATAATTTCAGTGTATCAGCATATTCGACTTTCCTTTTTATGTTTGGTATTAAAATACTATACTTTTACTCAAAAGAGACCATATAACGCGTAAACTGTTTTTGAGTAGGTACACACTGTTACAGCGAACAGCTGATTAGGTCAGCAAATCACTTTGGCGACTACTAGTAAACATTAATAAAAATGTCAATTATACTAAGAAATAGCTTTCGCGCGCCCTGGCTTTTAAAGGTACCTTGCTAAACATACACCCATGACGTAAAATAAAAATATATTTATATATTATTATTCAACGACAGCAGTTTCGATATAGCACTACATCGAGCGGCAATGGTGCTGCCGCAGCAAAAACGATACCTAAAAATTTGCTCGAGGATAAACAAACCGCCAATTTGCAAAAGGAAAACGGTGCAATTTTTGACAAGCGACCATTCAAACTGCACCTAGATAAAGGTAAGTTGCAATATTATGGGATATTATCACACAAACAAATATGTTTACATAATCAACAAAACACATGTTGCAATTTCCATAGATAAAACGTACAGCTGGTGCCTTTGCGGCAAGTCCAAATCGCAACCACTATGCGATGGAACTCATAAAAATGAATTTCTCAAGATAAAGCAGAGGTAATTTGCTATAATCATACCCTTATGAATGCACATTCTACAAATACTATTTACACCCAGGCCAATACGCTTTAAGGTGGAGAAAACTGGCGACTATTGGCTGTGCAACTGCAAGCAAACCACGCATCGACCCTTCTGCGATGGCACCCACAAGCAGCCCCAAATCCAAAGTGCGGTTAAATAATTTATCTTAAGTAGACTAAGATAATAAGCATTTTTAAAGCATATATGTTTGTATATGAAATAATGATAAATGCACAAGATCAATTTTGAATCAAGCAACACGTTGTTTTATTCTAGATTATAGAACGTTATTTATACACACATAAAGAAATGCTTATGCAGCCCAATAACATAATTTATGTGATGTACGTACATATATGTATATGTAATGTATAATACGAGTGTACATATTTATGTTTATGTATTTTGTATTTGAATGGTTTTACAAGCTTCAACAAAATATTTACAGCAGGTTTTTGTGCTCAAATAAAAAAGTTGAATAGACAGAAAAATAAAATTCCCAAAGGACAAACAATTTGATGCACATTTTGTACGCAAAGGATTAAGCCTTGTTCAATTAACGAATTGTTTGTTTTTAAAAATTAGAAAGTCGTTTTTGTATTTATTTAATTTTTAAACGTTCGGATTTTTACACATAAATTATAGAACTAAAAAAATGAGTTGAGAGCAAAAAATGGCTTAAATACTACTATATTCATAGTGTTATGCATTTGCATGGGGTTTGGGTTTTATGTTGTTATTTTAAGCAATTTGAAACATACAAAATGCATCTCATCTAAAGAACTAAGAGTACTTCACATATTACAATTTTCGACTGGTTTACTACGCAACACACTCAATAACGACGAGAGTCAGGGAAAAGTTAGGGGTTTTATAAATTATAAATTCATTTGTATTAAAGATTTCGCACTTAATCGAAACAAGAAAATAAACCAAATAGTTAGAGATTTAATTTAAAGATTTTTTGTTCTTTTTTTTTTAACAATTTGTGTTTCACATTAAGTCTGACTGTGAGTCACTTTTTGCTACGCTTTAGTTTTGATTTTTGTATCATTTGATCTACTACAAATTATTTAGATGCAATATGTTTTTATATAAGTATACCAAATAGCAACAGCAGAAACCGACTGAACACAAATTGTTTTTTGATTGTTAGGTGAATTGCTTAAGGGCCTTCAATATTGAATGCTGGGCAAAACATAACACAGTTTTGTCTCTTAAACAAAATTGAGCAGTTTTAACGCTTTTTTTAAAATGTTTAAAATTCGTGTACAATCGGGAACTGCTAATCGCTATTTGGTAAATCTTTACAATGCGTTATTTACTAATCCGAAATGTATAAACTTTTGTTTTTGAATTGTTAATAACTAATTTACATGTGTAATCATATGAGCTGTTTGTTACACAATACATTTATCATTTACGTTTGAACGCGTTTCTATGATGTGTGTATGTTGTTGTTTATCGTTGGTTAGTTGTTGGTTCTTTATATATTTTTTTTTAGAATTTCGGCTTAGGTTAAGTTTAGCGTAGCAAATGGGGTTTGTAAATGTTTTTCCGTTCAATTTTGAATATGTATGCAGCAAACGATTTATCGAGGGCTAGTTGTTGACTTTATTTAGTACTCTTCGTCCTCTGGTGGTGCATCGTCTGGTGGCGCAAAGCCATCCTGTGGTGTCAAAACACATTCGATTATGCAAGTTGTTTAATTAGATAAAGACTCTCTCGCTTACCTCAGTTGCATACAGTATGTCCAAAATCTTTTGAATTAACTGAGCTGGTTCAGCCTCATCGGCTTCCTGGCAACTGTAGATATACAAATAAATGTTAATAACAATTTGTGCAGCATATATATTAACACATTTTACTTACAGTATTTCAATATCGCGCAGCTTTGAGAAGTAGAAATCGCGCTCTTTCTCAAGACCCTCTAGATTTAAACGCATATCCATTACCTGACCAAAAACAGATGACTTTTAATTATGTTTAATAGATCATATTATCTAAAGACTAACCTGATTAGACAACTCTTCGATTTGCTGATTAGATGCCGCTCCAACTGCATCGTTCTTCCTCACAGCTCCGGTTGTGCTGCCGGCAATCATTCGATTCGGCGGCGTCGCATTGTTTGTGCGTGGTGGCACCTTAGAGACTGCTTGGATTGGATAAAACAGAAGTGTTATGCTTATGTTACAACATACATAGTATATACAAATGTGTACAGATTTCGATTTAACAAACGTGAAGCACGTCAAATGGCTGGCGTTTAAGTTTCGCTTTGTTGTGTTGTAGAGATTGTGCTTTCAGTTTTGTTAAATTATATAAACTAGTTAAATGAGTTTATAAAACAAATATATGTATGTATGTACAAAAATGTTTCATAATGATTGGGGATGATTGTGTTTGTGTGTGTAAACCAAAACCAAGAGAACCTACTGGGCTTTGTGGCTGTCGTTGTTGTTGTTGCTGGTCGTGTTGGTGCCGCCGTTGGCACACGCCTGTAGGAGCTGGCAACGCCACCACCACCACCGCTTGTGCCAGGCAGAGATTTCGCTGCACCGGAGCCAAAGCCCATTGGCGCTCCATCACGTACGGCGCTGGCATCATAATCTCTGCCATCATAATTCGCATCAAAGAACTTTTTGAACCATTGCAAAAATTCGAAATTATCTTGGAATCGGCCCTTTATCAATTTGTCAATGGGTATTATCTAAAAGTAAAATGTGTGAGAGAGAAAGAGAATAATAATATGCAGTGTTTTGTTGAATGACGTGAGAAACAATACAACCAAAAGACAAGTTAAACAAAACCAAATCAATATGTAACAATTTGAGAGAGATGTGCCCACTTTAACAAAGACATAAGAAACCAAATCAACTCAAAATACGATGTGTGTTGGGTGCAGGTGTTGAAGTGTGTACTGTTGGTGCTTGGTGGTGCTGGGATGTGTATGCGTTCGGTGGTTAAAGTATAGTCATAATATTTATCTTAAGCCATTTTCGGTGTTCGGTTTTGTTGTTTTTTTTTTTTTTTTTCGCTAGACACCTACGCGCTTTTGCGTGCTTCACGTTCTTTTCGTTTTGCCCACACACACACAGACTGAATTTTTAAATGATAGTAAACGAAACAAGACACGCATTACAGCGACCCATCACCGTAACTAGCTTCTTCGTTTATCAATCTTCTGTTCATGTGCCCATTACCCGATTGAATGCGCATCGCTGACATCCGACTATTATTGATCATTTGCTGTTGATGCTGTTGGTGTAGCGACGGCTGCGGATGATGCTGCTGCTGCTGCTGCTGCGGCTGATGCTGCTGCGGTCGGCGATGCATCAGATGGAGATCATTGTTGCTGCTGCCCACACCGCTGCCGGCGTGGCTGCCACCATTGCCCAGCTTGATGCCACCACGTTGGGCCAATGGATCGTATTCACGTCCATCATAATTGGCGTCGAAGAACTTCTTGAACCATTGCAGGAACTCAAAGTTATCTTGAAAACGTCCCTTAATTAGTTTATCAACTGGTATTATCTGTTGTTGTTGTTGTGGTTGAAGTTGTGGGTGGAGTTGTTTTGGTCATTGTTGTTTCCATGCGTTGATTTGTAACGGAAATGTCAGTTAGTTACACACATTGTATTTAAGATAATCTTTTAAACAGTGTGCAGTAATTGTTGTTGTTGCAATTTCAGTGTGACCCAAATTTTGTTCATTTTGACAATAATACACAAATTATGAGCTACGTTTAATTAGTATACGTTCTAATAATAATTTAAAAAGCTCTGTAACCAATAATCAAATAAATGATGTTATTAAATTTAGTTCGCTACAAATGACTAAATTTCTCAAAAATTCTAATTTCCCTTTTTCACACTCATAATGAGTGTGTGCACTAAGGATTATCGCAACACACACACACAGCGTTGAGCTATTCTTATATAGACTTTGTAAGTGTGCAAAAATACTTGGTGTGAAAGAACATAAATCGAATTAACTAAAACTTGGCAAATATATAGTACAACAAACATATTATATATTGGTTATACCTTATCGACCGACATCTTTTTGAAGCCCGCCTGCAAGATTTTAAAGTTCTGAATGTACTCATGTTCCAGATTCGTACGAAATTTGACACGCTTGACGGGCACTGAATTTGGGAATAGCATGTCCATGAACTGACAGTAAGCGGCACCTTAAAATGTAGATAAAATATATGTATAGACCTATTAAATAGACAAATGTTATAAGGCTTACCCGTGCACAGTTCCTCAATTTTGGAGAATTGCGATTGCAGGCAATCGTTAACCCAGGCCAACATATCATGTCGCGACAAATTCTCAGACGTCACATTTGTGGAGTATACGTTAACAGCCATATTTCTGTGATCTGCTGTCCGCTTGTTGTTGATAGTGTTGTAGTTGTTGTTTGCAGCTGCAAAGATCAAAATAATGTATTTTATATTATTAAGCTTCGTACAATACATAAATGGAGATGTAGCGTGGGTGTGCCTCTAATGCTGATAATTACGATCTGACTTATTTATTTGTATTTTTTGAGTTAATTTTTTTGTTTTTGGTGTTTATGTTGTGCATTGAAGCGTCGCAGATGTGCGTGCCTCAATATCAAGATCACGATAATCACATAGACACAAAACAACAATCAAATGCAACAATTGCGGCATGTGGCATGCAGCATGTGTGGCATTTAGTTGCTCATTATTGGCACGAATGTTAGACATACGTACATATGTACATGAAAGCTATACGCTGTTTGTGTTTTCCTTTTAATTGTTTTATCAGCTCGCCAAATGTTTTTAACTAATGGTCTGAGCCATAGTCAACGGACAACTGGAATTAAAATACTCTATACGAATACAAATACGAATTTACTCACACATCTTTAATTGAATGTCACTAAGTGTACGGTCTACTACCCGTATATATATATATGTTTGTGTTTTGAAGGTCTCTTCTTCAAATTAATTCAACAAAATAAATTATTTCTTTAAATGAAACAAATCTTTTGAATGCCTTAATGTAAGCAAAGATCGAGGCCTGCTTGTCAATCCACCTACACTCAAATTCAAATCGGAAATAACATAGGAACTAACTTGAATGTATTAAGTAAAACAGAAGAAGTATAGTACAACCAAATAATATTGCGAAGATTCTCTGTCTAACCTAATAAAACTAATTGATGAAAATCGCAACATTCTGCACTTGTGTTCAATTAAGAAAAAATTCTTTTTAACGAATTTTCTCGACATCTCCTTAAGCTTCGCACACACTGCACACTGCATAAACAATAAAGCATTATAAATTATAGCACATTCTATTGAGCAAATGTAAAAAACATATTTCTTTAACTTAGTTCTTAAGTAGAGTACGAGAGCTTAAGCATATGCAAGCGACATACAGAAACACAACCCGCGCCAAGGCACAATCACGCAAAAATTTAAAATTGGAATGAAAAAGTGCACAAGCAACAAGAAACAAAAACAACGCACAGGCAAATTATGTTGTTGTATGGCGATAGCAGCAGCGCAATCCGTGCGAGACTGTGGAGCCAACGAACAATGAACTTGGACTGTGGTGGGCTGCGACTGAGACTGCGGCGGCTGCTGCTGCTGCTGCTGCTGTAGCTGTAGCTGTTGCTGCGTCTGTTGGGCGGTTTGGTTTGTCAACGCTTCGCTGCCGATGTCGATGCCGATGCTTCTTGAGCCGCCAGCAGTCAGCAGCGGGGTCTTAGTCATTGCATAGTCAACGCCTGCAGCAGCTGCAGCGTCAGCATTGTAGGCATTTGGCATTATCAAGAGCAGAATGAAATGAAAAAAAAAAAAAAACATGACCAATGCCACAACGTGGGCCCCAAAACAACACACACAACACTCACACAAATATAAAAAAACACTTCGATAAAGAAAATTATATTAGCCGACCACCAAATTGTACCTATAAATATCGGGCCAACTAGATGGCTCTGTGTGTGTTTGTGTGTGTATAGAGTTTTGCCACGTTTTAGCTTAGTGTGGCAAGTGCATTGAACCCGTTAAAACCCTATGGTTAGACTTGCTCGGCGTCCAAATACTCTGCTCTCAGCGTAACAGCAGTAAAGATACAGTAAAACTTGCATCGAGCTTAAAATACATGTTGTATGTATACTCCCCATTTCTTTGTTTACAGAGAATAAAAAGGGCGCGTAGCGATATAAACTGAAGTTGGGGCAATAGCCGGAACTTCATACAAATGTAAGTGAGTTTTTGTTCTCTTTCTGTTCCGTATTGTTATTGCTGTTGCAAGTGCTGTTGAAGTTGTTGTTGTTGTTTATTGATTGAAGTGCGCCAAGTATGGCAGGCAAAACTGCCCCAAATACACAACAAGTTGGGCAAAACTCATTATAAGGGGGTTTGTTTTGTTTTTTATGTTGACAGTAGATGATTGGTGTATGTGTGTGTGTGTTTTAAGGCGGGGGCGTTTGCCACTGATTGTTGCATACACATTGTTAAAGTAAGTGTATATGCATTGCAACGGAAGTTGTGGCAAACGGCTCGTCGTTGCCAACTAATTAAGCGCAACTAGAACGAACAGAGGGCGAACTAATCATAATAAATAATTAAACATTGGCGGCACGATATGAATATCGACATCGATTTGCAGATAATCGCCAGGCGTTGTTCACTGAGAATCGATCAATTTATTGCTCGCAAACAAACTGGTATGCGCGCTTGTGTGTGTGAATGTGTGTAACTTTTGTGCAAATGTGTGAAAATACCGGCAAGCTTTTTAGAGAGCGACGGCGTTGGTGTCAGTGTCAATGCCGCTCAGCTAGCTCAGCAATTTTAATGAAGCCAATAAAATAATAGTAGCAAGCTTAAAAGACAAAACCCAAGGCTTAAATCTGTTAAGCGCACATATGCAAACGAACATTGGTCAAAAACAATGTGCGGGGGTTGACACAGAGAGACACAGACCACAAAACAAGTTGACATTCTGGCGATGACGTCATGCAAATAAATTGGTATTGGCAGAAACAGCGAAACAGCGCACAGCAACAACACCTGAGCACAGGAAATGAGAGAAAACATATATGGCAACGCCAATCGGGTTTCAAATGCACTTTTTTTTCTTTTTAGTGGCAGGTGGAAATTTGAGTGGCAAAAAGGTAACGGCATCGACTCAGCGGATTAGCCGCAAATGCCTCTTCAAGATTTTGTAATTGCAATGCGGCTGTGGAATTTTTTACGTCTGTTCCTGTTGCAAGCGCACAGCAAGCAGAAGCCACACGCACACATTTTATTTTTGGTTGCACACACACACACACACACACATACACAAACATGAAGGAGACAGACGCGCCTGCAACACGGCGACATTTAAATGCGTACAACAGTGTTTAACACACACACACAGTGCGCAGCATGTACAGATATTTTCTCCTACTTTGTGCTCAAGTGTGCACTTGAAGTTTTTGGCAAAGCTATTTTAAAACCGCCACATCCACGAGCAACTCTCGCATTTTTTGCCGTTGAACTTTCTTTTCTGCTCACGCTACTTCTAGATTTTACCATGCACACAGTTAAAAGTAGAAGCAAAAAATGCCGCAGCCGCAACATTCACCATTACGCACGCACACACGCATAGACACTTGAAGACAGGCTTCTTTTGCTAATGCCAATGCTTTTTTGACTTGCCGTCAAGCACTCACCTATTTATATGATATTTAGGTAAATGGTTACTTATTTTAAGCCGTACTTTATAATTTTTAACGCAATTAATGACAAAGGTATCTGAACGATATGACGAACCGTTTTCACGTAGTGTTGTCGACTGCAGTGCAGTGCTGGGCAATTTTGTTAAGTGTTAGCAACGCATGCTATACAATGCAATAAAATGCCGGTGATACGATAGTTCGATATATATATATCTAACATTACAGTTATCGAGTTTTTATTTAATTTAAAAAGTTTCGCGGGCCACGCCCTTGCTTGTTTACAAAAAACGTATGAAAAATTTACAAAAACACAAAATTACACTTAATCCTAATAAATGCAACAGTTCCAACAATTTGAACATTAAATGCTCACAAATGCACAAAAATCTCCCAACCAAAATCTTTTTACATGCGGAAAACACCAAACTTTGTATCATGTCCAGCATTGTTAAGTGCCGCCTTTAAACTGAGACCCAGCACTTGACGCGTATTTGCCGGATCAATGATGCCATCATCCCACAAGCGTGCTGTGCTATAATACGGCGAACCCTCCCTTTCAAACATCTCTACAATGGGCTGCTTAATTTTCTGAGCCTCTGCCTCACTGAAGTCTTTGCCGGCACGCTTGCGCTGATCTTCGGTAATCTGGGCCAACACATTTGCCGCCTGAGTACCGCCCATAACAGAGATGCGAGAATTGGGCCACATGTACAGGAATCGCGGTGAATATGCGCGTCCGCACATTCCATAATTGCCAGCGCCATAGGAGCCACCGATGATAACAGTGAACTTAGGCACATTGGCACAGGCAACGGCAGTCACCATTTTAGCTCCATTCTTGGCTATGCCATTTGCCTCCGCATCGCGACCCACCATGAAACCTAGAAAAAGAAAATTTGTTTTTTATTTTCATCTCAAGTCCAAAAATCTTAGCTCACCTGTTATGTTTTGTAGAAAGACAAGCGGAATCTTGCGCTGCGCACACAGCTGGATGAAATGTGCGCCCTTAAGTGCGCTCTCCGAGAAGAGGACACCATTGTTGCCCACAATGCCAACCGTGCGACCATAGAGTTTGGCAAAGCCACAGACTAAAGTCTCTCCATACAGTTTCTTGAATTCCGTAAAGCGACTTCCATCCACAATGCGCGCAATAACCTCGCGCACATCAAAACTCTTCGTCAGATTGGGACCAACAATGCCATATAGCTCACGGGGATCGTAGCGTGGCTCCTCCACAGCAGAGGAATCAAATTGCGTGGACACACGGAAACTCTGCTGGCTAGACTGGAGCAACTGATCGTTGTACGCATTGGTCGCATCCGTATTTAAATTACTGACAATCTGGCGGGCCAAGTAGAGCGCATGCTCATCATCCATAGCATAGTGATCCGTTACGCCAGATGTTTTGCAATGCAAATCAGCGCCACCTAGATCCTCTGCAGAGACTTCTTCACCTGTAGCCGCCTTCACAAGTGGTGGTCCAGCCAGAAAGATGGTTCCCTGTCGCTTTACAATAATGCTCTCATCGGCCATGGCCGGCACATAGGCTCCACCAGCGGTGCAGCTGCCCATGACAACTGCAATTTGCGGAATGCCCTGTGCCGACAAGTTTGCTTGATTGTAGAATATGCGTCCAAAGTGCAGCTTATCGGGAAAGACCTCTGCCTGACGGGGCAGATTGGCACCACCCGAGTCCACTAAATAAATGCAGGGCAAGCGATTCTCCTGTGCAATTTCCTGTGCTCTTAAATGCTTCTTGACTGTAATTGGATAGTAGCTGCCGCCTTTAACAGTGGCATCATTGGCCACAACAACGCACTCGGTGCTATAAACAAGAAGATATCTTTTAATCCTTTCCCTAAATATTGAAAGTTTAATCTTACCCGCAGACACGTCCCACGCCTGTAACAATGCCACCCGAATTAACAATCTCATCACCATAGAGCTCATGACCGGCCAATGTGCTAAGCTCAAGGAAGGGCGAACCCTTGTCCAGCAAGAGATTAATGCGCTCTCTCGCCAGCAGTTTGCCGCGAGAAGTGTGGCGTTCATTGGCCTTTGCGCCGCCTCCTGTTAAAACTTGGCTGGTCATGTTGCGCAGCTGGGTGACCAATTTGCTCATCTCGCTGGCATTATCCTGCAAGTGTTTTAAGTGTTTGAATATGTGTATATATTTGGATGATAAGCAATGTCTATACCTTGTATTCCGCTGACTGCTTATCAATATCGCTGGTCAGTACATTAGCATCGCCAACGTGGATTAAACGTGTTTGGCTGCGCCTCAGTTGGCTGCAAATCGATTGCCGCAGCAGTTGGGTCAAATGGAGCTTTAGCATGTTGTCGGCGCGGCAAAGAATGGCAGCAATTTAGTGGAATTCGTTGGGGTAAAGATCAGAGAAGCGATGTTACGTCAGGTGTGGCAGTGTGTGCACAACTGCTGGTCACACCTAACATGCGATCAGCTGTCAAATGATAAGCGCCATCTGCTGTTAAAGTTGATAAACTAGTTAATCGACTGAGGCGGGAGTATGCCAGTTGAAGCTAAAATTTGTTGTTAAAAAGCGCCATCTCTCGCTGATGATTTTTTATTTTGCAAGTGGTGTGAAATTACCCGAAAATTTCCCTTAAATCCCAACAAGCAAACATAAAAAAAATAGGGACATCTCATTCATATTCCGTTACAAAAACTGCATGCACACAGATGGTTGTTTTATGCTCAATTGGATTTTAGTTGGATTGGTCAATTTTGTAGCTGAGACACTAAATTTTGATCTGCATTCAAAAATGTTGAAGAAAGAATTAAACTCAAACGCTTCTGTGCGAAGTCAAATTTGATCAATATTTTGAAAGGTTACAAGTGGAGTAACAAAAAAAACAAGCCAGAAGGCGTTTTCTTGTCAAAGTTGCCATACTTTTCTTAACGGGCAAAATACGATTTGTTGGTTCATTCCGCAATTGTAAATGAGCTAGTGATCAAAAATGAACTAGAAAACGGTTTTTTACACTGATAATAATGATATTGTATTGCAATCCATCACTGCCAGATCAATACTAGAGTACCACCCTTCCCACCCACAAAACAAATCTATTTCAAACAAATAAGTAAAGTTTTCTTTTGTATTTTGGTACATTGTGAGTTAACGCAATTTGTGGTTTCTACAACTAAGAAAACGACATCTATACATACATATGTACGTATATATTCAAAGATACTTGTTGCTATTCTAAGTGGTTCTGCGAACATTGCATTTAATTTGATTGTGCACGACGCTCTAATTGCTAACAGATACAAACGTACAGGATTAGGTTTTTAAACATTAGTCGTAAGTGTTGTAATAGTAATAATTTAGGTATATAACGCTGCTAGTAAACAATCACATGACAAACATAAAAATTGACATACTTAATTAGTTTTTTATCTATTTAAATTTCACTTAAATATATACATCATTTGATTTAACCTAGATTTAGGTAATGTGGAATTTCTTAAAGCATTTCCAAAAAAATAAAGGAATTAACTACAAAAATATGTTATTCGCCAGCGCGGTAACGATCCAGCTATATACTGCCTTCGTCGTTCAGTTCAATAATAAACTTTTGTTGTTTTGGTTCTTTTCTTACTTAATCTTAATTTTGTGCAGCTTCAACTTAAAGCCAAGCACTTCGCTTAGCACACCAGATAGCGCCGATAGGATGACCACCTTGATGGTTGTGAACAGATATGGATTGGCACTGAGACCAGAGATCTTGAACGGCGTTTCGAGCTCCTTTAGCAGATCGGCTGCCAATTTTAGTACGCTATTTGAGACCATTAGTTCCTCCTTCTTTTTAGGTTTTTGTTCGATTTGTAAATACAAATTAATTTGTTCAGTTATTAGCACCGAGACACTGCGGTATTTATGCTGTATCTTCTGGCCCAGCGTCATATAGCGCAGTAGATAGACGCCAATCGTAATGGACCAAATAAGCGCCTCCAACGTTAGATGTGTGTGCAGGTTAACCGAATCCTTTAACCACTCAACACTGAGAAATGCCAGCAGCAGCAATGTTACAATAAATGCCGCCGACACAATAATATCCACTGAGCGCTGCGGTCCACGTTTCTACAACATTGAATACGATTAGTTAAATGGGTTATAAGAGTATAAGGCAGATCGGTATTACCTTCAGGTATGAGCGCACACTCAGCCAGGTCTTGATGTTGCGCACCTTATTGAGACGAAAATGTGGCAAATTGGATTTGCGCGCGCGACGTGAAGAAGTCAGATGAGAAAAGAGTTTGGCATACAGAAATCTAAGACGGCAATCAAATTTAACATTTTACATATTTTAATAATTTTGTTGTGTTTACCGTTGCTTAAAGGTACGTTCCGCCACGGCAAAGATAATAAACAGTATGAGCGTGAGGCAAAGACGTTGCACAAAGCCCAATGCCAGCACAGTACGTTCCCATCGCGATTGGCCAAAGGCAAAGCCCAAGAGTGTGAAAAACGAGGACGATGACTTCTCCCATAATAGCTGCGGCATATAGAAATAGCTTATCTCGCTAGCCTTATCCGCATCAATTGTGATCTGCAAGCAAGAAATAATATTTTATAATAATTTTGATTAATTGTTGTTCAGCTAAGTTTGCAAAACAAACACATTACACGCATACCTCGCATAGACGACAGAACGTTGGTATTAGCGTCAGCAGAAAGGAGAAAAACACACCGATGTATATATAATCGTTGGTCACACCCAACGAATCGACGCGTTCAATAATGCAGGAGGCAATCTCTAGCACTGACATTTGTGCCTTCTTGGCATCGCGCTGATCCCAAATGGTGCAACTAACTGAAGAAACAGTTAAAACACATGATAAATGACAATAGCTGTAGCTACAGACAACTTACTGCGATCCAAGCTGTTGTGAGGATTGAGTATGGTTGTGGGTGTTATGTCCAGTTCGGGCATCTCCTCATCACTGCATGGCTGATGCTTATAGCCACCGTCATCAGACTGTTCCAGCTCGGATGTATAGCTGCAGTCGTCACTGTTCGTGGTAACGCCCAACCAATCAGTTGCGGATGTATTGCACTCTTGTGTGCCTACCGATGCTGGACTTGATATGATGTCTGCATCATCGCATTCATCCGATTCTGCACAGCTACTGGTTGATTCATTGGCAAGTTTTTCTGCATTTGCTGGCGCATTGCCATTGTTATTGGTGGAGCTATTCGTAATTGTTGTGCTACTGCTGCTGCTGTTGTTTACATTAAGACGTAAACGTAGATGACTGGTCGGAGTAATAGCTGTTGGTGTTGGGTTGCTGCAGCTGTTTGTAGCGGCAATGTTGGGTGAATGATTGTTATCCTCGCCGCTGGAACTCTTGTTGTTCAGACTCTCAAAGCCATCGTCATCGCCAATGCTGCGACGTGCTGCATAATTGGGTTCCAAGCGTGCACCAGCACTTGGCCCCGTCTCAATGCTGGACGTTGGCAATTCGTTCTCATCGAATGTGGCATAGATTTGTATTGGTGTATGCCAATTGACATTGCGCTTCTTATGTGGACTTTCACCCACATGCTTGAGATCGTATAGCGGTTCGATGAGTGTTGTGCTATCAGCCGCTGCTGCTTGATGATGAAGTATGGTGTTTGGTATGGCAGTTGTACTGGGAAAGGTATCATCACTGGCAGCTGGAACGCAATTACAGGGTTTAGTCTCTGAGCTAACTGGTGTTAAGTCGGCGTTTAAAGGCGTCAATTTGGCACGTCGTGCATTTAATGAATGACTGATGTTGGGCTGTGAAATATCCGATTCCGATGGACGTAATCTGCGTAATAAAAAAAAAATACAACATAGAATAAAAGTAAGTACGCTAGCACTCTCCAAACTAACCGCACAAACTTCTTGCGTCGCCGCAGACGCGGCTCCCTGGGCGCATTGCTCTTCTCGCCAAGTGTGCCCATGGAAATTCGACGCAATTTGCTTTTGTTGGTGTTTGATCCAGTCGCAGTATTCGTTGCGACTATCTGTGAGTGTATTAAACTAATCAGCAAACTTAGCGCACATGGTATTAGCAGAGCACTAAGCATATCCGCACTCTCCTCCGCCACATGTTGCTGATGCTGCTGCTGCTGCTGTTGTTTATCAGCAACACTTCCAACATCTTCGAGAACTGTTGCATTGGTTTTCGGCTCGTAGACAAGCGGCGCAATGCGATTGTTGTGCAGTATATATATGGCCCAATTGATCAGTTGTGTGACGTAGAGACAGAGTATGAAGCCGAAGGCGTTTGGCGTTGTCTGTTTTACCCACCATTGCGCGTAAAGGGGCAGCAAGAGGTAACGTAATATTGCCAAACGAATGACAGTAAGAAGAGTTTGTTTTGGCTTTGCCTTGGGAAATGTAGAGCCTGTAAATAATAAATCATAAATATATGTTTACGAATTTTAAATCAGTATGAGTATTAGGTAGTTTCACCTCGCACTAGATCCACATCGATAAGCTCGGTTTTGAGTTTCGTATTCTTTAAATTGATGCTATTGAAGCCATCCAAAATGCGCTGCTCGACGGTCTTTTCCCATTCTTGTTTATCATAGGTGCCGATTCGTTTCTGGTACCTGCAAAAACATACGCAACAACGGCACTGTAAACAATCAAACAGTCTTAGTTGTTTGTCAATTAGTGTTGCAATTGCTTACCATGCGACAATTTCATCCAATTTCATATTAATAATAACATAAAACAGCTAAATTGTTACGCGCCCTGCTAACGAGAGAAACATAGAATTTAATTCAAATCATGGTTATTAAGGAACACAATTACTTGAATTGCTGCCAAACTAAACAAAATTCTGTTATACTCTTCTTATTGCTCATGGGTAGAAAGGCTTAGGAAGCATTTTCAGAGACTATAAGACCCAAATACTTAAAATGTTGGAACACCAGAGGCAAATCATGTTTACTGTTATTATAATACTTAATGTATGCAAAAAATAAAATTGGACAAGTCATAATTCTATGCGACAGGGAATCTCCTAGCCAAGCTTTCTTGAGACTGTAGTTTTAATGTACTAAAACATATTTCTCTTAAAACACTTTGCTTTGGAAAACAGCCACACATGTTAATTTAAAACCAGTTTCAAAGTAAACACTTTGGGTAAAACGTACAACAATGCTTTACTTAACAAGCAGAAAACTACATATATATAAAACTTATCTCTTGACAACGGCTTTCAATGACGAAAGCTGTAAAGACCCCATGGGAAAACCCATTATAGTCGTAACAGAGGAAATTTATATTCGTTCTATAAATAAAATAAACATTTATTTCTGACACCCTATAAGCAATCTCAATGAATCAAGGCAAATTTTAGTTTACGGAAATGCAACTTGACAAAAGCAAAGAGTATACAAAGGTCGCACAGCTGGAAATACAATCACAACAACATACATGTGTATACATTTGCCAAAGCGCTTCAAGCAGCTGATAACTTTCACCTTCACATTGATACGCGATAAAAAGCTTATTGTTGAAAAAGAACTACGATTATGAATGTCATGTCTTGCAAGTGTATCAACTGAAAAATTATTGACAATGTACATAAAATTGCGTCGCACTCGAATTGAGGAAAACACAAGTTTCGTTTTGTTATTTATTTGGTATTCGGACGGACGGCTGGCTGGCTGTCACTAGAGCGCCTCTGCAATGCTTCCGAGTTCAAGGTGAGCCGTTTCTATGTGTTTACTTAGGCATTTTCAAGGCAAATATATATTAAGCACATTAAATCAATATACTTTGCATTCATCAAAGTTCAATTTACCTAAAATTTGACAATTGCTAATCGATTTGCATACACTTCCAAGCAGGCGCGCTTTGTTTTCTTTTCACTATATTGATAATTTTGGCTTTTAGTTCCGTATTCTACCACTTGTTGTGTTTGTTGTAATTATAAATTTAGTATGCACTACGCATTCCAACGATTGTTTGCTGGTGTTTGCACTTGCATTTACGGCCGAAATAATCAATTGACAAAATAGAACACGAAACGACGTCTTCCTCCCACGAAATTTGTGAGATATGTGTGCAGTGCGACCGAATTTTGACTGAGAGAATATATCAAACAAATGAGTTTCTAAAGGCGGTCATACTTAAGTATCGATTGTTGATTTTGATTTGCACATAACGATATTTGTTGCCCGATGCCTATCGATAGAAAAAGTGTTGCTATCTAGCACGTTAGTATCGACACTTTAAATTTTTAAATGAGCTGTAACGTGTTAATTTACCACGCTTAATAATTATAATATTTAATAATATGAAAAAATATTCAAATTGTTAAATATTTAACTGTTTTCTGTGCACATTTAAAAGATTCAAATCTGGGCTTTTAATTTTAGTTACATTATTTGTATTTGGCAAATGGCGTATTACTCTAAAAGCCTTTAAATAAAACGTCTTTAAAATAATAATATGAATATCTTAGTTTACATACATGAATCACACGTTTTGGTTTCTTTCAATTCTGCCATGTGCTCGCAGCTGTTGCAATTTGGATACATTTACGCATTTTACAAATGCTCTTCACACTTTGCTTTACGCTGTGTTTACATACATACATATACAATACATGGGGCACTTTGCATGTTTTGTTTTTACAGGAAATTTCGTAAGACCACTGAGCGTCTCTACGTACATATATTTGTTTATATAGATTGTTGTCGAGATGCATAAACAAAGAATTGCAACGTAAAGCAGGCGATGGAACATTGCTCTCGCAATACCCAACAAATCCCACCACACTTTTGTACGATCTTGCATCGGATCGTTTCTCGCTCTTTTGCTCTTTCCGAAAGCTATTGACAAAAAGCTAAAGCGCCGGAAATATAAGATCCCTAAAGCTCGCCTAGGCCTCTTGAATGGAACTGAATGTTCACCAAAAGACTTTCAGTTGCGAGCGGACCTCTGCACGGAGTGGAACAAAATTTGAAAACTGAAAAGAGTACAGTCCGCGGAAAACGTTCAATTAATAGAAATTTATATATAATCTTATTTTTACATATATACCAACATATATTTTTGCCCGTACATATAAATGCCCACAAAGTATATGTATTAGTGAACGCGAAAGAAATAAGATTTCAACTAAAAATAGTGCCTTAATTTTGAAAGAAAAAAAATTAATAACGACAACGCAACTAAACGACGAATTTTGCAACAACTAAATAAATAAATACATAAATAAATTCACACTTACACACACAAGTACGCATGTTTGAGTTAAGAGTTTAAGTAAAAACTAAAAAAATCGCAACGGCTCAACTAAATTAGTTGAAAGCAAAACGTATTGAAAGAAATCGAAAGATGACTTTCACGCGATTAAAAACTCTGACATTGCTCGTGTGTACGTTACTGGCACTCAGTTTTCCCGGATATGTGAATTGCGCTAACAAAAAAGGATCGCAGCCAGCAGCAGCGGCGCCGCCGCTAGAGCCCGAGGCCGTCATCGAGGAGGTCAATGCCAAGCAGTTGGAAAAGCTTTTGGCCGACAAGGATTACGTTGCCGTTTTCTGGTGTAAGTATACATACACACACATACACAAAGTATGTAGATATATACAAACACAAGTGTAGTGGGCTAGTAATGTGCGAGATATATGTATATGAGATCCGGGCACTGCGATTACCTTTCGATTTAATCGTCTTCAACGCACAAAGGCCGTGCGACTCGAAATAGTAACAGAAGCCATATTATATAAAATTTTCTCTAGTGAAAATTCTAAAAATTCGCATACAAGTGAAAATATGTGAAAAATTTCGTTGTACGAAATGTCTCAAGATTTTCTTTCGGTTTATTTTTTTGTTTTATTTTATTTTATTTTTTTTCTTTTCCTTTTGGTTGTAGACTCTGTTCGTTTTTTCGCTTTTCGTTTCTATTTTTCCCCCTGTAGTATCTTTTGCTTTCTGTTTATGAGCAGCAATCGCTTCGGCTGTGAGAAATAGCCGTTGTTGTTCTTTTTTCTCATTTTTTATTTTAGTGCTTTCTGCCACATTTCGATGTGTGTGTGTGTCGTCAGAGTTTTTGGCTTTGTGGCTTTGGATTTTTAATAATTGGCGCAAAACGCATGTCATGAAAAATTGGCCAGTAAATACGATAGGCAGCCATACATAATTGTTATTAGCTAGCGAAAGTAAGAATAATATTTAAAAAAAAATTCTCAAATTCCTTTAATAGCAACGTTTACTTTCTCCACAGCCATACTGTGCTTTTAATAGGCTGCCATTAAAGACTTTAATCGAATAATTTGTTAGCGTATAAAAACATATAAATTGAATGCTAAACTCGCATAAACAAAACGCCGCATGCTTATAATTTATCAACTTAAAAATAGCTGATGATAAAACATTTTTCCAAGCGACAATCACCTTCGAATTGTGTTACTCTCTATTATGTTAGACAATGCCACAAGTTAATTCAAAAATCAACTTGAACTATATTCTAAAATTTATTAAGTTCATTAGTAAATATGTATACGAAAATAATTAAATTCGTTATAGCTTTGATTGGTCAAAAGAAATAGGCGGCTGCGCACTGTATGAAATTTTCCATGATCTGGATGTTTTTTTTTTGTTGACACTGAATTTATTTATGTACATGAAATTTGTATGAAAATCAGCCTGAGAATTGCCTACGCAAATGACGGCTAATTGTAAATTGAAATTCGCTTGCAATTCGCTTCAAGCATTTATATACATACATACATACATATGTATTTTATATGCTGCAAACTAAAGTTTGTTTATTATTTCAAGTAGAATGCTATTAATGTTATTGCAGTATCTCGGCAACCTGTGAGCGAATAACAAATGAAATCAATTTGAACCAAATCAAATAATGCGTATACGTAATATGGATACAGCATCTGTTTCGTTGACTCAACGCTTATTAAAAGCTATAAAGCCAAATGGAAACATATACAAAATACAAAACGAAATGAAGTTCAAATATTAAAAACCAGTTAAAACTGCTTTTAACTGCAGTACAAAACACAAATACCAAACTTATTTACTTTTGTATTGTGAATAAAATTTTTGAATTGAATGTATGTAGATGATGTACTTCATATATTGTAGATTGTATAATATAAGGGGCATGCAACCACCCAAAACTGATGCCGCCAACACATTGGCAAAAGCGTTTTGTGGTACAATTCATTTCCCGATTAGTGACTGCATAAATTTTTATGAATTAATTTAACAAAATTCTTTTGGCAGTTGTGCACACACATTAATAGCTGACCATATTTACATATAACATATACTAGCATGCATGCATGTATATTTGTACGATATACCCTATAAGCCATAACCAATGCAAATTGCTGCTGCTGCAGTTTCTGTCATTTCATTCACGAGCCCCAGAATGCCATTAGCGGTTCTTGCTCTTTATAGTTTGTTTAAAAGGGCGAAGTAGGGGGGCTGCAATACCGATGATGCATCCTGTATCGCTATGAATAATCGCCGCGGCATTTGGCGTCACACGCGACAGTTGTTAGCCGTCAATTCATGTTCAGTATCTCTATGCACTTTCCGCGAATCTCTTTCACTGACAAACAAACAAAAATAATCATAATAATGATAATTATGTTTTACATGATCATTAATTGCTGATTTGCTTGCAGATGCACGTAGCTGTGTGACCTGTGATAAGGTTTTAGCGGAACTCGAAAAAATCGACGATGACACCGATTCCTTCGGTGTGGATTTTGTGAAAATTAACGACAAACGACTAGCCAAACAATATGGCATCAAGAACTTCCCGGCACTCACTTATTTCAGGTAAAAGACATCAACAGCAAATCGAGGCAAGCTCTGTACTTATATGCATCCATTGCATTTATTAGGGAAAAGGAGCCAATCATCTATGATGGTGATCTTATGGATGAGGAGGGCGTGCTCGATTTTCTAACCTCGCTTGAGGCCATGGATCTACCCGATCGCATCGAGGAGGTCAACGCAAAGATATTGCTTAAGATTATTGAGGATACAGATTTTGTTGCCGTTTTATTCTGTAAGTACAAACTATTCTCTCCTATTTTCTCTCTCCTTTTCTCTTTCTATCTGTTCTTCTTTCTTTATCTTTAACTATGATTTCTTATAATATTTATTGGTCGATTATTTTGATTATGTTTACTTCAAAGCAGTTGCAGTTTTTAGCGTTCAAAGAAAACATATTTAATTCAAGCGAAACAAAAACAAAAACAAAAAACCAAAACAGTTAAGCTCTCTTGTGACTAAAATTCATACAAATTAGGTACAAACTACAAATACTTTATTGCCTATTAATGTATATATCAACTATATACCATATGATAATTTTACAATTAACTTTAATGTACTGTATTTCAACTAACAAAGGCGCACAACGGCGGCATTTTAACTAAATATACACATATATATATATTATTTGTATACTCTATATTTAACATAACGGTGGGCGGTAATTATTGCCCCAGACATTTTTAAGCATACCATTTAAATATAAGTAAATATATTTCTATATGTATGCGTTGTATCTATTTAAACGATAACAGGTCCTGATCATGAAACATGCCCACCCAGGGTTATGGGTAAGTTTGTGCATATGTTAATGGGTTGCCTTTTGACTTGTGCCATTTCCCACCCCCTTCTCACACACAACCCACTTTTTCAATTAAAAGATCAAACTATCTCAATTTAATATTACTTTTTCCAACCCAAAACCAACAAATTTTTGCAATAAACAACAATAAATTACTACATATGCACAAAAAAAAACGTCACCAACGCCGTCAAATAACGCCCCTATTTATGTATAGACATATTTATATTTGTAAATATATTTTATCCGCATATGTAAATATGTAAAAAATCATCTCTAACTGTATGCCCTGTTTATGCATAAATGTCTATATCTGTTGCCAGCATTTAACGCCTTCTTAACTTAAGTGTCGTAGCAAAAACTAATTGTTTCTTCTAGGCAAAATAAGCAAACAATTTGTGATTTCGTGAAGGACCAAAAGTGAATTTTTATATTGCTTATATACATATACGTACATTTTGGAAAATTTTATAGGAATAACTTATGTTAGAATTGTTTAGTTTTAGTATGGAAAAATGTGAGTTATGAAAAAAAGTATTAGAGATTTGCAACTACAGACACAACCGACTACGGAACTTGAATTAGTGAAGAAAAGAAAAATGTAAAGAATAGCGTCTAATAATGCGTCTCCTAAAAAATAAAAAAAAGGACCAACTTGTGTTGAATTTGGTACAAAACTTGAGTTTCCAATTCAATAAAACGACTCGGAATATATATGAAACGGTTTCGCGATGTGTAGTTGCGCCTAAAGAATATATTATCCCAAAAACATATTCCATACAACATTTTTGTAATTGCTTTAGATGCCAAATATCCATTAGATAAGTTTTGAACCAACAACTGTGTTACATATTGCTATTATTTTTCAATTCTCTTCCCTAATGCTTTATTTTTTAAATTGAGTGAATTAGCTAGTAACGCGTTAAGAGGGATTTCTGGCAAACAAATTGGCTTTGGTGTATATTTTAAAGCCGCACGAGAAAACAAAAAAATGTGTAGTCAAATATTACGTATACGTATAAAAATAAATAAGCAAAAACAACAACAGGAACTACATAAAGAAGAAGCAGCCTTTACAGATGAATGTCTGGGCTCAGCGCCAGACTACATACATATGTTTGTTGCCCGGCGCGACCGAGTGTTATAGAAAACACATCAAAAGCAACAGCGACAGCAACAAACACACAGGCACATCTCAAAATTTTTGTAACAATCAGTTTGGCTTGTCCGTTTTATCAAATTGTATTACCGAATTGTTGGAGGTATCAAAATAGATCAGTATCACTGCTTATACAGTCATCTAGATGGAAATATCTTGGCAATAAGCTTATGAAACAAAGGAAATGAACAATTCTTTAGAGAAAACATAAACTTATTGGGCTTATGGCAATATAGGTGGGGCGGGGAAAAGCAGCAACACCAAAGTGAAGCAAGTATATATTTGTTTTTGTTTTAAGCTCTCTTTTGTATTGTTGTTGCTGTCTTTTTTTCTTTTCCTTTTTGTATTTTTCAACACATCAGAGCCACCTACAATTTTTGGTTTATAAATAGAAACTCAAGCAGTTGGTTGGCCAACAAAATAATTTTTTTTCGTTGCTGTTATTTTTGCTCAATTTTCAGACAACTAACTGTATACGCGCGTGCATATATCTATGTAAACGCACATACACACACACTCACACACGCATACATTGTATGTGTTCATACGGCGTACGTATGTATATGTACCTATACATATATCAATACAACATGTATTTTTATAAAGCGCAGACAGCGCACAAAAGGTCTTTGCATAGATGATCAGCATGTAGGTGAGACAAGTACAAGATATTTTCTGCCTTCTTCTATTCAGCATCCATTGTTTTGCCTTTTGTCGAAATTTCTCTAAGCGCATCGGCAAATGCACACGATTTTTGGTGCAATCTCTTTTCTGCTATACCCTGTACAAGTGTCTTCAAAGTGCATTTGATGGCAGAGTAATTTTTTGACAAAAGTCAATTTCAGATGTCTTTAGAAAACAAAAAGTAATTAGTATGTTAAAAATCGTCAACCTTTAGAGCTTACAATTTTTAATCCATATACAGTGAGACCTCTTTGAACGGTCAGCCCTCTTATAGCCCATTAAAAGGGTATTCAAACGTGCACTTATTTACACTCAGTTTTTTGGTTATGTCTGTTTGCCTCAAACTGCAGACAGACAGCAGTTTTAATTGCTTAAGCATACAGCAATACATCAAGATGCTGGCACACACGAGCCGGCATGGATGTCATTATGGGCAGCTCTTTAGTTGCAGCCAAATGCAATTTTACATAATAAATATATATGTATGTTTGTAGTATGAATAGATTTAGTGGTGCGAGTATTTTGTGCCAGTGTGCGCCGACTAGCACACTTACTTGCACTATTTTTAGAATTTGCCCAAGTCTGCGGCGAATTCATTAATGCATTTTGCATACTAAATACAAGTTTTCAGAAAAATCTGTCAAAACTATAAACATAAACATTTTTAGTCATTGGCGCTCCACAGTAATATGTAAATGCATACATGTGTCTGTGTTTGTGTTTGTGTGTCTATGGCCTTGCCACCTTGACGATACCCACTCAACCACTGAAAATAGCTCCACAGATATTTATTATCATATATTTTTGTTTAAATGTTTAGCTTGAGGACATTTTTCTTTTCTTTTCATTTGTTTTATTTATTTTTCTCAAAATTCTTTTGGTTTTTTCTTAAAAAACAATTAAATATAAATTATAAATGTTTTTGCAAGGTTTTCTATATTAAAAACAAATATACAAATACTTGAATTTAAATTTGTATTAGATAATTTACCTCTCAGAACTTATATTACTTTACTATATATATGTTAATATATACGTATATATCTTTGAAGCACACAAATCTGCTGCTAAAAGTCATTTTAGATATAGCTTATAGCAGTACAATAGAATTATTAAAAACTTAAAACGTATTTCAAAGGAGGGAAAAATATATGAATATTGAGATATATAAACATTTTTGAAATAAATCAAAAGTAAAAAGGATGCTGTATTTTAAATTGTATTGATTCAACTTGTAAAATAAATACTTTAAATTGTGGTCAAGAATATTACGTATACGCAGCGCATGCTACAACGAAAGCTTAATAAATACTCATGCAAAGAGAAATTGATAAATATCGCAAGCGCAATATAAATGACAAGAAAATGAGAGCGAGCTTTTAAAAAGCAAGAAGAAGTGTATAAATGAATAAACAAAGAGCACTTTTGAAAAAGCCCCGTGTATAAGAAAAAGTAAATTATTTTTTCATTTAACAATTTGATTGTTCGTTGCTCTGGTTGTGGTTGAGGGGCGCATTTTGCAACAGGTTGTAAACAAAGAATATTATTAGTATGCATTGCTCTTCTTGATTCCGAACACAAACGATTTAATTTTGACGGTCAAATGAGATTTTCAACACCATTGCTTTATCCAAATGGTCCAAAACAATTCGCAATTGTTCTGAGTTCCTGCTATTTTATTCTTGTTTTGCATGCACCTTTTGTACTATTAACGTTTATCATACCTGTTGCACACGGAAATGGAACTGTAAAAATCTTTGTATTTTACTTGTAACATCCTCTTTTAAAACAGCCCAAAACAGGCCCACCAAACAAATTTTTAGCCCGTTCTACGGAAATAATACCCAATACTAATAGAATGTTTGCTGTATTAGTATAAAAAAAAGCAAAAAAATCAAGTCTAATGTCAACCGTTGATTGAGTAGAGTTACAGATGCCAAAAAGTCTAATCTTTGCCTACATCGTCTATCAGATAAACAGCAGTGCCGCAAATGTGCCAAGGCCCTGCAAGAATTGGAGAATATTGACGATGAGGCTGACCAGCTTGGCATTGGTTTTGTGAAAATACACGACGAGGCATTGGCCGATGAATACAACTTGGGCAATCTGCCGGCGTTGGTATATTATCGCCACCAGACTCCGATCATCTATGAAGGTACAGAATATCCAAAATGCCCTTAAACGTAGTGGTTGCTCCCCACATTTCTCACAAATCATTCAATATCCATAAAGAAAACATTAGAACATATCGTTTTGAGTGTTCTTGTTCTTAATTATCGAACTGTGTGTCTGTGCCGCAGGTGAACTGCAGCGTGAGGAGGATGTCTTGGAGTGGTTGGTGCAAAATAAATCAACCGGTGACGAGGACGATGTTATCGAGGATGTTACCTCCAAGACGCTATCAACGCTCATAAGCAATATCGATAATTTGGTTGTGCTATTTTGTATGTATAATGATCGATATCTTGTCGAAAGCACATCAAATAAAATCACATAACATCTACAGATGATCATGGCAATGATGATTCGATGACCGTGTTGGAAGAGCTAGAACAAATCGACGATGACTGCGATAAGCATGGCATTCAGTTTGTTAAAATCGATGATGTCAAGGCAGCATCCGATTACGGAATCGATTCGGTACGGAAAAATACACAATACGTTTAAATAGCGCAAGTCCACAATATTGATAATGATGCATTTGTAGATTCCGGCAATTGTATATTTTGAAAAAGAAATTCCAAACATTTACGATGGCGATCTCATGGATGAGGAACAGATACTGAAATGGTTATTGGGACAGTTGGAACATGATGAGATCGAGGATGTCACCGATGAAATGCTCGATACTATGATTAAAGAAGGACGCGTCATTGCTGTGCTGTTCTGTAAATATATAAGATTGTCCAAAGTAATCAATATGGCGCTTTTGCTCATCCGAAGTGTTTTGCAGACGACAACAACGACAAGAAATCCCAGAAGGTTCTAGAAGAGCTTGAGAATATTGACGATGAATGCGACGCTTTGGGCATTACTTTTGTGAAAATCGACAATCCTGAAGAGGCCGTTGAATATGGCATTAATAAAGTTCCTAAACTGATATACTTTGAAAAAGGCATTCCAACTATATACGAGGGAAATTTGGAGGATGAGGAAAAGCTTTTAAAATGGCTCGAAGAACAAACAAGTTCCGATCAAATCGAAGATATTACCGATGAAATGTTGGATTTGATCATCGAGAAAATGCCACATGTTGCAGTTTTGTTCTGTAAGTGATTTCCCACAACAAAATTTAAGCCCCCCAAAGATTCAAAATGGATATCCCATCGTTACTGTAGATAATGTATAGATCGTATATATAAGAATATAACATTTTAAATGTTGTACTTTGTAAAAGCAGGGTGTGTCTGAGTGTCTTCGATCTAATCGTAACCCAACAAAAGCTGCCTCATGCTTGATGTGCTTCCTTACTAAAAAATTAATTTCAAAGACGCTTTAACTAACCCATAAAAAACTAATCCGGTAATTTTCTAGTTTTTCAGGAGAAAACACTATCGGGAATATAAATTTAAAAAAAAAAAAAAAACATTTTACAGTATGAAAGTAGTTGCAATTAGAGAGCTTTTTAGTATTTTGAAACTTCTAAAGGCCAAAATAATTTTTCCTTATTTGCTTGGTACTTGTAGAGCTCGTTAATTATGTTTGACTTCAAACTTTTCACAGATGACAAAGATCAAAAGAAA
This sequence comes from Scaptomyza pallida, assembly GCA_018152965.1. NCBI lineage: Eukaryota > Metazoa > Arthropoda > Insecta > Diptera > Drosophilidae > Scaptomyza > Scaptomyza pallida. The sequence goes on along the minus strand of JAECXP010000005.1, from coordinate 4,568,889 downwards.
TCACAGAAAATCCTCGCAGAATTGGAAAACATTGACGATGAGTGCGATCAGAACGATATTGCATTCGTGAAAATCGATGACGATAAGGAAGCCAAAGAATGGGGTATTGATGAAATACCATCTATTGTACTCTTCGAACGTGGTATTCCACATATCTACGAGGGTGATCTGATGAAAGAAGACGAGCTACTTGGTTGGCTAGTTCATCAGAAACGGTATTCCGAAATTCCCGAGGTCACGGACGAAATGAAGGATAAATTGGTTGAGAACACGGAACATTTGGCAGTTATTTTCTGTGAGTATTCCGTGTTAAGCATCTAAACATCAAGGCATAATAAAATTTGCATTTACAGATGACAAGGAAGATAAACAGGACATGCGAATTTTAAACGAACTTGAGAATATTGATGATGAGCTCGAGAAGGAAGGCATCGTCATTGTGCGCATTGATAATGCTGCCGAAGCTAAGGAATATGGACTTGATCATTTGCCAGCGCTTATTTACTTTGAAAATAAGATACCCGCCCTGTATGAGGGTGATCTGATGAACGAGGATGAGGTCCTTGAGTGGCTGCTGGTGCAAAAGAAAACAGCTACTATTGAGGAGGTCACAGATGAGATTCTCGTTAATCTGATCAATGAACATGAGTATGTTGTTGTGTTCTTTACTGGACCCTGCGAACCAGGCGAGGCCTGCGATCACACTTTGTCGGCGTTGGAAAGCATTGACGATGAGTTGGATGAGGCTGGTATCATATTTGTTACCACTGAGGATACGGGCATCGCTAAGAAATATAACGTCAAATCCTATCCACGATTGGTGTTCTTCAGGAATCGTGATCCATTGCACTTTATGGGTGATTTAGATGACGAAGATGAAGTCTTGGCATGGATCACCGATGACGAAACCCTTGAGATTCCCGGTAAAATTGAGGAGGTCAATGTTAAAATGTTGGACAAGATTTTGGCGGAAAATGATCACGTTGTTGTGTTCTTCTGTGAGTTACCTAAGGTTGCTAAGAAAAGCTTTCATAACAAGCAATTCCGGTTTCTTTTTTTAAGACGCGGAGGGAGATAAAAAGGCACAGAAGATCCTCAACGAACTGGAAAACATCGATGACGAATGCGAGGAAAAAGACATCGACTTTGTAAAGACATCCGACGATGATATTGATAAGGAATACGATTTGCCCGGTTTGCCAGCGCTTGCATTTTATAGACATAAGTTTAGAACAATTTACACTGGTAAGTAAATGCGCAAAACCAAAAACACATTTTGAAATGAATGATACGCTATGAACGATTTGATTCTATCGACACATTTTTTTAAAGGTGATCTGATGAAGGAAGAAGAAATTTTGGAGTGGGTTATCGATTTGCATGAATCGACTGCGGATGTCATCGAATCGGTCGATCGGAAAACGCTGCAAGTGTTGATCAACGATGTTGAGCATCTCGCTGTTTTCTTCTGTACGTTCTTACAAAATGTTAAAGGTAAACAAAATACTAATCAATGTTTTTTGGCATTGGCAGACGATGACGAATGTGAAACATGCCCTGGAATTTTGGAAGAACTGGAAAATATCGATGATGATACCGATAAGCATGGCATTCAGTTTGTCAAATCCAATGACGTAAAGCTGGCTCATGAAATTGGCATTTTCGCATTCCCTGCTCTAGTCTACTACGAGACAGGTGTTCCGATCATGTATGATGGTAAGAAGACATACATCAACAAACACTTTTCTTTGTCACATTTGTGAACGTAACTATTCATATATTTTTAGGTAATCTCAAAAATGAAAATCGTGTGCTGCAGTGGTTAATCAATCAAAAGAGTAAGCGTTCTTGTTTCAAATGTTCTCTCTGCTTTCTAATTCACGCTCATAAGCCAAACATTCAGAATCAAATCAGTTGAGTCAACAACATCTTGGCTAAAGAGATTGCATATCAAAACCCAAGCAAGTCGGATATATCCAAATATCATTCTACCCGTTTATAGCCATTTTTAAAGAGCAAAACGTAATGAATACTTTTGATATATATATACATATATGATATATACAATAGGCAACGAGGACGATGGAAGTGATGAAAAAATAGTTAAGTTGAGCTATCCAAAAGAAAGTGATCTGGAAAAGAGAGCAAAACTAAAACGCCTACAACAAGCAATCCGAAATCAAAAATTACGAAAACATTCTCACGATGACGCTGACAATGGCGACGATGATGACGATAACGACGACGATGACAATGATGACGATAATGACGACAACGATGACGATGACAATAATGACGACAACGATGACGATGACGATGACGATGACGACAACGATGACGACAACGATGACGATGACGATAATGACGACAACGATGATGATGACGATAATGACGACAACGATGACGATGACGATAATGAAGACAACGACAACGATGACGATGACAATAAGGATGACGAAGACGACGATGCTGAAGATGGCAATGGCAATGACAATGACGATAACGATGAGGACGGGGATAACGATGACGATGACGATAATGATAACGATGACGATAATGATGATGATGACGATAATGATGATGATGATGATGAAGATGGTAAAGATAACAACGACGATAATGATGACGATGACGATAATGATGATGATGATGATGATGATGATGATGACAATGACCATGACAATAACGATAACGAAGACGATGATGATAATGATGATGATGACAAAGGCAATGACGATAATGATAACGATGAAGATGATAACGATGACAAAAATGATAACGGAGACGACGACGACGACGAAAAAGATGATGATAAGGATGACGAAGACGACAATGACGATGACGACAAAGATGACGATGACGATGACGATGACGATGACGGAGAAACAAATAACAATGACGATGACGATGACGAAGACGACAACGAGGACGATAATGATGACGATAACGATGGTGATGACGATAACGATGATGAAGACGACGATGATGAAGAAAATCAAGATGACGATATTAACAATAGGGCTGATGACGATGACGACGATAATGATAATGATGACGATGATGATGATGATGGCAATGATAATGACGATGATAATGACGATGATAATGACGACGATAATGACGACAATGAAAACGATAACGATAATGACGACAATGACGATGACGATGACGAAGAAGAAGACATCAGCAAGCAAATATATAAGCATAAAGCTAAAGGCAGAACGATACATCGACTTTCTGATCTTTGCGCGGGTCATCTTATAGATGAAATAGGTAATTCGTGAATGTGAGTTGCCATTTCCGCACTAACTGAAGTTATTTATTGTTGTGATCTCCTTCCTGACCTGCAAAACAAAAAAAAACCCCAAACAACTTAAGCATTCCAAAATAATGCACACCACATTAATTATCTATCTACAGACCTCGGTAAAAGGATTTCTAAAAATGCATTTCACAAAGGTAAAAAAAAGCATCACCTCGCGATTATCTTTATGTGTTGCTCATAGCTTTTGTGATAAAGAAATTCATTTACACCCATATGACAACAGAAATAACAAAGAAATTGGAGATTTGCTATACACACATCTAAAGATCTTTAAAGCCACGTCAATGTTTTCCTTCTTGAATGTTTTAAGACCTATCCAAAGCTTTTTGATACCTCAAACCTTGTATTAAGTTCCTTATCCAAAAACTTCTATAAAAGTTTACAAATTTTGGTTAAAAAACCAATACAAAATAATGCAAAAATCATAGCTGACACAATGTTTCGAAAAAATAATCTCAAGAAAATGTATTTCTTACGTTATATTTTACTTTTTAAATATCATCATTTCTACAAAGGCAACAAAATAATAAGAACAAGAATTTGTTAATAACTTCATTAATTTGATTATTGATAAAATATTATTATCTTAATACTTAAGTCAACATTTTTATCGTTTTATTTATAATTAATATCGAAGCCGATCTGCTAAATATTTATGCAACCAAAAACCAAATGCGTCTTTGTGCAACATGAATAACTCAAACAATGTATGAAGTAATTTCAATTACAAAAAATGTACAACATTACAAACATTAAACTCTAGTAAAACAAAAAATTAATTAGGATTGAAAACCTGTACAGTCAGCATCAAAAGCATTTTGTCAGTTATTAGTTGAATAGCTAAATTTATTTTAAAACGATTTTAAAATATTGTTCATTCATAAAGCACGCTTTTATACTCTAGAAAGAAATCAATTTATCAATATAAATAGAAAAAAATTTTGCAAGAACAAAAAAAATACTATGAAAATCGTACTAACTGCTCTCTGTGGTAATTTTGAACGTTTTGAAAAATAAAAGCATCTTTTACGACTTTTATTTTGAATTTCTCGCCTATTCTTTATGCACTTTTGTTTACTATTGATTATCTCGCAATAATCTTTCTTGTTAGCGATTTCTTAAAAAAAAAAAAAACAACAAATAATTTAGAACTAAAACAATCTGACAAAATGTTTTTGTTTGTTTGCTCACACAGATGACGAATGTTTCTATGTTGGATTGGGTCACGACGGCCATTCAGCTAAGCGCGGCAACAGTTTTGTGCCCAACGATTACAAACCATTCCAATGCTGTCCAACCAAATTGGAGAAGTCAACGAAAGTTCCTAAAATGACGGCCCAGCGCATCGGACACAGCGATGGTGAATCCAACAAACGTCAAAGTGGCAATTTCAAATTTGCCTCCACAACCAGCACTCCAAGCAAACCTGCAGCCAAGCCCCTTGCACACAAGAAGCCATCCAAACATAGCAACAACGATGACAACGATGATGATGACGATGATGATGATAATGATGATGATAATGTGCCTCTGGTGAAGGTCTCATATGCGAACAAGCGATCTGGTCAAGCGGCTAAGAAACCCATCCCCAAGGTGCAGCAGCAAGACGACGATGCATCACTTGAAGTAGAGAAGACAAAGAAGTCGTCGAAGAAGTCGGGCAACAAGCTGAACGTTAAAACCGGTACGTCGCGTTACCCCTCAAGAAATTAAGAAAATTTTACCAATACATAAATCATGTTTTATTTTTTTGTTTTGTCAAAATTGTAAGACACAAACTACATTCAGATTGTTTAGTTTTGATTCATTATGTTTTAATTGTATAATTTGTTGTGCACACACACACACACACCACCCATCCAATACACGAATACAGACATATCTGGTTGTAATTTGATTTGTATATTTCTCTCTCTCTTCTCTTTTTTTTTGTGTCTTGCAGGCGTTAATTTTTTCCAAAATCGACTAAAAAATTTGTATGACCTCATTTTTCAGGATATCTCTCTGTGGGAGTGAGGCAACATTTTTAAACTGAATTATGAATTAAAAGCAAATCAATGATTGTATGATTCAATAATATGCAATAGTTAAAGTAGCACGTAAACTCAATGTTGTCATGTTGCCAAAACCAACCTTTATAACAAAGAAATCAAGAGTAACCCGACAGAAACACAAAGCAAAACATGCAATAAACTAAGAACTTCAAACTCTACTGTAAAAACCTTGAACAACTGGAAAATATTAAATATAGATTTATCTTAATTATAAATTGTAATGTGTGATTTTGTTTGTGATTGTCAATATCAATATTTTGTAAGTGCAACATGCATCAAAGACAACATCAACAACAACAACAACAGCAACTTAACTCATCTGGTTGTGTGACTATAACTAAATCTTAAGCTACACTATCCGTTAGCAATGGGTTTCTTTGGAGATCGAATGCATGACTTTAATATTAAATATTATTCATACGATCAGCGAAACTTGATCAAATGTAAAATAATCTTTTGAGAACAAAACGCATAAATCAAAACTAAACAAAACAAAAAATGAAAAAAAGAACTGTTACTCTTTGTTCCACACGTAATGCAGCGGTACAAGCAAGTCGAAGACCAACTGGCCATGATTATAAATGATTATAATTATGGCACGCAACTCAAACTACAAAGTCACTTATTCTCTTAACGTAACCTTTGGTACTTTTGCACTTTTCTCTGTTGAGGCTGCCTGTCTGTAAAACTTAAACTATAAACTTAACTAAACTAAACTAAAATTTGTTGCATTTTGTCAATGGATTTCGATTGCGTAAACAAAACTTTGTTCAAATATTAAGCAATTACTGCAACAACACAACTTACTATTAACAAAAAATATATATATCCACATTTTCAGAGCTTCAGGTATATATATTTAAAAAAAAATAAATAAATTTCGTACATAACAATTCATACTAAATATCGTCAATAACTGAGCCTACATTTTTTGATACTACTTACTACTTTTTTGTTACACTATACAATTTACATTTATGTATGTAGCTAATATAAAAAAACCAAAAACAAAACACAACATATTTTTTAAACAATTTTACAGTGTGTAAGGAGAAGTGCGAACTACAATACACCAATACTATTTACCTAGCAAATTGTACAGAAATGTCATGCATACTTGTATATTTTTTGTAAACCTAACACACATAAACAAAAAAAACCAATTGCGCTAAACTCGCTTATATACATTATGTGCATATTATAAATGGCTGTCGAATCCCTCAGTGGATTTGTACACACTGGCCTCGCAAAATGCTCGCCATACCGTTATATATTTTCTCTTCTGCGAGCCAGTTTGGGCTCACTGTTAGCGATTTGTTATCGATGTTTGCAAAACATCGAAGTATATATTTTTTTTCATTAGCTTATTTTGTAAACTTTTTTTAACTGAAAATCACATTTCTTTTGTAAGAATTTTCAAATATTTGTTGTTGAACAGCAGCTGTAAAGATGAAAAAACATAAAAAATATCAAACTTAAGCAATGTATTTGTTAAAGTTTTATTAACTCTTTTTAAATAAACTATTTATATATTTATATACATATGTAATAACTGAAAAACTTTTTGTAAAATTATAAAACGCAACGAATCAAATGTAAATTTTACATGAATAAAAACAAAACATCAAAACTAGGTCTCTTATATACTAAAGCGTACGCACAATGACATACGAGCATTAAAATGAGTTTTACTCTGCCCATCAGTTCTTATGAAAATTTTAAAATGATTTTGCATTATTTTTTGAAAACTTTGTAAACATTTAAAAACATTATTAGACACATTTTTGCTTCTTATTTTTACTGGCTACAAGCAATTTGGCGAGTTACCCAAAACTGTTATTGAGGTTGTGGCAAAATGGGGGAAAATTTGCTGAAAAATAAATAAAGTTTTTTAATAAAGCCTGTAAAGTAACAACATTTGATTGATTGACAAACTGCAGCCAACAGGTATGTGTTAAACTGTCAACAAGAATATATTTAATCAAAAACAAAGAACGTAATTTAAGCAAAAAAATATATTTTTTTTAATGCGCAGGTAATTTGGAGAAAAATGATGAGGTGTTCAATTGGATATTGGAGCAAAAGGCCGATCAGAGCATTGAGCTTATTAATCGAGAACAACTAATTGAATATATAGGCACCAAAGACTTTTTAGCGGTTATCTTTTGTAAGTATGCACAACTGTAAGGTATCCTAAGTATAAAGCTCTTTAAATAAAACAAGACTCAATTTAAATTTGTATTGTGTACTTATGAAAGTATGAAAACGCGCGCCCACTAAAAACTGTAACTGCCCAACAAAAAGCAAAAATCAAAAATCAAACAATATTGTATGAATTTAGTGTCTTTAATCAGGTCTTATCAAGCATAAATATATGTATGAATGCAAACATTTTCAGACAAAGAGGACGACCCTGACTCCCCGAGAGTACTGCGACACATTGAACTTATTGATGACGAGGCTGCCGAATATGGCATTTACATCGTTAAGATGCACGATAAGCTAATGGCCAAAAAATATGGATATCGAAATCCACCTGGTCTGACTTATTTCCGTAAGGGAAAGTACATTAACTACGATGGCGATATTGATGATGAGGAGGAAGTACTCGATTGGTTAACCAGTCCGTCCAATATGGAAATGACCGATCATATCGAGCAGGTTAATCGCAAAATGTTTGAGAAGATACGCAAAAATTCCGACTATGTGGCGGTTATATTCTGTAAGTAGTTGGTAAGTTGATTAGCTGTAACATGTTATTAACTTAAAAAGTATATTTACAGACAGCGATGAGTGCAAACAATGTCCACGCGTCCTGGCTGAGGTGGAGCATATTGATGATGATGCGGATAAGGCGGGAATTGACTTTGTCAAGATCGATGATAAACAAATGGCCAAAGAGTATGGAGTTTTCGCACTGCCCGCCATTGTATTCTTTAAGCCGACATCTAAGGAGCCAGTCATATACGCCGGTATGCACTCAAACGAAAGTGAAGTTTATTTCATGACAACTATTTATTAAATTCTTGCAAATAGGTGATCTTTATGAAGAAGAACAGATCCTATCTTGGTTGCTTACGCAAAAGGACCCAAGTGGAGATGTTATTGAAGATCTCGAAGGCGAAAGGCTCGTTACACTAATCGAAGAGTCCGGCTCCATAGCAGTATATTTCTGTAAGTTCAATTAAAACCATAACGTCTGGTATACAAGTTAACAAAAATTGTTAAGTTTATCAAGCGTTTAACAGCTGCAATCGGTTTGGTGACACAAAACTGTATCAAGTACCATAAAAAAAAATGAATAGCATACTTTCTTGCGCATTGAAAGTTGTCTCTTATTTGTCACATTCCCAAACCTTCCGTTTCATGTTAATAAATTGAAAGTACTTGGTATAAGTTTGTACTCACTCTTTTGCGCAAACAGTTTGCAGTCAAATTAGGTTTAAGGAATTTTCGTCACCAAACAACAAATCTTAATTCTTAAACTACTATACTATTTATATGAGCGCTCAATTGTATCTAACCAAAAAGACTTTTTACCACATTTGTATTTCTATTTAAAAAAAAAAAAAAAAAACGAAATGAAAAAAAAACTACACGTGTAACAAAAAAAAAAAACGTAGGGAACAAAACGAAGTGCGATATTTGCAGTTCGAAAGCGGTGCGCAAGGCGCGTCTGAAAAAGGAGCGCGAGCAGCAACAACAGGAAGGCGGCACTGCCAGTGCTGCCGCCGCCTTTGGCAGTGATCCTGAGGCAGCAGCTGCCGCCGAATCTGGTGGTGCTGGTGGTGGTGCTGGCGATAGTGGAGCAACGGATGCCATGGCCAGCAAACATGATGATGGTAGCGCACAAATAAGTGACAAATTTAATAACTTTTGTATAGTCACCAATATGGAATGAGTCCAAATAATGTTTAACCACGCACAAAACCACAACACATCAATACCCAACACTCCAATACACCCATGTACATACACCTCTCTACTTGTATGGGAATGTCTTACCCGATATTATGCTAGAGCGCACCACAAATTTTTAGAGTCCCACCCCAAAGCCCCACACTGAACCGTCTATTACACATATTTTTCTCTCTGTTTGTCTTACTCTCTCCGCGTTGTGCAACCTTCTATGTTTTATGTACTTTGCTTTTTTCTTAAAACACACAATTTTCCAGTCTGTTTCCCAACTTTGTGCTTAGTGTAGTGCTTGCTTGTAGTAGTTCGTCGTCCCCCAACTTGTTAAGTGTGCACTCTTTGTTATAATATGCATTTCCCCCTGTTCCCCCGAATCACCGTTCTCCTAGATGCTGATGGATGCGAACAATGTACCAAAGTGCTGGAGGAATTGGAGAATATCGACGATGATTGCGATAAACATGGCATAACGTTTGTCAAGACACGAGATTTCTCTGTGGCTGATGGCTATGGAGTGCACGAATATCCGGCTCTCGTCTACTTTGAGGGCGGCATTCCGAATGTTTTTGAAGGTAAGAAAACTGAGAGTTAAGCTTTGCTATATGGTATTATAAATCCCTTTCTAAATCTCCAGGTGAACTCAGCGAGGAGGAAGAGGTCCTTCAATGGCTTATAACACAAAAAACAGAAGATCGTATTGAGTTGATCACACGCCAAATGCTCGAAACTATGGTCGAGGAAACACAATATCTAGCCGTTTATTTCTGTAAGTATTTGCGGCAGCTCAATCAAAAAAACACTTTTCATAATATCACAAAATATGAATTATATCCCTTGGCACTCCACCAACACCACTGCACGACCACAACACAACATATCTCTCTGCACCACAACACCAAAACCAATCCAAAATTATAATTATCAATCCCACAATACAAAATCAACTCAGTACCAACTGAGCGTAAGGGCAAGCCACCCGCTTACTGTCGAAGTTTCTGCTCACCCTCTAGTCTTAAAGAAAGCAACCTGACCACTACCACCAAATACTCATCCAGTCAATTCGTACAAAGCTACATTTCACGTAAAAGAAAACGTATCCAAAAACAAGGTATTCCGTATTTCGTGTGTACAAATCGCCACTCCAAAATATGCGCATGTATTTCCTTTTCGAACTTTTTAACAAGATAATCAACTCTTCTCTGTTATGCCTAAAAATACTGTTCTATTCTAAAACTCTTGTACTAAACCAGGCTTCTAAACGTATTACCGACCAAACTAAATGACTACCATATAAATTCGGTATATTTTGTATCAAGTTTGCCTAATATGTTGCGAACCTTTTGTAACAGTATAAAGAAAATTTAGTTTGGGCGCGAATACCTTTTGTTTTGGCGTTTTCTTTATACCTACTATCAGCTCGCCTGTCTAAAACTAAGCTAACCATTTACCACAAAGCATTTGCTTAGCATACCACAAATAGTATGACTTTTTTTCTAAGAATTGAATTTTCTATTCTGATAGACAAAATCAACTGTAATATCTGTGATCAGATTTTGGAGGGACTTGAACTGATTGATGACGAGTGCGATGTTTTTGGGATACATATGGTTAAAATTCAAGACCCCCAATTGGCCAAACGATATTCTATTAAAACATTTCCAGCTTTGGTCTACTTCCGGTATTTTTTTGTGCAATATGAATCGAATATCATATAGAACTGATACTTGGTATAATTTTCTTAGCAATGGCAATCCCCTGCTTTTCGAGGGTGATCTACAAAACGAACAGTCTGTGCTGGAGTGGTTAATTGATGATGATAATCGCGAGTTGGCTGATGAAATTGAGGAAGTAAACGAACGCATGTTGGATCGTTTAATGGCTGAATCCACATTGCTTGTTGTATTCTTTTGTAAGTTGAACTGAGGTCAGAAGCTCTTAAAGCGTGTTGTCATCAAAATAAATATCTGTAGATGATGAAGATTGTGCTGAGTGCGAGGAAATTCTTGAGGAACTTGAGGAAATTGACGGAGAGGCTGATATGTTTGGTATTGACTTTGTTAAGATTGCCAGTGTTGAGGCAGCCAAGAAGTATGAAGTTGTCAATATACCATCCTTGGTTTATTTCCGGTAAGTTTAATCTAAAATTAAAGCTCTGTTTAGTTTTCCCAAATTGTGTGCTATTGCAGAAAACAAGTGCCTGTACTGTACGATGGCGATATGCATCAGCATGATAAGGTCATTACTTGGCTAACATCACAAGATGTATTCGAAATTAAAAACGAAATCGAGGAGGTCAATCGCAAAATGCTTGACAAGCTGCTCGAAGAGAACGAATTTATATCCGTGTTTTTCTGTAAGCAAGAAAAAATATATATCTTAAGCCTTAAAATTATATATCGTCTATTGGTGTATTATCATGTAGATGAGCACAATCATCCGGATAGTATTGCAGCTTTGGAAAAACTGGAAAACATTGACAGCGAAACGGATAATTTAGATATAACATTTGTTAAAATGGCTGATTCGCGTTACGCTAAAAAATGGGGTGTTACCAAATTGCCAGCAATGGTCTATTTCCGACGTCGTTTTCCCAGCATATATAGAGGCAAGTATAAATCAGCTCACTAGCTTTAAGATATTTATTGATTTAGTCACTTAAAAGCACAAAAATTGACGTTGATGAATTAAGTTATGTCCTTGGGTCCTTAAAATATGACTGGGTATACATGCTTTCATACTCGAATTTATTATTTTGCAGGTGATTTGCTGTCGGAGGATGAGGTGCTCGAATGGCTGCGCAAGAACCGTTTCCGCCAGCCGGAACTGAATATATTCATGTACGCACTGATAGCACTGGCAGTAGCATTCGTTGTATACACTGCGTTTTTGCTGCAATGCTTTAAACCCGCGCCACCGCCGCCCGTGCAGCATCCGAAGCAGTCGTGATGGGATTGAGCTGATCAAATGTAAATGATGCTGGTTTTATTTCTGCTGCTGCTGCTGTGTAAATACAAATTGTTGAAGAACATACAATATAACAATTACTACATCGAGGCCCTATGAAGGCGTTTCGAGAACGCGAAAGTGAAGAGATAATAAAGGCAAATGAAATGAAGAACAGAAAGCAAACACAAACACATCAAACATATTACACATACCCACATATATCATGTATGCATTAAATACCGAATTATCATCATGGAATCGTCTAAATTAGACGACTTTAAGAAATGACTTAAGAACGACAGTGCCGAATATGCTGCCCCCAAGTATTGTGCGAGAGTCCCCAGTGACATTGAACATTATTGAATATTATGTACTTTAAAAAAATATAATGACAATCCCGTAATGTTCACATTAAGTTAATATACCTTTTGTTAAAGAGTCAACTTTCTGGCTGCTTCCATATGACAATCAATATATACATATATGAATATCATTTCGCATCACAATTGTGTACTTAAACATTTTGAAAAAAATTCAATAAATAATTAATTCAACACTCAAGTCATAGTAATTACTTTTAAAACATATATATTTAAATACAATTACAATTATATTAAATGATATCAAAGCAAAAATCTTAATTTTTACAGTAAACTATTACGGATTAATAAAAAAAAAAATTAATACAAATCATTGATTTCTTAATTTATTGCACCAGAACTTTGTTCGAAATTAACCCAATCGTTATAGTAGTACTTGCTAGCACTTCACATAAAACCAACTGTCTGCGTTCGTTTTGCTATCACTAAAAGTTATCAGTCTGAAATTTCAACCGGTAAACAATAGGCTTTCGGAATGTAAGCCTCAACTAAACATAGAGCTGGCGTATGTTGTGTACCCGTTAGCAACACAACTTGAAAGCTTTCCACATGCGAAATTTCAGTCGGACAGCCCTTTGTCTATTTACGAATTATTGTTTACTACAAGGGTGTAATGAAGTTCTGTAAATGTTTGTAACGGGCAGAAATAACATCTTGCATTTTCAGCATCAACAGTCGATACCAGCTTGACAGGATGCTATTTAAAACTGTAATGTAAAACATATTTATAGCCCACACACCTTCCTTTCGCCTGTATTGCCGATCTAACTAATACTATTGTTTGCTTTCTAAATTAAAGCAACTGTGGCGTTTTTAGTGGCAATGGCTAGCTTAGTCACAATATTTCTTAGCTTCAGCCATTAATTAAATTGATTTTGCATATTTTAGGCTGCTGAACTCAGAGTATCTCCTAGTCGAGCTCTCTCTATGCCTCTCTTCTTACTTGTTTTAAATGTACTCGTGGTGTGATTATGCTATAAATAATAATATGACTGCTATTGTTATCTATTTGATATACATTTTTTACTAGGGAGATATCAGCACTGAACTTGTGTCCAAACAGTGTTAACAAGTACAAGCACATGTACTGTAGTCTATAACTTTTTACAGTATAAAGATACCAACCTGAATTTTCAATACCATACCCGACGTGGCTTTTGTAGCTTAAACGTTTACCACATGACACTAAGATACCAAAAAAGTGTTATCTCTGGTGAAATTTCAGGTTGACAACCCCGTACATCTATTATCAATTAATTACAGTAAAGCTACACTAAGAGAAACTGTAATTTTCAAAAATGTTTTATTTATGTATACGTTATTTTTTGTCGTTAGAACTGCAATTACCGAAGCCATCTTTGGAAAAAATTCTGTTCTTTAGCAATAAAAGCCTTTTAGAAATCCCCAACTAAAAAGGCAATAATATTTTGTCAAATTCACCAAATTTTATTATTTTCAAAATAATGGTCACAGAACTTAAAATATTTTTTCAACTCTTGTTTACTTACTTATTTAAAATTTTTAAAAATGTTAAAATCTTGTGTTTTTTCAGAAAAAATTATTTAATTTTTTGAAAAAATTTGGTTTGTTTTTTGTTTCTATTTATTAAACTTGTAAGTTTTTTAATTTAATTTTAATAAGCAAAATATGCACTTTACAAATTTTTTAAAGATATATCTATGCTGGTAAATTCCTTCTTTTTTTTGTTTGGTTGATTATTAACTATTAAAATTTTGGTTGCTTTTTCTCAATTTAAATTCGCTATTCTATGTATTCAATTTCATTTACGAATTCTTTTTTCAAATTTTTACTGTGGCATTAGCAAATAACTAGCTCAATAATTTAATTTTTAGGCTCAAGTCAATACTTAAGAGCTTTTAAATCTAAATTGAGTGCTTAAAAAATAACAGCTCGGTATATGTAACTTCAAGAAAAGCTTTGCCAATGGGTATATATACAGTTCATTTAGATATATTTTCAATTAGAAAGCATTCACAGCAGTCGGCACCATGAACGATCATAAATTGCTGGTGGCCAAAATTGTGGTTATTGTGGTGCTCCTCTTAGTCACATTAATCTTCTGCTTCTTACCCTATGTGCTGAATCGTTGGTTCAAGTGGACCAGCCGCAAAGAGAGTAATGCTAGCGGTTTTCTTGCTGTACGCTGCCTGCTAAATTTTGGTGGCGGCGTTCTAATTGCTACCACATTCATTCACATCCTACCGGCAGTTATTGGCGTTGTGAGCGCCTTGCAGGACTGTCACATGTTGGCACCGACGCCATTTGCTCTGCCCGAAATGCTGATGTGCACCGGTTTCTTTCTCATGTATGCCATTGAGGAAGTAATGTACTTTGTAGTTGGCCGAAGACAAAGACAAAAGCGAGAGGCAATGCAATTGCAAGTGGAACTGAATCTGGAGCAGAGTGGAGAAAAGCAGCTGCAGGTTGTTGAGCAGGTTGAACCGCAGCAGCCCAACTGGCTGCGTGGACTTGGCATTATAGTTGCTCTATCGCTGCACGAACTATTTGGAGGCATGGCTATAGGACTGGAGGAGAGCGTAGAAACAGTTTGGTTCATGTGCGGTGCCATTGCTGCTCACAAACTGGTTCTGGCCTTTTGCATTGGCATGGAGATAATGATGGCTCATACACGCTGGCTCATAGCCGTTATCTACCTGGTTGTGTTCTCGATAGTAACACCTATTGGTGTGGGCATCGGCATTGCCGTTACGGAGACATCCAGTGCGAATGAACCAAGCATTCCAGCAGGCATCCTGCAGGGTATTGCCTGTGGTACATTGCTCTATGTGGTCTACTTTGAGATTGTGTCGAAAAACCATGCTGGCTGGCGTATATTTCTGTGCTCCTTGGGTGGCTTCCTGCTCATGTTTGGACTGCAAATTGCAGGTAAGCTTAAGAAATAAAGTTAATGCTAAATATTTAAACTACCTAAACTTTTTTGCAGTGGTTGAAGCCGCAGGCAAAAGCTCGTATGTCTGCCCTTGAATTAAAGCCAAGAATATTGCATTAGACCAGGACATCTAAAAGCATATAGCTTTTAAACGTCACAATTGGCACGTTTACTTTTAAAATAGTTTTTTTTATCTAAATCGAATTTTTGTCACAATTTTTTAAAATAAACAAAACATCTATAAACATACAAATTAGTTTAAAAATATATATCAAGAGAGTAAAAGGTGACGAAATGCACATTTTATTAAGATCTAGTTACGTTTTTTGAACAAAGCTTGATAATATTTGTAGTAATATATTTTCCTAATCACTTATTATTTTTGGTCCCAAAATACACTTGCCAAAATGTTTTGGTTCCTCTTTAAAATACTTGTCTACAACAGCTCGTAGCTCGTCGATGGTAACTGACAAGACCCTTGCACGATATTTCACATAGTCCTCTACCGAAACTCTTACATTAAAGTAATCCAAACCGATTTCACCAGGTGGTATTGGCCAGTCTACCAGCTGTAACACGCCCAACTTTGCCTCTAATAACATTTCTTCATTCAATTCATCTCCCAAACCTTGCAGCCAATCGTAAGTGTTGTCAAATGTGTCCAGTGTCTTTGTAGAGTGAGGATCACGATAGCTATTGAAGGTGAAAAGACCATCATAGCCACATCTAGCATTAGTGCCATACGCTCCATTTTGATCTCGCACCACACGCAACAGATACTTAGCTGATAGAAGCTTTGCTAGGATTCGTAATACAGGATGATCCTCATGCAAGTAAGGAACTGCGTAGAATGCTTTTGAACAATAGTTGACAGGTATATCCATAACGTAATGTTTAAAGCCGGGCTTAAGTAAATGTAAGTCGGCCTTGTCTTTCATCTTCTCGTGGCATGGAAGTATATCTAAGAAGCTTTTGTAGTGCTTGAGGACGGTTGGTAGTTGAGCTTCTGAGCTATTAATGGCAACATGCATGTTGGCCTTGTTGAAAACCTTCGCGCCAATATCACTTAGTTTATCGCGAATCTCTTCTGTAGTGTGTTCTTGAGTGTACTTTTTCATAAAATCTATGTGGTCGACCCCGAGCAACTGGGATTTCAGTTTGGCAGCATCGCTGACCAACGCAGAGGCACCTATGATGGCGTACAAGTGTCCAGAGACAAGGATATTAAATGACAATTTAGATATATAATTTTGGATTAGCATTCTAAGACGATCGGTATTTGCAATCCGAAAGTTAAGCATCAACTCATCACACAAAGCAAACATATCGGGAACATTCTTGTCGAGAGCATATGTCGTCATTAGCATACCCATTCGATATTGCTTATAGTCTTTAACATTTTCAATGACTTTAACCTTAAAATCAATTCCGGCCGTTTTTAAATGAACGAGATTGTCGAATTCGCGAAAGTTATGATGGACAGTTCCACAGCTTGGAATTAAGTCACAAAATAATGGTACGAGCATGGCATCATCTTGACTTAATTCCGTAGTATTTAAAAACGAATAAAAATACGTTATGCCATTGGTGGGCACCTTACACAGCTGTATGGGAACACCTTCAAAAATCTCGTCCACTATTTTAGGAATTTTTAGAGGCTCCTGCACATCTTCAAGTGTAAGACATGGTAGGCAACCAGTGTCTTCCACGGCATTTTGCTCCTCTTCCAGCTTAAGCCCATTCTGATAAATCTTTTCGTAATTATCTGGACCAAAATTTTTAATTTTTTGATGCAGCAACTGTGCCTCAGCGTTTTTGAAGTCGTTCTCATATGATTCATCAGCAGACATCGATATTGTTAGCTTATGTGGATTTTGGAGAAAATATTTTTCAACCATTTGCTGCAAATAGTATTTGTTTTCCTTAAGGCTTTGTCGCAGCTTCGCAATGTTATCCATAACACGTAAATTGGCCACAACATCACCTCCATGATTCCACAATGACATAGCGGCATAAAATACTGCACATCCAAAATCGGGACCTTGATGCTTTACGCTCAATTCCAGATTGTGCAAAACACTCTCAACATGCTCAGGGTGAAACCCTTCATTAACGATTCTGAGTACAGTTTGGTCATAAAGCTCATAAAATTTGGGAAAGTCTTCAACCCTTAGATCTTGCAGGCCAACAAGAAAATATGTATCTCTGCATCTGAGGAAATATCCCGTATTCTTGTTAAAGCCACCAGAAAAGTTTGGTTCGATAAGACCCTTATAGAAGGCAGAGTTTGGACCTCGTATTAAAAGTTCGGCAAGTACATTCATTTCAAAGGTACCCTGAACATCGGTCCGATCGCACATCAGCAAAGCAATGCTAATTTGGTTTTGTCTCTCCACAGGTCCGCCTAGACAATCGAGTCTGCAGGGAACGTGAACATGGCGAGGCTTTGTCCAACGTGGATGCGGTGGTATTTGGCTGAATAAAGTATCTAATGCTTCTCTGTGTGAGAAGTATTCCTTGTCAATATGTTCAAGCGGTTGCATGGCGTCAAAGGAACCGTAACAAAATATGCGCCCGTTGCTCGGATGATAATATTTTGTATAATACTCAAGTAAGTCCGAGTGTTTTAAATTGGGAATCTCTAATGGATCTCCACCAGCTATAAAATGGTACGCAGTATCTGGCAGCAAGTTTTGTAAAAGATGTCTTCTAAGTATTCGAGCGTTATCCGAAAATATTCCAATCATTTCGTTGTAGACGACACCTTTGATCACAAGCTCTGAGTTCCGATCGTGCACATCCTTATGCTCTACTCGCCATCCTTCCTGAACAAAAATTGAATGACTAAGGACAGCCCTGCAAGAAGAGTTTAAAAAAACGTATGCTTTAAGGATCTGGTTATAAAAAAGAATTTACTTTAAGAACTTACGCAAAAGCACAATCTAAATAAATGCGCTGTAAGTTTCTAAAATCGATCTCATTTCTGGAAGCAAATATGAAATTTGTGAGATCCGTTGTGGCCATAGCATTCTGATTGGTTGCCACTGATCTGTTAAGCATTTTAAAGAAAGGATCTCGAATCGGAAATTTGTTTGAGCCATCCAAAGCGATGTGCTCCAAAACATGCGAAAGACCTCTGTTGTTGATAGGCGGAGTCCGAAAATTAATTGAAAATACATTATTCGCATCATTCCGGTCGATATACCAGAATTCGGTCCCAGTCTTCAAATGACGCAAGGTGCATGACACAAGTTCAAATTCGGGAATTCTTTCGACGCGTTCGCACTGAAATCCATGGTATACATGACCCTCTTTGTATTTGTAATCGTCATGGACAGCTGTTACATCTGGCATTGCTATTTCCTCTGTCTTTGGTTTGACATCCTTAAGTGTAAGGTACTTGAAATTTCGTGTATTAAATGGACAGTACAGCACTCTTCTTAATGACGGACGTACTATCCTTAAGCTACTCCAACTACGAAGCATTTTGTAAAAAATTATAGTTGAATTTAAGTTTTTTTTTAAATTTTGATTATTTTCTGAAAGCCCGAAACTTAAATATTTGAACTCAACCTGCTTAGACTTTTACATATTTGAAAAAAATGGCGTTTTGTTATTAAAAACATTTATGTAATATTAATTATATTTATATAATATATTATATTTTATTTTTGAAATGTTAATGTTTTTTATTTAAATACTGCTTGTAAAAATAACTTTTGTGTGAGTTTATTTAAGTGCACTTTCATTGCTTTCTCTGTAGCATACGTCCGGTAAATATCCACGCTTAGTATATTAAGTATACTTAAGTTAAAATTTTAATCTGGAAAGATTTTAATTTCACTGCCAATTCAATTTTTAATCAAATGTTGACAAAATTCAATCTCACTGAAGTTCCCAGTCTGGAAGTCCGTTTGTCTAATCTGATTCCCAGGCGCTGGTAATATCTGCTGTCAATCATTGCTGCACGATATATAATTTATACCCAACTGATATGGATGGTATAAGTGCTAGCACAACAATAGATTTTTTTGCACTTGTGGCTGGCGTTCGGTGGTGCAAAGACGTGCGGTAAACAGACAACGATGGCAGTGGAAATTATTAAAGAAAGAGATACAATAATGGTTGTGGATAAGCATGCTTTGCTCGTTGCAAAAATTGTGGCCATGGTGGCTCTTATTGCCGTGACTGTGGTTTGTGGAAGTTTGCCTTATATGTTAGACCACTGCTTTAAGTGGACGAAAAAGGATCCTGAAGAGACGCGCGCTTCGACTGCAGTGCGCTGTTTCATCTACTTTGGTGGTGGTGTGCTTGTATGCACCACCTTCTTGCACATGCTACCGGAGGTGATTGAAGTGGTTGAGCAACTGCAGCATTGTGGCGTTTTAGATACCACTCCCTTTGCCCTGCCCGAAATGCTGCTCTGCACCGGTTTCTTTATGATGTACGCCTTGGATGAGTTTATGCACTTGTTTATGAAACGCCATCAACAGAAACTAAGCCGCAAGGAGTCGTTGGCTAGCGAAGCATTCGAGCGTGGACATAGCCTTAGACATAGTGTTCTTATGCGCAGCACTAGGCGAAAAGAGGAAGCAATGAAATCAAATTCAAAGGAAACTGCAGCACATTGTGAGTCTGGTCATGGACACAGTCACATGCCCGTCGATAGTAACAGTGGATCGTCGATGCGTGGCTTGGGAATTATATTGGCTTTGTCACTGCATGAACTCTTTGAGGGAATGGCCATTGGACTGGAGGGTAGCGTTGGAACAGTGTGGTTCATGTTTGCTGCCGTCGCGGCTCACAAATTAGTATTGGCATTTTGTGTGGGCATGGAACTTTTGGTGGCCCGAACGAAAACCACTTTGGCTATAATCTATCTAATAACGTTCTCAATTGTAACGCCGATTGGCATTGGTGTGGGCATTGGCATAAGTCAGCAAACTGATGCAAGTCAGCCAAGCGTTGCCTCGGGTATCTTGCAGGGAATCGCGTCAGGAACGCTGCTGTATGTGGTCTTCTTTGAGATCCTTACTCAGAATCATGCTGGCTGGCGGGCGTATCTTGCTGCACTGGCTGGATTTGCATTAATGTTTGGACTTCAAATACTTTGTAAGTATTGATGATAATGAAAAAAATGTACTGTATGTTATATTATTGGCAAACGGATGTCTTCAGTTATCAGTGGACATTTGATTGATGTTAACTAAGCTATAGGCATTACTATTATAATCCATGCAGTTCGAATTTGTTAAAAAAAAAAAAAAAATACTATACTTCTCTTATCTATTTTATTTTTCAGCTGACGAAGCGGAAGGCGCTGATAGCGATGCATGCTCCTAGCTTGTACTTAAAACAATTGAACTATTTAGATATAGATAGAATAAAAGAATTTAAAACAATGACAATCATTGTAATTTTATAATATTTCGGGTGAAAAAAATCTCAAATAAATACAAACAATGGCCTTTAATATTTTTACAGCAAAAAAAAAACATGTTAATATTAATAATATTAATTTTAAAGAATTCTTATTTCAAACAATCTACGAAATGTAAAAATTTTGAGTTTGCGCGCTCAGTTACCTTACTTGTAAAAATTAAGTGTGTACACACTTTTCGTTTGCTGTTAACTTAGCAGACATTTAACATATGTTAAATGGTCTTTGGCAGAAACTCAGCGAAAACTGTAAAAACAGATGGTCGTGGAGAAATGGGCAGTGACGTTGCTAATTGAGTAAATTTGTCAATGCTAGACGTTTGGGGAACATCGAATGGGAAACACATCGTACTTCATTTGCATTATTTATGTAAAGAGCAATAAAAAATATACTGTTGTGTATTAAAGAATTGTAATAAGGTTGTTTAAATGTTTCGCCCCCACCGTTGTTTACCCTACACCACTGCTCTAGTAAAAGTATCAACCACTCTCTGAGCATACATTTCTTAACAGTTTGCTTGAGCGGAATTGAGTATAACAGGCACATTTGAGCACAACATTGAACAAAAATTGCATTGCTCATAACTGTTAAAAGTGGTGGAATTGAACGGTCGTGTGTGCGGAAGAAGTAAGATCTAAATTTTTAAACCAACAACAATATTCGTTTTTCGATTGTGTCTCATTCGGCTTCGTGTGGACTTGCTAAGTTATTAATAAAACAAGAAATCTACTGATTTGTCTGAAACCCATTTAACGGCTTCCTAATATTTGTGTGCGAATTGTAAATTTTACGTGCGTGCTTTACTGTGCCTGCCGTCTTTTTTTCTTTCTTTCTCGCTGTGTGTTTGTGTGTGCGTGCGAGTGTGTGTAAAGGCGTGTGCTTGTGTTGTTCATGTGTGCATTTGTTTATTACAACTGTTTGGTGAACTTGCGTTGCTTGGCGGTGCTGTAATTATACACACACCCGCCCATTTAGGCATTGTGCAGAAAAATCGAAACTCCCGCACACACGGTTTGACAGAACTCTGGTAATTGCTTCAAAATCAGAACACAGCGGAGGACATGAAATTAAATAAGCAAAACAAAAAGAAATTATGTCAAATGTTTGAGCGTGAAACGAACTCTGCGTTAAATTATTCCAAATAGACCCACAATTTTCGTATGTACATTTACATAACAAAAACGCGAAGCACTGAGTTGGCAATAACAGTTGTTTTTTAAAATTGCTCTGCAATTTGTATACAAAAACAAACAACACACACTAATAAGCAAAAACGAAAACACAAAAGCCCTTTAAAGCTTAAATATTTCATTCACATTGCTTGTAGCCCTGTGACAACTGTGCGTACGGTAAACAAACTCAAGAGAAAAATAAAAAGGGCCTTACATTTTGTTTATACATAGAATAAGACTGGACGCCAATATAAATAAGAGAAGAAAAAGAAATCGCTTTCAATTGACTTAAAATGTAAACTGGTAAACTTCACGTTTTAAACAAGAAGGGAGCAGCGCACAATGGTTATAATTTAGCTAAATTCAGACAACGATTGCGGCAACAAAGTGGATATAATTTTGACTTGACTGAGGACAGGTGCGTTAAAATACAGTTTTTTTTTATTTTACAATAAGCACTTAAGCTTTATACTGTAAATGTTATCGGAAGGCGCATTGCCCTTGTTTTAAGGTATTTACTGTTAAGATTTTCCATGATAAACACTCATTGAGGTTGTGTTGACATAGACACATGTGCTTTTAACAGATAGCAAGATATACATATGCATACATACAAGCATATGTACTTACTTATGTATTTATATAGCTGTACATTATAGACACATCGAATGAGTTATACGTGTTGACCGACGCATCTGTTATTATTTTGTCGTTCATAAATGTCTGAAATTATTTGCCATCTATTTTTAGTATTTATTTAAAATATTATATTTTTTCAATATTTTGCGTCATTGGCGCGTCGTGGGCCCTGATAAATTAAATTTTTAATACGCAAATGCAAAAAGCACTCAAAACTTTTTATATTTTGTACTTTTTGATGGCAGGTGTATTTGTAGTGAATGTGAGTACACTAATCTAGATATTTGTCATTGGTTTTGTAATGATAAAATAAATATAGACCAAAAAAGCAAAAACAAAAACTTTGCTGATAACGCAATACGTTTTAAAATACAACACGTTCACACGAAAAATCAACTAATTTGCTTAAAGTAATTTGGTAAATATGATATAGGTTAAAAACTTTTATAAATCTTTGCACCGTATATAAAGTACTTTTATTCTTTATGTTAATTTGTGTCAATTTTAGGTAGATACTAAGGTAAAACCTTTAATCTTTGTCACAGCAATTTTATTAATTGATATACAAAATTTGGCAAAATAAATTGATGAAGCCGCAAACTCTGCCTTTTGTGTAATTTTTGGCCTTGGATTACAGAAAATTCACTTAATTGGCCGCGACAAAGAGTCTGCTGTGGATCTGGTCGTTTATATAGAGCTTTTGTTGGCCAGGCTATTTGCATAAGCCAAAGTCAGAAATAGGAAACCGCGTAGCACAGTTAGAGGCTCACACACACACACACGAATACATGCATCATGTGAATACACGCGCCGCCATTTTGTCGGTCCTTTTGTGCCCAACATTTGAGTTTTATTGTTTTTGTCTGAGGAGAGCACCTCCCGCCGATCTGACCCAACTCTCGAATCGAGTGCCATGTTTGGCACACACACACACACACACACACAAAACACGTACACTATACACACATGCATATATAGATGGATTTATGCTGATGTGTATATATATATGTATAAGTGTCTGATGACTGCTTTGGCTTTGGTTGCAGACAGTTTGATGGCTTCGACCAAGTTTTTTCTTATGTTCTTTTTTTCATCTATGTATGTATTTACAAATTTGATTTATTGTAATCGAAAACCATTCTCCGGCCACTGATTGTCGTTGTCCTTGGCCAAAGTCTTTGCAATTCGATGGCGTAATGCACCTAGAAGCCATTTATTTAAATCTGGCTCCAAGAATGACTAGAACTGAAAACATGTTTTTCGATTTACCAACATTTGGCAAAAGCAACGTTTTGTTTTGTTGAAATTGCCAAAAGCACTCGGAACTACAAATTCAATTAGCTGCGAAAAAGTTCTGAATAATAAAATCAAACTAGAAAACAACTATTTCTTAAAAGCAGTTGACAAATTTGCAAATTGCAATTATCATCAGCATATTGAAGGTTTTATTTATACAAATTAATCAATATCTGAAATACTGTTGAAAGCAAAAACAAATGTTTAAAACAGCTGTACTGCAGCTGATGATAAAACCGGTAAAGCTTTTATGCAAACAAAAAAGAACAACAGCTAAGGTGTTTCTATTCGACAAACGAATACCCTAGCTTTCCTTTTAATCAACACAAATATAGACCCTGCTGAACAGCTCATTGATTGATATTAAATTTACTGATTTAACTTTAAATAAATATGTATATATATTAGAAAATGCTTAAATACCAGTACCTTATAACAGATAACAGATTTTGTAACGTATCGCATCATAGTTTGTATTAAAATGAATATACCCCAAGTTAGTTAAAGTACTCAAAGTCAAGTAGTCGCAAACTGTGTCAGTAAAGAAAAAAGGCAAACAGCTGATTACATTGTGAATACACAGCATGTGCTATAAATACATACATACACACATCTCCATACATTTACCTGCGCGCACATTTATGCAGCACTAACGAATACAAAATAAAAACACACACACAGAAAATCAATAAAAGTTATTGCCCGAAACCGGTTCGCAGCAGCTGCGTGAGACGCATTCTAATGTCATGTGAATAATGTTAATGATAATGATAATGATGATGTTGTAGGTGAAAATGTGCACGACCTCGAGGCTTTAATTTTGGTTCAAGCCTGAACAGACAAATTGAACACAGATTACAGATTAAAGCTAGCTATCATTATTGAGTATCATGCAGCTCAAATCACTGCGGGACATGCACTAATTAAGTTCAAAGATGCGATTATGCAGTCAGTGAACTGTTTGTACGGCGGCACTAAAACGCAAAAACTCGTTTGATAATATCTTAAAGCAGTTTGTTGTCTCGTGATATTAACACAACTTCTAATTTATAAATTCAACTTATCTTATCTATTGCGCCATTGTCTAACGTAAATGCGTAGCCACTAAATCATAAACTTAACACACATTGCATAAAAAGTTTAGTTTTCTGTACTATCTGATGATTGTTCTAAGGCTTACATTACGTTTGTTATCAATCATCTACAGCAAAGAAAAGCATCATCAATTACATTTTTGTAATGCATGCACATGCATACTCAACTGATTAAAACAACTTTTCACAATATTGTGTATTTAAAATGAGCTCAACATGCAATTTTTGACCTAGTGTGCATCCATTTTCACCCATATTGCTGCAATAAAAACTTTTGCATAAGGATAAGAGGGTTCGACCCACGTGCTTATCGCATGCTTGCATTTGCATAAGCTACTATGTAGTAAAATCTATGGGGGCATTACAAAGAAAACCTTTTTGCACAAAGCAATTGTTTCTCTTTCTTTTGTTGCTATCAAACGTGCAAAGTGAACAAAGTGCAAAACGTCATTCTCCCATGCACTTAACATGTCAAAGCTGTGAAAAACACAAGAATTTGCTTTAACATTCCAGTTCAATGTATGTATGTATACCTGATTGCGAAGTTAAGGTAATGATTTAAAGGTTACCCAGTTGTCCGATGTTGAAAAACCTAAGGTCCTAGGCATAAATGATAAATAGTTTATTTTGATCTCCTAATTTGTCTCTCTGTAAAATAAACAAAACATGTGAAAGGTATAAATTTTTAATCAGTATCACTATGATATATTTACATTCATTGTTCTGAAAGACCATTAATTACATTTGCAAACTTATGTATGTATTTTTGTTATTTTAAATATCTATGTATTTTTATTTGTTTTTGGCGGTACTTAACATAAAAACAATGCATTACGCAAATGTATAGTTAACTGCCTTTAAAACTCTTTTTCGATATACTTTCACTTTATGTAGGACGATATAAGTGTGAGTTTACATACGCACATGCATAAGGCAACGTGACGATATATACACATACTTACTCACGCACAACTCAACCGTGGGGGAATTTATAATATCAACTGGTAAATTTCCACTCCAAACAGAAAAACAAAAGAGCTATCCATGGATATGCTGCAGCACACATAGAGTGTTAGTGGTTGCAAATGCTGCTGTAGGGCATTAAAAATATTTAAGACATACGCATTTAACAAACAAGTCAAACAAAGAAAAAGAGATATGCACTCTCAGTGCTCGTGGAGTGCAAGAAAGGGATAGATCGATAGTAGGGTATATAGAATCCAGGGAGGGTGAGAGCACAAGACGTGCAGTGCCATACATACATAACATATGTACGTATATACATATATCGTTGTACATATCTCAATCAAGAGTGTGTCTAAGAGTGTCGTTGGGCCTCATCGTCAGTCAGTCATGATTCAATTTCAAGTCGCGACGGCTGCTCAACATGAGCAAAACTTTAAGAAATCAACAACAACAACACAAACTTTGTTAAGTAGTAGAGTATTGAATTGTTTGCTTGTTTTGCTGCGCAATCATTAAAATTTATCGCAAACGGATACTTTTGTGCCATGTAAGTGGATCAATTTTGTATTGAGAAAACAAACAACGAGTTCACAAGAAGCTGGTCACATGATCATAAGCTCTGTAGTATGTCGCCGTCTTTAAGTTATTAACGTTGTTGTGTTTTTTTTTTCTTTTTCATAATTACATCATACACCACTTGTCCTTGTCACACGGCTTCTTGAGTCCTCGTTGTTGTCCTTGTTGTCATCATTTTCAACCCACTAAAGATAATCTAAAAATGTCTGTTGTCTCGCCTTGTTTGTCTTATCCTCCATAAAATTTAAAACGACCTTATAAAATAAATTTCATTTTATCATTAATTTCTTCAGTACCGCCAGAATCTTGTTTCAGTATATTAAACCAGTTTGATTGATACATAAAATTAAACTAATTAGTAACGTTTGAATTGAATTTCCACATTTGACATGCAGCATAAATTAAATATATGCATGAATATGCATGAATGCAATTGAATATAGATTTATTTCAACTTTAATAAACAGATGCCTGTAAATATTGCAAGTGTAATATAAGTCTAACGCATATAAATAGCGCCTTAACTGATGTGATTGAATGGGTTCTAGGAAACAGAATTCAATATAAATAATTCAAAAATTCAAAAATAAATATGAATATTAACATCATATCTTATTGCTCTTACGTTTGCCAACTTCTTGAAGCGTGCGAATTGATTATAAATTGCAAATTTTCCCATATTTGCATTTAAGCGTATTGCAATTTCAAATTCAACCTTTTCACTGCCTTGACGTTTTGCGTGCAAAAGCAAATTTAATGCCACCATTTGATTAAAGTTCGCTAAAATGTTAATTACTTTCGCTTGCACGCTAGTTAAGGGCTTAAAAATTTTAAATAATATGGATACGAAATAAAATATCAAATCAGATGTTTTAATTATTAATTATATAAATATATAAACATGGCATCAACTAATGCACTGCACTTTAAATGTTATCCTTGAAAGTTGATATGGAACTTGTGCCGCAAAGCGGCAACGAGGCCAACATGGAGGAAACATCTCGAAAGCAAATCTCATTTTATATGCACAGCACACATATCCAAACAAACGCATACGTATAGAAAAACACACACACACGGCCGCACACACAAACACTCTATTCAAAGAAAAAAAATCAATATTTAGCGCCCTTTGCAAGTGTGGCCACAAACTTTGTCAAGTTAAAGGTAGCATGCATAAATTATCCTTAAGCGCACAAACTCTCTCGCTCTCTCTCTCTCTCTCTCTCTCTCTCTTTTTTTACTTTCTCCGAGTTATAAAAAAAAGAATCTAAAAATTATACGGTTAAAAGCATGCACAATTTTCCCCTGCTGCACTTTATTGTTGCTATTTGTCAGTGCTAAAAAAACACATCAAAGCATGCCGCTGTATGTGTATTTGAGTGGGGAAGTGATTGAGTGGCTGTATCTGTTCGTTGTGAGCCATTTGACTTTGTTGCAGTGACAAACCCTTTAATTGTATGCAGTTGTTTGTCAGTGAACCATACATGAACACAGTGGCAAGCAAAATAACACTCATGCTCAAAATGTTAATACATTTTGTTTAATTGAGCAAAATAAACCTTTATATACCTACCATGTGTCCCCGACATCATATTCACAAAAACTGTTCCAAAGAAACCCAATTAAAAAAGGATATAGAGAAATGTCGATTAGAAATAACCAATCTAAGCCACAGGACATGATAATAAAAAATTTTCTATAATAGAGTTTAGGAAAGAAACAAAAAATTGAACCAATATCAACAAACGGTCTTGAAATTCGAATTCAGTTCCCTAATACCCATTACGAATAGTTCTCTCTTGCTAGTTGTAAAACCAAAAGAACTTTCGTTCTATTGCATTTGATAAAAGTTTGCCTAAAAATAGCAACAACAAAAACTCCTTCAGTTTGCGCTATCTTCTAATATTAGCTTTCTGTCCCGTATTCCTTTGGTGTTTTTTTTTGGGCTAAGTGGTTGCTTTTGATATCAGTAACAGCTGATATTTTTTTTCTTGCCAAGTTTTTTTTTCTTTCCAAAAAAATATTAAATTCAAGCCACTCTTAATTTAGATATCCTTTTAATGCATTCGTTTTAGAGTATTACGTAGTCAGTTACAGTACACAGTTGTGTACTAAGTCAAATTTGCTGAAATTACAAACAGGATTCAAGTGTTGCATAGTGCAAGGATGCCTACTTAAGTGTGTAGCATGTTGCAGAGTAGCTGACAGCCCACCATATTAAAAGAAGAAGCACAGCTTAGGTTAAGCACTGGAATGAAACAAATAAACCAACAAGCAAAACAGATGAACAATGCAAAGAAAAATGAAATATAAACAAGAAAAAACGCTCTAGTTTTAAAAACCCGACTAGAATATACCCAGTAGAATGTTGTTAATGCTAAAGTCTGTGATTTTTGTTAAAAAATTATGCATACTTGCGGACTTAACTTAATCTTCGACATTCCCGCTGTCTCTTAACCGATTCTGATAAAAATGGTCGAAGTTTCGTTCTTCATTTCATTGGTTCAGGGTATGAAAAAAAAACAAGCCTGTCAATGGTTCGTTTAATTCTGTCTTCTAAAGCGATTCTGTGGAAAAAGCGCAATGCGTGATATAAACAATTTAATGCTATACAAATATTAGCATTACTTGCCTGTGCCATTACCAGGAAGTGTTGATGTGAGTATTTCCTTCGAGCATCTCTGGGCTTAGCTTATATGTATAAACAATGTTTCAATTAATTCGTTATTGGATACATTTTTTAGCACATTATATTCTAGTCGTTTAGACAATAACTATAAGTTCATTAAGTACTTACCCTTTTATGCTACTATTTGCAATTGGAAACCCAAAACCGCAAATCAATTAATTTTTTTTTTTTTTTTTTTTTTTAGGGGTTGTTTAATAAAATATTAATACATTAATTTATTTATTGCAGTTTTAGGAAGGGGGTTTGTGGAAGAAGATGTGGAGTATGGAATTATTGGGTGTTTTGAGGTGATGGAAGTGGTGGCGTTGGGTTTTCTTACCACCCAGGGCGAGCGGTGTTTTGCTCAGGAGCAGGTTGGCGTGGATAGGACTCAGTCTTTGCTAATTTGGATCTAGTGGGAAGTGGGTGCCAGTGGGTAAGTATGCGGGCCCTGTAGATAGATACCCAGCGAGTGTTATTTTATGAGCAGTATAGCAGCGCTAGCGCCTTTTTGAGGTGAGGTTAAGTAGCCTCCGCCATAATTAAGTCGGCAGTGCTGCTGGGACGTCGGAGGGGTTTTGAACGGAGGGGAAGATTTGTGGGTTAAATATATCTAGCCACCGTTAGGAGCTGGGATGCAGCGTACAGAGGCGGTTACATTCCAAGGAGGCAGCGTATGTCAGCCAGTAGTCTGGTGCGGAAGTGGGTGAGTGTATTACTGGGCGATTTGGCGATGTATGGTACAGAAAATATGCAATAATTAGCAGTAGGAGACAGCAGTTTGATCTGTATAAGAGTCCGGCGACCTGAAGGCTGCGACGTAAATACGCGGTAAATCTAGCATTTAAAATAGGCATTGTTCGGGAAATTTCAAGCCAATGGATGGTAAAAGCGAGTATGGGCGGATCGAAAGTAGCTGACACTTACCGAAAACTAAGGCCTTGAGGCGAGATTGGCTAGGTTTAGGTTCGGATAGAATACTGCATCCGGGTAAATGAGCGGAAGCATTTATTAGCAATTTTAGGTAGCGGACTGTTAGAGAGTCTTTAATAGAGCACATACGTCGGCCTGGGGATTTGACGCCTGAGTCCAATTAAATTAGCTCGTGGCGATGCGGGGGGGAGAGAATTGGCATGGCGTCAGAAAACCAGCTGTTCGTTTGCCCTTATCGTAAGGGGAGAAGGCTAGATTGGAAGGCTCAGCTGCTGTGGTGCGGAAGGCAATTAGCGTTCCGGACAGGTTTGCGTGAGAGGGCCTTTAAGGATTCGTAATGCGCCACAGATTATTGGGTCTCCTCGAGTCTGAGGATAAGGTTGTAAAGATTGAGTTTGGAGCTTATGAATGTTGTCCGGGGTTGGAGAATTATGCACAGGCGTAGTCGCCTTCAGCAAAAAGCAGAATCGGGAAAAGGTGATGTCTGCTGGATTATGGGGGTGGCTGGTGGAGTGGCGTGCGAGACGGCATGTGGATTTGAATTTATGTAAACGTTATCAGGTCACAGTGATCTAAGTCTAGATTTGAGCAGCTGGTACCGCTGATCGGTGTTTTAATAGCCTGTAGGGTTGGTACTGGCTGGGATGTTGCGAAAAACGCAGTGGTAGAGCACAGGTGATCAGTTGAAGGTGATTATGCCTTCTAATGTAGAAATGGGACTTGTTGGGAGTAGAAAGTAGGTTCGAGTGTGAAGTGATCTTCGGATGGTCGGTAAAGCGAGCCCTGGGGTTGTAGGCGAGATACAGGTGTTTGCATGAAGTCGCTAGATAACTGGAAGGCTGTCAGCAGGTCTAACGGTCGTATGATTATGTGGCGGGGGTAGAGGCAGCGATGTGGTGTCACGGCAACCAGGAATTGGAGCGGCAGCTAATCAGCGCTTACCAGAGCGGCCATGGGGTGTAGTGTGTAGCGATGTAAAAGGTTGGGGAAAGTGGGTTAAAATTAGGGGTGAGGAGTCACGTGTGAAGAGTTCATTATAGCACTATAGGAATTATTTGCATTCTGCATAAGTACACAACTGCATCAATCTGTACATTATGCTCAGGCGGTAGTAGAGTTTGCTGGCTGGGGTGGGAGGGGTAACTGCTGCGGGTTGTGGAAGTGAGTAGAGTCCGCTGTGGGGTCTGAGGTGACGGTGGGCACGGTCACGGCCTGGCTGGCGTGTGCTGCCGGCCTTTATCTGCAGCCCTAGGAGGCGGGTGGTAAGGGAAGAGGCGGGTCGACTGGTGCACGTTGGGTGGTGGTATTCGCACTGGGTGGGAGCGCAGTATTGGAGGGCAATGCAGCGGTAGCACAGAACATGCTGTGCGGGGCTGATTAAAAGAACAGACGATAAAGAGTTGTTGTGCTTGGGGCGAGATTAAGAAGAAGACCATGGGCTTGGTGGTGGGTGGTGCGTTTGATCTCGCGACAGAACAGTGTGCAGTCGGCGAGTGCGTCTATTTACTAATTTCGTGGGTAGTGAGCTACAAATTGGCTCGCCGGAATGTTGTACGTAACATCGCGTTAGGTAGTCTAACTGGTAGTGCTGTCTCGACGGATTTATGCGGACTGTCTAACTAGGTTCAATGGCGAGACGTCATGAATCTTATATAGTGAATAGGACGAAAAGTGGGGCTTAGGGTCTTAGGAACAGTGGAAGGGGTCGGGTAGAGGTTTTTTTATTCTATTGCGTATAAGCGCAACTGAGAACGGCGTAGTGGGATTGGCGGTGGGATGAGTAGTGGAGGGTATAGAGCAGTGACTATCACACTTGCTGTGGGAGCTCGGTCGATTGGCTTGGGGGGTGCTAGGGTTAGTAGGATGGGGGTGAGGTGATATCAAGGTGGGGAGGAAGTGCAGTAGTAGTTTTTTACAGTTACACGGTAAAAAACACAGCATAGTGGTGTGTGGAGTGGAATAAGTCACAATCAGACGCAGCCTGATACGTAACGGCACTTACCGAAGTAAGTTCCGCGGTTAGGAGTTTACTCGGCGAGGTTGTATTAATTATAATTACGATAAGTCAAATCAATTAATGACTTACACCGTTTGCATTACATTTAAAGCCAAGTTGCTTGAGGTTAACCAGCTATAAATAACCCTCACACCACAGCAATTAAACGGTCAGCAAATAGGGGATCGGATAGCGACAGCTTTAATGTCACACAATACCAATCTTAAACTTTTGCCATGTGAATCCATTTATAACAATTGAGGCGTGTAAAGCAATTGTCAATTGTTCGACTAAAATACGAACACTCCGATTCAGTTATTGTTGTAAGCTATTAAAAAAAATTTGAGCTAAGAGTTATAAATTTTCCTTCAATGCTCTTTGCGTAAACATAACTTGAAACTAAACTAAAAAGTGTAATTTCAATTAATAAAAACAAAAGTTTGTAGTTTAATGGCTTGGATAACGTTTCTTAGATCTCTCAGATCGCAATTGATTCAATTAGAATCTAGTTTCAGTGCACTGAATACAAACAATTAAATTGAATGCTTACATTTGTAATCGGCTTCTGTGCATAATGACAATTGATTTTTATTGAAAACTTTTGCTTGTCTATGAGACTTTTTGTTTGAAGGGCTATGCAAATATTATATGTGCATTATGAATATGGCCTTTTATGATTGAGACCTGCTAGCGAGGCCAATAAAAGTGGCGCAGAGGTTTATAGCGTTGGCCTATTTCTAAGTTTAAAGACTTTTGCATCATATAACAATTGGGACTATCACAATTAAACATCAAAAAAAATACAGAAACCCAATTTAAACTGGTGTAGGTCAGCATCAATCCACTTTATATTGGTATCAGACACACACACATATGAATGGAATAGTACAATTTGATTAGCTCTGGTAATTATTGCCAATGAAAATGTTTTTGTGCTTATCACGCATACTTGGTTTATCATAGCAATTTCATAAAACCATATACTACACTTTATACTAATTAAGCACTTGGCATAATTATTTAAAATTTGTACTTCACATGTCGAATGTTTTCTGTTGTTGTTACTGCGCCAACTAGTGAGCTAGCTTAGTAGTTGAACACATAATAAGTTCCTTAAACTAATCTATTTATGCCAGCAATCAACATTATATATACCAATGAATGATTGCATGATTGTATACCTGTAGATTTTGTAAATGTCGTATTAGTTGAACGGATTTTCATTTTATATTTAAGTGCAAGGTACAATCTTGTGTTCACTGTAGTTTAATTTGTTAATTTAGCTTGTGATGCTTTACATATTACATAACATATATGTTTGTACATATATCCTACTTTACGTACATGCTACAGGGCATACAAATATTAAAGATAAACCCATCACAAAAGGCTGCCTTCTTGACGGCCATCGCGACGGGGATGTCAAGTGGCCGCGTGTGGGGCAGGTAGTGCGATAACTATACACTTACATACCAACACACACAAATACATAGACAATGTGTGTGTGTTCGTGTGTAAGTAATAATAGTGCTCGTATGCACGACGCTTGCTTCTGATAAGAAATTTATTAGATTAAGGCAAACGATTGCCGCGATTACAGACGCGATGCGAGTTAGCCCCGCTTGACGCTTTGTCGGTTTTATTTCGTGTTCGTGTTGTGCTCTGCTCTGTGTTTTGTTCTTTTCCGAATCGTTTCTTCTTGGTGCCTGAGGCTTTTGTCGCCGAATCTTAACACTCAATCATTAGTCTGTCAGGCAACGAGCCACAGATCTGTCGTCGGCTGCTGTCCTCAGTAACTTGAAAACTCGACTCGTTTTGGAAACAATGGATGTTTATCCATTCAGTGAATAATGTGGCCTACAAATAGTTATTGTTTTATATTAGGGCTGTGTATGCGAAGTTACGAATGTGTTTTAAATTTTAAATACAATTTTTTTAATTTTTCTAAACAATATTAAGTGAAACGTGTGTGTAAGGTAATGCATACAAACAGGCGCATATAACGCATGCATTTTAAAGATTTAAAGCTTATCTGTTTAAGCAACGTCAATTTACATGAATTTTGGTTAATCTTCGCGATCTGTCTCAGGTACAAAAGAAAATATAAATATGTATAAAGTAAACACTTTTTGTCTGGCAACAAATTCAACTACTCGACTATACTTATGTTACCAGACAATGTTATAAAATATATATTGTGACCGAACGTGAGCTTCCGCAAAAACAAACTATTAAGCACATTGAAACAGATAACCAGAGTGAATTGATAATTGTATAATGCAGTGAAAGTCATTTAGTTGTGAGTACGTACTTACAAAAAAAAAAACCATTTGAAAGGCTCGTGTCTGGGATTGTGGCCAAATCGAAACGTAATCAACATTATCAGTTAATTTTAAGCTCTATTGCCAAATTGTATTATAAAGATAATAAACCTAACGCTATTTTTACGACACACTTTATTACAAATGTGCTTTGTAGCGTTTGTTGCTTATCAGCTCTTCAAGACGCACATTGGCATTTGATAAGCAACATAGTTTTAATGGCTAGTTCAAATCGTTGTTTCTATTTGCTTCTTTTTCGAAACACATATGTCCCATCATATGACATACATACATACATATATAAATGCGCTTTGCTTTGTTTACTTTACTCATCCAAATGCACATAAATACTATGGCTTTTACTCTGAGTGTATATAATAAAATGCATTGCCTATCGAGCATTGAACTTGGCACTGTTCGCGACGTTTATTCAGCCAATCGCCAATAAATAGGTTCAGTGTGTTCTCAAATGGCTGCTCTCATTGATAAGTGCACCCAAATGGTTGAACTACAATTTATTGAAGAGACTTGGTAATTTCGTTAGTTTAACGTGCACTATTTTTCCCACTTAACTATGTCCATGGAGTAGTTTAAATATAATAAAAAGGCTAGATATACGTTCTTTTATGCAGCAAGTCCAAAGACAACATACGATCAGCATTATTGGGTTTTCTCACATTTTTTATCAGATGTTGCGTGGAATAGCAATATCATTCTGTGTGTTTAGGCTCTTAGGCCTTATTTGACAATGTCCAGTCAAAGTTGCAGTTTATTAAGCTCGGAATAAATGGTATAATGGTTTTGTGCAAATGTATGTAACAGACAGAAGAAAGCATCTCCTCCGACCCTATAAAGTAAATATATTCTTGATCAGCATCAATAGCCGAGTCGCTCTAGCCATGTCCGTCTGTCTGTCTGTCTGTCTGTCCTATGAACGCGTAGATCTCAGAGACTATAAGAGCAAGAGACTTCAAACTTGAAACTTAAACTCTCCTATACCATAAGCAGATCAAGATCAGATCAGATCAGATCGGATTATCGATAACACTTCTGGTTTCCGATATACACATGGGATCGATAACAAAAAAAACTAGAATTTCAAAATTGTAAAAATTATGTTTGAAACTATGGATGAAATAATGAACACTTACAATAATTTGATTATTATGCAAAATTTAAAAAAAAAAATTTATTTGCCTCTCGATTGCAGCTCCTGCGTAACCGTGAACAGAACTACAAAAAGCAATACTATACTGCAATTGTTAGTTTTATGTGTTTTATGCACTTGCAACACAATTGCTTATGAGAAGCATTTTACAGTTATCCAGCGTATACAAATATTGCTCAATGGCATGAAATAAATTAATAGTTGTTTTCCACATTGTTTGTTAATTTACAAGATGAAGTGATTTATTTTTAGTACAGTGCTGTTGACACAATTTAAAGATATCTCTTATACTCGTACATGATATATGATATAAAGGTGGACTTGAAGGCCTTGACGCTTGTCAATTGGGAATCATTTATTTTAGCGCCTACTACAAATCGTAACTTATATATTTCTATTTCTTTCTCCCTCTCTTTTCCTTTTCCATTCGTTTGCAGCAGAGACTGTGGCTTAACGAGCAGCATCAGCAACTAATCGACTACAACAACAAACATAAATCATCATCAACACCACGCAACGAGAGCAGTAGCAGCAGCAGCAACAACAATATTGCGATTCAGTTGCAAGCCTAAAAAACCATTCACATTTATCATACGCCGCGTGCGCCGCATTTACAAAAACACCCCGTGAAATTTATTCCATACGACCACCGATATGTTTGCGAAAAATGTGCCGCAAAATGCGCCGCGCACTTGACACGCGTTGAGCTACCGTTACTACCGTCATCTCATCACCGATACGTTTCGTGATTTGTTCAATCAAACCAAATTTTAAACCTTTGTTTTTTGGTTTAATTTGGTTTTTGTTCGTTTTCGTTTTTCCGGCTTGTATTTTTTGTGCATTCGTTAAAGTTATTCGAAGTGCCGCATGTTCGTGTCCGGGCTAAAAACGTTAACTGGCAGCTACAACTGCAATAACAACTACAACAAATTTAACAACAAAGGCAGCTATTTTGATTTGCAGCCAAAAATTGCTCAATTGATTTCTTGCTGGTCTGTGATAAATACGTTAACTTTCTTAATGAATGAATTTCGGTTAAAGTCACTTTATCGTGCCACTAAAAAAACATCCCCAACCAAGTCAACTGCAGCTGCAACATCAACAACAACATCCGTTAGCAGCTCCATAAGGAAGATTAAGATCAGCAAAAGCGGCAGCAGCAGCAGCAGCAACAACAACAAGTCTTCAAAAACGTTTGATAATAGCAATAATAACAATCCTCGTACTTACAACAACAGCAGCAAATCGAATAAAGTGTTTCTACATTATATTCCGCGCGATCCGCGTCTAAGAATTTTCAATAAAACTGCCACGCTGAATAAACACTTGGCCCATCCAAAAAGCACTTTAAGCGAATTGAATATAACTGAAGATTTGTGCAATTATGGTGAATTAATTGGTGGCAGTGACAGTGACAACAATCACAATAACAACAACAACAACAATTTTATTATTCACTGTAAAAACAAACAACAATTGAAACTTCAAGGTCCACTGTTCAAGTTCTAAGTGACGAATTTCAAAGTTGTTCATTGCAAACAAATTTTCTTGCGTTTCTTGCTGCTTTCGAGAGTCGAGACAACATTTTGAAAAGCTTTGGTGACTACAACAACGACAGCGTGTGAAGAAAAAGGTAAGCCCAAAATTTACGTTTTTCAAACAATAATTACAATCATCACTTATCAATTATATTCTATCGTCTTATTTTTACCCTCAAACCATAGAATGCATACAAAGGGTATATAGGTTTTGAGCAAGAGTTTGTAACAGTAGAAAAATCATTGTAAAAGTGGTGCTTAAAACTATGAATATATTAGTCATCATAATCCGTAATCGATAAAAATATGTTTAGTCTTTATGCAGTGATTAAAAAAATATATCCTATGTCCGTCAGACTATAGGACTTTTAAGATTATATTTGTTCTAAACTAAATCTCTCTCGGTTAGTCAGTCTTTTTCTTTTGAACTGGTATTTCTTTACTTGTTATGAAAACATCGAAAATTCTATGAATATGTATCTGTAAAAATTATTCAAATACCAGTGTTGAGGGTATCTCCTAGTCAAGCTTTTTTAAAACATAACCGATATTTGCTTTGTTACCTTGTTTGAGTTTGAAAAATTTATCAATTTTTTTATTAGAAGAGCCTAGGATTTTGAATTTTTTTTTTTAAGGATTTAGATATGTACGTATAATTTAATGACACAAAGTTTCCTTTTATTGAAAAAGATTTAAAAACGATCTGCACATTCAAAATTGTTTGCATTAAATGCACATGCATAACATAGAACAAAGTCGAGAAAAATTAAAAAAAAAATGCTAAATCTAAGGAATATTTATTATGTTTGTATATGCAAGCACCTTAAAACTTACAAAAATATTAATAATTTTTTTTGGCTTATTTTTATTGTGTATAAAACGCAAATGCCATCAAAAAAACTTTATTCAGTTCTATGAAGGTTTTTAAGCACAATGAGTGTTCAAACATAAAAAAAAAGTCCAAAATAATTAATTAGTCATCATACTTTTTGCTGAATCTTATCTATACGTGATATATGCTTATCGGTCTGTTACAACTAATTATGATATATGTGTACATTTGAATTTTAACATGTTGTTATTTTGATTAACACGGTTAGGAAACAATTCGCATTGAGACATTTCATCACACGGTTTCAAAAATTTTAATTCCAAACTCAAATATCACAGCTCGTATTGAAAATATACAAATGTCTTCTTATGATTTCATTTTTTTTTTTTTTTTTTTTTTTTTTTATTCCTTTTTTCCCTTCTTCCCGTTAACCGATTTTGAAAAATATACAAATCGATTCTATTAATTTGTAGAAAATATAAAAAATAATTTACAATGATACCTGTTCAGTCTTCGAAAAACGTATAAAAAAAAAAAAAAAAAAAAAAATTATTTAAAAAAAAAGGGAGGGAGGAAAAAAAAAAAAAAAAAAGAGGTTTTTTTTTTTTTTTTTTTTTTTTTTTTTTTTTTTTTTTTTTTTTTTTTTTTTTTTTTTTTTTTTTTTTGTTGGGGGTTTTTTCCCCTTAGCGATCCTAGTTTTTATTATTATTAACCAGCTCGCTTTGCAACATTATTTAGCCCATATGTGTTTTGGCCCCGAAATAACAAGTCATTCATATAATCTAGAGTGATCTATAAATAAATGCAGACGATCACTTCGAGTGCCAAATGCGAAGAACGTAAATAACGCCAAACAAACAACAAAAAATAACAAATTTCAGTTTGAATTCATATTTGTGATATTCAAGAAAATCAGCTGTTGTTTGACTTTGTTCTGACGCATGCAACAACAGTGAAAGAGAGAGAAGGAGAGAAATTGAAAAGGCCATTTGCGTTATTTGCTCTTTAAGATATTCTGCTCTTTGGCTATTTATATGGGGTCAAGTTGACGGCGATTGGTGAAATAATTTTGGTCAGCACAAAATGGCAATTCGACCAAAAACAGTTTATGCGCGAATTTTCGAGCGAAATGTGTTGTTGTTGTTATTATTATTGGTGTTGTAAAAGTGGCAACAAACACAAATTGTTTGCAAACAAACAGGAAGAAACACACATCACATTACACACAACAAAGTGTTATGATAAAATTAAATTGTGTTTGATCGAATTTTTTACGGATGCTGATTTTTTGTTATTTTTAGTTGAATGCTTTCCGCCGTGTAAGTACAACTTATGTAACCTGAAAATTAGCTAACGTTGTACCATTAAATTGCAACATTACAACAAAAATTGGTTTTTAAAGAAAATATTAGTGATGCATATGAGTTCAATTTAACTAAATATATTTTTCACGTGAAACACTATATTTATTAATGTCTACAGTTTGTTATAGTTTCAAATGTTCGAAGTCTCTGGACATAGTTTTTATCAAATTTTCTAAAGCAAGTTGTTTATCAAGGAATTTGAGTAATTTAAAATGCTTAGTTTCTTAAAAGAGGTCTCCACCACTTTAAAGTCCATGACGGAGATGATCCACTACTGCCTCTGACAAACATTTGTGTCAAAACATTTAACATTTTGCATGTCCAAAGTTCAGAGTGTAAAAATAAATGCAGCTAGGATTTTTTGCATGAAAAATACAAACATATTCAGACATATTAAATGCGAATAAAATATTTTGGAAATTTTTTAATTTTTTTCGTCAGGTTGATTCGAGCGTTCATAATGTTTCTTAAAAATCAGAAATTCCCATTCCTTTCCCATCTTTAAATTTATTTATTTAAGTTCGGCTTTCGAATCATTAAAAAAATTTAATCAGCAAAATGCAGTAATAAATGTGTTTTTTAAATCTTTACAGTGTTGACCATTTGGAAATCGGATTTGGGCAATTACCTATGGAATCCAAATCTAAAATTCACCTAGTCCACAGCTACTTAAAAAGAAATTTATAACATTTTTGCTGAAATCTATGAAACTGTGTGTGTTCACAATTAATTGCAACAACCAAGTGCAAATTTTTACAAAGAATTAAAAAAAACAGAAAACAAAAAGATTAAATTTATTAAATACAAAACACAAAAGTAAATACCACATAGAGCCTAAGACAAAATGGCCAAGCCAACAGATACACAGAGTGACAGCAAAAACTCCAACAACAACAGCGCTGCAGCTGCCAATAAAAACAATAATAATCTTAATACAAGTAGCAATAAACTAAATGGCAGCATTTGCCAACCAGTGCTGCCGGCACCCGCCAATACGCCACTAAACAAGGCCATCAAACATGACCTCTTTCCGGAGGTGACCTTCTGCAATCTGTCGGTGGAGGAGCTGCACAATGGCGCCAGTACCAGTCGTACGGTGCGTAGTAATAGTGTTATTGCCCTGGCAGATGGGGATGGCACTTTGACCACCCTAATGAATGGTAGCCAGGTGAAGAAGCGGAAACGTTTGATATCGAATGAGTCGGGTGACTCCATCGATTCAAATAGCACAGAAAAAAAGACACCCAAGATGCCTGATGGTGGATATGGCTGGGTTGTGGTATTTGCATCATTAATGGTGTCACTCATTTGGGATGGGCTCTCCTTCTCCTTCGGACTGATCAATACGGAGCTGTTGGCCTACTTTGGAGAGTCGCCATCGAAAACGGCTTGGATTAGTTCATTGTTTTTCTCGGTGCCACTGCTGATGGGTCCCATCTGGTCGAATCTGGTGGATAAGTACGGTTGCCGTAAGATGACCATACTAGGTGGCCTGGTCTCCGCCTTTGGATTTGCTATCTCATCAGTGTGCAACTCCATTGAAATGCTTATGGTAACATTTGGCATCATTAGCGGCCTTGGATTGGGTATTGGCTACGTCACGGCTGTCGTCTCGATTGCTTTTTGGTTTGATAAGAAGCGAAGTTTCGCTACGGGCATTGGAGCCTCGGGTACAGGCATTGGAACTTTTGTGTATGCCCGTCTCACGCAATATTTGGTAGATTCATATGGCTGGCGAGGCGCTACATTGATCTTGGGCGGCACCATGCTCAACGCTTGCGTCTGTGGTGCCCTAATGCGTGATCCCGACTGGCTGATCGAAGAGAATCGTCTGGAAAGCCGTTCACAAAGTGTGACCACATTCTCCAACTCAAGCGTTTGTCTGGAGGAGATTAAAAAGCTGCTAGACACGGGCATAACCAAAGAGGCCGTACTGGATTCGATTGTCACAAAGAACAACACGGAGGCCAATCAGCAAATCGATGATCCTCTCGATTCCGGCTTGAAGCGATATCGCAGTGAACTATTTTTACCCACCTTTCTTAGTGCTCAGGAGCTGGACAGTATTTGTGAGGTAAAGAGCTTGAGCCGACGCTCGCTTCGGCACAAGGAAGGAGCCGAGGCACCCTCTCGCGATAATCTCTTGTCCATGTCATCCGGAGCAGCGGCCTATGGCCCAACGGCCCCAGTTCTCGGCTCTCCAGATGATACCCTAATGGGTGGCATACCGCCAGAGGTTGCGGAAGCAGCCAAGAAATGCTATTTGGCATCGATAGAAACGCTTTCCCCGTCAGAGAAACGATCAACAGTCGAGGGCACTCCAAATGGCTCAATGCGCTCCTCCGACGAAGGTTATCTAACCCAGAAGCACAACGAAGCGAATTATGCGAGCTCACGCTATTCCCTAAATGAGAACATGTTCGGCAAGCATAATACACCCTCCATGTCCAATTTGAAGATCAATGGCTTGCGCCACAACTCGGTGGATATATTGAGCGATGATATGCACACCTATTACATGTCCGTCAAAGAGGAGACTTTTTCACTGCTCGACCAGCATCCCAGACAGCAGAAACAGCCCACAGTGATTGCCATTCCCGAGCACGAGCAGAACAGCGAATTGGCGTTACGACGCGCTCGTTTGGACAGCATTACTGGAATACGTCGTCTGTCACGCTCCAAGAAGCCCAGTCAGCATCGCTCGAATCTGCGCCGCAACATCTCCATCAGGAACTCGAACTTCCTAAAGGACATGCGTATACATCGCAACTCCATACACTATCGTGGCGCCATGCTCAATACGCATCGGTATCGTTTACGTGCCTCCTCCTGCCCGAACATCTATCGCAACTCGATGACAACCATTGCCAAAGAGGAGGAAGATGTAAGTACACATATGTATTGGAATGCGTTTGGTTGATCATAGTTGGGATAATTGGGATAAATAATAATACAGTGGACGCTCACAAATTAGAGCTCTCGGAAATTAGAGCTATCGAGACCTAGAATCAGTTTTAGCATTATATCTCTGAAATATTTCTTATATAATAATGGGTTACGGTGAGGAACATTCCAACTCTTATATCAGAAACCTTAAATTTTACTGTTATCGATAAGTGTACAATTTTAACGGGAATGGAAGTCGATAGTTTAAAAACTTCACCAAGAGACAGAGGTTCGGAACGAACAGCTTTAAAAGTAGAATACGAGCGGGAATGATACTATTCTAAAATTCTTGTAATACGAGCATTTTGTTTTTTTCCTTATCGATAATATATGTAAATATGGCTAGTGTATAGATCATAAGTGAGGGAGAATCAACTATGTTTAGTAAATAATCAACTCGTTTGTCTGCTCTAACACTTATCAGGCGTGTCCGAGTCCAAGTCCAAGCTACGCACGCTTGACAACAGCTGCTACATATTGGGCTCAAGGCACGATTATCAACGCTCTACAAATAAATAAATATACAATATACACACAGACATACAGAGACATACATATACAAACACATACGCACGTAGTTATTTAAGTGTGTTTACAATATCTCACTGATAAGCGTTCATTCAGACAGCATTTTATTTCCGTGTTGCCCAATTTTTGCTCAAAATAAATCATCTATTTTTCATTATTGCCTATCTTTACAGTCCTGGTATGATAGCTTTGTGGACACCATGAAGTCGGCCTTTGATTTTTCGCTCTTTTTGGATAACAAATTTGCGCTTTTCAATCTTTCTACATTGTTTTTGTTTATTTGGTAAGTATAAAAAAAGATCTTCGTTTTGCGCACCACAAATTGTCCATCTTGAGGCAATGGCCATAATAATTTGAAAACTGTCAAGTACGAATGTCGCACAAAGTTTTTTGGCAACATCTCAAAATATTGAGTGTAGTATACAAAAAATTATGAACCTCTTTCAATCGAGCATAGAGGTATTCAATCTTATAACACAGCCCAACAAAAATGTTTGAAGACAGAATACGTATTTTTTTCAATGCGGAAGAGCGCGTAAAATCTATAAGAAAACACGAGTGAAATGTAATGACTTCATTCTTCATTCTTAAGTGAATTTCTTTATAATCATCTAATAAACTCAAGTCGTAATGATTAAACCTAACAGACGTAACGCTATCTTTACACAACACTAAATGCTAATCATCTAATATAACAATTTACACGTTTTACAGGTTCATCATACCCTATCTTTATCTGCCCGATTACATGAAGCAATATGGCTACGAGGTGAGCGTTAGTGCAGTTCTCATATCGGTAATTGGAATAGCGCAAACGGTGGGCATGATTGGCCTGGGCTATCTAGGTGATCGGCCCTGGATGAACATCAATATATGTTACTCATTATGTATGCTGGGTAAGTGTTTGAATGCAATCCACAAAAAGTATAGAAATCAATGTTAATTATGTTCTTTTATTTGTATAGTTTGTGGTGCTTCAGTGTTTTTTATGCCTATGTTGATAACCAGCTATAATGGACTGATGACGATGTGCGTCATCTTTGGCTTCACGTTTGCAAGCTCGTTTTCATTTACGCCCAGCATACTGGTCAGTATTG
Source organism: Scaptomyza pallida (assembly GCA_018152965.1). NCBI lineage: Eukaryota > Metazoa > Arthropoda > Insecta > Diptera > Drosophilidae > Scaptomyza > Scaptomyza pallida. Next base: position 4,524,781 of record JAECXP010000005.1, on the reverse strand, counting down.
TTGATTTGGACGATTTCACTTGTGCCTACGGTTTGGTGCTGCTGGTGCAGGGCGTTGGTATGATTGCCGGTCCGCCGATAGCAGGTGCCATTTATGAGTTTACGGGCAGGTATGTAAAACCATTGTCATTTTATAAAGAATTGTAAATTAATTGAGTTTGTAATTGCAGATGGGACGACTCATTCTATTATGCGGGCATATTTATAGCACTCTCCGGCGTCGCTTCGTATATGATTGAGTTTTGTGAGAAGAAAGCAACTAAGGAGAGTGATAGTGATGTCTCAGAGACTAAAAAAGCTCAACTTTTACATTAGTTTACTAACACACACACACATATACATACAAACAACAAAAAGATAACAAAATTCACAAAAAAAGAAATATACACATACCTACATATATATAGAGTTCAAGGTACTATATTAGAAAAACTTAGTGCAATTAAGCAGCACTGTGGCCTAACTACAAATAAATATTATAATAATGGACTAGCATTAAATGTTATCAAGTTTCTTATGTCAAATGCTGTTGCAGCTATAAAACAAAAAACTCAGAGCGAATTAGTAGATAAATAATTAATTAATTACACGTTATTCGCATGTAAGCAACCAATTGACTTGAAAAACCTAATTATTAAGTACAATATTAGTTAGTTAACGCACTAGGTCAACTACATTGTAATATAATCAGATACAAACAGACATAATAACAATAACAACAAACAAATACATATGTAAATTAAACTAACCTACTATATATATACATATATACCAATAAAAGAAAGTAAATATCAATGCAGTGCATCACTGCCATGCGCAAAACGGGTTCCCCAAATTGTCTTCTTTATAATCGAATAGTTTTTAATTGTTGTAAAACCATATAAAACAAAACGTTTCCTAAAATTAAGAATAACAAGGACTATTACCAATACCAATACCAATCTTTGTAACGTATGCAATAACTTAAAAGACATTCTTGCAATCAACTTAACTCACAAAGTCTTCAAAATCGCAATTAAATGCATAATAGATCCTGACTTAAAAAACCAAAATAAACTTTTGTATCAATAACAAAATTTACAAATAGCACCCGATTTGCAAATGGATCGCAACAATCTTACAGTTTGTCATTAAATAAAAAACCAAAACAGTTCAAGTATTATCAAACCAATTAAGAAATTCAAGTAGCGCACTGAAAACAATTATGCCTATATGCATCTAAAGCACACAATAATTTAGGATAAGCAACAAAACTAACAAGTTACAACAACTACTACATATAAACAATTTTGTAGTTGATTTGTTTCAAACACAAAATAAACATTTTTTTAGCGAAAAGCACATTATATAGCAATTAAAAATGAAAATTAAATTAATAACAATTCTAAACTGTTTACAAACATCAATTTAATAATCATATTAAAGAACATTATTCAAATAATAAATAAAATTAAAAATTTGAAATAAATTACTCCTTTTTTTACGCACTTTGGACTTGGAACAATATAAGAAACACTGGTTTGTATTTTTATACAACCTCCACTATGGGGTACAGCCTTAACCTTAAAACTTGAAAGCCTTCAGAGATTTAAAAACACAGCTTTCCGAAGAATGGTCAATGAGCCCTTTTAGGTTAGAAGTCGAGTGATCTAGAGGGACCTCGGAATCCTCACTGTTTCATCCAAAACTTATTGAAAACTCAAGAATCATTGCAACCAAATAGCTATTCGATACTAGATAAAAGCACCCAACCTATAAAAGAAAACTTTTTTTTGCAAATTTATCCTTAAAAATAAAAAAAATGGATATATACATATATAATGTTTATTGTGTATATTTATAATTTTTATTATATTTTGGGTCTGGCAAATACAAATGTTTATAAATAATTTGATTTTATGTCTTGTTTGTTTAAGTTTATTTCGGCTTTCATTTAATTATGTAAACTTCGTAATTGTCGGCGACATAATCGAAATGATTAAGCGTTATCATCACGATTTGTTTTTGTTTTTGTATTTTTTTTTTTTATTGTACAATAATTATGTATTTAACTTATATAATATTAATTTATTTAAATTGTATGGATGCCAGTGTTTATATATATGTATCGTTATTTAATGTTATGCAAATTCACAAAAAAATGAAAACAAATAAAAACAAGGCAAATGCATTAAAACAGAAACAAAACGTAAATACACATTTGTATAATTTGATAGAAAAAACAGCAGCCACCACTTACGGTAGGGTGATTTATTAAAAAACAAATCACATTGAGAGAAATTCTTGTATGTTGTATGTTTATATCGTAGTATAGTATATATTACACTTCATTCATCATTTCTGCTCATCCAAAATGTAACTAGCAAACTAACTAAATGTACACAAAAATATATATGTAATGTATATATACGTATCAATGTTTTGCTTAAGTTTTACAAAATTTAGAAATCACGCACGACACATTTCACATACACAAATTGTTTAGTTTATTTAAAACTGAATTTTATGATTTGGTATAATTTGTTGTTTTTTTTTATAGTTTTTGACATTTTCAGCGAACAAACTGTTCATATATTAATATGTTATCGTTTTTACGTTTAACATTACGCTTAGTGCTGAAATCTGTTCAGTAATTGTGGTGTACTAGTTTTGCCGCTAAGTTTATTACGAATATTATGTTGCTGTAAATAAAAAATTAAAACAATAAATCTGCTTCCACTACCATCTAAGAGTTAGTCACTAGCAGCTTTTACAGAAGCGGCTATCGGTTATTGGCTACGGCTACCCAAAGTGCAGGCATCGGCAAACAGTACATAATTATTCCTAGCAGCAACCGCTGTTAACTGCACCACCGGCACCACCGGAGCCGGGCAGCGCTGGATTTGTGGGCGTTGCCTGTTGCCCGATTTTTATGCCATTTGCCTGCAGCGAAATAGATTGTTTATTTCAACAAAAACTTAATAAATTTGATTGTTTTTGTTAATTGTTATACCTCATTATTAATGTCGAATACACCCTCTTGTATCTTTTCGTAAATCTCTTTGGCTGTATTAATGAAAGCCTCCTCAACATTGGCGGCTGTACGCGCCGATGTCTCCATGAACACAAGGCCATGCTCGCGTGCAAATGCTTCACCCTCCTCCTTTTTCACCTCACGCCTCGAGTCCAAATCGCTCTTGTTGCCAATCAGCATGATCACCATATTTGAGTTTGAGTGCTGACGCGCATCCTCCAGCCATGTAGTTAAATGGTTGAATGTCTCACGCCTCGTGATGTCATAGACGAGCAATGCGCCAGCCGCACCACGATAGTATGATCGTGTAATTGATCTACATGTTTAATTAATAATTTAATAAATATTTTCAAAGACCCATTAACATACATAAGTTTGTATGGTATGACATGGTATACCTGAAAGCCTCTTGGCCGGCTGTGTCCCAGATTTGCAGTTTTATTTGTTTGCCATCAATGGTAATCATGCGTGCACCAAACTCAACGCCAATTGTCAGATCATGCACCGGCTGGAAGCGCTTGTCCGTGAACTGCAGCAACAGGCATGACTTTCCAACGCCTTGAAATCAGAAGAAAGAAAAGCAAAACACAAAGCGTATTTTTTTTAGTAATTTGAGCTTATGAAACTTAAGCGGTAAAGTGAAAGTTTGTTGAGTTAATTTACAAAGCGAAACTGAATAAGCTGCTCCACAGATCATTATAAGCATAAGTAACAAATACATAATATACAGTTTTTCTTTAAGTTAATACCATTAACAATGAGGGACGAACTCTGCATGAATGGCTCAAAGACAAACTATGATTCCAAGCTCAATCCTTCCAGGAGCCAATCTTTACCAGCAAAGTTTAAGATGTATTCTAAGCCTTTATCTTCATTACTGAATATTGAATCATCAAAACATATGGTGGTCACATTAAAGCTCTGTAAAAAGTACATTGAATTGGCTAAAACGTTTTCTGATTTAAGAGCTAGAGCACATTCAAGTCATTGGATCAATCAATTGTTCGCAAATTGCATGAATGACTATAAATTCAATAGAATCCAAGTTAAAAATATATAGTCTCCTAAGCCATTCGCAGAATTAAACAACTTTTCAAAGTTTAGTAAGTTTTCCTAATTCATATGGACAGCAATATAATTGACTTTACCTTGCTAAAGAAACAAAATAATGATCATATTAAAAACATACCAGCAGTGGGGAAGTATCACTGATTGAAGGAGACAATCCCATAGAGGAAAAAAAAATCAAAGCACTGGCTTGGACAATATATGTACATATGTATGTATGTATTACAGTAGTTTTTGCGATTGTAGTGCGCTGCAGAAACATTTTTGACCCGTATGCAAAATTGATTTTTCAGTCAATATAAAAGCAACAGCTGTTAAAAATCTATGTATCAATATGTATCAATGTAGGCACTGAAGCCTACAAATGTTTACATATTCTCGGTGCTGATAAGCGCAGCACTAAAATATGATCCGATATAAGAGTGTTTCCCTTAAAATCACTTGCGAACAATATGATAAATAAATAAATCCAAATACTATAAGGGAAAAAGGGGTTTGATGTGGGAGGGGGGTAAGCAGCAGTTGAGTCAGCGGCAAGCAACAGCAGGGCTGTAGCATACGGGCGCTTCTGCCTCATACGGAAACAACCCCCTCCCCCTGTTAACTTTAGCAGTGCGGAGTAACGCCCGCGTTGTTATGGTATTATTGATTTTTCCTTGCTGCGTGGATTGTCTCGCGCATAGCCAGCAGACGAGCATACTGCAGGATAAGGCAGCTGACAAGTGCACTTGACTTTGTTTTTGGATAAAGTTTAGCTGCAGACAAAGGGCAGACACTAAATGACACACAACGCAGTTTTCAGTTTCCTTGCCTTTGTTTTGTTGTTACTGAACAGTTTTCGTATGATAATCGCACGAAATTTTCACGCACACATAAGGAATTTGCCAGCAGCCAGCACTCACCAGTGTCGCCAATGATAATATATTTGAACAAATACGCGTAGGACATTATTGCAGCTAGTTAGTTAATAAACTTGATGATGCACTTATTAAATAATTCAGATCGTATCAATGGCAATAATAATAATAATACGCAATTCCAGTTCGTGTAAAATTTGCAAGCTGACTGATGATGACGACTGGGTCTGAATATCGATAACGATAACTTCGACATATGTATAGAGTACGAGGGCTGCATTAAAGAGCAACTTGTGAGTAGGGTTGCCAAGGAGCAACAGTCTATCCGGGCTATCGATAGCCCAGCCCTACATGTATGTATGTAGCAGTTTTGTTAAAAATTTTCTCTCGCACAAAGCGAAGTGTTTTAGCTCAATTTAAAATTAATTAAATTGGAGATGTGTAAACGAAAATAGCTGTTGACGCTTATTCTTAATCCCAAAAAGCTGCAATTAGCTTTAGACTTGTAGAGCGTTTGCTTCCTTTTTGCCCAGTAACAATTTTTGTGTTTGAAGTTTCGTGGTCTTCACAACTGGCCCCGTAGACTGAGGTGTGTGTGTTTGTTGGTGTGTGTTCGTGTGCGTTGTTTTGTTCCTACCTTCCGGCAGAGGCAAGGTGAAACATGAAGATGGCTGACGGATCGACAATATTGCGTAGGAATCGGCCAGGCACAAAATCAAAGGTATGTTAGACAAAATACATAAAAAATATATGTGTACACACATTTGAAGCCTACCATTTTTAAACAGGATTTCTGTCGCTGGCCCGATGAGCCCCTGGAAGAAATGGACAGCACATTGGCTGTGCAGCAGTATATACAGCAGATGATTAAGCGGGATCCCTCAAATGTTGAACTCATATTGACAATGCCTGAGGCTCAGGATGAAGGCGTTTGGAAGTATGAGCACTTAAGGCAGTTTTGTATGGAATTGAATGGTTTGGCTGTACGGCTGCAAAAACAATGCTCACCGTCGACGTGCACGCAAATGACGGCCACCGATCAATGGATATTCTTATGCGCGGCCCATAAAACGCCCAAGGAGTGCCCCGCCATTGATTATACGCGCCACACACTGGACGGCGCCGCTTGTCTGCTCAATAGCAACAAATATTTTCCAAGCAGGTATGTTAGATAATCCACGCAAAGCAACTTGCCACATAATGATTCAAGTGTTTTGATCACCCCCAGAGTTTCCATCAAAGAGTCGTCGGTTACAAAGCTGGGCTCGGTGTGTCGGCGTGTGTATCGCATCTTCTCGCACGCTTACTTTCATCATCGTCGCATCTTTGACGAGTTCGAGACGGAGACGTATCTATGCCACCGATTTACACACTTCGTCACAAAATACAATCTCATGTCCAAGGAAAATCTGATTGTGCCCATTAACGAGGAGGAGAACGCAGCACCCGGCGAAAGTGAGGCTTAAGCAAACAGCAACAGCAAAGAATAGAAACAAACAAACAATAAACAACACAATACACACAAAAAAAAGAAGAAAACATACAGCATAAGAAATTATTGACGGACAAAACGCAGTCATTCATACACAATTCACTTAAACATATTTATAATATATACATTTACTAATAGCTTGCATTAGATTCAACGATATAGGCATCATTATGTTTTTTTGAGATACAGCAAGAACAAATAATAGTGGGCCGTAAAAAAAAAGGGTGCATTAAGCCTCATTTAAAAAAATTCTGTGTATGTAGTGCAATCGACAAATATGAACACTTATTATGCTCTATGAATTTATAAAAGAAATGCAAATTCAGACAACTATACAGATTTCCCCCACTTAATTCCGTTACGTTATAATTACGACTATGTTAAAATTCTTAATTTAAATAAATTATATGTAGACACACTTCAAAAACACGAACGCTCAACATTTTGTTACCGATGCCCAACAAATTGATATGTATGCAAATGCATACATATAAACATATATAGAATGGAAACGCAGTTGTACCAAAACTAATACGTGAAGTTTACTATCAAAAACTATATATACAAACAAGAACAAGAACCATTACAATAAAATTGAAATAGCAATCCAAACAAATATAGGTCTCTAGCTTAGACAATATTCACCTCCAGCATGCGCTGTTGTGCAACCAAGCGCTCAAAACCCAAACGGCTCAAATCCACAGTGCTATACTTGCCATCCAAAATAAGCTCTGCAATAGCGCGTCCCACCGCCGGCGTCTGTTGTATGCCATGACCACTGAAACCCGCTGCTATGTACAGATTCTTGTAGTGTGGATGTCGACCAATAATGCCGTTGGCATCAAATGTATTGTGATCATAGTAGCCAGCCCAGCTGCTTTGCACTTTAATGGACTCAAAGGCGGGCACTCGACTAGCTAAAGTTGGCCAAACGTTTGACTCAAAGTAGCCATGATCCACGTCTAAGGTCTCACAATCGGGCTCCTCATCATCCGCCGGACTGCGACCGCACAGGAAATTACCGCCTAAGCCATCGCGCCGAAAGTACGTGCCATTGGGATCAATGGTTAATGGAGTAGCAAGTCCCGGGCAATTGGCTCCCTGTGTGTTAAAGACGTAAACGTAACGCTTACGTGGTTCAACGGGCAACGGCACACGCAACAAATCCTCTCCAGTGCCTATCTTAGCCAGACGCGCCACCTGTCCAGAATGAGCACCCGCAGCCAAAACACAAGTATCAAATTGCACGGTGCGCTGGGTGCCATCCGCACAGGCAACTACAGCACCGGAGAGTGCCCCATTTGGGTTCCACTCAAAGCCAACTACTTCACCATTAGCAAACTGTGCGCCAAGAGTGCGCGCCTGCTTCTTGAAGCCCATTAGTAAGGCCCAGGGATCGAACCAGCCCTCCTTGTCGATACCATAGCATCCCAGCTCAATGTCCTCGGTGGACAACCAAGGAAAGCGTTGTCTCAATGCCTCAGCACTAAGCAACTCATTGCGTGCACCCATCTCGTTCTGCAGCTTGGAGTTACGTGTCAGTGTTTCAGCACCCTTGGCACTGGCCAAAATCAGATAGCCATGTGGCCGGAAGTTCAGATCAACATCGCCCAAATAACTGCGACAGCTTGAAATGAAATCGTAGCCGAACAGAGACATTTGTATATTTTCCGCCAGCGAGAACTGTTGACGCACACCGCCCACTGACAGCACGGTAGATGCACTCGTATACTGTCGATGCAATGTAGAGACATACATATAGAGTAGTGCACATTTTTTAAATAGCTTGCTGACAAACTCACACAAGAATCCCGCTCCACAACTAGCACGTTGAGTTTCTTCTGCTGCGCCTTGCACTTGAGCCAATAGGCTGAAGAGGCACCCATTCCGCCGCCCCCAATGATAAGCACATCGCAACGTTTGGGCAATTCATCTCCTAAAACGCATGTTGCAGTCGCAGCACCAGGAATTTGACTGCTGCTCTGGCAGCGCTGCTGCTGCAATGCAACCGATCGCAAAACTCGTCCAAGTCGCAACATTTTTAGCACTGATCGAAAGAATACATACTGGGGAATCTGGTCTCAGCTGTTACTGATTAAATGCAATCAATGTGCGCGACTAGATTAGATTTTCTCATGGTTATCTAAGCAAGTAAATAAACTGTAACAATGCTGGTTCAACAATTCTACAATTAAGCCTATCAGCAGCTCTCTTATCAATGAAGTGATGTCAAGCGCCTATCCGCACATTCAAGTGTTTACATTTTGTATACCCTACACTTTGCTTGTAGTATCTGTAAAAGTAGTTATTATTGTACTTTACTAGAATGGAACATTGAAAGGATTAACAAAAGCTTTGGACTTTGTTACTATGAAGTATTTAAAATATATTGTTTACGTCGATTTTGGCCAAGTCGTTACCTAAATCAGTGACAGAAAACACGCAAAATTATTATATCCTTAACCCATAAAATGGGTAAATAAGGGTATAATGGTTTTGTGCAAATGTATGTTACAGACAGAAGGAAGCATCTCCGACCCCATAAAGTATATATATTCTTGATCAGCATCAACAGCCGAGTCGATCTAGCCATGTCCGTCTGTCCGTCTGTATGAACGCCTAAATCTCAGAGACTATAAGAGCTAGGGACTTCAAACTTTAAACTTAAACTCTCCTATACCATGAGAAGATCAAGTTTGCTTTAAATTTTCGATAAAATTTCTGGTTTCCGATATACACATGTGATCGATAACACAAAAATCTTTTCAAAATTGTGAAAATGAGGTTTGAAATTACGGATAAAATAATGAACATTTAAAAAAATTTGATCAAAATTGGTTCAGAAACACCGGAGATATCGCAGTTTGAAGTTTGGTCATATTGGTCACTGATTTAATACACATAAGTAACTGTAAGCGTTAAGTATCGGGTTAAGGGTATGTCCTAGTCGGGATTTCTCGACTAGAGCCTTCTTACTTGTTTTTTTTTTAATTTTGCTGAATTATTCAAAAAAATAACCAAGTAGGTAATTCAAAGCCCTTTAAAAGCAAAAACAAAATTACAAATATCTTACATTAATTTAAATCCATCAACCAAAAGCTTATTTTAATATCTTCGCGGTAACTTAAATTGCTTCATGCTGGATCATCTCAGCCAAAATACATTAATATATTTTTATAAATTTACAATTTTAATTTTTCATTATCATTGTTTATTAAATTAAAAGTATTTTATTTTGGTTTAAATAAACCAGTTCCACGAAATTGTATTAACAGCAAAATCATAAGGAAAAAACATATTTATTGCAACTCTTTTCATTGAGATTGTGAGAAGTTACGATAGATTTTTTTTCAGATTTGAAACTTATTACTCAGCAATTCGCAGAGTCAAGAGAATTTATTTTGAGTTCTAAGCTATGTTTTCGTACATTAACAATTCCTAATGCATAATTTTCAAACTTTTCACATAAAAATTTTAGAGAGGATGTTAAATTCGAGCATGCTCAAGAATATGCAAAAGCATGAGGCTGCTATTAAAGACCTTATCATAGCCGCAACAACGAAATATAAAAATGCATATAAAATGTAAATAAATATATATAGTCTTGTTTTATTGATAAGATCAGGTAGGTAAACTGCAATTAGCCTTGTCCGCTGATAGCATTGTCAATAACAGGCTTAGATTGCGTTGATTGTTGTTGTTTTTGCTGCTGTTGTTGTTGCGGCTTATTGCGCCCAAATCTTGGACGTTTATTAGTGCGACCACCTGAAGCAGCTGAAGGTGTAGACGGAGACGGGTCATCATGCTGCCAAAAATTGCTCTTTGTATTGGGTTTTTGCAATCTAAAAGTAAACAAAATATTAAAAACGTTGTGAAGATATCTTTTTATGCATTGTTACAAACCCCTCGATGCTATCGGGCAGCTCGTTTAGGCTCATGAGTATGTGTAAAGTGGGTATTTGGCGCGTGACAACAATTTCCTCCAGGCCATCCATCTGTGGCTTCCAGTGCTCCTCAACGCTACAGGCAAAGAATGTTACTAAAGAAGCTCAAATGATTTATACTACCAAAAACTTACTTTGTATAACCCATACGTGTTATTTGATAGAGCGGATTACTGCGCTTAAGTATTTCAGCACAAGATATGGTCTTGACAACACCACCGCCGGAACCACTCCACACCAGACTACGGTATTCGCCTTTGTCCAGCGCCGACTGAGCAAATTCAATGACATTGCTGACCTTGGTGCCGCCCTTGACCTAATGATTGGGATTTAAATGTCTTAATCTGGAAATTAGTTTGGTCCATTTGCTGCTACTTACATGCATCCATAGAAAATCCTTGTGCGTCTTTGGCATGCAATCCTCAAAGGGCAAATCTGTTTTGCTTAGCTCCTGCTCCACATTTTCGCCCTTGCGATAGTTCATCATTTTGTAAGCCTAAAAGCATTTGATAAAACTATTAACTATGCAACTTGATTAGTGTACGAATTTTTGTATGCCCCAAAGCGACAACAGCCTTGAACCAGAATATGCTTCGAGTGCTTCTATGCTGGCTATAGTACTAAGAATCATGCTTGCGGAAACAGGTCACTCCATCCACTCATAAACTGTCTTGCGCAGTTATTGCCACGACCGTCTGTGCAAATTGAATAATTGCCGCATTATGAGACGCAAGCAACTCCTCTACCATAAGGCCAAAAGGAACAGCGTTAAAAAATACCCACGCAAACCATAGAAGTTAAAGAAAATAAAATCCAGCTTTCATCGTTTTGGTAGGCCCTTCATTAGATTATTATTGTTTTTGTTAGAAATCTTTTTATCGAGCAACAAGTTGACGATCTTCAATCGAACACAGGAAACTTTCTTTAAAATAGTAATTCATTCAAAAAAAGGTGTGGAAAGCGTATTTACGATTCATACACAGTCTTTGGGTATTTGCACATGAAGAGCACTTCAAGCAAGAGTCAATAAAAAAATCATTTCTCCAGCAATTAAATGCGCGCGGCTGCAGCAGAAATTTCCCATTAAATAAAATTCTGTTGGTGTCGGGCTCTCTACACAACAAGGATGACAACGAGCAGGAACAAGACAACGCGAGCACAATCACCCAAGCCACACACACACACACACAGAGAAAAACATCTCTTCATGCCATCGCGAAACGTAGCATGCCACTTGTTGAAGCTAAACAACATCTCATAGAACAGAAAGAGAGGAGAGCTCGCTGAATTCGACAGCATCAACTAAAGTTTATTAATGAACTTTTCACAAAACTGCGATTGTGGGTTGCTGGCATGACCCAGTCTAACACCCACGCAAGCCACACACATATACAGAGACAATTATCTCGCATGTCCTATTGAAAGATGAAAACGCAGACAATTCTAAGATTCAATGCAGCAGAAATAGCAAAAAAAAAAAAAAAAAAAAAGTAATGTAAAGGGAACTTGGTTATCGACGTCGCTTTTGGAATGTTACGAGGAATGCCTTCGAAATACCAAAATGACAGGAACTGGCTCTGACTCTGTCCCATTGAGAACGTCATCGCTATCATCATCGTAACTGGGAAGATCATTATGAACTGTGGCATCGTCGTCATTCTTATCAAGTACGTTACGTACAATAATAACACAGCGCAACAGGCAAAAAAACTTTTAGCTCTGACATGATTATTCAACCATAATATACAGTCGAACTTTCAAATTAAGAATCTCAAGTTGCCAAAAAAAAAAAACAAACGACGTTTTTGGGAAAATTCGGAATGTTGAGTCGTTTTTGGATGCTTACTAGAAAAAAAAATCGTCATACGTGTTACTTTTCTGCATGACAGTTCAACTGAACTAATAGTCAAATATATTGGAAAAATTCGATTCCAAGTAAAAGTTTTCGCTAACAGTCGATAAAGTTGAAATGAAGAATGAATTTGGCTTAGATTAAATTTGAAACGAATAAAATAAAGATTTGTTAGATTTCTCGTTTACAAGATTCAATAATTGGGATTCGGATCGTTTGTTGCTCTGTGTAATTGTATTTGGTGCGGAAGTTATTAATAAAACGAGTGTGACACAAAAGTAATAGGACAAAAAGTACCTTCCAAGTTGAGACGCGTTCTTCTCCAAGATATTTGTGTGGGCTTGTCAGGGAGTGCAACTTGTTGGGCTTGTGAAGGAACAATACAAAAACACGTACTTTGAATTAACATTATATACATTTAGTTAAGTACATTACATAAATTAATTCAAGGGGCTTTGAGCAACGCCTTAAATTAGATTTAAGATGTGCTGAGCGTTTAACATTTTTATAAATTGAAAACTGCGTAAGTTGAACTTGAGAGCTTCATTCAAATGTTCCGTAGCAATGCTGCATATTTTCACGCACACTCGCATACTTAACAATACAACACACTCAAATTTATATAGGAACTGGGGGGTAAGCTCTAAATGATGTGAGCTATTGTGGTCATCTTGCATATAAAATAAATATTGAAATTATCGAAAATATATTTTTTACCTTTGTCATATAAGTTAGGGAAATAAACTAAGGAACAAAATCATAGCATTTTATGCTATTATTCTTTTGGTTATTAATTCTTTAAAAAAAAAAAAAATGCATTATCGAATTAATAATTCTAATAAATATCTATTGGCTTGTTAAGCAACTAAAGCTATTAAAATATTTTTCAGATTTATTTTCTTATTAAGATTAAGAAATTATGCTTGCTTTTTTAACGTACAAACTGCCACTGTGCGTAGCAAATATTTCATTTATTTGCAACCCCAACCGCGATAGATGCAAGCTCACGCCACCCTCTATCTGAAGCCCATCTCCTTCCCCCATGCCAACGCCATGAACTGTTGAAGTATGCATTCATTAGACATGCCAACAGGCAGCTGCGGTGGTGGCACATAGCAACCGGAAAACCAAAGAAAAAAGTCAAGCAACCGAGCTTAGCTCTTGGCCAAACCGCAGAGACAGGATCATTTGAGGTTTGCAAGCCGTGGCCAACGGTTCACAGTCGCGGCCATAACGACTTGGCCAGCAGTAAGTGGCACTATATTGCAACGGACCATTTTTAGTGTTCATCATAAACTAACAAAGTGGCAACAAACGACATTTGTGTGAACTAGTGCAAAGCATTTGAAATAACGTTTAATTACCGTGCCAGCAGCCCCTTGTTTAAAAGCATATTTAATTATAAACAAAATACAATTGAAGGCTTTGCAGTTTATTTATGCCGCACAATTTTTCACAAGCAACATTGTAAATTAAAACAAACAAGAAACAATTTGCCAAAAAAAAAGTAATTGAACTCATCTGTTGGATTTAAGCACATTACGTGGTGTCAAAACAATCTTCATATAAACAAAAACTACAAACTCAAAATTAAATAAAACAAAGTGTAAAGTTGTGTATCTACAAAAAAAAATCAAACTCTTAAAAATATTTTAAAAAAAATAAATAAATAAATAAATAAACCAAGTGGTACAAAAAATTCTGAGCGATATTAAAAACTTGCCTTAAAAGAGCTTCGTAATAAAATAAGAAAAATTTTTATTTGTTTTTTTATCTTCAATAATATTTATTTTGGTTTATCTTTTGTTTGAAAACTATTTTTTGAGAATTAATTATATTTATTTATTACTTAAATCTATTTAAATAGGAAAAAGAAAATAAATATAAAAAAACAAAAGTTAAGATGGATAGCACTGAGTTTCGAAAACGTGGCATGGAAATGGTCGAATACATTTGCAATTATCTGGAAACCTTGGGCGAACGACGTGTTACGCCCAGTGTGGAACCCGGATATCTGAGGCACCTTTTACCAAGTAAGTTTCTACGCATTGAATTCATTTTATTTGATTTTCCTAACCAAAATCTTCAAAGAACCAATTGTTTTCATTTAAAATAGTACTTTTGTAACGTAATGGTCAGTGTTAAAAATAAATATTTTTTAATGCGTAGTACGTTCTGGTTGAGACTGTATTAAAACTGCAACTTTTAATCAAGTATTATACAGTTTGTGCAAATGGTTCAGTTTATAAGTGTATAGTTTAGGGTTTTATAAAACTTAAGTATAGGATCAAAAAATAAAGGAGCCATTCGGTCATGTCCAGAACATATATCAACAAAATTTTTCAACCAGATGCTCCAAAGAGACAACAATGCTAAATACAAAAATATTTAAAACAAAAAAAAACAAACATCTTGCGGTTAACAATTTAATTTTTTTATGGAAGCTGTGGTATCTTAAGAATATCGCATCAAAGACTTGGAACAAAATAAAAAAAGCTACGAGACTTAAAAAATTTTATAAAATATCAAAGGGTTTTTTGGACATATTTTTAAAGACGGTGGCCCACATAAAAAAGCTTAACAGATCCCTTAAAAAAAACTTTGATCCAAAAGGTAATTCTGGAGAGTGCTATGAGATTTTTTTTACTAAAGTAATTAAGCCAAATTATAAATGGGAAAAATTCTTCTACCATTTGTTTGTAAGTTATGTACAGGAGAAGTGTTGAAAGATTTAAACGAAATGGTGTTGTATTTTTGAACATTTGATGTGCATCGCAATATTTTTCAAATGTCATATTTTATTGTACGATTGCAGTTATAAGAGATATTTTAATTTTGTGGTAAGAGCAAATAAACCTTAATTATTTTAAAGTTCGTTAACAGTGAACAGATACATTAAAAATAAGCAATGATCTGTCTGAATTTGTTTATATAACCGATCGGTACTTTAAATAATTTTTTATTAACCCGAATCCGTACAATAATCATATACATTTTGTACCCAACGAATTGCAATGGTCTGATATTAAAAAAATAATATAGCAAATAGTTCTTATGTAACGTTTTTTAAAATGGGATATATCTTTTGGCAAAAAAGGAAATTTTAATATTCTTGATGACTGTGGAAGAACTGAATATTTCTGTATTCAAAATTCAGCTGAAGCGCCACAGGAGCCAGAGGATTGGGATCAAATAATGAACGATGTTGAGGATAAAATAATGCCAGGCGTAACGCACTGGCAGCATCCGAGATTTCATGCTTACTTCCCGGCGGGAAACTCATTTCCCTCAATACTGGGCGACATGCTGGGCGATGGTATCGGTTGCATTGGTTTCTCTTGGGCAGCCAGCCCCGCCTGCACCGAGCTGGAGACCATTGTGCTTGACTGGCTGGGCAAGGCCATTGGACTGCCGGAACACTTTCTGGCGCTTAGGGAGGGCAGCACGGGCGGCGGCGTCATACAGGTAAACAATGTCGAATAAAACTGTGCCATGATTTATAGCTTGACGTTGATGCCACAGACATCCGCATCAGAGTGTGTGCTAGTCACAATGCTGGCGGCGCGTGCACAGGCACTAAAGCGTCTCAAGGCGCAACACCCGTTCGTCGAGGAGGGCCATCTGCTGTCCAAGCTCATGGCCTATTGCTCCAAAGAGGCGCATAGCTGTGTGGAGAAAGCGGCTATGATATGCTTTGTCAAGCTGCGAATTCTTGAACCGGACGAGAATGCCAGTCTGCGTGGACAGACTATTGGCGAGGCCATGGAAGAGGATGAGCTGCAGGGTCTGGTGCCGTTCTTTGTGTCCACCACACTGGGCACTACTGGCTCATGTGCGTTCGATAACCTACCCGAAATTGGACATGAGCTCAAAAAGTTTCCCTGCGTATGGCTGCATGTGGATGCTGCCTATGCCGGCAACAGCTTCATTTGTCCTGAGCTGAAGCCCCTGCTCAAGGTAAATACTCGATTATAAACTACATTAAAACAGAAAATTGTGTCGTAGCCCACGAGATGTTAATTTCCATTTGATTATTTTTTGCTAAAAGTGTTGTTGAACCTTGTTTTAGAACAATTCTTGCAACTGTTTTTACGAAGCACACATGTTATCGATAAATCTTAAATATACAAATTTTAAAATATTCTAGATATGTGAGGCAAAAACTCAAAAAAATTTCAAAATTGCGTACAGGATTACTCAGATTACTTACAAGCAATAATTGTACGAGTTCACTACTCAAGAGTTCAGGTTAACTTCTCATCAACCTTTACTAGAGCCCTTTCATTCTTTTTTTTTTTTTGATTATACAAGAGATTTATTTATTTAATGATTTGACTAATGAAATAATTAAAGTAAACTAGAACGCTTTCATTCGTTTTTTTGGTTTATACAAAAGATTTACTAATTTTATGATTTCACTAATGAAATAATTAAAGTAATGAATTGAGCATTTAATGAAATCAGTAATCAAATTATTATAATTTCGCCAAGCACTGTTACCATCCACATTCATAGGTACACATAAATGTCTTTATATTATGAATGTCATCTATCTACATAACAGCTCAGTATGCTAATAAACGATAATGCTCCCCACAAACAGGGCATCGAATATGCTGATTCATTCAATACGAATCCAAACAAATGGCTACTGACCAACTTTGACTGCTCGACACTTTGGGTACGCGATCGCATCCGTCTGACATCAGCGCTGGTCGTGGATCCACTGTATCTCAAGCACGGCTACTCGGATGCGGCCATCGACTATCGTCATTGGGGAGTTCCACTCAGCCGTCGCTTTCGTTCACTGAAACTGTGGTATGTAGCGCCCGAAAAGCAAAACAAAAAAAGACGATTGAAACCATCTACAAAAAAACAGACCCTTGAGTTTCAGGCGTGAATGACTTTGTTGACTATTGTCAAATACTACATTGGCTTTTTGAGTGTGCTTGACATAAAGCATGTTCCTTTATTATTTACTTGCGATTTAGTTGTTAAAACAAAAACAAATCACAAATTGATGCTAAATATATTTATAAAAAAGAAATGGCACACCTCAACATAACATGTTAGCAATGCTTTGTGATATATTATTCTAAAACGTATATTCGTGTATACTGACTGGTAATTTAGTTATAATCCTCTAAGCAAAGTAACTCTTTACCGCATTATAAGCATAAATAATTTAAACAATTAGTAAAACAAACGTAACACAATAAATACACATAACGCGCTCTTCTGCATACCGTTTCTGCGACATTCGATACTTTCTCTGAAATGCGTTGTTATAAATTTTTCTTTTTACTTGGTCGTCAAAATTAAATATATTAATAATATATAATGTAATATTAAAGGGTCTATATTATCACGTTCCCGCATTGTTTCTAGCTGCTTTTTAATGTTAAGAGCTTAGTGCATCTTTTTTTATTACTCACAGTCCATCCATCAAGTGACACAAAATTAAACTTTAATCCAGCCAGAAACTTTCCTGTAATTTTTCGACACTAGATTTTAAATACTAATATATATTGAAATAATATAAAATTTTGAATTTTTGTGAATTAAAAACAAAGTTTACCAATCGACCTTACAGCCTATAACGTATATATGTTTTATTTAAACTGAAGCCTTATCAGTTATGATTTACTTAATAATCTGTCCGTCACTTTTTTATATTAGCACGTTTTTTTGTGTTTGTAATATCTAATAATTAAGTAAATTGACACACTGTATAGAAACTTTTATGGAAAATTATCAAACTTTCACATTTTCTACATTTCTTGCTCGCATCTTGTTGTCTGACAAACAAGGTTTAATAAGCAACTTTGCCAGAGAGATAGTTAATGAGGCATTAAAGCATTTTCACCAAGCTAGTATCTTTTAGAATGTATATGTATCATATATAACTATTATCACTCAAGGCTTAATTGATGTACAAATGTATACAATATAAATTCTATCATAAGTTAGTTAAAGCGCTAAGTTTTTGTTTACTAATTTGTAGGTTTGTTTTACGATCCTATGGAATATCTGGACTACAGCATTATATACGACACCATATCAAATTGGCCAAACGTTTTGAGGAGCTGGTGCTCAAAGACAAACGTTTTGAGATCTGTAATCAAGTCAAGGTAAGTTACATTTATTGCGCCCAAAATTCAAATACAAACTGCGTTGCTTACAACAATTAATCATGTGACGAGTTCAAAGCACTTTTTTGTTTGTATACACAACAAGTTTTATATTATGGTCTGCCGTGGTTTCTATAATCCAACTCTGTGGGTGTGTGTGAGTGTGTGGCCTATTGTTTTGCATGTTAAACATTTATCAACATTTTTTTTGCGGGTGAAAAATGTTTTGGTTGGGACTGACGCAAATATCATTGACATTGACTTAACACAAATCAAATTATGAAATTTGTCTTGGATGTTTTCGCGAAAGTTTAGCAGACTATTTCCAAATAACACTATTTCACGTCAACCAAAATCAAACGTGCGGAATCGCACGCCAAATGCCAAATTCCAAAAATCGGTTAACTGAAGTGTATTGGCATAATTGGCTTACAAATCTTATTCAAAGGCAGACCAAGCGGAAAAAAACAACAAAATTTGAGATTTATATTTTAAATCAGTAATTGAATAATAAATACCCTATAAATCGTGCACATTTGCTTGCATTATCTGGTTAAGATTAAGATAACTTTAGAATGCGAAGAAAATCCATAGAAAAACACAATTTTCTTGTCTTGTGTGCAGTCGATTATAGCCTTCGTCATTTAATTTAAAAGTACTGGGTATGTTTAGTTATATATATGACGCACTAACTGACAGCTGCTTGGGGGCCAGTTTCTTAGCCACTAAATTCAATTGGCGTTTTTCTTCACACAAAAAGTGCTCCACATCACGTAATAAAACATCAAAATTACGTATACGCAATGTCAGTTTAAATTAAACTGTTTTGTTTGGACTTTAACAAAAGCAAATTTTATTTTTCTGTGTTGATTTTTGTTTTTTTTTTGGTTGGTAACCTGCAGCTGGGACTGGTTTGCTTTCGTCTCAAGGGCAGCGACAAGCTCAATGAGAAACTGTTGAGCGCCATTAATGAATCCGGAAAGCTTCACATGGTTCCAGCGAGCGTTAATGATCGCTACATTATACGGTTCTGTGCCGTGGCACAAAATGCCACTGCCGAGGATATTGAGTATGCATGGGACACCATTGTGGACTTTGCCAACGAGCTGTTGGAGAAGGAACAGCATGACGAGATCTCCGAGATCATCAATCGCAAGAAACAAGATACACTGGCCCAGAAGCGATCCTTTTTCGTGCGCATGGTCAGTGATCCAAAGATTTATAATCCGGCTATCAATAAGGCGGGCACACCAAAGCTATCCATGGAGCTGCCTTCGCCAGTGATTAGTCGAGGCAGTGCACCCATAATACGTACACAAAGCTCCGTGGATCACAACTCCTGGATATCCTGGCCGCTGGCATTCCTCTTCAATAGCAACAACGAGGACAAGGGCAACAATTGCTCAATACGGTAAATAAAAAGATCGCTTTTAAGAGATTTTGTATGGCAATTAACGGTGGAAATTATCTGACCAAATCTTTTAATTACTATTTTAAACCTTTCTCGTTGAACAGTTTTCGACACCTGGACACCCATGTGCGACCAACGTCTTCACGTCGCAATTCTGGTGCCGGGTCTTCGCCTTCTCCGGAAAACGAAACGGGGTTTATAAATGTGCAACAGCAACAACAACAGCAGCAGCAACAACAACAACAATCACCGCGTAAGTCGCCGCAGGTGCTTCGAAAGTCATCTTCCACTCGGGATAATCAAAATTAAACTGTTTACAGCTTAAATATACAAAAGTAAAAAAAGTATATATAACAAAATAATATCCAAATATATATTTAATGCGCGCTTCACATGTTATTGTGGCGATTAGTTGAATTCTAGACCAATTTACCAAATACGATCTCTCCTTACATATATCTTATACAAGAAACTAACATACATATGTAGTAAATATTAACTGTTTAGTTTTTGTCTGTCATCTCAAAACCGTATTGCTACTCAACAGTAATGTTCTATAAATAATAAAAATCTGTATTATGCACCGTTGAAAGTGAATTTTGTCATTGATTCGATTGTTTAGGAAACTATTGCAAAGTGAAAGTTTGCAAAGATGTTTGTTACTCTTTCAAGCAATGATAGTGAATGGACTTTTATAAAACTTCAAACGTAAAACACAAAAAAAGCATAAAGGCTTCCATACCATAAAATGGGTGAATAAGGGTATAATGTGTGTAACAGATAGAAGGAAGCATCTCCAACCACAAAAAGTATATATATTCTTGATCAGCATCAACAGCCGAGTCGATATAGCCATGTCTGTCTGTCCGTCTGTATGAACGCGCCGATCTCAGAGACTATATAAGCTAGAGACTTTAAACTTAAAACTTAAGCTTTCCTATATCATGAGAAGATCAAGTTTGTTTCAAAATATTGATAACATTTCTGGTTCTCAATATACACATGGGATCGATAACAAAAAAAGCTTGAATTTCAAAATTGTGAAAACGAGGTTTAAAACTATGGATTAAATAATGAATATTTAAACATTTATCAAAATCGGTTAAGAAACACCGGAGATATCACAGATTGAAGTTTGATCATATTGGTCCCGGTAAATACACACAAATGACTTTACGGGTTACGTATGGGGTTAAGGGTATGTCCTAGTCGGGATTTCTCGACTAGAGCCTTCTTACTTATTTTGGGACAGATTATGCGCGAGACTTCCCTGAAGTCTTTCCGTCTTTCTCCTTCACAATGGTATTTTGTTTAGTCTTGTTAAACAATCTAGTTGTGACTTTCGAAAGAATTTTACATTTTATCTTTAGTAAGAAATACATAAATAAACTTAATAAAACACAGTACTGAAAATAATGTATCCTACGCTAACAATGAAACGCTTCTTAATTTTAGAACAGATGTCAAATTCACACTGCTAATTTAAGCATTTTCTTTTTACTTTCGTCAAGGCATTTTGTTCTTTTAGTCTGCAGCACCTGTTATTACGATCAAAGATAATATCATAAATACACAGACAAACTTATATGTACATATGTATGGATTACTCCTGTGATTTATACGCCTTGTTTTAGATAAACAAAACATAATTTTTGCGATTAAGGTAAGCGTGTACGCAAATTTGATGATGCCACGGATATGACGTCGTATTTAGCAGAATATTATTGGTATGACCTATTATTCAGCGTCTTCTTGCAGTAAAAATGGATTATGAGTCAGGGATGAATGAGTTGAAATCAAAACAAATTTACTTAATACCAATTATGGAACGTACAAAATATACATAGTGGAAGAATCAACATTTAACGACCGAAGATGCCGTCCTTTTGATTGCTGTGCAGTATATCAAGTGTTTGTTGTTTCTTAACATAGATCTGAACCAACTTATCCACATAGGCATCCTTGGCATACGGCGAGATCTGTTTGAGACGTTTGTTGGTGATATCCCAATTTAGATATTGTGGTGCTTCAATATCTGGCTGAACGTTGCTTGAAGATTGCGCCCCATTCTGGCGGCTAAATTGAGGCAAATGATTATCGTTGTTAACATTAGATTTAGATATTGTGCCATACATACTCATCGCGCTGTTATCCCCACTCCCAGAAACTCCATTCAATCCATTGGCTAACATAGTTGTTGGCTTAACACTATTACTACTTAAGAGCTGCAACATTGCCGCTGGATTCATGGGTGACTGTGGCACAACAGCAAAAGGCACACTTTCAACTGGCCCAGATGCAAATTTAGTCTGCAGTGGTTGCGCATGCGGACTTGTTCTTTCAACCATACGCTGCAACATTTCAACATTTGCATTCAGCTTCGCATTGTTTTGCTCCTCCACTGGCTGCTGATGCTGTGGCAATAGTTTTCTATACTGATGTGCCATCTTCATAAGCTGATCTACATTGGGATAGTTAACATTTTGGCTGGCGGTAGCCTCACGTCGATGTTGTCGATATTTTATTAGTTTGGCCAAACTTGCTCGCTTCGTTTTGAGTTTAAGTTCCTTGGATTTGTTTTCGTCTGCTTGAATCGACATCTGATCGTTTTGCTCGATGCGACTCATAAGTGCATCCAAGTTTGGTTTGATTTTCGATGTATCCTGATAGTCACTGGGCAAGTAACCTAACTGGCGCAAATACACAATTGGTGACTCCCAGTTTTTGATTAAATCACGCACAATATCACTGTAATCATGATAGCCAAGTTTATCCATCGAGTTTTTACCCACACTTGCCTTGACAAAACGACTTTGCAGAGTAGAGAACAAAAGACACCATAAGTCTAGACGCATTGTGACCTTTTAGAATACTTAGATGTTGAATTATGATAGATCTTTCAAGTGTCAACTAAAATATGTAAGATATGCACTATTTATGCTGAGTTTCATGTCAAGGCTACGTTTTTAAATCTTTAATTTGATTGTTATATTACCTTTTGAACGATTGGTTCGTTCTAAACTAAGTAACTTTACTCCTCTAAGCGTGGTGAAAGTTTAACTACAAAAGAATATGATATTAACTTGAACATACGAACTATTCTTAAATTTCCTCACCCAAGAAATTTAAAACAAATAAGATGGCTCTAGTCGAGAAATCCCGACTAGGACATTCCCGTAACCCTATACGTAACGCGTACAGTCATTTGTGTATTCTTCCAGTGACCAAAATGAACGAACTTTAATCTATGATATCTCCTCATTTCCACAATTTTGAAATTCATCGATTTTTTTATCGATCCCATGTGTATTTTGGAAACTAGGAGTGCTATCGATAATTTGAAACAAACTTGTTCTTTTGAGATCTGAGATCTACGCTTTCATACAGACGGAAAGACAGACATGGCTACATCGACTCGGCTGTTGATGCTGATCAAGAATATACATATATACTTTATGAGAGGCTTCCTTCTGTCTGTTACATACATTTACACAAAAACATTATACCATTAATTACCCAATTTATGAGTAAAGGGTATAGCAAATATTAATATTTCTTTAAATTGGTATAATACTCGATAATTGTTTTTGGCACCCTTCTTTATACTTCGTTTGTTTGTTTCGAATTGCTAAACGCTTTTATTTCTGGTAAGTGCATAATCTATATTCAAATTATTTCAATTTATTTGTATTATTAAAGACCTGCTAACACCAAACTTTTTAAACTTTTTCTTAATAAAAATGTTAATAAACGAATTATGTAAATACAAAAGACTCAATGAAAAACATAATAAATAACCATAACCAAAAATGCTGTTTGCTTCCTTAACTCAAACGAACTTCCAAGAAAAAATTCTGAACTTTAATAAACTTGATTCTCGAATTTCTCAGACTTATGAAATGTTTGAACAAAAGCATATTTAGAGCACACGTAACGTCATTAATTAGAATGTTTCTGGCGCCAATCAAATTGATATTCAACTAAATTAATCATTATGCCATGTAGATAGGCGATAACAAATATCTACCAAAAATATCGTCACATTTTTTGCAATTTAATGTGAGACATTAGCATTAAGATCAAGAAATGAAATGCCAAACTTATGATTTGTCGAATTCCACAAAGCAAAGTGGAAGAACGTGACGTTGTGTGTGTGTGTGTTGTCAAGCAGTTTGACAATGACGAAGGCGAATAGAGAGAAGAACCCACAAAACAATTTAAAAGATGACCCAAAGTTTTTCAAATGTATCGGTGTTTGGCCGTGCCAACTACATAATATCTCGTTATTAATGGGCCATACACAGCGAAACTTGGTAATAAATGCCATGCGCTAGTGCTAGTGCCAGGCCCCACGTAGGTATGTATGTGTGTATGTTTGTGGAAGGCGGATGGTTTGCCTCGTTTGGGTCGTTGAAGCAAATTTTAAAGTGTGACCGCGTAAACTGAATATGGAATTTATTTTTAGACAAACGACGTCATCCGAACACCCATTGCTTGTGAATGAAAGTTTTGCAAAGCAAAGAGCTCACTAGCCGACAAAGCAGATCGTCAGGCCAAGCCATCAAATTCGCCAAGTCATGCTCTGTTCAATGCCTCGCAGAGACCGCACTTTGCCCACAGCAAGGCGCGTGCGCGAATGAATCAGCAAAGCGCACGCAAAAATGTTTGTATGAAAATGCCGATGCCGGGTGATTGATTATGCATAATAAGGCGGCGAACCTGGAGGCGGATAGCTGCTACCTGCTTGAACTCTGGAGCTTAGCTTACGATTCAATTTGACACTAGCTAACTAACTAACTAAGCTAATTAGCACATGCGAAAACAATGCTCTCACATTCATTAATGCATTCACGCTCATTAGCCTGCACAAGTACTTATGTATATTTACACACACCCACGCACATTCACAAACTTTAAATTGTATATGCAATATTGCAGTATTGTTTGGATTTAATAAGTTCTTCCGGAGGTTTCGATGAAGTGGCAACAACGTCACAGCATGTTGCTGGCTGCAGTTGCCACTTGGCTATTCGTCATGTTGTGGCCACATTCAACTGAAAGAGAGCTTGACTTGTTACCTGTTAACATTTTGGGCTAACGTTTGTGTTTGCACAATTGTTTGCCACATTAGACCCAAGTGCCAAAAGTAATTCCCCGTTGACACCAAAGCAAAAAAATAAATCATCTGAAACCTTAGTTAAATACGCATCAAAAGAGATTAGTGAGAATTAGTTAGACATTTTTTTTGGTTGTATAATACCTAGACTCAAGACTCGTTCTCTAATAGTTGGAAATTTGTACGATCTCAAAAAGTTCCCCTCAAAGAGGACCAAAAACAAAAAAACGAAGAAACGATTCCACTCCAAACTAATTAAAAGAGGTAAAACTGGAACCGATGGAGCTCTGGGAGGTGTGCCGGCTTTTGTGTTGAATCAATTAAAAGCAACAACGCCAAACAAAATACTAGATACGTGTATAATGATGTTAATAGCGGTAATACGCGTGTATTACCCAATAATATTAATTATAAAATGATGGGGAATTAATAATTGCTTATAATTGGAATATTATACAAAACTCAATTATTATAGTAACTTTGTGTCAATCTATTACTTACATGTACTTTTGTATTTTCTGTTGGCGGATCACTCGTATTAACAAATAATGTAAATTATGTTTAAGTTGGTCTAATTTTCTTAGATTTTCCCACTAAACACACTTAACTCTACTTGGAACATTTCTGATTCATTTAACAGCAATTAACATTTTCCAGATGCAAAACAAACGGTCTATTAAAAAGCAGTGTCTGGTTCTAGTATATTTTCTGTGATTTTTTTGCAAATAACCTATGTCAATAAATGATCTAAAAAGAGGCAAAAGTAAAGGAAAGTACTTTCGTGATTTCCCAACTACTTATACATATGTAATATATATTTATTTATTTAATTGTAATTGTTCAACTGTTATGTGCTATTAATAAAAACACGAATCAGCTCCAAAATTGCAGCACGATAATTTGAATGATATAATTATGGCAAACACAATGCACGAAAACAAAAAAAAAATCTTTCCCGGCAGGTAATTTTTTTCGCTTAACAACTAAGCTTAGCCAACCCACACACAAGCGCGCAAAGAGCACACATACTGACGCTTTGAGCAACTCAGGCAAATGGCAAAGCGGGTTTCCCAAAGATTCCAATGACGAAGACAGAGACGGGGATGGCGGCAAAGTACAATGCAAGTAACTTGAGCGCCCCGCAAAGGAAAAAAGACAACAATCACGAGACACTCTAACGTCAATACAACAACGCGCACAGGTGCTAATGCTTAACGAAAGAGCGATCGACAGAGAGAGAGAAAAAGGGCAAAGCTCGCTCAAGAGAGCAGGCGTCGGTGTTTGATATAAAAACGAATGCAGTAACAAAGTTCGAGACATTCGCGCAAAGGAAGCTGCAACGAGCACAACGTGGTGATAAATACGGATTAAAGTGATCGATACAAAAAGAAAAGTGTGAAAATAAAGTTTAAAGTTTTATAACAATAAGTAAATAATAAATAATATAAGTGTTAAAAACTATCCACATTGTGTTAAATAAAAGTACTTCAAGAAAAAAAAAACACATACAATAAACAAAAACAAGCAGCAAAATGAATGTGGAAGAATTTCGCAAATACGGCAAGGAAGTTATCGATTACATATGCCAATATAGCAGTAACATTGAGGAACGCGATGTGGCGCCAACATGTGATCCTGGATATTTGAAAAAGCTATTACCAGGTATGCAAAAAAAAAACACGCAATCCATTCACAAACTCGTGTATGAACTTATGATGTAATATATTTATTTATTAATGGAATTTGAGAATTCGGAATGTAAAAGTTCATTCAAAAAATATTAAATATTTGCTATTTTGGAATCGCTTTACGTAGATACAAAAAAATTTGCAAAAACTATTTTGTTTACAAGAATCTTGCCATTCAAACTGGCAGAACTCTTGAGGATATCGCTTAAAATTAGCACAAGTGATGAATTGTAAACATCAATTAGTTAAGACTTCTAAACAAATTAGCAAATGGAAATAAATAGTATGGTACATGTGCATAGCGAAAATATAAATACATCACTTCACACAAAATATTCACAAAATAAAACAAAACAAAATTTCAATAACAAATACTACAGTTAAAAAACAACTCATCTGAACAGGCTCTTTAGAAACTTGTGGACTCATGTTGACTAATTGTAGGCAAACAATGTGAATTGACTTGTACTCTCCACAACAAAACCCACATGGTAACCGTGAAAAACGTATAAATATAAATATAAAAAAAAACAATAAAATTTTTTTTATACTCTGTGGCGTGGGCACAATTTGGGCCATCAAGTTTTTGGGGTAATACGATTTTTTTTTTGGTTTTCATGTGAATTTCAAGCGAATTGCGCGCAGTTAGTTAAACTAAATATTTACGTCTGATGTACACCACAATCTCTGTTAGCTCAACTAAACAAATCAATTAATTATGCGAACACAGACCTTAGCACACCTCAGGTGGAGAGAGAACTAGATAAAGTTTGGATTGTTGTGTTGATCTTTTCCGCACGCTGCCAAAAATAACAAATTGTATATAAATATTGTTGTGCGCTGGTTTAGCATCAATTTTATAGGTGTTAAAAGATATACTATATGCATATACAACAATGTATACACTGTACAGTGATCTCTCAACATAAACTTTATAAAGTTTGCATCGTAGTTAATACAGCATCATTTATTAGTGATAGGAAACTCATTAAGCTAAGTTCATGTAGAATAGAACTAGAAAAATAATTAATTTTTGTAGATTTACTATTACCAGAGACTACTGTAGTGTGCCGTATTGTTTTGTACAGTACAGTGTACAAACACATATATGTACACACACGTAATTTTAAACACGCGAATTTCTTCAGAGCTAATTAACGAGCTGGCTTTTTTTGTATTTATTTTCTAGCTGACGCGCCACAATCGCCCGAATCGTTTAAAGATGTGCTAGAGGACTTTGAACACAAGATTATGCCAGGCGTTGTACACTGGAATCATCCGAAATTCTTTGCCTACTTTCCATCCGGCAACTCCTTTCCATCGGTCTTGGGCGATATGCTGAGCAGTGCCGTTGGCTCCATTGGCTTCAGTTGGGCCAGTTGCCCGGCAGCAGCTGAGCTAGAGACGATTGTGATGAACTGGTATGCCAAGGCACTGGGTTTGCCCAAGGCCTTTGTCTCTGATGCACCTGGCAGCACGGGCGGCGGTGCATTACAAGGCTCTGCCTCTGAATGTGTTCTAGTCTCATTGATAACGGCTCGAGCCCGTGCCATTAGCGAACTGAAGGGTCAGACCAGCGTTCATGATAGCGTCTTTCTGCCCAATCTGATTGCGTATGCAAGTCGCGAGGCACACTCGAGCGTGGAGAAGGCCACCAAAATGGCTTTGGTTAAGCTGCGCATCATCGATGCTGATGAACGTGGACGCATGCGTGTGGATCTCTTGGAGCAAGCCATACAGAACGATGTGAATGCGGGCTTGACACCATTCTTTGTAGTTGCCACAGTGGGCACAACTGGTGGCTGTGCGTTCGATGATTTAACCGAGATTGGCAAGGTGTGTCGCCAGGTGTCCAGCATTTGGTTCCATGTGGATGGCGCTTATGCTGGCAACTCTTTCATTCTGCCCGAAATGCGTGTGTTCTCCGCGGGACTGGAGTACGCCGACTCCTTTAATACGAATCCAAACAAACTGCTGCTTACCAACTTTGATGCCTCTGCGCTGTGGGTGCGCGATGTGATGACATTGAAAAGTGCTTTGAATGTGAATCCCCTGTATCTGAGGCATGAGCATATCAATGGCGTGGACTACAGACATTACGGCATTCCACTGAGTCGTCGTTTCCGTGCTCTGAAGTTGTGGTTTGTCTTTCGCACATATGGCGTTAAGGGACTGCAGGAGTATATACGCAATCACATGATCTTGGCCAAGAAGTTTGAGATGCTTGTGCGCAAGGACGAACGCTTTGAGGTGCGCAACGATGTGCATTTGGGTCTGGTGTGCTTTCGCATGCGGTAAGTTTAAGCCTGCTCTAAAGCTTTACCTTGTTTACAACTTTTCCTATTATTATTTTAAGAACGGGCGATGAACCTAATCATCTGTTGCTCGCACAAATCAATCACTCCGGCAAGATGCATATGACGCCGGCCAAGTTTAATGGAAGATATGTAATACGTTTCTGTGTCACATACGAACATGCCACAGAAAAGGATATACTGGATGCATGGAGTCAGATCAAAGACTTTGCCGAGGAAATACTAAGGGATGCCCAATTGGAGATCAGCTCGGCGCCGCCAACACCAGAAACAGATCGCACCAGCTCCGAACCTGTGGTATCGGGCAAGCCACCAATCAAGAAGAAGCTGACGCGAACAAAATCCTTGCGATTCTCTTTCACACGCAGCATTTCGCGGGAACAGTTTCAGAGTCAAAGCGAGCATCTTATGGACGGATGTACACCTATTTTGGTTGTGGATCCCAAAACAATACAGCAAAACTTTCAGCAAGCAACCGAAAACAATCAAAACAACAACAATAATCACAATAATAATAATAATTCAACAAAACTGAAGGACATTTCCGATGTCGATACGGATGAGGCGAGCAATTAATAATATCTATAAGCTTATTCCCAAAACGAGCTGAAATGAGGCCTGTACCTAAAAATCTGTCGATTTAAAATTGCTCAATTGAATTTAAGTACATATTTATATAGTTTTTAAGTTGCACTGCTGAATTTAATTTCGTATATTGTTGGGTTCCTATTACCACACGTTTAATAATACATATGTTAATATTGTATGCATTGCATATTAAGTTAAAGCCCTCATGAACAAACAAAAAACCACTTATTTATAAACATAAACATTTACTTAGCATTTGATATGCGCATTTTTTTAAAAATATAATATACCTAAACAAACTGCATTAATATCTTGTGATTTACACTACAACCGTAAAGATTTCGATCAATCACTCAAGACACTTATTACATATTACTTAATTGATCGAATAGATTCTGTGTTTTCACGCAAAGCAATTGCATTTTAATAGCAACAAATTGCAACCAATTTTTAACACTTTATAGTCAATTATAGTTGAGGGAATTTTTTTTCTATTTAATTGTCATTTTGCATAGTATAACAATGCTTGCCACTTTAACCGGGCTTATGACGAAACAAACCAAAATCCCACACAATGAAAATCATTGATGCATTGTTTTTTTTTTTTCTTTAAATGCCTTTCATATATAAAACTTTTGTTAGCAAAGTATTCATTGCATAACAAGGGAATAAACACTTACTCTAAACGCCAACAAAATATGCAGCGCAGATCCAAGAAGGTAAATACATATGTCAAAATGACTGTTAGTGCAAGTTTTTTTTGTCCCTAGATCATTAAAAAATAATGATTTTCAACTGACTGATTTAACATACATATACTTAGCACCAAAATTAATAGCTGGTTTTCCCTACCTGTTAGGTGGGACTATGAAATAATGTTCACATCATATTATTATGTGCGGTTTTTATACCCTTAACCTGGGTAAATAAGGGTATAATGGTTTTGTGCAAATGTATGTAACAGACAGAAGGAAGCATTTACGACCTTATAAAATATATATATTCTTGAAAAGCATCAACAGCCGAGTCAATATAGCCTAGCAATGTCCGCCTGTCTGTCTATCTGTCTGAGTGAGCGCGCTGATCTCAGAGACTATAAACGCTAGAGACTTCAAACTTAAAACTTAAGCTCTCCTATACCATGAGCAGAACAGGTTTTTTTCAAATTATCGATAACACATCTAGTTTCCGATATACACCTGTCATCGGTAACAAAAAATTAATTACAAAATTATGAAAAACGTGGTTTTTATCACCGGAGAAATCGCAGTTTGAAGTTTAGTGATTTTTGTCACTGAAAGAATACACACAAATGGCTATAGGCGTTACGTATGGGGTTAAGGGTATGTCCTAGTCGGGATTTCTCGACTAGAGCTTTCTTACTTGTTTTAATTTAAATCCATTTTAATTTGGGAAACATTTTAATACAGTATTAATCCATTTTAATTTGGGAAACATTTTAATACAGTATTAGCCAATCATTTGTCCTTTATTCTGCATTTCGATGAGCCAACAAGGGGCAAATTAAAGATAATAAAACAACGAAAACTCGTCCTGGGTAACTTGAATAACTGTTGTTCACGCAGCCGATTATCTCGAAGTGTCCATCAAGATTGGAAAACAATGGCATAGTAGCACAGAACAAGATCAGGAAAACTCAAGCTGCCGGCCTTAATGCTGACTCAACTGGTACAGGTAGAAATGAGGAAAGTGCAGTACGGGCTCTAAGCGATTATGATTCAATCCCCAAGTAACCCGGGTATAGACCCCTTTATAGACCAAAAACTAAATTTAAAATTAATTTTGTGTGGAAACAGTTCCATATTGAGCTGGATCCCGAAAACATAAGCGAAACAGTCAAGCGCGGCGGAGGAAGTGTCATTGTATGAGAATATATTTAGCAGCCGGTATTAAAAGTCATGCGTTTAAGGACAATACAAAAGGTTTAAATATGTTTATCCATATAAATCAGGAAAATAATACCGGGGAAACCAGAAAACAAACTTTAAGAATAGGTCTATCATAGTATAGTCTTTGCTTCTTTGAGACAACCTACACATTACCTACACATACCAATGGCACAGTCTTTAGATTTTAAAGTTACTAAAATTTTTGGTGCGTATAATAAGTACGGAAGCCACTCAAAAGCAGGTATCCTTCATAAATACGTGTGTTTCATGCCTTGAAAGGCGAAGCCACTGGTTTTTCATATTGTGGGTATCACACTTGACGACAAAATAACAATATCCAATCGAAGGGCATAGTAATAAATATATTGATAAGAACTTTACATACAAACTTACCCTGAATGTTTACCGCTTTGCAGATTCACTTTCTTAAACACTAATTGCTCGTTAAACTTATTATATGGCCAACAAATTCTAAATTCAGCAAATCGTAAGTTGAAACGAACACAGATTTACGAAAGTAAACATCAGCCACATGTGTGTGAGAACAGCTGAGCGTCGAATACGATAGCCGGCTTGTTTGACATATCGATATGTGGAACACGAGTGCAACCTGGCTAATCGAATAGTGAATATATACCGCAGCAAAACGTAAACAAACGACAACTCGCGGCATTTATTGTTAAACGTTTGCATTTTCTAATATTTTTTTTTTAAAAATGCCAAACTGGAATCAAATACAATCGCAACTACGAAGCTCAAATAACCCCGTAGTTTTTTTTGACATTGCCGTGGGCACAACGGTAAGTTTCTGACAATACAGCGTTAATAATTTTTATTCATTTGTTTTTTTTTTTTTTTAAGGAAATTGGACGCATGATTTTCGAGCTGTTTGCCGACACTGTTCCTCGAACCGCAGAAAACTTTCGACAGTTTTGCACAGGCGAATATCGACCTGATGGCGTGCCCATTGGTTACAAAGGTGCCAGTTTTCATCGCGTTATCAAGGATTTCATGATACAAGGCGGTGACTTTGTGCAGGGTGATGGTACGGGAGTAACAAGCATTTATGGCAACACATATGCGGATGAGAACTTTACGCTTAAGCACGACTCACCCGGTCTTCTGGCCATGGCAAATAGTGGCAGGGACACGAATGGCTGCCAGTTTTTCATAACCTGTGCAAGATGTAACTTTTTGGACGGGAAACATGTTGTCTTTGGACGCGTTCTTGATGGTCTGTTGATAATGCGTAAAATTGAGAATGTGCCCACTGGACCCAACAATAAACCCAAACTGCCCGTTACTATATCCCAGTGTGGACAAATGTAGCATAATGAATTTGTTTTATAATAAATATACAAGACAGTACTATGTGAATAAGACTTTTAGGCAGCGCTGAAAAAGTAATTCAGCTATTAAATATCCTTATTATAGTACGGGTACGCTTCCGTCATAGCCTTCTCTTTGCGAAGTGTCTGGCAATCCTCAACCATAAAGCTGCAAGTAAAGTATTTAACAAACAAAATCTTGTGTGGTATTGTTTTTTTTAATACTCACTCGTAGTACAGTGAAACCAGAGGCACCGTCGCCAAATGCCATAACGAGTGAGCATCTAGTACCCATAGTATGGGCGGAAAATCTAGAAGTTCCAGGCTCATTGCTAAAGCGAAAAGCACATAAAAGCGCAGTATGCGCTTATAATAGGGCCGGCGATAACGCACTCGATGACACCACACAAACCAGCCCACTGCTGATAGTGCGCCCGTAGCAATGTTCACTTTCATATTGAAGGAGTAGTTAAATTTGCCAACAGTCAAGTAGGCAAAATAGTTGATATAGTAAGATACAAATGCTAAGGTGATGACTCCGCGCAGAAAGAGGGAATAACGATGCAGCATTCGCATGACCATGCAATACAGTGTGCACAGTACGATGGAGTAAGCGAACGCGTAGTCTAGAAGCTCGGTTAATGGGAAGTCCCGCGTATGAAATATGGCTGACCATATC
Source organism: Scaptomyza pallida (assembly GCA_018152965.1). Classification (NCBI taxonomy): domain Eukaryota; kingdom Metazoa; phylum Arthropoda; class Insecta; order Diptera; family Drosophilidae; genus Scaptomyza; species Scaptomyza pallida. The sequence continues at coordinate 4,491,390 of JAECXP010000005.1, read as the reverse complement.
CAGCCATTCATACATACCTAAAGGCGTAAATACATAAATCATATTGAACAGTTTAAAGCGGTTTCACTCTTACCAAACTAAAAATGTGAGCCAGGTTGTAGCAGGGACTATCAGGGCGTACGGTCCAACGAAATTTGCGCAACAAACGCAAATGCATTACAAAATTTAGTATCGAGAAGATGACTGAGGCTGGCTCCTGCATGCCGAATAATCGCAAAAATGGCCATTTGCCATAAAATTGGGGTATTGGCCAACCGCGTTCCAAAAATGCAAATACCGTACGCCACATACAGCCGTAGGAGCATTCATCTGCACAGCTCCATCCAAAGATGCGATCGAATATCGTTTGACCATAAAAGCTTATGGCCTGCTCCTGTATTTCTAAGCCATCTGCAATGTTTCAAAATATGGATTGATAGTGATACAGTAGTATTCTGAATATTTGATTAAGCACTTACCAGCTGAGCAGTTTGTGCGTTCACAATTTTGGCGACAATTGTGAAAAAATTGTGTGCGGTCGCCATTTGATGCAGATGCGAGCATTGATTTGCTTAGTACAAGCAAAAGGCATATTGCACTACCTTGTATGTTAAACCTAGTCATTGTGTACACAATTTTATAGAAATTTAGGTAAACATTTTTGTAAACAAATCACACCGCTATTGATTAATCTCTGATTAGGGCTGCCATGTTTTGTATATGCATGCACATTGTTGCTGCGTCAAGCTTCACATCACCACAAACTCGTAAATAATTAATTCATAATTTTATATTTTATTTATATCGATTTCCATTTATTTGAGTGTTTTTGTTTCTAAATATTTTCAATTGTTTTGATTACAATATACAGCAGCCCTTCGACAGTGTGGCAACGCCTTTCAGCTGTCAAAACACTTACCTGGCGATAACAGCGTTTACAGTAAACTCCATACTTTCGAGTATTAGTTGATAAACCGCATTAATTTTGCACAATTTAAACAAGGACACACCCACACTAAGGTAAAGTGCTTAAAAGAAAATTACAATTGTTAAAATCAATTTGTATCTTTTAACCAAATGACGAAAATCGAAGCTAGATGACATCGTGATCAAAGCTGTATTGTGATTAACACTTGTCGTATAAACGCAGGTATGTCTTGTATGTACATATGTTCTTCTTCGTCTTCATTGCAGTTGTGTTTGTGTTTGCTTTTGCAGTTGTCGTCAGTGTGGGTTGTGCTTGAGTGCTTTGAAAAAGTCATAAATGAATGAAAAACAATAAAATTGTCATAATAATTGCTGTGTTTGAAATCTGTTGCTGTATCAATACAAATATCACAATTAAATCAATAGACATGGCTCCAGCAGATGCTTGTCCCATGCATTATTTAAAACGATTGCTTCCATGCAAGATTGCAGCTAACTGAACAAAATCAAAATCACCGAAACGATTTAGCGTGTGCTTGTACGTAAATATGTACAATATATCCATTTTGATATATATTTAGAATATGACGATAGAGTTCTCCATAAGCTAAAAAATAAAAAGGCACGCCAGAGTGTGACCAGGCAAACAAATCTGGATGTCCGAGTATCTGTCGTCGCATGCCAGCGGCAACGCAATCTCCAGCGACGCCAAACTAGATCAACAACAGTCACATCAACTGCAGCAGCATAGAGCACAAAAACAAAAGGTAAAGTACATCACAAATCTTAAAACTCTTCAATTCATCCATCATACATATTTTCTTGCAGCGTGAACCCTTGGTATTCTTCATAATGCGTTTAAATTTGAAAGCATTGCTGCTGTTCCTGACAGTGGCTGTGATGGTCATCACATTGGGCATATATATGCGCTGTGCAGCGTTTAGTTTCTCACCAGAATTTGTGCGCCAACTGGGAAAACATCAAACCGGCGACTCGATCTCGTATAGCTCAGCTGCTGGGCAGCAACAGCTAGGGACGCCACTTCAGGACATTGAGTGTGCCATCAACCAGGAATATAGCATACACTGTAAGCGGGATGAGATCGCCAATGAGGTATATGTGCCATTTTCGTTTCTGAGACAATACTTCGATGTCAGCGGCGCTGTTACAACGAGCAACACGGGCAGCGAACCAGCTAAATTCAATTGGATGCACAGCAATGCCAAGGTAAATCTTCCCAAAGGCAAATACGATCCCCGCGGCGTCTTCATGTACTTTGAGAACTACAATGTGGAGGTGCGGGATCGTGTCAAATGTATCAGCGCCGCGCAGGGTGTGCCAGTAAGCACACAGTGGGAGAAACGTGGCTACTTCTATCCCACACAAATAGCTCAATTTGCTTTGGCACACTATAGCAAGAATCTCACAGAGCCGGCCCCACGAATCCACACACTCGAGGATGCCGATGGCAATCAAGTCGATTGGACAACGCCAAAGACCAGCAACATGACACGCATCTGGCATCATAAGTTCAACACGAGTATTGTTCAGTTTGAGACAACCATTGGCTATGAGAGCGCCATCAGCATTCAGTTGAATCAAACGCAGGATCTGGTGCTTAGTGTCGATCTACTGCTGGTGACCAATAGCAGTAGCCTGATGGTTACCGTTCTGAATCGCGATACAAAGCACAGCTACAATTTGCATTACATTGCCGCCGAGCTGCTGCTCAGCGTACAGGAGTCCAACATCTATTATGGGCTTGGCAGTGGCTCACTTAACAGGTGGCGTCATATCACACGGGATCTGCATATCGATGTGCAGAAGGGCATCGTAATGGGCGATAAACGTTCGCCATTGAAGGTGCGTCGCAGCGACCTGGAAGTTTTGTCCATTGCATTCCTTGGCATTGGGTTCTATGATAACATAACGCTCTCGACGAGCGATCATCTGGCGCACTTTTATGATGCAGCTGAGTGGTTTGTGCAAAATCAAGATCTCAAAACCGGTGGCTGGACAAATCCTGTGCGTCGCAGTCTCAATGGTTTTGCTGAGCTGCGTCCCGGCTGGATATCGGCCATGGGTCAGGGACATGCAATATCAGTGCTGGCACGCGCCTACTGGCATTCAGGCGGAGATATGCGTTACCTCAAAGCAGCGTCTCTGGGCCTGCAGCCATATCGCATCAATTCTCGTGATGGTGGCGTTCTGGCGCAGTTCATGGACAAATATTACTGGTAAGTGCAAACAGCATAAACAAATTCATCATGAATTGATCATTATGTTGTTTTAACAGGTATGAGGAATATCCGACAACGCCGGCTTCCTTTGTGCTCAACGGTTTCATTTATTCACTGCTCGGTCTATATGATCTGAATAGCACAGCACCTGGGAAAATAGCACGCGAGGCTGGCAAACTTTTTGCCCAGGGCATGCACTCACTTAAGAAGATGCTGCTCCTATACGACACAGGATCAGGCACCAGCTACGATTTGCGCCATTTGAGTCTGGGCGTTGCACCAAATTTGGCACGCTGGGATTACCATGCGACGCATGTAAATCAACTACTCCTGCTGGCCACAATAGACAGCGATCCGTTGATTGCTCAAACCGCCGAACGTTGGAAGGGCTACATGTTTGGCAAGCGGGCCAAACACAACTGAGAACGAAGAAAGCTGGCGGCAGTGGCTGCTGCAGCATCGTGGCAGCCACGTCGTCTGCTCAAGAGACCCAAACAAGTGATATTTTTTTAAACACAAGGCAACCATTCGAAATGGTTGTTGCGTTTAATGCCGCGACCCTTTCCATCTTAAGAGTAAGAACTTCGCTCGCAACCTGCAACGAATTTTGAGTTAATGTGAATGCTTTTTCGTATTCGTATTCGTATTCGTCCGATATATGTGCTTAAAGATTTGTTTATGACTTTTTAGTTAGTGAGTTAGTGTTAAGGAATTGTACCTATCTTCTTCGTGTATACCTTCGATTGCATAATCATAATTAGCTGTTACTAATTACTAATATTAGCATCTACTATAACCATTTGTTGAACCACTTCTATGACTATAGCCAAATTGTTTATATATTCATTTTTTTTTTTAAAAGTATAGTTGCACGCGTATTTCACTGGACAATATCAAAAGAAAAACCCAAATATAATAATAACGTTAACAAAAAGTGATCTTTGGCACGCCGTAGCTTAAACACCCTCTAAGAATAAGACATAACTGAACACTAATGTATCGAATTCAGTTATTTTTTACTGCTCTTACTAAGTAGAGATCGTTACACACACAATCCCCTTGTATAAAGTAAACTGTAGAGCTTAGCATTATAGTTATAGGATAGTAACTGTTAGATGCATATACATATATATTTGGGAACACTGGCACTTATCTTTTAAACCAAACAGAAAACAAGGTATCATAGTGCTCCAACTCAAATAACTTACTGCCCATTAAAACTGAAACATAACTAATGCGTTTATGCGTTGTCAAACGTATTGCGATATGCCTAATTGATAATTAAATGCTTGCGAATTGTGTGCTCAATTATGTTAACGTTTTATGTATTTATTTCATGTTCATAATATCGCAATATGAGCTTGTGCAATAAACGTAATTTAAGTTAATGGTAAACAAGAATTTCGAATGTATTAAGGCCACTTTCGAGAGAATTTCTCGATTTAAACGATGCCATTCCACTATTATTTTAACATTTAACATTAATTCTTATTTAAAAAAAATGCTGTCAATTAACGATTTAAACGTTATATCATACAAAATTGAATATGTTTTGTATTTCGAAACCCCCTTAAAAACAAAAAAAGGAACGAGACTGTTAACCAAACATAATTATAGTATATTAATTGTGAAATTCAAGTACTTACGCCATGTTGTTCTTGTGTTATATCAATTTATTTACAATTTGTTGTATAACAAAAAATATATATATAAAACGCCTCTGTCAACGTAATTTTTAACTAAATACATACATACACGTTTAACTTAAACAACTACCCAACGCAGGTTCTTCGTCAATCTCGCTTCGACTTGAGTACATGTGATCGAATGGAGGGAGGACCGCTACGTCGTCCCACTTCGAGAATGAATGCGTTCTCCATTTGATCACAGATCAGATCAAAGAATATATTGGCAATATTACTGTGAAGCAACGATTTAAACTCAAAGGCCACTCGGAAGTCCAGCACACACGAGTTGGGTATGTCCTTAAGGCCAGGACTGAAGCGCCATTCGTTGAGGAGGTAGTTAAATAGTCGACCATCATGGCATTCCGATTTCACTAGACCAGGCGGCTGCAGTGTAACTCGTGATGTGTATGCCTCATTCAGTGGCGGAAAGCCAACGATAAGATCCGCTTTAAAGCCGTTGCCGCCACTGTCCCTGCTGTGTACATGTGATTTCTTGACGTAGGGTACAAACTTGTAGTAGTTGCTGACATCGGAAACAACACGGTACATGTCCTGCATCGAGTAACTGTTGAACGGACCAAGGTAAACGGTTAGTAACGTACGTATCTTTTGGTTTCAACTTGGTGACTCACCCGACAAGCTCCTTTTTTGTGTACGAGCGATTTTTGTTGCGAAAGTCATTGAACGTTATGTAGGAGCGTTGGATGCCATTTGCGCTATAATTTCGGATCCTGGGCTGCTGCTGGCAACTGCAACGGAAAAGGCTGCGCCGTAAAAACAACAGTTCTTAAAAGTAATTTTAGCATATATTTATGTACATATGTATATTTTTGTATGTATACACTGAATGATTTAAATTTCACATGGAAGGCAAGGGTTGCCAATCCATTACATTATATAATTCACATTTACCTGCTGACCTTGTTTCAATGTAGTTTAGCAGAATTCTTACATCCAATGCTTTTATTGTGCTGCCCTTTAACATTTTTGGTAAAATTGCGTTGGGCACCTGAAAGAAAGTTATTCGCAGTTTGTGCCACAACCAGCTAAAAAAAATCACCCCACTTATCACAACACGCGAAATGCAAAACAGCTGTCGAAATGGCGTTGCCACATAGACAGTACTTATAAGCCATATGTTTTTACTTAATAAAAAAGAAACACACACCATAATATTTATATTAGCTCTTTAATAGATTTTACATGATTGCGCAGAGGGAACGCTGTTCTTCTTGTGGTGCAACCTGACCAGACAACTCCTTTTGCTTAAGCTCTAAGTAGGTGTTTTCGTTGCGTTTCTCAAGCCATTCCGGCAAAGGCTTTGCCCAATCTTTTGGCGGCGATTTTCGCTTTTCCCACGTATCGTTAGCATAATGTGCTCGCAGTCTTGTGATCCTTCGCTGCTCCTCACTTTTAATAACTGCAGCGCCAGACTCTATATCATTGCCATTCGACTTTTCATAGCGTTCACAGTTCCTAAAGTCTGTCAACCATTGCGAGCAGTCCGTATTTTGGCCATATATGAAGTATTGATGAAAGCGTGCCTTGAAACTGTTGCAATCGTCATACTCATCCTTATATAGATGACACGGACGTATCTGTGTGCTTCAAACTATTAGTTTTGAACGTTTTCTAATAGACCAATACTTACAGCCCATGTATCATTTAATTTAGCATTGTTGTTAGCCTCTTTTGTTTCAACATTTTCACTTTTTTCGGCCATTACATAAAATTGTTTTGGGCGAAGCAAGTCAAATTATTCCATCAGCTGTGTTTTGTTTACAGCTTTGGCAAGGCTGCCATATCTTTTAAAATTCACATTGCACGCACAAGTAAATTTATCTTTTTCCCATACAAAATATCTAAACACAATTGTTTTGTATTTATACTTTTATTGCAAATAATTGCACAATTATTAAATCCATGTACATCAAAACACTAAGATAAATTAAAATGGTAAGCAATATCGCATTGTTTGATACGAATGTGGCAACGTTTTTAAAAGTTTTTAGAGATAATTTAAATTGATTTTGTATCCAAATTAAACATATATAATAATACAGATAATTTTGTATATTATATGTGTGTAATGTGATACTCAAAGAATTGTTGCATAAAGTTCAAGCCATTTCAGCACATTACAACATAGCTTACAAAAATAAAATAACGTTTTTCGTTTCTGTGAATACAATTTTTACTTAATTACAAATTACAAAACTAAACCCGATGGCTTGTTTAAACTAAATGATAGTCAAAAAATATACAATATGCTGTTTTGTAAAAATATTTGGGGAAACACACTTTTTTGTGATTGTTTTTACAATAAATGTAACTAGAACCAGTTTCGTTTTTTTCTTTCGCTTTTTTTTGTACACATCTAAACTGGGTTAAGTGAATTAAATTGAGGAGGATCGACTACGACAGATCAAAGCATATACATATACATATATGTATATATGTTTTTGATTTGTGCTTACGGTGTTGTAAGATGTATTTATGTTGTTATATGTATGTATGTTTGTATATATGTTTACGTAAAGTATGTTTTACTTTCTTTTGTTTTTATAACTAATTTTTTAACTTTAGTTTGACTTTTAAGACTTAGTTGCTAAAAAGAAAACAGGTTGTTCCTGTTTTGGGATCTTGTGTGTTTGTTGGTTTGTTTTTGTTTTTTCTTTTTTTGTTGTTGTTGTTGTTGTTGTATGTAGCTGCTTAGGGTAACCATCGAGGATCCAGCACATTTTCCAATTGCAGCAAATGCAGCAATTGCCGCTGCTGGTGATGCAACAAACGGCTCGACAGTTAGTATTTGTTATGCTGCGCCAGCAGCTGCATATCCGTCAGATACTTGATGATGTGCACCTTGGCCTCGGCCTTTTGCCGCACGCCCAGCGTGTTGAGCATATCGGTGACGACCATGCCGAACGATTGATCCTCGGCGCTCACCGCCTGTGAGACATTGTTTTGGAAAATTTTGATGGTGTTCAACATGTTGTCACTGTGCTCCTCCTCGCTGCGTTCCCGCTTTAGTGGCGGCTCATAGAAATATGGCTTCTGATCCTTGCCCACAGCTGTGGCAAGCTGTGCATCGCCAGTAACAGTTATTTCTACAAAAAATTAAGAAATATATGAATATATATATTAGAGTCAACATTTACTAACATCATAATACAAGTCATGTACTTACCATGCGGATGGGTCAATGCCTGTGCCGAAGTGGTGGCATTGCCATTAAAGGGCTGTGCAAAGAGGTCAACAACAGTTTGTTGCTGGGCCTGTTGCTGTTGCGAAGGATCGGCTACTTGGTTGGCATTCTGGCTACCGTTGGCACACTTGCCCAGCAGCGATTCCCGGTATTGCCGTATCGAGTCCACAAGGAATTGCATCTGTTTGAAGTAGCGCCAGCGCGATTCTTGGCACAGTTTCATTTCGCGCGCAAATTTGTCGCGCAAACTCTTCCAACGCTTTGTACATTTTTGTTCTGTAACAAAATACGAAATGGTGTCAAAAAAAATATGAAATTTCATCTATGTATATGTACATATGTATGCAATTGTCTGGAACAAATTGTTTACTTTTGTTTGTTTTGGGTGGGTGGCAACGCCATCCGACCAGACGTCAGCATATGTGCGTCAAATTGCAAACCAAAACAAACCGCGAGACGTCAACGCCGTCGTCGCCATTGCTGCCCCGTCTCCGCAGAAACCGTTGAACAAACGGCGTTAGCTGTTGGCAGAAGCAGCAACTGAGCTGCTGAGGCTAAATCCGTGGCACGCCAGCAGCGACAGCAGCAGCTTCCGAGCACTTCCCGCAGCTGCTGTCGACGTCGACTACAACTACGAGTTGATTCTGCCTGCTTGGTATTGGTAACGCCAGCAGCATGTTGGCCCAGGCAGAGAATCTGTGGCAGAGTCTTGACAATTTCTGCTGCTGCTACTGCTGCTGCATTCAACAATTTGGCGCCAAAACATTTTCAATTCAAATTCTTGCTTAATTCATTTGTGGGTACCCTCACGCCACCAACAAAAAATTCGAAATTAACCCTATACATTTTATGAAGAAATACGTTAATGACAGGGGGAAAGAAGACGACGGGAGGTGGTTGCTGGTATACATACATTGGGTATACTCATGAAATGAAAGCTGTTCGGTTAGTCGACGATTGAGTGTGTGTACCTGTGTGTGTGTGTGTGTGTATGTGTGTTTGTTGTTCATAACAGTGTGTGAGGGAACCACAAAGCAGCTGCTGCAGCGACGACAGCAGTAGCAGTTGTATAAAAATAAACGCTGGCGCAGGCAGCGTGTGTGCGACAAAGACAACTACTGCGACGCAAAAGTACAGCAACTTCAAAAATGTCGACTGCGCGTACACACCGCCGACAGCGCAGCCAGGTGCGCAACGGAGGCGCCCAAATAAGGGCAGAAAAATATAGTTATTGAGAAAATTTCTGAATTTTTTATTTTCTTTATATAATTGCACCAATCCGATTTGATTATCTTAATTATTTTTATTACTCAATGCATGATAGAGAACATTTTTATCGCACCCAACCCTCACACTGAGCACTGCGCTCCTGAAATTTCACAATCGTCTGTCGCGTCTCCGTTGCGTCGCCGCTCACTTTTATGTCGTTTCTGTACACTTGCTTTTGCTGCTGCCCGCTTGCTGCCGACGCCCGTTGCAGCCATCCACTGCAGCTCCGTCGACGATGTCGTCGTCTCTGTTGCCAGCCTGTTCTACCCCTCTTTGCCAACCCTTGCCTATCCGTCCATTGCTCGCCACCTCCTAACCGTACTAAGAATTAATCAATTTGCAGCGACACTAGCCTCGACTGAAACCCAAATCAATTTCACTTGCCACACCGTATGGTTTGCTGTTTCATCGTTTCCCGTTTTCAACCGAAAAGATTATGAATTTTAAAGAAAAGTTTCACTTACCGCTGACGCCTAGGGTTTCGGCAATTTGCTTCCAGGTTTGTGCCTTACGCACGAAATGCTTGTAGTTGTAATGTGAACGATCGTATATAACGGGATTCATTTTGACCGCCTCAATCAGATTGAGATCAAACTGCTGCTCCAGGTTGGCATCCAGTTTGTCCATTTCGATGGCTGCACTCAGTGTGTGCACTGCGAGAAACACGGTTGTCTTGTATTAGATATACTTGTATACTTGTACGTGTGTATGTGTGTATATGTGTGGACTACTGATGCATGTGTGTGTGTGTATGTATGTATGTAAATTGGCCACTTTTATCTGAATTGCCATACAAATAACAAATACACAATACACTGAAACTCACTTTGTTTCTTTCGTTTGCTAATTGTTGTTAAATAATTGGCGCGCACGCACCCTTTATAGTTTATTTGTTTTTATTTTGATTTTGGTGTTCTTCGAGGAAGAAACGTCGCGACGTCGACGTTCAATTTTATTCCTCAGTCGCTGCCAACAGTGAAATTTGTTCCAAGAATGCAGCAGGCAGCGCAGTTTACTTGTCTAGTATTGTGTGTTTGAACACAGCCAGCCGCTGCGACGATTCGACGTCAAATAAAGAGACGTCGACAGCGTCGCGACGTTGTAAGTCAGCGTTGGCTGAATATTGCTTGCCCGCTTCCACATATGCTCGACAATTGCTTCCTCTTTTGCGCATGTTCAAGAGCCCATAAGTGTTGGATAACGTGCACATATTGTCTACTGTTAATGTATCGATATTCATACTATCGATTGCTTGTTAATAACTTAGATAACTCTGATAAAATTTAATTCGTTACACAGGGTGTTGCATTTAGCCCAATTTAAAAACAAGATTTTAAAATTATTTAATTTTATGTATTTCGGTTTCGCATTCGGTGTTTTTACAATTTGCCTGTAAGTGTTAACAAACATATTGCATTTGTTTGATTAAATGAAATAAGATCCTTGACTAAAATTTTGTATTTCTTTCACTTGCTACACTGAAAACACGTGACTACTGCTATTGAAGAACTGAAAAACAAACTGTATGCTAACATAGTTTACGTTCTTAAAAGTATTATTTAAGTTTAAACAAAGTTGCTCAATTTTTTAGCATGAGTAAAGAGAAAAATGAACGGTTTAACAATGAATCATAAAGTTAATTAGAATTGCGCTTAACTTATTTTATGTGTATGTATTATGTTCGTATATATTTAAAAAGGAATGACTTAAAGAGTTAATTTAAAATCCTTCTTAGCAGTAAATATTTTGACAAATGTGCCTGTGTAACACGAAACCGGATTTAAAGCAACCAATTAATAAATGAAAGCGAGATAGAAAAAAAAAAAACAAAATGAAATCCGGCAAGAAAACTTTTTTGTTTTTTGTTTGTTTTTTCTTGTAAAATATTTAGCTCAAGTGTTTCCTTTTTAATCTTTTATGTTTTTTGTTCTTGAATTTTACATTTTGTTATATACTGACAAAATTGCAAACTTAATGCTAATCAATTTTACAATGTGTTCAGAATGCAAATTCAATTGCCAAAATTATTATTTCTTTCTTTTTTGGAACTCTCTATTCTGTCGTAGAACTGACACATTTTGGGTTCGGTTGCTATAGATGTGTATATGTGTGTGTGTTATATTTATGTTCTTGTTGTGGGTTGTTCTAGTTGTTCACATACACAATATTATCTTTGTTTGTGATTTTATAGTTGTTTTTTTGTTTTTGATTATTACATTTTGTTTTTGTTGTTGTTGTTTTTTATGTTCTCTGTTATCGGATGAGTTCAGAATATTAAGCTTAAAATATAACGAAACAAATGTAGTTTTTAGTTTAGTTTTTTTTTTCTAACGGGGTCCTTTTCTTATTTTCAACGTTAATGGTTTTGTTTTATTTTGTTTGCTTTATCAAAATATGATGTGTGATTTTGTTGCTGTATTTTGTGTGTAGTATAGATGTGTGTGTGTGTGTCTGTGTATGTAATTAAATGTATAACGTACAAAGACGATATATATATAGTTGTAGATTATTTTGCTTTAACCATCATGCTTTCTCTTCTTGCCCCTGGCTTGCGACTCTTCTAAAAAATAGAAAAAATAATTATGTTTAACACAAGTTATTTGATATATTAAAAGTTTTTATTCACCTGGCTTTTCACCTTCCTTCTCCTTGGCATTAACCGATGCGGTTGACTCATTTGCCTCTCCATCGGCATCATCAATATCTGAATCTTCATCTTCATCGTCATCGGCACCACCTTCACCTTCCTCCCAATCGGAGTTGTCTTCTTCTAAATCATCATTATAGACCTGCAGCAAATCAAGATCAAGATCATCATCATTAGTAAAGGAGGTTAAGAGTAATGGAAAAATGAAAAATCTATGCATACCTCCGAGAGTGAAACATCACCATTGTCCTCTTCGTCGCTTTCATCGCTCTCACCATTCTCGCCATCATCGTCGTCTTCATCGCCACCAGAAACTGCAAGCAATATAAGCAAATTGATACGAGCTGGATTAAAATCTGAATGCATTATGCTTACAATAGGCGGCATTTGCCAGATTTAATATTGCTAAAAACCAATAGAGGAAAATTGCGAAATTTATGCTTGTCGGATGGTTGTTGCTATTGGCCACTATCACAGATTGGTTTGCTTTTGCTGCATCAGCAGTTGCTGTTTCTCGCAGTTGCAACACTTTTAAATATTCATCTAATTCATCAACTTCACTGTCGTCAGCAGGCGCAGGCGGCGGCTTTGGTGTTTGTGCTTCCTGCAAACACTTTTTGGCCTTAACACGCTGCTCCAATGCCTCGAGCTCGTCTAAATCGATCTCTAAGCCATTTACACAGAAGGCACTGCGCTCATCTGAAAGGCGACAGAATCTGTGTGTTGAGATGTGAATGATACGAATACGATAACTGAACAAATCCTATTTGGCAGGCGAACGTGTGATGAATTATGAGAGTTCTTTTAAAACACGGACCGACAACAATGATAAGACAACTAACTCGTAAGCTTTTCTCTTTTGGATTTTTTAAATACGCATGATGTATAATATATTTGTATGTTGTAGTATACACACCTTCGTCTTCAGAGTCATTGCCGTTGACCTCCTCATCGTCATCACCATCCGACTGCACTTCTTCATCATTACAATCGAATCTTAGGGAAAAAATATGAATTTATTAGCGTTGTTTTGTAAAAAATATAATTATACTCTGTCAGAAGGCACTTACCCATCTAAGAAGCTCAAAGATGGTAACATTTTGAAAATCTTTTCACGATAGTTTTCCACTTGAGTGGCATCATTATTAAATAGATCCAAAACGCTCAAGTTTTTGAATTCTTCCAATGGTTTTAACGTTTCCAAATCTTTGATTTTATTACCAGACAAATTGAGGTATTGTAACTTTGGGCTGGTTGTCAGATAATTAAGTCCATTGGAAATTCGATTATCAGATAATTCCAATTTTTTTAAATTGGGCAACTTGGGAAAACCTTTAAGGGTAGTAAGGCCCACATTGATCAAACTTAATGATTCCAAGGCGGTATATTCATCTGTAAGGCCAACAATGCTTGTACTCCTGCAGTTATCCAGATTAAGTTCTGTGATCTGTGTAATATAAAGAAGTTTTAAGCGCATAAATAATTGTTAAATAAACAGGTTTCTGCTTTTTAGTATTTTAAACAAACAATTTTCAAACGGAAACGGCGATATTTATCGTTCCATGGTTTGGTCACACTGTCTGTGTATTCAGCGTGTGGCGAGTCTGACAGTCCGCCATGTCTGTGTGAACGTGTGGCAGAACAAGCGCAAAAGAAAAAACTCAAAATGAGAAACAATACATACGCAAAAAATCGATCAAACGTAAAGCATTTTTTTTATTACAAAAATCTCGCACACAAATGTCACATTAAGCAACAAAATATAAACTATGGTAAAAACAATGTATATGTGCTGAGACAAGATATTATTATTTAACAAATTGCGCACCAAGCAGCAGCTGTAGCTGAAAAAGTGGCAACGCGTTTATGTAATAGCATTTTTTCAGACGTCGTGTATGTGTGTGCGTGTACGTGTGACGTACGCGCCACAAAACGGAATGCGCGAAAATGGGCAATGAAGAACAGCACAAGGAGCAAGTGCTGATAACATGGCAGCGCTGCGCTCTAATAGCGCGAGGGCAATAAAAACAAATTAAACAGATTTGAATATTGTTATGGAGAGTACTACTCGGAGAGGGAATGTTAAGAAACACTGCATAGGTCCTTTCAATAGTGGGATAACCAAGCCATCGCAACAGCGATTATGTTGACAAATACTGATTTGTAGTTATTGTAACAAAGAGCAAAAGATGCTACAGACGAATATTTGTTTGTGAAATACGCGTGAAAAGCATCAACAAGTTTTGATTGTTTTTCGATTATTTCAAATATGATTATCATGTTTATTTGTATTTGTATGCGTTTTTGCATTGTTTGCAAATGTAGCCAGAGTTGTCAAAAGTCAATAGCAAGCAAAGCTTCTCTTCCATCTGTTTTGCTGGACAGTTACATGCCCGGAGAGCACACACACACAAGAATAGTTAATTGAGTGCCCCCCACACGCATACAGCTAAAGCTTTAAAGCGTGTGCATATCGACTTAGCTTTGACTTTTTATGTTTGTATGTGTATTTGTAGTTGGGCGCGAACAGTCGTATTTTTTGGGTGGGGGTGGGGTGTTGGTATCTGATTGAGTAGGCCTTGCCAGAGCGCATGTTTATTAATCAGCAGAAGTGCCACACACAAAAAAAATTCTTGTTTTGGATGAGAGCGAGTTGTCGTAATGGGGAGGCGGTGTAAAAAGTGCATTTACCGTTTTGGGGCGGCCGGTTTTTTATACAAAGTCTAGCCTGCAACGGCGAGTGTGAGTGTGTAAGGGTATTTATGACTGCGCAGTGAATATGGCCGTGTGTTCATGTCTTAACAGAAGCTGTTATAGCCAAAGCTGGCGACCCATAGGCATTGGCGAGAATGTGTCGATTATTATGTGCATACACGTTTCTTGTTATGTGTGCGCGTCTGTGTGTGTGGCATGTCTTTGTTTGTGTGTATGTGTGTAATGCTTTTGTATGCGATTCTTGGCGTTGTTGCGTACATATGAATGATGCGCGCGCTATAATGTTGTTATAGATACATTTTGGTATCAAATAACCTGAAATTACAACAACCTGCATGGCGCACACATGCATTTGTACGTGCATGTACATATACATACATACATATGTTTGTATGCTTGCTTATTGCAATGTTTGTCACAATTGAAGGCCGGCAGAAGCAACAACAAAAGTTTATAGCAGCATTGCCAGCTGGCGATTTTTCGAGGTGCGCTTCTTGGTTTGTTTTTTTTTTATTTCGTGTCGCGATCAGCAAGTATTAGCTTGCATAAAACAATCCCAAATTAATATATTTACACACACGTAGACTTGACTAACAAATATTTGCACCATTTAATGAAATAATTAGAATTGGTGCAGCCTTTGAACAAAGCAAAGGCGGAAAAATGCGCGCACATGGCAACACTGCTCGCGACACACACATTCACGAGAATAGCGCATGTACATACAAATGTATGTGTGAATTTGCTTATGGCGATCAATTTTTTTTTTCAACGATGGATGTTATTCGCCGCTTCTTCTTTCTGTGATTTTGCGCTCTTTTTTTATACGGCGTCGACGACATCGTCGCAAATTGAAACTAGATTTACATGATGGCGTAGTTTCTGTTCTTGTTGTTGTAGCGAGGTACACACGCACACATGACCGCAGCAATGTTATGAATATGTTTTTGTAATCCCAAAATAAGAATTAAAAAATTTGCGCGTTTTCTGGCTTGGTCTTAGCTCTTCACAAAATATTTTTTTTTTTTGTCACCGTATTATTAATCTTTTACATAAAGAGACTTACCTGGTTCGCTTTGCGTGCGCGTCTCTCCAATTCTATTCTCTTTTCCATTTTGTTTTATGTGCTGTAGCTTTTTAATCGACTTCCAATGTAATTGTTTATTATTTGGCAAAAGCGACTTTTCTCTCGCACGTTCAACCAAGCTCGCAGAAATGCCAAAGGATATACCAATACCTATGCAATTCTTGATGTGCGTGTGTTGGTTCCTTGTGACAGCGCGCACGCACCAGAAGCAGCAAAGTCGTCGCTTGTCGTTGTTTTACACACACACACAAACACCTTGCAAAATTTTCTTTTTGTGCTTCTTTAGTATTTTTTTGCCGCCGCCACCCGCCGCGTTGTTGTTATCTAGCGTTTGATAGAATGGGTTCAAAAATAATTAGTTATATGCAAATACTAACTGGGGAAATGCATTAGCCGCTGCTGTTGTGTACTTTAATCGTACGTTAGCGCATTTTCACACACACGCACACTTGTGACGCGCTATTTTCAAACGGATCTTTAAGCACGTTTTCACTAGCTTTTTCACATTTGGCATGTTTTTTGTGCTCACAATGTGCCGCTATTTGCACTTACCTTAATGTGTTGATTATTCAGATATTAAAATCAATTTTTAATTGTATTTTCCAATGAACAACAACAACAACCAACAAAAAAGCAACCAGTATAAAGCGCTAGGGATGTGCGATTAGCTTGCTAGAGATGTTCGACTAAAATGAATGCGGCTGATAGTATCGAGGGTAGCTCTTATCTGGTATAATCGATAGCATTTATCAAAATTCATGCACAAATACCAGAGCTGCTCCTCACATAAGAAAATAGCTCCACATTGAGTATAATATCTTAAGAGTTGTTTTTTGTTAGAAATTAAGGTACATACCACTGTGATTTATAACATAAATAAATTGTAGAATACTTTTAACAACTATGCTATGTTAAAAGTGTATATTAGTGCTGGTGTATTGTTTTAAAAAAAGTAATTTAACAGCTGCGGTTTCAGCTTAACAGCACACGTGGTTTGTGACTTTGCTACCCAAGTCGATTTGGTACAATTTTGTCTTTGTGTACAAAGTGTAAGAGCTACTATACACTAGATGGCGTTGATGTTCAAAAGTAGTCAAGAATTATCAATTTTCAGAAAATTTCACAAGTCCGAATTGTATTTATTTTTCTTCTTTTTAATAATTTTTAGCAGAAAGAATAACCAAATCAGTCCAAGTGGAGTTAACAAATAATTAAGCCATTGGGAGTTTTGTTGGTTTGTCATTCCGTAAGAAAAAAAATGAACCAGTGGCCAAAAATAAACTAGTAAACATATTTGTATACTGATAATACATTTTATTAAAAGCCTTATGCCTTGGACGTGATTTTTGGTCAGTTTTCCCAGATTTTAACACTTGAAAAACTTTATTATGTTATCATCGTTGTATTAGTACCTGAGGTAAACGAACCTGTCCTGCAGCTCGTTTTTTTTTTTATCATGCTCCACCAATTCCTAGAGCGATAACCCTCCTTGTACCCCGTCTAGGACCCCAATGAGAATCTTATCCCTCGTGGTTTCGGCAAAGGATCGAGTAAGCGGCTGAAGACAAGGTGAAGTTGGAGGTAAGCTTGACCGCTTAAATTGCGGAGCCCAGTCTTCCAATAAACGCTGCTTGGCCTTGGCAGAGAATAGTTTTCGCTCACTCCACATGTTGGGCTTTATCCGGGGATGCGGAATGTACGGACAAGATCTTTTGAAGAATGTCAGCAGTTCGCCGTCGGTCATGTATGGACGCTTCGGCGTCACCGTCCTGGAAGCAGAGCTTCCAGGCATGGTGGGTGGACGAATGGCTTGTTTGTCATCCACTTGTGCCGATTGCGGTTTTTCGAACGTCTGCTTGCTTTCCAGACGAAAAGGGAGGCCGTGTTGCTACGGGCTTTTGAGTCTTCTCGCTACTGCATTTTTATACCCTTAACCCATAAAATGGGTAAATAAGAGTATAATGGTTTTGTGCAAATGTATGTAACAGACAGAAGGAAGCAACTTCGACCCTATAAAGTATAAAGTAGATTTCAGAGACTATAAGAGCTAGAGACTTCAAACTTGAAACTTAAACTCTTCTATGCCATAAGCAGATCAAGTTTGTTTCGGATTATCGATAACACTTTCGGATTCCGATCATGTGATCGATAACAAAAAAAAAAAGAAAGATAATATTCATTATTAATCACCTACTTGCTATAATCATTATATTTATTCGATGAAAGCAATGCTTCTGTTCTTAACATGATTGATGTTAAACATAAACATTAACATTAAAGGAACAGGAGTTTACGTTTGTTAAAATCCGTCAGATATATATACATTCAAACATACAATAATGAAGGCCGCTTTCTCGTATTTACCCCATTATCAGATTGCACGTGCCAGCGGCAATGGGAAGTAGCTCAATAGCAAACGCATATTAATTATAGATTACCAACGCATTTAACATATAACAAACAATAGAAGTCCTTGAATACAAGAAAGCGCGACTAAACTTAGCACGCCACACAGCAAAAGCACAAAAATAGCCAAAGCAAAAGTGCAACAATACACACATACATATAAAGTACTTATGTACTTTATATAAACAAACAAAAAACATTGTGAAAAGATGCTTAATAAGCATCGATTTTACAAAGCCAATTAAAAAGTCACTGAACGCAGAGTCGAAAATTTCAAATGTTGACAAGCTTTTAAGCACACACTGAGAAATACACTCCCACACACTCACAGCAACACACACACACACACTGACAAGCAGACAGTCAAGATGGCCACAGCCTCTCCAGCTTGGGTTGAATTTCGCTGTTGGCTTTATTTAATTACCTTTTGATTATGTTCGCGGTGTTCAACAGTTAATTTTAACCTGCGCTTAATGCTTACGTATATATAATCGAGTTTCCTTCTTTTTTTTTTTTAATGTGTATAAATACATTTTCACATGTCTGTTTTTATTTGCCTTCCCGTTTTTCTTTTTCACTTGTTCTTTTTAAATATGCCCCTTTTAGCGTTTCTTATTATTTATTTTTTTACTCTCTCTCCCTCTGCATTTTGTTAAAAATGTTGTAAGGAAGCGGTGCAAATTCATGAATAGTATAAGGAATATCATCATAAAGCATCTTTTTCAGAGAAAAATTTTGAAGATTGAACAATTTTAAAATCTATTCTATCAAAAATGATCGAAAACAAGCAAGTTATGAAATTAATTCGAAGAACTTTCTATAAATTTCTTTAAAGTCATAAAATTTGCCTGGCTACGCAAAGGCATACCACCCATGTTTTTTATTTCAATACGTTTTAACATCTCAAGAACAATTTAAAAATGTTAATCTTTCACCAATTTTCATCTTTGGAATAATCTTTTTTAATCGAAAAGTCTCAATTTTTAAAGTTTAATAAATTTATTCCATATCCCTGAGAGAGCAAAAGAGAGGGAAAGAGAGAGTTTGTTCTATCAATTAGCCGGCTCGGTCGTGTCGTCCTTTCGCTCAACAAATTTGCCAAACGTGTGTCCTTAATGTGTGTCTGTTCGTCCGTCTGTCTGTCTGTCTGTTAGCCTGGCCTTGAACGGCAGCATCAGTTTTATGCTTCCTGCCCTGGATGCTGATGCATTTTCACCTGTAGCTTTCACTGTTTGCTGGCGTTGGCCTTAAGTCGAGTCCTTGTGGACGTGGGCATTTGTTTGTCCAAAAATAGTACAAAGCTCTCTGTCTTTCCGTCTTCCCTGGCATCTGACTGAGTGTGAGGTGGATTTCTATAAGATTTGACAAGTGTTGCTACAGTAACCTAGTGTCGTGTGGGTGTATATGTGTGTATGATGTTAATTAACACCACATGAGTGTTGTATAAGTCCAAATGTAAACTGAGTTAAAAGCAAGCTGAACAAACTTTTGGCACCAAAAAGAAAGCTTTGTATTTCTACGTGTGCTACAAGCGAATGTTTAGGAAGGGTTTTCAAAACAAATGTATGGTATGGAGTGAGATTTATTATGCAAGGTTTAATAAGTAATCAAGGCTGATAATGTTGCAATATATCTAAAACTCAACTATTATTCCTTGTTTATATTAAAAAAAGGATAGTATAATAATATAATATAATTTATATACTAAGTTGGCCAAAAATTATTATTCAGATGTGGGATTTCCTTGACTGATTGACAAGGTTCTTAAAGTCAAATTTTTTTTCTTACCAAAACACTATAATAATAATAATGTTGGGTAGGATATAGCCATGTACAATTTTAGGAAAAGTATGACAGCTTGGGCTCAACAAAGTAAGGCAAACCTTCCAACTTTAAATGTTCTTTAAGTAAGGTTTTTACATAAGTATTTGGAAATTGTAATAAAATAGTTTAACAACACTGGTTATTAAAACATTTTTAAGTTTACTGTACTCGTGAAATACCGTTCCCATTGACAAGCAATAGGAAATCACTTTCTCGGTCTCTCTCTTAAATGTTCTCTTACGGTTAACACACTCTCTCTCGCAAATTCAACAGTTTGCTTTCGTGCTTTCACGCGAAAGCTTCGTGAAAGCTCTGCGCGTCTGTGCCATGTTGAAGATGCAGCCTCGCGGGCAGCTACAAGTTGCCTTTTCGACATTTGCAACAGTTGCTGTTGAGTGTCTTCGAAAAGCGGACGTGGCAAATAAAAAGGTAGCGGACCAACGCCAACGCGCATATCAATCACAATTCAATAAGCCCAAAAACGTTATCAGTGGACATACACACACACATACACACACATTGAGTGGGAGTAGAGGATGTGTGCGTGTGTGTGTGTGTGTGTGTTTGTGCAGAGAGCTGCTGCAAAGCGTAACAAAAAGCAGACAACTGGGCAACTAGTTCAAGTGCATGCCAAATTGTTGCTTGCAACAATGATGCTAAAGAAATTGATACGAAATGAAATTCAATTGCAAAGTGAAATTTCGAAAATGCAATTTAATTTAAGTGATATATAAATACAAATTAAACATGTAAATATTGTGTATTTACATAAAAAAAAAACGGGCTCGAAAAGAATATTTCATAAATGCTCAAACGCGTACGCGTCTACATATTATAAAATAATATTTAGTTTATAGTTTAACCATATTCACATAAAAAACCAAAACAAAATATGTGCTGGCAAAAAGTTCTAACCAAAATTACCATATGTAGCAACGCACAAATACACATACATACATACTAGCACGATACATAAATACGTATGTATGGATATGTTTGTCTCACACGTGCAGTTGTCAATGTAACTGTAATGTTTGACACGCAGCTCAAGAAGCAGCAAGAAAAAAACATACATACATACATGTGTACATATGTATATGTATGTGTTTAGTATATATAATGCATGATGTTTTATATTGAATCAAACAAATTTGAATCTTTTGCAAATTGTATCACACGCTTTTAACTTTTTTTGTGGTTATTTTTTTTTGGATTTCGCTCGCTTGCTTGGTTTTTTTTTTTAATGTCATCCCAAACAAATTTGCTGTGAATGTGTGTAATAACAACAACAACAACAAATTGAAGAAGCAACAAGCGACAACAACAACAACAGCAGCAGCAGCAGCAGCTTAAGAGGCCGCCTGAAGGCCAAAAAACAGAAAGAAAACGCACCCGCAAAACCCCCTCTCTCGCCAAACGCACAGGCAACTGTGTGTCTAAAAGGTAGGTGTGTGCATTTTGATTTGCGACTTGTGTACAAAATATTCATTTTACACACACACACTTATTTGCATTTCAAAGGCAGCAAGCAGAAGCGAACTCAAATCTGTATGCGTATGACTGCGTATGAGTGCGTGTGTGTATGTGTGTGCGGGAGTACATGTGGAAAAAAGTACTCCTCGACAATTTGTTCATGTCGGTTGACTGGCGGTTCATAGGATTATGAGGAACATCATCATTATCACAATCATTTTTGATATGAGGACGGTTCCCCTGCGTATGATTGATTGATGCTTGTCTATGCCAATGTATTTGTGCGTTTGTGTGTACCGTTATAATTATATGCTCGTGGTTCGACTGACACACACTGATTGGCATGTGTGTGTTATGTTGTGTTGTTGTGTCGCAAATCTAATTGAAAAATGGCAGAAGCTAATACGCTGAATTTTGTTGTTTGCGAATTCGGTTTCATTATAAGTGTGTCATTGACAAAATGACAAAAATTTAAATTCTTGGAATTTCACCAAAGACATTGCATTATGTGTGCTTTGCGGCAAGAGGAATTCATATCATTTGCAACTATCTTACCCTAACAGCAACAAAATTTTTGCAATTAGATGCATAGATAGACGTGCTTTTGTGGATAACAAAAATGTTTGTTTATGACACTTTATGGCTCTGAAATAGTAAAGCAATTAAGAAAATTAAATTCGACTCACAAACGGAATTTTAATCCAGCACCTTAGAGTAAAAAAAGCAGTTGAAACAGTTAAGAAAGCTTTTGTGAAAAGAGCTATGCATTCTACCTGAAAATGGTACTCACACTTATTGTTTCTGCGTATAGGATTGTATTGTATTGCACGTGTAGTATGCAGAAAATGCCAGTAGCAATCAATGATAATTACGCTGCGTCGTTTCATATATAGTAAAGCTATTGATTAGACATTTCGTTAAACTTAAGTTAAGTGTTTTGTGCTTTTAATGTTAAAATTAACTTAAAAATCACGGTCTTTTGCCAGGCTATAACACATTAGGAAATTTGTTAACAATCTGATATTCAGTATTATTTAAATAAATATTTTTGTGGACTATCTTGGAAATCCGAGTATTTAGTTTAGCATAGAAAATTTTGCTTTCCAATAATAGGTGTTATTTTGATATTTAAAGAAAAATGCAATTTTTGAACAGATCGAATTTTTTCACCAATTTCTGTATAGCGGTCCGACAAGGATGATGACCCAAAAATGGTTGAGTTTTACAAACCGTCTCTGCCAAGTTTTTACCATTTTTATAGTGAGTTTAAATAATTTCAATGCGTTGTTTGAGTATGTATCGTTTCATTTTTAGTAATGGCGTACAGCTTGAAAAGTGCCATCTACCTTAAAAACGGGCTATTCAGAATAACTCCTGATTTTGGAAAACCCTTATCTTACTTCAACAAACAATCTGAACAAACTTGAACAACTCGAAAATTTGCAAGGTATCCTGGCATTGTGGAAATTTTATGATTAACAGTATTGACACTATATATCTTGGCAAAGATTAAAGTCTTTGCTCAGAAAAAATCCCTTTAATCAAATGAAATCAAAAGCTGTGATAGCAGAAAATATTTTTCTCACTTCGTATATTAAATAAATGGAAATTCAATTTGAAAATTGAGAGACTGTTAATAAATTACAGCCGTGTCCGTGGTGAAACGAATGTTTTTGTGGCTTGTCGCTTAATTAAATGTATTGCAAATTCTATTTCAATGCCGAGGAATGTAATGAAATAAAAATTAGCACAGTTGCCCAGTCGAATTAAACAATTACTGTTTAAATTATTAAAATACAAATTGAATGAGTTTAATTGGCTTGGGATATTTTTTCTCTCTCTTTTTTAACAGCACTGCAGCTCGTTGGATAAATAAATTTAAAAAATTTATGTGCCCAACATTTCCACTAGGAAAAGTGAGCGCATTTCATATTTTCATCCATTTTTATTTTGTAATTTACTTTTGTGCTTGGCTGAACGCTAGCAATTTAATTGGCCGTAAATGAATTTCCTGACCCAACCAGTAGCAGAAGCAGTAGCAGCATCAGCAGCAGCTGCAGCACCTGTCATCAACATTAATGTCAACAGCAGCCCCATAACCCCAATGCCTCATTGCCCCATTGCCCCATATTCAACCGCAAGGCATAAGCTTTTCGCGCCCTCGCACCTTGCTCTTCACCTCGATTCAGCAAATTTCTATAGCATACATTTCAGCGCGCGCTTTGTGGGCAAGAGTTAAAAAAACGCGTCCGTAAAATAAAACATAAACGACCATTGGCGAGCATCAAAATTAACAAACTAGAAAACAAACTAGTTTCTGGCTTTACTTCTTTACTATTACTCATGTATATTTTTATATATTTTTGTATATATTCTGCCGTATGAAAATGCTTTTGTTGGCTATCTAAAATGCACTTGACCGAGTTTCGGTTGGCTTACACTTTTGTTTGTTCTTTGATTTTGAATACCACGTAACCAGAAATTTTATAAATAAAGGTTTTAACTTTAAGTGATGCCTTTTTTTGACAGCTAACTATTTCAAATTCACATTTATTTCTTGTATTTTACAAAAGACCATAAAAATATAAATTGCTTTTAATTAAAGGTTTTTCTTTTATAATTATAAGGTATATCAAAGTGAAGCATTCTCCATCAGGTTTTTTTTTTACTTGTAATAGTTGCTCATGTTTTGCTTGCAGCGATTATTATTTTTGTTTGCTGGCTTGTAAACGCTAAAAATTGCAAAAAACCAGCGTGTAAAATGGATACTGGATACATTCACAGTGGTGCAAAAATAAAAAAAAACCGAGAGAATAGGTCAACATAGGAAAGAGGCGGAACACAGTTCACTCATGCTGTGATGCTTCTGACAAAGAGCAAACAGCCGTTTGTAGTTTGACTTTGACATTTACTAGGATAGTGAGTTCAAAAAAAACCTATACTTGTAGAGCAGCATATAAATAAAAAATCATGCATCAAAACGTATGATTTTTGTTGGCTATTATTTACACTCTTATATCGAAGGTACTAGACTGTAGTCATTGTTACACTTAAAAAAAAAATCAAGAATTTCAACCTTGAAACACCACTTTTCGGACTTATTTCTCGTGCGAGACCGAAAATTTTTAAATCAAGTATAAAACGTTCTAAACGTTCTAGATCGGGGATTCTTAATTTAAGAACGTTTTGAGTATGAAATGAACTTATTTTAAGATTTTTAATTCTTAATTTAAGTTCATTAGTTTCTAAAAATAAGTATTTTGTTGTTCTGGATTCTAGAATTTGTGTACTTAAACTAAGTATGATAATACTTTTTCAAGTACATATTGAAGTAGTTTTTTAAAGCACGATTTATCAAAACTTCTTTGCTTTTTTTTTGCTAAAGCTTCCAATCACTCCTCATGTCTTAAATAGAGATGTCGGGAAGAAGAAATTAAGAAAATGCCATTATAAATTTATTTTCACACTTACCGTGACGGTGATTTGAACCTGAGACCTCTAGTGAATGCGGCGAATGTCTTATCTGTTTAGCAAGATCCGTAAACATTCCTATTGCAGCTAATGGATATTTTAAGCTAACATCGCTGTCTCTCTTTTGAGAGAGATGCCATTACTTTTTGTGTATGCGAGAGAGCGATTTTGTATACATTCTTTTTTTTTTTGTATATATAAGTATTTCGTACTTATATTAAGCTTAAATTTTCTAATTTTAAGGTTTTTATTTTCCTCTTAATCTCTGTTCAAAACAGCAACAGAAATATAAAAATAAAATATTAAAAACAAAAAAAAAGGAATTATAAAATGCCGTGGGTGGGATTCGAACCCGCAACTCGTACTTGAATCAAGAACTTTTGATCTCGATTTTAGTATTTCTGAAAATATACTTGATTCAAGTTCACTTGTACTTATTTAAAGAATTTTGTACTTGATTTAAGTATTTTGAACTTGTTATGAGGCTTTTTAAGAAAATTTATACTTGATTCAAGTTTATTTGGGATAAAATCAAGATTTTGATTCTTAAAATTTCCTTTTAAGTACGTTTTAGACTTATTTTAAGAATTCCTAAGTTCGAATCGTACTTAAAAATTTTAAGTACGAATCGGGATAATTCTAGAATAAACATCTAGAATTTAGAACGTCATTTTTTTTTCTGTGTAGGCTCACATTTAAAAACTTAAAAAATATTGTCAAAACCGAATTCACTATACTTAAAAAGATTACAGAATAACAGGAAGCCAAACATATTGCAAGAAATACCGGCTCGCCGAGTTAAGAGATCTTAGCTAACAAACCAAAAAACAAATTGACATTGAACACCTTCTATTTGTTTGGTGTTGCTTATCAAAATACATTCACCGAAAAAAGCATATATAATTACAATTATTGTAAACATATTCCAAAAATTATATGATTTTGAGCTGACATGATTAAAAAAAATATAAAGCATTGAAAAACCACATTAATTTATATTGTAGACACAAATTTTCACAGTACATAAGTAAAGAACAGTTTACCCCAACCACAGACCAAATCACATTTAAGTTCTGTTTATTATTTTTTTGTAAATTTAAACAGAACTTACACAGGATTAGGCGGGTTGCAGGGCTAAAAACAAAACTGTTTTATAACGTGTTCGAACAGTTTTTAAGGTGGACAGATAGAAAACTCTTTTGCCTGGTGCTGTAGGTTTTGGTGCTCCTGTTCCAGCAGCATCATCTGGTTGTAGTAGGAACGCAGCTCAAGCATTTTATTCTGACGCTGCATCTGTTCCATATACAATGGCTTTCGACTAGCAGAACATTGATTTAGCTGGTCGCAAATTTTGCACGGCTTGCAAATCGTGGTATCTACCTCACTTTCAACGATTTTTGTTTGCAATTTTCGTTTGAACTTTGGTTTTTTCGCTATTTGATTGTCTAGTTGAGGGCTTTGTTCAGTGGTTTCCTTGGCGTGCTCAGGAAAAAGGTGGTTAAAGAATTTGTACATGCCGTGAGACTTCATGAGCTCCATCACCAGATCCTCTAACAAGACAGGCTGTTCCTCTATTTCTTCATCTTTGTCCATTAGATCTAATGGAATACTATTATTTAAACTAGATGTATACCGAAAAGTTCTTAAATCAGTTGTTGATTTCTTTTGTGTACGTGTAATTTGAAATTCCCTGTGCGTCGATATGGTCATAGGCGAAACAGGGTTTTCAACTTGGTTTCGGGATTTTGTTTCAGAAATCCTAACAGGCTTGAGTGAGACTTGACTTTGTTTCTTTTGAACGTAAGGATTATTATACACAACACCTCTGTGCATGGCGTACAAGTCATTCAAATTCACATTTTTTTTTGAGACTTGTGTTTTTTTTGGCAATGGTGCAATGGGCAATGCATTTTTGGTGCCCTTGTCACGCTTTTTACTAGACTTTAATTTGGAATTTTGATTTTGATCCTGTAACTTGTCACTGTAGGGTTGTAAGGGTGTAAGCTTGTGGAAATCAACTGCAGAAAATCGTTTTTTCCACGATTCTGTTGATGCTCTTGGCTTAAACTTGTGAAAATCAACTGCAGAAATTCGTTTTTTCCATGATTCCATCGATGCTCTTGGTTTTTCAAAGTGCGAATAGCTTTTTCGCTGTGGTGTTATTACGTGTTTACCAACTCTAAAACTATGTGTTTTAGGCATGGGTTGCTGTTTGCGGTTTCTCGAATCTCTTTGAAAAGCTTTGACACGTTTGGACTTCGAATGAAATACATTTTTAAACTTGTGTGCTATTTTCCTTTGATTTTTATCCTTTTCGATTTTCTTTAGCATATTCTGGTTGGCTTTTTTACTATAATTTTTAGAGCGTTCGTAAAAACTTAGAGGTGACAGTGATTCTATGGAACTTAAATTCTGTTCTTGGATAAATCTTTTCTTCTGATCAATTATTTTTTTAGGTAAATTCATGCTTCCACCAACTGCATTATTTTGAGTATCTTTGATTTTCTGTTGGGGTTGTTGTTTTTGATAGACAGAAGGATCTTTTTTGTGGTGAAAATAATCTTTTTTTGCCTTTCTTAATAATTTTGTGGGTCTTTCTTCTTTCTTAGTCGCTTGTCCCAAATCTTTACTCTTCTTTTTTATAAAGGCACTCTCAATGTTTTTTTCGGTGACTAACTTATTTGTGATTTTCCCATGCTGTCTTACAACGTATTTATTTGTTCCTATGTGCTTGTGATGGTGCTTGGATCCCACATCTATTGACGTTGTACTTCTATTTGAATATACTTCTCCATGTTTATGCAATTCGCTTACCATTTTGTCTCTTTTCTTCGATTTTTTACCAGATTGCATGAAGGTTTTTGGAAAAATGATTCTTATCTTTTCAGCATTTGGTTTTGGTATACGTTTTGTGTCCTCTGCTGGTTGAGCGCTTGGAACCTTCTTGGACAAATCTTTGTAATCTTTCGTTTTGAGTATTCTGTGAAAAAAGGGCGATGGTTGGTGCTGTACTTCCAGTTCCTTCAATCTACTTAACTTCTCGTTGATTTGCTCGATTTCATAGGGATTCACAGCGGTCTTCAGTGCATTCAAAGTGCTATCTATCTCACGTTTCCAAACTACTGATTGTGGTTGTGGGCGGCCACGTTTGCGACGCTTTACTGTATTGCTGACCAGCTGTCGACGAAAGCAATCAACAAACTCCTCATAAATTGCATTAGCTGCACTCTCGTGCGATACATTTGTTTTTGGTATCACGTTCGGCGCTCTCTGCTTGTTGCGGGTAAGCCGGCTAAGGAATAGGGCAGCTTTCTTATCCTTGATTTGATGCATGAAGTCAGTGTTCTGCTCGATCTGATGACGTATCTTCAGCAAACGATCCTTGCAGTCGCTGGCAAAGTAGTTCCAATATGCACGAAAAAGTGCATCATTGTCATTGATCCAGTCTAGCTTGTTAATCAATGGTGTCAGATTTTGGATCTTCTTTGCCAGACAACTGCGATCGAGTAGCAAAGGACGTAAGCCATCGTTGTTTAATACTAGACTTGGTGATTTCTGTAAAACTTTCATCTTTCGGATGTTGCACTTGCAATTTTGACATAAATTTTTTTTTAGTTTGTATATTTTTCTATTAATATAAATTGTTTATGACTTATTCAAAACGGGTGCTTGTAATTTTCTTTCAAAATAATTGACGTATGATAAAATCTGTGATACCAGTATACCAAGAAAAGGAGTCCCGACTAGGATATACTCTAATGAAGGACTATGCTTCCTTTTGCCTTTGACATAGTTTTACCAATTTCATGGGTTAAGGGTATAGGGTATAGGATATATAAATAAAGGTCAGTTCAGTATCTATTTTCTTACGAACATGTAGGAAATATGTCGATTTATTGATTATCAGTTATCGATTTGATCGATTTTTCAGACGTAGCAAATTTGAGTAATATCAAAAGCTCTCTTTCCGTTTCTCGTTTTTGTTACCTATAACAAAAAAGCTGCGTCTAGGGGCTAATCATGTAGTTAAAGCTATCCCAAATGTTTTTTTTACTTGTTTGAGTGCATAACATAAACAATAAAACGTGAAAGTTATTATTTTGTTAAAGATTTTATTCAATGTTTTTATAATACACAATGGTTAGTTACAGGTATAAGTTTTCTATTTTGTACACTTGAATTAAAATTTCATAAAATTATTTTTGTTGTTTATCAGTCTTTAAAATGCCCTGTGATTGAACTTATTCGATAAGTCTATCGAACTAGTCCAATCACAACACAGATCAAAGATTAAAGACAACGATCATTACATTTACCTAAAATAGTTTGGCAATTGCAAAGCATGTTAAGACATTCAATCAGCTTTTGTCGCATCGATTTCGTACTTCTGAGCCTGCTCATCGAATTTGATTGAGAGCTTGGCCTTGTCGTCAATTTGCATCTGTAATATCTCTTGAGTTCTTCCCGTACCTGACGCCTCTTTATTTCAATCATATACGGCGGATCGGGCTCCTTGAAGTTTAATCTGCGACAGATTTCACAACTGGTTTTTTTACAGATTGTGGGCTGTATTTTTGTTGTCTTTGAGTACGTGATAGATTTTGTTATGGAATGATGGTCAGACTCGATGTCTTCGGCCACTTGAGCTCGTTCTTGTTTAAGTCTCTGTTTAAGTTTTTCTTTTCGCAGCCTTTTTATCAGCCTTGACTCAAACTCGCATGGCCAATTTTTAGGCACCTGTTGCGGAACTTCCAAGTCAATACTGTTTAAGGATATAAAATTCTTAATGTGATCTTCTACATCAAATGGTTCCGCCATTAGTTCAAGCTTAGCTTGAACGTTTAAGTCGCATTGTGATTGAAATCGACTCAAAGATGAAAGCCTCCAGAAGTTGTCCAAGTTGCTGGATCCACTTTTTAATTCTTCGCTAGTTCTCTCCCTGTGCTTATAGGCCCTTGAGACTCTCGATGTTACATCTAATTGTGAGTTCAATGGTGACTCGGGAGTCGATTCTGGCTGTTGTGATGATAGGGTTTTTTTTGATAAAGTTAAGTTTGAATTGCACCTTGTTGGTGCTCTTTCTTGGATCTGGTCTTTGCTTGCAAAACGTATAAGATCGTCGCCTATATGAGCCATCGCTTTAAGTTTCTTCAGATCCTTGAGATGGACAGCACGAAAATTCGAGTCTCTCAAGACGCCGGTGTTCTTACTTATACTCCTTTTTAATTTGTCCAATTGGTGTTTCATCTTTTTAAAGCGCTGCTCTCGAGTTTCATGAACGTTTGCAAGATCTGGTAGTGACAGTGAACGTTTCGCTGACTTTCTTTTCATATTTGATTTTTTTGCCTGCTTATCACTCGTTTTGGACTCCTGTTCCTCATCTAGTTTCTTGATGAGCTTATCAATTTCATTTCGTAAGTATTCCAAAGTTAATCCTCTGTTTGAAAAGATATAATCGTCCATGTCGTCATAAGTTTTTTTCCTGCCAACGTTTTCAGCCTGTTTTTTTGCGGACTCCATTTCTTTTCTTTTCTTTTTTGAATAGGTTTTAGTTTTCATTTTATCGTAGGCATTATCAACTTTTCCGTATGTTACGTTAGCCGGAAATCTTTCATGGATTATATCTGAATGCTGACTCACGGGAGCTATCGGGGTTTGTTGTTGGCTTACTTTAAATATATGATTTTTTTGTTGGCTAATAAATGGATTCTGGATGAAGTTGATTAATTGAGGTTTTTGTTGGCTAACCTTATAGTGGCCAATATCAGCCATTTGATGTTTCTGTTGGCTTAACTCTGGATGCTGATTAACGTTAGATATTGGATCTTCGGATAATTCTGGATACCGGTCTACGCTTTCCAGTTGCCCTTTATCCGTTCCAGGAATTTTGTTTTCATTTAAAAATAAATCATCTTTAAGCATATCATCGCTATTATATAACATGATAGATTTTTCTTTCTGGTTAGATAAAAGCTCATCCTCATCTTGTTTCTTCATTAGTTTTTTAGTCCGCTTTTTATTGGCTTTTAAGCTTGATCTCTTGTTTTGTTTAGTTTTTTCTTTTTCTTGTTGATCCTTTATGTCTTGCATTTCATCTTGTATTTCGCCCGGCGTTTTAGTTGACATTTGAGCCAGTTCGTTTTCCCTTGCCATCTTCTCTGGCATATTCAAAGACGGGTGTTTCCGTTTATCGCGCGGATAAATTGCGATAGCACCTGTCGTTTTCTGATCGGTATCCGACCCTTTGCTCTTTTCAGAAGAAACGTCCGGGGATGCTTTAAAACGTAGCCTTTTCTTGTAGTTGACTCTTTCCTGTATTTTGATTGTTTCGCCAAAGGAAATTTTACGTGTTTTAGATCGGCGCTTAACTTTCTTTGTGGCACAGGGGCTGGTAAAGCAGCTTAGAAACTCTTTGTACATTTTTTCGTAGACTTCACTTTGGTCCTGTGGCTCGGGCTTTGCTATCATTTGTAAGAACCTTACAGCTTCAGGATTTTTAGTTTGATCAACAAATGCTTTACTTGCTTTCAGTTGTCGTTGTACCTGCAAGGAGGAAGTGGGCTTCTGTCCATTGGCATAGAACCGCCACCAGTTGCGAAGTGTATTGCAATCCTGCAGCTGAGTGCTTTGCACATTGAACAGAGGCCGTTTCAACTGCTCAGTGAAGCCTTTGACCTTCTCGGCCAGAAGCTGGCGATTTAACAGCTTGCCACATTGCACCTGCATTAGAGCCTCGCATGGATTGTATGCTCTTAGTGTGCGCCGTAGATTCAACATATTTACAGCCGAATATAAGCGGAATCAGAAGGTTATTTATCCTTGGATTACTAATAATTTTGTCTACTCTAAATTTGTCTTGCTTTTTGACTTAAAGTTCGAAGTAAGTTTAATGAGGATTTGTCGCTACGATGAATGTTAAATGCCAACTTGCACTTACCTAAAGTGAAAAACTAACAACCCATAGATGCATCTAATATTTTTGTTAAGTTCTTTATTTTTCACATCACATAAAACATTAATGTGCAAGGCGGTTTAACTTTATGATAATGACAGCTGTGTGTGTCTGCCTTGGAAAACATTTTGCCTTTCCACTTTCCATTTTTCTCGTTGCAACGAGTCAAAAGTGCATAAAACACACATACATAAATTTACGTTTGTGTGTATAAATGGACATAAAGACGTGAACACTTGCGTTTATATGCATATAAAACCATTTCTGTTCTTCTTAGGCTTGAATAATTGTAATTCTCTGCGCAATGTATATCATTTAGAAAGAGCTCCAAAGTGCCTCTGGGTAATGATGTACCCTTTAAAATATCACAAGAATGTTTAAAACGTCATTTAAAGTTGTTAGAAATGAATTCGTAGAAATGTATAGGATTGTTAAACAAAATGTGAATTATCAAAGGACTGTACAATTTTTATTTTCCCCCTAATTTATGTAAGTTTGCTCCAAAGCCGGTGTGTAAATAAACAGTAGTTGTCCTTTGGATCCACATGCAACATATTATTAATACTTATGCAAATTAAAATGCTAATTACCGATTATTATTAAATATTTTGCTTAAAGGGTATTTACGGCAAGTGAATGTTTACGTGTAAAATATTCTCACATTAATACGCTTTAAAAGTATGTCAAGAATTGACATCTCATTGATCCAAGAGCTTCAAACAAACAATAAGGCCAAGTGTCAATAAACATTTTGCTTATGTTTAGAATTCAATCCAAAAGATGCCAACAAAAAATGTAAAATGAATACATTTACACCAACGGATTTTTGGATTCTCTGTGTAATCGGTGTATAGGGTATTTGTATGCGATATTGGTTGTGTTGTCAGAAACTTGTTTATTTATTTACACTCGATGGGTCGTCGTCGTCGTCGTGTGTGCATTAAAGCATATCGCATATTGGCGCTAAAATAACACAGGTGCTTGCAAGCTATATATTTTTTTATGTTTTTATATGCTGGATCTGATTGCAAAAGCCGGCAGATAAAGAAAATTTTCAATTCAATTTTTTTCTGCATGGCGGCATGTGCTGGCATCAATGGCAACGGCGATAAACAAAAGCAATGCCATGACGTGTTGCCTGACGAACTATAAACAGGCAATGCTCGTTTATAAGCAATTAATTTCAATATTTAAAGCCGAAAGGTAAAAGTCGAAAACGCGTGGACATGTTGAATAAACATTGAAAATCCACAATAGACAAGTCCAAAAAAAGATCAATAATAAAAAACTATATATACTCACACAGCGACAAGCTTATTGATAACCAATACAATATGTATTGTCGATTTGATTGAACTAATAAATGCCTCTTTTTATGTTTTTTGCTTATGAATATGTTAGTCAAGTTTATCATATTGCCTTTTCTCCAGCTGCTGCTCTCAATTGCAATATTTAAATTTGTATGTTTGCTGAATGCTTTTGATTGCTTCACCGAGCATATATATAGTCCTTGAACGGACTTGGCGCATATTGAATGCCATTCAAGCATTGCTTTTGAACGTGCTTATTTAATGCTTTTATTCTATTTCGCTTGCTTTCAACGCTGCCATACTTTACAGCGTATAAAAATGTGAGGCGAACTCAAAGCATAATTGCAAACAATTAGCATGTCTATGATTGGTTCCCGTATTGATAATTAAATAAGTCGCACGACTTTAATATACCCGTCGAAAAAAATAATGTTTTGAATAACGGCACTATATTAAATACCTAAGCCTAATTAAGCGTTAACATTGGATGCGCATGCTATGTTGCATAATGTTCTTGTTTATTCTCTAATGCACTTCAAGTCATGTACATTTCATCATTAAATGTCGGAGCCTTTTGGTCTATTATACCTCCTTATTGTATAAGTACAGGTACGTTGTCTGTTGTGCTTAGCTACTGTCCTTGTCATAGCTGCTTCTAGGGCTGTCATCGGATTTGCTTTGTTGTGCAAAAATGCTGCAAATCATTAAGGCTGGCCATAAAACCGTGAATCGTTTCGCATTACAGATTGCCAATACCCGCAAATATGTACTCAAGTATATATATGTATGTATATACAAATGCAAACAAACGTATGTATGCTTGTGTATACATATGTATATATTTATGTTCGTACTTGTAATTCAACTTGACTACGCATATTATCTACTCACTGAGCGCGCCTGAATGCGTTCACAAGCACCGACTTTGGTTTTCATTCTCCATGGCTTAGCCAAGCGAGTTCGAGGTAGGTTGTTGCTTATGCGCAATTAGGCAGCCGATGAACTTGGCCATATTATTAAAATAGCATATATAAAACTGATATACGTGCACATGTACTCGTATGTGTATGTTCTATTTGAGTTAGGGAACAGAAGGTCGCTGGGCAAATTATGGCACATGGCTGCCACAACAAGTTACTCATGTCCCATACTCATAAATCGTATTGTATATAGTAAGTAACAAGCACATGTTTCTTAATTCACTTTGACTTTTGTTTGACGCTTCTCTAGCTGAGTGTGAGACTGCGCCAAAGAAACAGAATAACATTTTAATTTGCACCCAAAATTACCATCTTTCCAATTTTGCTAAATTTAGGCACTCAACTTTGTTTGCAAACACTTCTAGCAGGTGCTTGTTTTGACTTTCCATAATTCTCTGTGTGCACTTGCAAGGTCTTCAAAAGTTAAGTCTAAATAAACATGTGCTACATTTGTTACCTAGTGCATGTACACAAATGTGTAATGCATTTTTGGCGAGCTCCCAGTGTTTGTGTTATAACGTTTTATTAACTTTTAAATACGGTTTTATACTGTTTGTATTTTTTAGCAGAAAAATCATTCAATCTCAGTTTTTTTTTCTCAATCGATCCGTCATTAAGTTTAATAATTATCGACCATAATCGACAATCATGTACGATCAAAATCAAAATATTTTATAAAATTGCATTGTAAATAATCAAATAAATGAATATGCTTATATGCGAGTAATAGTAGGGTATTAAAAAGTCGCGGGTTTGCTGCCATTGTTGGTCCGCTTTTGTGTTTATTGTTCGCATTTGATTGACTTTTTAATGGGCTGTTGGCCATTCGAGCAGCTTTTGAGACATGCGTTTAATTTCATTTGTGTGCATTCAGTATGCGAAAATGACTTAATGAAAACTAACAGGCAAATTAATATACATACGATACTATATGTGAAACTGTGTATATTGAATGGCCGCTAGGCCTTAAATTAAACAGAATTCAATAAGCAGTTAATTATCTTCAAGTTGAGCAAGAGCAACGTATTCAAAGTAAACATTCGAATGCATATGCAAATCTATTGGATCAAATACTATTTTCAGGCCCCAAGCTAAACAAAAATACTCATATGAGCTGGAAATCTCTTAGACAGCACTTAAAATTCCCTTTTTTACAGAGCCCCAGCTTTAAGTTGCCAAACGTTTTTGCATAAACAGAGCCCAGAGTAAACCAAAGCCAAGGCAAACAAAATCAAATCAAAGAAGTGAGACCCACACACGTAGGCAACACTAATGCCCAACACAAATAACAGCATCACAGAGAAAATAACAAATATACAAACGCACTCGCACACACATAGGGATAAAAAGGACCACATACTAGTCTTCTGCCGAACCGTAGCTACTGTATAAAGTTGGCCAAGTTATGGCAAATTGGCAGCCCCCAGAAATTAGCCCTAGGCTTCAAAATAAATTCAAGAATTTTTCAAAGCGCCCGAACGAAAATACTTTATTCATTTTTTGTTTGCTTCTTTCTATTGGTCTATTTATTACTTTTTTTTATTCGAAAATAAGTTCTTAGGAGGTGTAGACATTAGCATAAAAAAAACTTTTGTTGCAGTAATTTAATTTGGTTTCAAGTTAAGGTAATAAAATATGCTTGAAAAAAGAAAATGAAAAAAATATAAAGTTTAAATTAATTGGTTTCGCTTTTGAGCAATTTACGTTTAAATTTATGAGGAATTTTTTTTAAAAGACTTAAAATTGATTAGAATTTATGATAAATGGAAAATGAAATAAAACATATTCTGAAAAATTAACTTATTAATATACAGATAAATTTGATTGCAAGATCATTCCAAAAACTTTTTCGGACCAAAAATTTTAGGAAAATATAACAAGGTTAGGTTAGGTTATAAGAATGTAACACACAAACCATATGCTTTACCCACAAAATTTCTTTTTACCAACGACAGTGTACTACAAACATACAAAGTACGTGGAGTTCCATAAAAACGTTTAACAGAAAATGAAAGACAATCGATTATATGATGTGTAAGCATCGACCTTAATCGATTGTGACCACGTTGTATGCTAGTATGCACAAATATATAAAAATATTTTTACTAAGCTCATATTTTCATAAAATGTTCAAGGACTGCCTCAAAAATCAATTTAACGAATCTAAAACCCATTGGTTGCCTAGTCATAAGCTTGGTTTTTCTAAGTTTTTGAGGCAAGTCACTCAAAACTCAGACATCTCATAGTTTGTGCAGCATTAATTGTGGTACTCACCGTGTGCCAAAGAAAGGAAAATTAATATTCGCAACACGTGCAGCGGTTTTTCCAGTAACTGTTAAAGTACAGGGAAAGCGTCTTCTTGTTGCCATGATGTGGCAGGATAATAATGGCAAAAAAAGAGAGAGAGAAAGAGAGAGAGAGAGAGAGAGAGATAATAGAAGGAAAGCGGAGCAGCTTTAGTGAGCCTGGATCAGGGCTAAAGCGAAAGTTTGTTGAGCGAAACGGCTTTGAAGTCTAATAGGATTAGCCTTGCCACCCGCCCACCACCACTTAGTGGGCGTGTCTGTGTAATGCAAATAAACGGCAGCAGTGTGTCTGTGTGTATTTGTGCCTGTTTGTTTGTGTGTGTTTGTTGGGCGTTATTTGTGTGGTTGGCCAAGAAATCACATTGATATAAATAATATTAAATAATTCAAGGCAAATATTTAGCAAGCAGAAATGTAACTGAATTTTATTAGTGTTCTCTATGTATGTATGTAGATAAAAGTATATTTCATGTATATGTGTATGTGTATGTGTATATGTAATTTGATTGGTTTCCGTCATGGGCTTTCTAGCCAATGGTGCGATCGTTGAACTTAATCGTCAAATCGGTTTTTGCCATGTTTGAGAAGGCGCCAACCAATTCGGTCAGATTAGCATTGGGCAAACGTCGGTCGAAGGGGAAGCCCATGGTGCGTCTGTCCGGATACAGCTTGTCCTTGAGACCGCAGAAGGAGTAAGCAGTGCTGCAGGCATCATTTGGTGTGCTGTATAGTAAAATAATGTTGTTGTTTCAAAACTGTCCAACACTGTTCAAAGTTGAAAAGCCCCCTTCCCCTCCTTTTCATGCACTTACTTGCTTGGTTGCTGCACCGCATCGTTGCTATAGTCCGAAATCATGACAAACAAATCAAATTGCATACCCTCCGGCTTGCCCTTGGGCAACAGCAGATGCTGTGGCCAGCCGCAGCCGCAGAAACGGAAACGTGCCAATTCATCTGCTGCCGTCGGCTGATAGTTGGCACCAACAGCACGGAATGAACGCTCAAATGGTATGGCTACCGACGAATCTGTCGACTCACGGCGAATGGTATTCTCGCCAGGCACCACTGTGAACGAAATGAAAGTAAGTTTAGGTCACACAAGCTTGTTTGTAAAGCACTTCAAACAAACATAAATGCAAGAAGCTATGATCATAACAAATTTTGTGATGTATGTTGTTAAGTTGTATTGACGAATCTTACGCTCAACTGTAAATTTGTCCATCTCAACGGCCATGAGGCGTTGCTCCTCAAGACGCAGTGGCACGTTGCGCTCATCAGTCTTGGGGCAGATGAAGATGCGGCAGGTGCCAGTGCGTTTAGGACCAGCATTAGTCACATTGAAGGTATACGTGAAGGGTGCATTCTGCAAATGCCTGAACGAGGCTGCAATACTGTCATCCTCAACGGGTCCAAAGTCGAGGCCAGCAGCCAAATTGGTAACCGACTTCTGCCAGTAGGTGAGCAGCGTGTTGGGTCGGGCATTAGCAGCTCCTAGCCTGGCCTCTACATAGGTTACGTTAACACCCTGGAAGTCCAGATGGGTATTGTCGTAGGGCGGCAGCAGCGACTTGTGCTTATTGAATATGATATCGATGAATCCGTGCCATCTGTAGAAGATCGGATCACGCATAGCCGTCGTCACATCGCCCATGACGCCAAAGTCCTCCAAGTGTCGATTGTCGGGATCGTGGGCAAACGAGATGGCTGTGTGGCCCTGATTGTGTAAGTTGCCATAAAATTGGCTATTGACCGAAAGTGATGGAGCCGCCTCAATCATATTGCCCAAAATATCAATGCCGCGAGTTTCGTCCAGAGGAATACGCTGTCCCTGAGTCTGTAATGAAAATATGACAAGTGTTGGAAGTTAAGCAATGGTATGGTAACGGTAAGAGTGCAAGTTTTGGTACTTACATCCTCTACAAAGCCCTGATCGATGGCAGCAAGAATGCGATCCCGCCAGCGTTCCAATTCCGAAATCTCAATGGCACCGTCCGGACGTTCCACATCTCGCAGAACCTGATTGGAGGCACGAGATGGATAAGTGCGATTGTTAACGCTCGACAGGATCTTGGGGAAGTATCCCTCGATGACTGCATCGCGCAAGTTATTGAGTGGTGCCACACGCTTCAGATTGTTGCAAATACGCTCAACATTGTAGCGAGCGATCAGCTGATGGTGCATGTAGTAGAAAAGCTCTCCACGACGGTCCTTGTTAACCACCTCGGCTGGCCCGCTGGCCGGGTAGACCAAATGCCAATGCCAATGATGGCTGTTCACGCCAATATCCTCACGGAAATATGCCAAACGTTGCTCATCCTCGCGATCAGAGGCCGTATAGTTGAAGGGTATTTCCAAAACTGGACGATTACCGCTCTTGGCAATCGCCGAAGCCTCTTGGCGTGCATCCTATACAGATATGAATGAAATTGTGAGCAAACTAGACAGGATTTGAATAACTTACTAGAAAAGAGGAGGGCTCAATGAAGTTGCCCGGAAAGATCTGAGAGATGTTGGGGATCGGGACAGTTTTCGTATCGGGACGATGGGCAACAGCTACAGCATAGGCGTACTGGAACAGCACAGGATTCACGCGATCCCTGAAAAACAAACAGGCCCTTAATTTATTTGAACAATTCCACAAAAGATTCAACTTACTTGGTGAATGCAGCGAGTGCAACAAATTGTTGCAAATCAGGTGCATCCAGATACAATTGAGTTAGTTGACCGGCGATTTCCCTGTGACGCGAATTGAACAATGAGAATTGATTTTTCCTATCTAGCTTCTTGGTAAAGTCGAGATTCGGCTTCTTGGCCAAGTCGCGCACTGGAATCCTGGTTTCCACATTCTGCGTGAACCGATTCGAGACCTCCTCCGTGTTGTTGCGATAGCGATCCGTATAGAAACTTTCGGGCAGATCAAACACAGTTTTGCCATTATCACGAGTGGTGAACACTGGTTCCAATGGACGCTGAAACAACAGTTCTAGAGCCTTCAAGTCCGTGTTCATTTTAATGGATAGGGTTCTTTTTCAACTCCGGAAAGTTCCTTCGAATGATTTTCTCTTAACGAGCTAACGCAGCGCACTGTAGTAAATCAAGCTAGCGAGTCTCGTTTTTATAGCTCCTCAACTCGAACTTGCGGTTTGTCAAATAATATAAAATTCTTTTAATTATTTAGAATGCTTGCGGTTTTAGCAAAATAACTATCAATGGTTTACTTGCTGGCTTGTGATAAGCGTACCCAAAAGTAAAAGTACTAAGTAAAAGTGCACTCAAATAGAAATACAAAATAATTAAAGTATCTAAATACATTTATATGTGCTATGTGCAACTCACTTATCTGAAAAAGTGGTTGGATTTATATGCTATTTCACTTGTTCCCACAGTGAATTACGATAAGAACAGTGAAGCATATTTCTAATATGTTTGTGTTTGCTATCAGCAATGCTTTAAAGTCAAGTGTTAAGTCTTCATAAAAAGTAGATATTAATAATAGGATGAACATTAGTTTTTACTGAACACTAAATAATTTAAAGAGTTAAATATTCATTGAAATAGAAATAGGGCCCTAAAATTTGCAAATGGTTTCAGGGCAAACAGACAGCACCATGATAATGCAAAACAATTTAAATATAAGGCTAGAGACTTTTTGTTAATCTTAGTCTTTTTAACAATAAGTAAAAGCCTATTCAAGGCCTGTGGCATGCAAAATAAATTGGACAAAGTACCAAAGTATGTATGTATGTATGGATTTATGGAAAGGCCATATATTTTTGTATGCAAGTTTATTGTTGGGCCATAACTTTAGAAACGCACAAAGCGTAACCAAACACAGTCCTTTTAAGAGATAAGCAACGTTTGCCGATTTAAACATTTGTGCAAATCAATTTTTGACGCTTTGTGACCAGAGCAAAAACTTTTTGCCATTGTCAATAATAAATGTAAGTGCCAGCCATGAGCTCGCCAAGGCGTTTAAATGTGCGCGCATTAATCTGTGAAATTGACAGCAACAACAACGAAGGTCTGTTCGCAGAAAATGCAGAGCCGCAATGCACAGTGGTCATGCCTAAAAATGCATTAGCAAGAAGATAGTCAATTGATTTTGAAGCAAAGAAAAATACTAAATCGGCATGTTGTGTTAAATTCGGTTTATTTTTTTTGTATCACTAGAAGAAATGGGCATAACTAGAACTAAGAATAATTGCAGTGTTGTAGATTTATGCAAACAAGAGCATTTTCGTTGAAAAGTTGAGCTTTTCATTGACCTAGGATCGCAAAAATAAATTGAAATAATTTGGTTTCGTTTTAAATAGTGAAAATAGTGCTAAATAATCAAAAAATATTTAATTGATTTTTATGTTTCCATAAAAGTGATTAACATTAACAAAATGACTTGGTAACAATAAATAAATATTACAGTTCCATACATTATTTTTACATAAGTAAAGAATCAACTTAGATTTTTGTGTACATTTTTGATTTGCATACTTGCTCCAGTGTGCAATGGCGACTCGTTTCGCTTCGACGTTTGGGTGGCAGAGGGTTTGGGATGTTGGAAAGATGATTTTCCACCGTTTTGCCCACAACATGAAAATGACTTTTTACTTCAAAGTTGATTTTGTTTTGCTTTCCTTGCTGCTGCTTCTCTCTTCTTCTTTATCTTGTTATATGTCAGTTACATTTACAATATGCAAAGTAATATTTCATCAAAAATATGTTCAAGCAACTGACAATGCCGCATCTAGCAATAATTAAGTATACAAAACGTATTTTTCATGCCTGTCTATAATTGAAAAAAAAGGCGTAAAAAACTGTAAGCGTAAAATTTACACAAAAACGTGCCCCAGTTTTCCTCAAGTTTTTATTGCATTCCGAAAAACAGTTTAAGCGCCAGACTTTTGTGAAGGGCTGAAAAACAAAAGTCGACGCGGCCCACCCATCATATGCTATTTAGCACGTTAAATTATCGGAAAGGGTTTCGTTAATTATGTACCGCAGTTAAGCCAACAGTCGACTATAGCCTTGCGGTAATATCGTAAACATTTTGCGGTATTCGGTCGGAAACTCGGCGGGGCAGCCAGCCACGAGAATTTGCGGACAGGGCTTATCAATATTTTGTTTGCTCGTTTCAACGGAAACCCAGCGCAAAAAGTAACAGCAAAAACAGCAAACTGCAAAACCCATTAATAATGCAAGCTTTTAAGCTAGTTGGAAATTTTCAACAGGTTAGCAACGGTGAATTTAATATGTAACACAAGTGAACTGGGTGAATATGATGCATAAGAGCTAAAATACCCTTTGGCAAATACAATTAAAATATTGTTCACTTAATATGTAAGATTTAAGCTAAGATCTAAACTTTTATTTTACAGTCTCATTAAAGGGTAAAACAAGACATCGGTTGTAGTTACTTTTTTTGTGTTATACGATGCTGAGTTAAGAAGACTAGAAAGAAATGTATTGCAGGCAGCCAAACATATTTTTACCAGCCAGATTATGCATTTCCTTACTTACTTAATGTGATATCAACTGAACTAAAACCGAGTTTGTCTGTTAGTTTAATTGCATGTTATTTGTGACAGGGTTACATCCTATTATTCTGCAGTAAGCACCCGGAATGTTGAAATGAATATTAAGATTGACAGAAACATGAGAGACATTCCGGCCAAACAGTTTGGTATTACCAAATGTCCTCTCAAGTTGATTATGGCTGCTACAAGACGTTGCGAGCATCCTAAATTGTTTTACTAAATGGGCATAATGGAATAATCATATACTACATAATAAATTGTAAATTGTTGCTGTGTGAAATTACATTAATTATCTAGAGAATGGCCAAAAGCACCAGACGGTTAGAACAACAACAACAACCAGAGCCAACAACCAGGAACAACAACCACAACAAAGCAGCCAGAAAAGCAATCAAAGGAGTCCAATTAGCAGTCTCCAAAGGGAAGTCTTCCAGCAGAGTAGTTTGAATGCCAAAGTTAAACTTGCTACAAACTGTTGCAAAATCAATGCTGACAGCACTTGCTATTAAACTGACAGCCCAGTTTAAAGCTACATAATGGACAGAGAGAGAGAGAGAGAGAGAGAGAGAGTGAGATAGATTGAGATGGAGAGAACGAATTAAGCACATGTAAATCTCTAAAGTCTAATTAAAAACCAGTTGCAGACATAACTGTCTAACAGTGCAACAGTACAACAAGTACAACAATAACACCTGCGACAGACGCCGGAAGTACTCAAATGAGAATTGTAACTAATCATTTAACAAGCAGACGGGGCCAAATGGAAATGGGAGATGAAACAAGTAGTCGATGGCTCGGAAAACGTTATTAGTTGCCATTTGCCAGTTGCCAGTTGAACGTTGAATGTTGACTGTTGCCAATTGTCATTGGCTGTGTACGACTGTCAAACGGCAATGTGGCAGCAGACAGACAGACTGACAGAGAGACAATGGCTCTGTTAGCCAAGCTACCAATTGCAACAATGTGGGCGACCGTATGTATGTGCCAAGGTAATTGAACAACATTTGTTGAATGGCTTGGAACAAATTGTCACAGCGTGAAGGAGAGACAGAGACAGAAACACAGAGTTAGAGCGCGTCTAAGTGCAACATCAGGTGGTACGACAGTGTTGGCATTGTCACCGTCAGACAGCTGGCTGATTATATTATATTTTATTTTTTTTTTTCATATTAAGTTCTGGGCCATATGTGTGCTCTGCTCTGTAACTGTCAACTGTTTTGAAACGTAGTAGCTAAAAAAATTGAGATAAAACTGTTATTGTATAAAATTTAATATCTTCGGAAAATATTTTTTGAAAATTAAATCATTTATCTTCTACTTTAGCTGTATTTTGTTACTTTCTTGTTTTTTTTTTTTTTTTTTAACTTTTAACTTAATTATAGTGTAAGCAGTTTAAATTAGTGTGAATTTAAAATTTTCTTTCAATAGTATAGTATTTTTATTATTTTTCATTTTTTCATTTTAGAGATGTACCATAAAATGATTTATCTCATAATATGCTCATGCTTTGCGAATTAATCACATGCTCGCTTGAAAGTATAAAATTTACATTCTTTGTGTTACATACATAATTTTACAATACGCACAAAGAATATGAAACGTGGCTAACTTTAATATGATAAGTGGAATGGATAGACGTAGTTAAGTAAGGTGGGGAAAAACTTGTATATGTTCAACAACCCTCGATTTACGTCCATTCGATAAACGTCGCTAAAATCTTTGTGAACAAAATCTTAAAGTATTACACATACGTCCTGACTAGTAATACCTTTTTGTTCAATCTACATATTGTTATACTTTGATACCGAAGGTATCATAGTATATTGGGTTTGTGCAATGTGCGTCATGGTGTCTGTCCGTCTGCCAGTCCGTCTATATGAACGCAACTTTTTTCGACATCCTTAAAGCTATAGCCTTTCAACTTTGCAAATATCTTGATACATGCCTTCGTCAGACGAGCCGTTTAGGGCTCTACGTCCTCAGGGAGCCTGGGAAATCGATAACAAGTCAATTCACCTCGATGTGCAAATCGATAAATCGCATATATATCACACATTTTAGCAGCTAGAGTCACCAAATTTGGGGGCAAGATAGCTGGTAACATTCCTCAAAAAATTGCATCAAAAGTTTGGATGCCACGCCTACCTGTTCCGCCCCCAGCCGCCCTCAAATTATAAACAAAAATGCCTGTATCTTCTACAGTGTTGAAGCTATAGCCACCATATAGGCATAAAGGTTGATGCTGACATCTGACACAGATATGCATCAAAATTTTGAATGCCACGCCCCCATACAAAGGGCCATGCTCCACCGCCCTAAAAAAAAACGAAATTCATGTAACTTCGCCAGTTTTTAAGCTAGAGTCACCAAATTTGGTGACTTTACCGCCAACCTTCTAAAATCTGAAAACTCTATATCTCTCTCTCAGTTTTTGCCTTAGAGTGACCAAATTTGATGGGAATATTGTTAGTGACATCCGTAACAGACTCTAGTTGGGGCGATTAAAGCGGCCTAGACAGCAATTTCATTGCAGATCCTGGAAAATTTGTACAGCTCCCTAACCAAACGGGTATTTGAAGGTTTTTCAACAAAGCGAGGATTCACACACTACTAAACTTTATTGAAATTTCTTTAAAGCTAGCCTATAAATAAAATGCAAGAAATGTGAAAGTGAGCTTCAATTTTTAATTCATTTAATTTGTTGAACCTCTCCAGATGATTGATTGATTTTGTTACCATTAAAATAAAAAAAAATTAACATGCAATGAGTATAA
This sequence comes from Scaptomyza pallida, assembly GCA_018152965.1. NCBI lineage: Eukaryota > Metazoa > Arthropoda > Insecta > Diptera > Drosophilidae > Scaptomyza > Scaptomyza pallida. The sequence goes on along the minus strand of JAECXP010000005.1, from coordinate 4,446,606 downwards.
AGTTTATGAAATCCGTACTTTTACATTTAATAAATATATAAGAGCAGAGAATTATAGAAAATAATTGCATGTAAATCGGAATATTGGAATTACAGTCCAATTCCTACCTCGGTCATGAACCTATTCAGTTGGTCGGCAGTGTACATACAACTATATTCCAAAGCAACAGTAAACAGCAAATCAGACTGAAAAATAATCGAACAATTGAACCAACTTCCATTTCGAATTAACTTAATTTAAGCTTTAGGTTTGTGTAACTTACCAAACTTAATTGCAAAATCGCAAAAACTTAACAATTGTTAACAGACAAATATTAATATATATAATGTATAAAAAATAAAGTTTTATATGCAATGAACTACATTTTTTTTTTACATTTAAATTATTGTGTTGAAAGAAAATGAAAAGTCTTAATTTACCAAGTGCACATTTAAAGCTTGGGATATTTAAAGATGGAAGTCCATCTTTTACGAAATACATAAAATTAATAACATAACATTATGTAGATTACATTTTATCTTCAAGTACATTCGTATACTGACGATGAAGGTCAAAGTCATGCATTATTAAAACCAACAGTTATATTTAATGATCCAAAACAGAAGTTAAAGGATTTATGCCCTGCAAAGTGCATTAGGCACCTTTTTTGTTTTTGGCATTGCTAGTGCGCTGCACATGGGCCACAGTGTAGCCATGGAATAGTTGAACCTGCCTGGTTCTATATCCAAAGTGTATATGCACTGGTGTTTCCATCATTACAGCGGGCAAAAGACTCAAATCCAACCGAAAGCCACGCATATAGTAAGCCTTGTCCCGCTTCAAAGGGCATTGCCTGGGAAAATTGCTGTAGCGGTCAAGAATATCGCGTGCAATGCGCATCAGTGGAACCTGATTCTTATTGGATAGCAACTGGCAGCCATCGGTGGTCACATTGAGCAGCACAAAGTCTACTGAGCGCCGTGGCAGCACAATCGTAATGTGGAACTCATGCTCATCCAGCGGCTGTAACAGCACGAATTCCATGTGCATTGTTCGTCTTTTGGGATTTTTGCTGAGACCACAGTTGACGCTTTGCAAAGGATTCGCATTTGTATTGGTGCCTCGGCTGCATGTGAAATTCTCGAACTGAAGCTCAAAGTCATTCTACAAACACGTATTCAAGTTAATTCCGTTATCGGAATCGTACACACATGAAGTATACGTACCTTGGCCGCTGCCTGATGAACCATTAGATGGCCCAAAGCAATGGCACAAATTGCCAACTGCGTAATGTTCATAATGACGCTTTGTTTTATACTAAACTTTATTGAATTGCTTATTTATTCTATAGACAAAGCTACTAAAATAATGCCGGCAAATATTGCTAATAACTGAGGCCTGACTAACGAGCAAAAAGCAATAAGCATTTACTCATTAAGCCTAAAACATATATTATATTGTATTTAATTGGATTTGGGTTAGGTTGAGTGGATACAAGGGGTTAACTGTGATAAATGACTGCATAATGGACAATAAGCTCATATAAAACTATAATGTTTATTGAATAAATTCGCTCATAGCAATGCCAATTGTTGAATATCTCATGTTATCACATATTAAGCATTAAATATATTAATGGTATTGTTTAATTTTTGTTGTTGTTGTTTTATTTGACCTAATTTGCACTCAAATTGACATATAATTGTTCAAATCAATCAATATATAGTACGTATACGTATTATGAAAAAAACAACTATAATAATAAATATAAATAAGCTTTTTTGCTTGATTTTTCCATTATCACATAAATCAGCTTTGGGCATACATTGGCTAGTTTAATAACAAGCTTTAATTTGCAATTTCATTAAACTGCTTGCATATATGTATAATGTTTGTCGATAATATAATTACAAAATCGACTACAAGTCGATGATGTTTGCAGTTTCGATGATCCCCAGCAGTTTGTGCACAATGGGCAAGACTTTGACCCATAGCATTGAACTAAAGTTGCGTGAGCCTGTGGCAAAGTGTGTGTTTCTGTAAACATATTCAGTGTCCTGTCACGACCCTAATTCCAGGATTTTAGCCAGCATAGCCCAAGCAACGTCAATGGCTCAATCCACTTTATGGGCCAACAAACAACAGGTAAAGAGCCAAGCCGTTTGCTTCCCGGCTTTATCCGTTTTCCGAGGACAAGCTGTTGAATATGTGCGTAGTTATTGCTCTAATATGCAAACTATGCCCGACTCCAGTTTAGAAACGGACATGTATATTCATTGTGCAGTGCTCGTTAATAGCAACAAATTCATAAAGGGCTTTATACAGAGCTGCGTTTGCAACGTCGACGAAGCGGCAAAAAGGACGATTCCTTGTTGTCCCGCGGCCATTTGCAGAGCAAAGCAAAATCTCTGAAGGCAACTATGCAAGTGGCATGTGGCAAACTGTTGTAATAAAAAACATTAAAGGTCACGCCAATTGAGTTTCACGAATCGCTTAACGTTTACCCTAACAAAATGAACGTATACGACACGAGTATTATTTCTTATTGCATGGAAACTTTTTTTAAAAATTAATATTTTATTTTTATTTTTAGATTTATAATTTAAGATTTGTCTTTCCATCAGATCGACAGAGCTTTATGTCTTTATTTTTTATTAAAAGAGTATTAAATGCTCGCTATTAATCAAAGTTAACAATTCTTTTGTTGTGTTGTTGTGCGTCCACTCGAGTGTGTGAAGTTACAGCCGCAAAAAAATTTTTTTTGCTAAATGTATTATCGCATTTCCGTGCCGCTTTTTGTGTTGCACGTGCCGCACGCCCAGTTGCTTTTCGCACATACGTACATACAAAAATATATTGGAATTAAAAATGCCAGACGCGTTTTCACGTTACAAGGGCATTTTTCGTTTCAACTTTCTTTTTGTGAGTCTCTGTGTGTGTGTGTGTTTGTATTTTTTTTCCTGTTGGTAAAAGCAAATTCGCTTAAACTGTGCATGCTCCCAGCTGTTGCCTTTGGCTTAGCAATAACTGCATATTTATTTGCACAATCTATTTTAATTTTGTTAAATTACTTGACTTCAAAGAGGCCAGATGCTTAGATAATGTACTTCAATTGCCTGAGTAGCCGTTTACCCAAGCTCATGGCCAATGTGAGAGAAGCATTTATTACCTTAAGTGATGGCTTTCATTTAGTTGCTCGGTATCATAAATATCACTTAAGAAATGTTGATTTAATGCTTTAGATAATATTACTTATTAAGTGTTGGTTAATTAAAAGCTTCAGTTTGTTCACGAATTCTTTTGTATGAACAAACCCAATAGTTTAGCTTGTACATAGATTTTTATTTATTCATGATTTTGCGTATGCTGCAAAAAGTAATTTTAGATGCTGGAATACGAAATGAAATATGCAATTTCCGCTTATTGCATTTCTGCAACTGATTAAAAAGTTGTTGCTGGCGCTGCTACTGCAAAGTTTTGACCAATAAGCATTTCAACGTGAACGTGAAGTGAAGCATCCTGCTCCTGCACAGCATCGTCGGCTTGATCTCACGAGTACACATGAGAAGCAGGTGCCGGAGAGTGCTCATATCATCAGCCTAATCATGTGGAATAAAGCGGAAACGGAAATTGCATACACATACAAGGCAACACACAGCCTCTCTCTGCGTTAAGCTAACTGTGCGTGTGTGCTTGTATGTGTGTGTTCTAGGTTAACCAGATTCAAACATCCATATGTTAGTGCTGTCTGGGACATGGTCGTCTGTTCAACACACAGCGGATGTGTTGGATATGAACATTTTGTGGTTAAACAAAACGTAAAATATTTACTGATAGCCTACATAGATGGATGGGGGAAGAGAGTGGTAGAGACTGGGAGGAAATTTAAGTTTGGCATATTAATTAAAATTGCATTTGCAGTCTAACAATATTTGGCAAGTTGTGTGCATAATTTGCACCTGACTGCATCACATGGGACATGGCGCTTGACTGCCAGGCGAAAGCAATTACGTAAGGCATTATTAGCGCTGTGGCAGGCAGGAGGGCAGCCACGCAACCAGGCAGCTAGGCAGCAGCTTCTATTATCAGTGTCAAGCACACATGCCACACAGAACATACTTAGTACATGAGCCCTTATCACTTGACTGACTTTTAGCTAAGTGGGCGTGTTGTGCGACCCAATTGTGCTGCAAACATAGAAGCTAAAGCTGAAAGTCTTTAATTAAACCAGCAAGTCGCAACTGATAATAAGTTACATAAACGTTGACAGGCGGTGATATTAGTTTATAACCAAGAAGCTTAATCTATTGCCACTGTACGTACATTAGTTTGGACTGATAAGAATGTAAACATTTAAACTGTTCTTATCGCTGTATGAAATTTAATAAAAAAAAAATTATATTTTTATGTGTACTATTAGCGATTCTCTAAGGCGCAACAGCTGTTGCAGCCAGTGTTTTTGCCTCTGTCCTGGATAATTGTGGACAGCTGCTGTTGCCTTAGGATGTTCCTGGGAATATACAAGAAACACTACCTGAGTGGTTATCGTTATTTTCGCAACCTGCCGTGGGTGTTGCAATAAAAAGAGAAAAGCATATCAAAAACATCAGCAATATTTTTGCAATCCACATCGACGTTGGTCCATTGTGTTAAAGGGCAGTGAAAGTTAAGCCATCTGGCTGTTGTGTCTTGTTAAAGCTTTCAATTTTAGACATCTGCAACTGTATATCTGAGAAGTGAGCCAATTGTAGGCTTATGTTTATATATGTTAGCCCATTGACGTTGTTTGGTCGGCAAAAGTTTTGTTGGAAAAAACCCTGATTTGTATCGACAAAAAACGATTTTTTTGTTGACTCAACATAATAACATTTGAAAGTTGAGTTATTCGTTCTATAAATAATTAAGCATTATCGTAATCATTTCGCGAAGCAACATGATTTTTACTTTCCCTATTTTTGCTATCAGATTTCCTTCCTTCCGCATCTTTTCGTGATTGCATCCACAAGAAAAATATTAAATTTGAATATGTTTAGTGTTGCTCACCGTTGCCAAGCTTACCTCGATGTGAATATTTTCACTTTTACTTCAAGCGTCAACGTTTGACCACAAAGTAAGGTTGAAACTAAATACCAAAGTGGGTGTTGTGGTTCTGGGAAAACTAAATTGTTATTTATGTGCTTGCCAGCAGGGTTGCAACCCTTTAAAATAATTAACGCAAGTTCGACGCAGGGGTTAAAATCCATATTTAGTTGTGGGGTTTTTGCACCATAGTGCGTGTTTGAACCCAAGCTTGACCAAATACAAAAATTCCAAACTAATTTAATTTTACAATAGAAATGTTGCTATGAAAAATATTTGTGCATGTAAAAAAAAAAAAACTAAAAATGTGGTATTTTTTGTAAAATATTTAAATATTTATTAAATGTAAGCTTCTCCGATTTCTCACATTGTAGTTCGAGCAGCCCAAACCGAATCAGTTTTTTTGGCCTTGAATAATATAATTTTAGCCCTTGTATGAATTTTTGATAAACTACAAATAAATGTGTTAATAAAATCTAAGCATAGTAAAAATAAACGAAACGAATTCTGCTGTACAACTGATAAATGACGAAATTAACTTGTTAATTTATTAAAGTGTATCTCATTTGTATCTCCTTGCAGTTCGGCCCAGTAAGAATCAGCGCTTTTGTAAGCGCACCGGCCGCAACCATTCCTATGCCAGCCCGCAAGGGGCTGTTAGCGCCCCAGAACACATTCCTGGACACAATTGCCACACGCTTCGATGGCACGCGTAAGTAAAAAGAAACAAAAACAATACCAAAATGCCTACATTCATTATACATGTACAGTAGTTACATACACACATGCAATAATAATGCTTTCGTTGGGGATGTTGTAATTATGTTTCTTAGTGGTTGCAATGGGCTTTGATATCAATAAAAATAAAATAAATAATATGGGCGAACTCTAGAAACCGAAGAACAACAATTAAACAAAAATATCAGAGACTACGATTGGAATATTATATGAAATTCAATAAAAATAAAGTTAATAAATCAAAAGTATATACCTAACACGCGTCGGTCCCTAAGAAAGAGTAGCAAACCAGTTCCTGGACTGTCATTTTCATCATATTATTTTTAATAATTCAAAAATGTCAAAAAATGTTAGCTTGTTATAGAAAACCGAATAAAATAAGTCAGAATTTTCTTTATTTTTGAAACCCCTTAAACGGATACGATTGCTATTAAAAAACTCATACTGACGGTTGCAATAAGGTAACAATTGTGAAAAGTTTCGATACATTCATTGGGGGTCAATTTGATGCACACAAACATGTATACGTATGTTAATATATACATACACACATATACATGTATTTAGAAATATATACAATATGTTTATGCATATAAAAATAGATGGATTGACACGTTGAGCTGATTAATACTTTATTGTCACGGAAATGCCTCCGTCTGGTAATGCGAAAGCATAAAATGGCAATGTTAAATGATACTCATGATATATACTTAATCCTTCAGCGTTATATAATTTTCAATGTATTATTTATGGGAGGTTTATTGAGCAGGCACTGGAACATAACGGGCAAGGCTTTATGTATTGTATTGTATATGCATAAGCCAGAATGGCATTTGGGCAAGTCATAAAAAATATCACAGAATAAACGGTTGCATGCATATAAACAGAAAAAGCCGAGCCTTTGAGTTTTTTGGCTTTGCTACGCACACAAAGCACAGCATATAGCATAAAGCATATTGGCAGGAAAGAAGGACAATGGCAAGGACAATGCGTGTCCCTATAGAAATCTGCACTGGCAAATTAAAACTACATATGTATGTGCCACTGCCACTGCCAGTGCCTGTGCTTTTGAATTGTGTCCTGTCGCCCGGCAACAGAATACACAAAGGAGCCTCAGGCCATGAGGAAACTCATAAAATGTTATCCATTTATCAAAAGCTTTTCAGTTCTTTATTAATGCCAAATTCAACTGACAACTTTCCTTCTTCTTCAAACAATGAAAATTTCATTAACTGGTAATTTCCAAGTGCATATGTATATGCTAATAAGCTAAATGAATGTGCAGTCCTTTGACCTTTTTGCCACTGGCTGCCAGCAGCATTTTGTTGCAAGTGCGTCACACATTGCCACATTTGACATTTCCAGGATGCGAATACACATTGTTCCTGGTTACGACTAGTTTCAAGTTTTCATAATTGTCTTTCAAACAGCTCTAACAAAAGTGATTAATCGTTTTTCTCAGTCAGTTGCATGTTAGATAACAAGTTTTAACTAAAAGCTGTGAAATTTGAGCTAGAAAAAGGACATCATTTGCGGCTTACCTGATTACAAATTACAGGTAGTTGTTACAATTTACCACAAAATAAGTCTAACATTATGGGAATTTTATCTGCTTCTCAAAGTAAATTGATTATTGGGCCATAGCTTTGACAGTTTATTGGAACTCTTTTTTGAGTCAGCTTAGAACTGCTGTTTCGGACCGTCATCATTTCATCAGTGATTGTGAAAGTATAAAAGCTTCTTATACATTTTACAAAATATAAAATTTATGTAAACACTTTTGAATCTTTTTATTTCTTTATTTTTAATCTCTTTGTTTCTCTTTCTATCGTTTGTAATTTTTTTAAAAGTTTTTTTTTCTCATTGCCATCTCTCGAACTTAATTACTGCATTTTAGGGGTGACTTTAATGTTCCAATGCAATGCCCATAGATTTTAATATTAAGTATACACACATATGTATATACATATTACTAAATGAACAGATGACAGGCAATAATTCTTGGATGGCAAAGCCTGTAAGTGATTTGTCTGCTGGGCGCACATGGCGTATAATTGCTGTTGAGCAAAAGTTTAATGCGTTGACAAACTGTCTGCAAGTGACATATATTTTATGTATGCTTGTATCTTCACACATAAATGTATATACAGTACATAGTATTCAATTTTTGGCTAGTCAACACCTCGGTAAGTTAATATACTATGTGCTGCTCAGTCAAGTATTTCATTTGACAAGCATGTGGCCTGCAGCATGTGGCAGGCTAAAATTGGCTTTTTAGGTCAGTTAACTTTTTAATGGTATCAGAAAGTAACACGTAATGATTAATAAAGTTTTTGACATATTTGCATTAGATTTTCCGCTCGTTATATTTCATCTATTGATAATCTCATTCATTTATAGCATTATTTATTGATGTGTGGGCAGAAGATGATAATCTATCTTTGAATGCAAAATGTATAATACTAAAAGCAGACTTCTTTACAACTACAAATTGTGTCTGTGTTTGTCAGTTTTATATATGGCTTTTGCCAATAGAAGCATACAAGCTTAAAATTTGATTTGCAAATTTACTTAAGCATATTTAATTGTATTATCTGCTCAATGCCAACAACTTTGAAGAAACAACAAATCGGAGTACATAAGTTATCAATAAGTACTTTTAGCTCCTTTCTTATTACAATGAAATCTTTACAAAGTGCCGATGTAAATAGTATGCAAGTTTCGGTTAAAATCAATTACTATAGATCCGTCAATTTACAAAGAGGAATTGATGATTTTTAATGTATTTTTATTGTTTGTACTCTTTTGGAAGGGCAGATAAAACCTGTAAAATGGTTTTCATGTTTTCTCATTTCCATGCCGTCCTTTTATATCGCAAGGGAATCTCTTCAACAGCAGCATAGTAGCCGCTCAATTTTTGATGAATTGTTACAAAAAAAGTTGCAAGAATTTCATTTCATTTCAATTTACTCTCTGTGCAGAGCGAGAGAGAGAAACGGGTATCAAGCGTAGCTAAAAATTAATTAAATTTTGCCTGTTTGTTGAAAACTTTTATTGGCTTAAACAATAGATTGTGAACAGCGATCCTGCAGGTATTAAAAAATTAAATACACATATAAAGCGGATAAAACTTTTATTACAAATCAATATTTTAGCTTTATATTTTTATTTTCATTTAAAATATAAAGTAAAAATTTACATTTCTTTACTATAGATTTATAAGATAGAAACACCTTTTGTGTCAAAAAAAGAACCATATCATACTAAATATATGTTTAAAGTTTCCAGTTCTGTATTTATTTACATCATAAGAACAAGCTTTTGTGCATTATTAAAGCAAAGTAGTTTTAATTTTGCTTGTGAGTCGCAAGCTTAACAGTCTTGCGCCTTTATGTATAGGGATAGTTTATGGACTTAGGTCGGACAATTGAATCAGCAGGATGTCCAAAGAGAAAAAGTTTAACACAAAATAAAGGAAAAGAAAAAAAAGCTTACTAGATATTTACCCAAACAACCCAAATGGTTCAAACATTCATTTCTTTCTTCACAGACTCGAACTTTGTTCTCGGAAATGCGCAGGCAAATGGCAATCCAATTGTTTATTGCTCGGATGGGTTCGTGGATTTGACAGGATATTCACGCGCGCAAATTATGCAAAAGGGTAAGGCGACGGCCCAGACAGTGGGAAAGACGGACACAGTAGAAGACGGACACACGGACGAACGGACAAGATGACGGAGCAGACAGCTCAACACTTCAATACTCATTTGAATGTTTTTGTACATTTTATTCAATTGTTTGCCAACGCACAACGCGCAACAATGCACAACAACAACAACAACAACAACGACGACGAACAAAAATGCGAAAATGAATGAACATCAACAACAACAACAACGAATACAAAACAGGCTGCTCATGTCATTTCCTTTACGGGCCGGATACAAAGGAGGAGCACAAGCAGCAAATTGAGAAAAGTCTTTTAAATAAGATGGAACTGAAATTGGAAGTTATTTTCTACAAAAAGGAAGGTAAGACGCACAAAAAAAATATAAATAAATAAAAAAGAGAAAAATAATAATAACAAAAAAACAAAACAAAAGAGCATCAATTGCGTGAGAAATTGTTTTGTAAATTGTTCTCATTTTTAATTAAAAACATTTTTTTGCCTTAGCTTCATTTAGCATTTGAGGCAATTTGTGCTCCACAAAGCGGAAATTACATGCCAAGAGTATTGTGGCAAAGTAGTGGAAAATGGGGAAAATTGTGGCACAGCTGGCAAATGTTGACCACATTTACAAATTGGTGAAATCCAAAGATTAACGAAAGGTTTTATGCATGAAATAGGTCTGAAAAATACTGTAACAAAATAATTTTGATTTTAGATTGCTTGGTTAAGGCAAAGAACTCAGCTAATATTTTTAAGGTAGTTTCTTGAAAATATGTCAAGACTTAATTAGATCATTTTATTTTTCAGCTTCAATACTTTAAATTAAATTATACTTCTACGATTGATTAATGTTATTGCTTCATTCTTATGTCAATTTTGATTGTAAGCTTTTTAGTTTAGCAACATTAGAAGTAAACCTTACTGCCTGGCATTAAGCTGCATATACAATGTATCTTATTCCAAAATTGAAGCATGTCCCAGCAGCCCACTTTCAGCAAGTGTCACTGGCATTAAAAATATGTAGGTCTGTTGTTTTCTTTATTTTTTGTTGTTGTACCACAACAGAAAAACTGTGGTTCGCCACATGCGAGAAAATTGTGTTGAGTTTTTGAAACCAGCTGTAAGGGATTATCACAATTGCGGACCGAATAAAAACAAAACCCAACAGCAAGAACAACAGCAACAACCGCAAGAACAACATGAGTATTAAGTAAAAAGCTGTAAGTCAATTGTGGCACACATCCACGTGCGCTGGTTGCACAAAAACTTTGTTGTTTGCCAGCTGGCTGGCTGGTAAGCCACTAGGCAATGGCTCGAGTCTTGCCAACGGCACTCAGTCAAAGCCTTAACCATCTTCGTATTGACTTTTAATTTAAGACACTGGTTGTTGTTTCAAGCATTGATGCCGCATCAATTTTCCGGTGCGTGGCTCACATCAGCTGGCTTTTATATTGAGTTAGAAGCTCCATTGCCTTGAACTAGTTTTCTGTGGCTTGAGCACTTCCTGTGTTGTGAGGTTCCACAAAACAATACTAAAATTTGTTCAAAGCATCTTCTCACGTTCTAGTCGCATATACAATAAATGTTTTTCATTTTGTTTTATTTTTATGTTCTGCTTTAATGAGGTCACGATTAGTCAGCAGTCCAGAACTACCTATCTTGAAGTGTTTAGCTGGATATTATGGCTATTAACTTGTCTGGAAGTTTTCTAATTAGGGCCACGCTTAAAACTTTTAACTGAGAGACAGTTTAACTGAAATGTTTATATTATTTATGCATTGGTTTTGGTCACCTCGAGCGTAATATACAATTAGTACCGATAATTAAAATGGCGGTATTATAATTGTGGTCTAATTAAGTTTGCATGCAATCATTTTTTGCATACCATTACCAGCTAATAAGCTGCGAATGCCTCGAAGGATGCCAATGCCTTCAAAGCAATCACAGCTGGCTGCTTATGACATTTGTATTTAACGCTTCGAAACGAGACAAAATGACCGCAATTATGCAACCACAAATGCAAATCGATATGTATTATGTGCAATAGGTGAATCGAACGCAAAGAAATGAAGCTGAGAAAAGTCATTTTATAACAATGTTCTTCCACTCTTTCAGGTGCTCCTTTTTGGTGTCTTTTTGATATTGTGCCCATTAAGAATGAGAAGCGCGATGTTGTGCTGTTTCTGGCCTCCCACAAGGACATCACACACACCAAAATGCTGGAGATGAATGTGAACGAGGAATGTGATAGCGGTAAGTAGGCTAAAAGGGGTCACTGAGCAAGTAATGAGAAAAGTGTGCAAGCACACAGAATAACAAATTCACATAAATGAATGCACTTTTGCGCACAAAGTTACAAGCAACCATTAACAATTGACACTTCCACAACTTGTGCACAAAGAACTTCAAATACAAACACAAACCCACTCTTGTGCCCAAGGCATTGAATATTACATGAGTTAAAGAAATGCAGGTGTATAAAAGTGTGTAAAATGCTTAAGCTAACGCCTTGTCAAGGCTATATTATATGATATTAGCATATGTGCGATTGTATAAACATGTCAGCGGTTCAAATGTTTGTAAGCACGAGCTTGTATTTATTTTATTTTGGTATGTCAACTTGTCACATTTGTAGCTTTTTTATGATTCACATTTTGTATGCTGTCTTTTTTGGTTAACCAGCTTTTGGGAGTTTTATCGCATGTCTCTGGCATTTGAACATTAATATTTAAATATTCGAGCTCAAACTGCGTTTTTTTTTTTAATATCCGTTATTTCATCTTTTGACTTGTTTGTAATATTTTTGAGTGTGTCAGTCAACGAAGTTTTTTGCGTAGCTAAACCGTAAGTTTGTCTGATTTTTTAAGGCTTCAAAAGTAAATTTATTTCAAATTGTTGAGTAGTTTTGATATCTCATCTTAAGTGTAAGGGTATCCCGTAGAAGTTTTTTCCGTTGCATATTTATTCAATTTTCAGCACATTTAATTGCAGCTCTCAATCAAACTCAATACACAAATACTTATTTAAATTAAAAAGGTTCGTAGTAAAACATTATTCAGAATTTTATTTAGCATTTCAAATGAAATTCCATTGAATTGGCATTTTAAGAACAACAACTGGCGATTGAGTAAAACTTTTAGTAAGCTTTGAGAGGATTAAATTGAGAATTCAATTGCATTTTAACGTTTTAAATATCAGTTCAACAATTTTCAATGCAATTCCATAAATGTATTTAAATACTACTAATTGGGCTTACAACATTACAAAAAACTAAACACGCAGCAGAAAAAGATATTTAACCGGGCTTAGCCCCTTTTGAAATTCGTTGTAAATATGCTTACAAAAGAGAGCTTGTTGAATTAGTTAGCAGAAAATGTCTGCATAATTCCCCAGGGTACGGAGAAACGTTAAAACAAAAGAAAATAAATCGTATGCTTAAATATTGATGTGCAGGGAGACAACTCCAAATGGAAGCTTCCAAACAATTGCAAAAAAGTAGAAATAAAAGAAAGAATGAATGCCACAAGAACTGTTTAGCTCGTGCGCATGAAGTGAATTTATTCGCGTAGGTCATTGCGCATTCAACTAATGCGGATTACTGAGCAGACTGAGTTGAATTTTTTTGGAAAGGCAAGTGGCGTGCGATGAGCACTGGTGATAGCGGGGGGTTAAGTTGGATGGCTGCTTGCACTCTGGCATTTTCTGGCAGGTTTCATTTGCAGTTTTATTACCATCATTATTCAGTTGACGTTGTCGGTGTTGTCACTGCTCTTGACTTGGCTGTTTTGTGTGGTTTTGCGGATTTGCAGTCATGCAAAGTCCCAAGTCCTCCAAACAGGATGAGATCAGTCTCACAAACAAAAGAAGTACGCAAAGCAACAGAAGTTGTCTCAATGACTTTCCCTCTCCACAGTATAAGTAAGGACTTGAAATTGTGTCATGCTGTTGTCATCATTTTGGCATGCATTGCCAAATGACATTTAATAGCTGCATAATGCGCTCTGAATTGCTCCACAAACTGTTGCATGTCGGATGCTCACACTTGCAACAATACTTGCTATACGGCTTACACTTGGTTACGTTTTAATGCCGCTCAACAGGCAAAAGGTATTAGCGGTTGACAGCTCTTGTCTGCTATATGTCATTTTCATGTAGTTAACAATTATAAAATCTGCAAATTAAATTGCATTACATCTTTTCTTTTTATATATATATAAAGTTGATTTTTTGGGAAAATATTTCTGGTTCTTTTACTTAATTCACTTAATGGAAAAATACGACGAACAACTATTAGCAAGTTTTAAATCTTATCTTAAAAAAGCCAATAATTTTATTATATTGTATAAGATCGAAGGCATTTTATTAAACTTAACTTGAAAGCATTTGCAACAGTATTGACAAATGAGTATTTGGGTATATCATATTGACCGTATGTTTGGTTTGATAGCAGCTAAATTTCCTTATTTTAGTCGACTTTCAAACTGAAGAAGGCTATTTGGTTTTTATTATTTTATTATAAGGTAACTCAGTGATTTGGACTTAATTACCCTATTATGAAGGTCATGGAATTGTTTTCATATTGGGTACACTTTTTGTGTACATCTTTTATTTAATTTTGACATAAGCCATAATATTATTCACAAATTCCGTTGAATGGTTCATAGAGTGTCGAACGCTATTATTGTTTGTCGAAATGCCATCGGCATATTAACTTGGTTTTAGGCCAGGCTTTGCAATTAAGCTGAAATAAGTAAGGAGCTAATTGAATTGTCATTCGCTTGAAATTTATACGAGCTCTATGTTTGTGGCTGTGGCACTAAAAGTGACCGTCATTTTACACATCATTAGGCCTGTCAGTGTGTTGGGAATGTCCGCACTCTTAACCATTTTTTTCGACTATGCAGCATGTGCGACACATTTTTTTGGGCCAACATTTTCCACACTTCAGTGAATCGCGCATATTTTTTGTCCATTCGATAATGCTGTCCATTTTTGCGTTTTGTGTATGCGTTGAGCGTATACGCTACGTGCTGTTGGAAGTTGGGCAAAATGGTTGTTGGCCCACGGCTCGGATCGTTGAGGTGGCTGTCAGCTTAATTGGCATTTTGATATGACAGCGTTAGGCTTGGGCTTCGGCTCGGGCTCGGGCTCGAAATTGAAATCAAATTCGCTGTGCTTGTTTCAGACCCAGCAAGATGATTATGAATGAACGCAAAGGTGGTAGTGGATTGAACAGTAAATACCCTTGAAAATCGTAAAGGGTTAATGAAACCATTGGATATAGCAACTGCATATATATTACTGGTTAGCCACACAATATTTTCAAATACAAATTTTCTTTGTTCCTTATATCTTCCATCTGAGTTTCTTAAGAAAACGCGATAAGCGAAGCGACTCAGCTTCGCCATCGTATCATTATGCCATACACATTTAATAAAACACTCTGTAATGGATAATATGCTTAATAAAGCGGACATGGGTTATTTTTACACTTTGTTACGACATCAAAAATTAAATCCTTATAATTAGTATGCAGCTTTGTTACTTTTTATTTTCTTTCCTTGTTATTTGCCTTGTTTTTTTGTTATATTATACTTTGTTTGCTTTTTTTTGTCTAATTTTTCACAATCAAGCTAATTGTAATTTATAGCAGCACGCGCCGGCTTTGAGTTGGTGGACGAAAATAAAATTAAGTTAAATTTAATGAGACTGCTTGAGGTTGTGTCCCTGTTATTTGTGTGTCTGAGATTGCGATTAACTTTCATCCAGGTCCATTACACGGCATACCAAACTTGTTAACATGCCAACTCAAATGGGCAGAGGCATGAGAATTTTCTGCTAATAGCGACGTCATTTTATCATTATAATAGCAGCATGCTATTCATTATGTTATATTATTTGTGTTTCGTATGGTTCGATCGAAAAAAAATACATTCTTGAAACGCTTTAATAACATCCATTCAATGCTTGCAAATAACTATTTTGATTTAAGCTAAAATTAAAATTATTTAGCTAATGCAAAAATTTCGTTTTGTTTATTTTTAATCTTAGAAACGACAATATACATTTTTGCACTGACAAAAAAATATGTTAAAAAAAATCGATAAAAACAAAGAATTCCCCAAACTGAATTCATTTCGCATGCATATTGTGTAGGAAACATGTTTGCATTGAAGTTATTTCAACTAAAAGTATACAAATAATAAATAGTCTAAAAGCATACACACTCACAATAAATAGAACACACACTCAGCTTGAACTTTGTGTCGCATAAAGGCTAAATTGTTGATGTATGTGTACATGTGCACCTTTGTTGCTTATTCCTAAAAAAAGAAACTAAACGAAAACACACTTAAGCTCAATAAGTAAAAAATGATTGATTAAAATTGTATATGTATTACAATTTCTGTATATTTTCTTTCTTTGTACTCTTTTTTCTTTCTCTAACCGGCATCATCATTGTAATTAAACCGTCACAAAATAACCCAAAACAAAACAATTAATATAAAAACCAACTGACAAAATCCTAAAATTATTCAAAATCCTTAATCCCAAATAAAAAAAAATTATCTAAAACGTTTCTCGACTCTCGACTCGTACAACGCTTGTATGCTGCATCAATTTGTGAAATTTGTGTGTTGCGAATCTGTAAGTTTTTGCCCTTACAGCTGCACTCCTGGGCGCCAGATTCCGTGCCGGCTCCAATGCCGGCATGCTGGGACTGGGCGGCTTGCCCGGCCTGGGCGGACCGCCGCCAGGCGATGGCAGCGATGCGGAGGCGGGCGAGGGCAATAATTTGGATGTACCTGCCGGCTGTAATATGGGACGACGTCGCAGTCGTGCGGTTCTGTATCAGCTATCCGGTCATTACAAGCCCGAAAAGGGCGGTGTCAAGACTAAATTAAAACTAGGCAATGTGAGTATCTCCCCAATGAATAACAGCAACTTTAAACGCAATCTTGAGTCAAACTCAATTAAATGTGTTTCGTTTTGAAGCCGCTTTATTGAATTACCAAAGGCTGTTAAATACACAATAAATATTTTTCGCATGTTAATTAAGTTTCTGTTTAATTATAAGAAAAAAGTAACTTTCTGTTAAAAATACAAATTCGTCAGTAGATGTACTCACATGATTTATATTGAACTTTTTTTTTTTTTTGCTTAAACGGCTCGTTTTAAGCTCTAATGCGCCAATTTGTGCATTTAACTTAATCCTTTCACGCGTCGAGTTTAATTGAAATGTTGAAATGGTTTTAACATTTTTGTAGAATTTTATGCATTCAACTGAGGCGCCGTTTCCCGAGTACAAAACGCAATCGATAAAGAAGTCACGCTTGATTCTACCACATTACGGTGTATTCAAAGGCATTTGGGACTGGGTCATTCTGGTGGCCACCTTCTATGTAGCATTGATGGTGCCGTACAATGCCGCATTTGCCAAAGCGGATCGTCAGACCATGGTCTCCGATGTCATTGTGGAAGCGTTGTTCATTGTCGGTGAGTACTTGGCCATAGTGTTGACTTTGTGGATGATGACTACGGTGATGACGATGATGATTATGATGATGATTTGTTGTCCTTTTTTGGACATTCAGTTAAGTCTTTGTTACATTTTGCCTTACTCATATTTCCATTATCCTTACGGGCTCTTGCCTGGGAATTGAATTTAGCCTCAAAGCTCAATATGAGGGTTTTAGTTGTATTCTCCAGCGACTCACTAACGTTTTCATTTTGGCTTTTACCTTTTATTTTATTGGTCTTTTATTGCAGATATTGTATTGAATTTTCGCACAACCTTTGTCTCGCGCAAAGGTGAGGTCGTATCCAATTCAAAACAGATTGCCATAAATTATTTTCGTGGCTGGTTTGCTCTGGATTTATTGGCCGCCTTGCCCTTTGATCATCTCTATGCCTCCGATTTGTACGACGGCGAGGTAAGTAATTGTCTTTAAATTGCTTTAACTCCATTCACATATGCAGACGATATGCATATTTACATTTTACTGTTGCACTTTTCAAATATGTATGCGCCATTTGCATACCATCGAAAAATTGCTTGGCATGTGTTTTTCTGATTGTGCGGATTTCCTGAGTTGTGAAATGAAGAGTGGTCGTGTGTGTGTGTGTGTGTAAGTGTGGGCAAAAAGAAAATAAAGGAAAAATACGTATGTTGCATTTCACGCAAAAGCAAGGAAGTGAAGGAAAGATTTTGCTGTCTTTGCATATATTAAAGAGGGAAAAGTATTGAATTACAGGTAATTACAGGTTTAACAGTTCGTTAGTAATAAGCATAAACCTATAAAAGATTTACGTAATTACCCAAGTAGCCCCAAAAACCCTTTCTCCGATTATTGTCTCCATTACAAGTTATCAGGATAAATTTTAGTTAATTTTAAAGAAATTTATTGTATTAACGAGAAGAGTTTTGTTCCATCTAATTAACTTTAACTGTTTGAGTTGTTGTACAAAAATGTTTTATATTCGCCATTATCATTTAAATTGAAGTTAATTAAGTTATCCTTGCACATAAAATTGACACGCTCATTAAGTTCAAGTAAAGTTATTAATGTAAGATTATGCTGCACATTTTAAAGGAAACCTATTTGGGATTGCATGCAATTTGGCTGACTAAGCATATTTAATTGTCCTAGCACGCACTTGCCTGGCTAAACATACTAATTGGTCTAAAGCCCAAGTCAAGAAATCAATTTGTCTAAAGGGGATTTGTCACCACAAGCTTGTGTGTGTGTCTGTGAGTGTGTTTATCTCCCCACTTATGCTTATGCAACTCTCCGAGTAAAGTTCATCCACAATTGCACTTGGATTAGCAACGAACTTTGCTTTTTAGTTTTTTCATAAACTACTGCAATAACAAACTTCCCTCGACCTTTATTCGCTTTGCTTTCCTGCCAATGCACTGCCATAAAATATTTAAGTCGAAGTTCAAGTGGTAAATGGCATTAAAGGGATTTGCATAAACCTGTTTTTCGCATGCATAATGCATGTCCTTAACTCTGAGTTTTTGTTTACGTCTGTGTTGACTTGTTTACATACAAAGTAAATTTAATTTTTGGGCCTAATGGCTATGCAAATAAAGGCGCTTCACTGCCTTTAATTAATATTAAAGTGCGTAAAGCATAGTTAGCTTATAATTAGCACTGAGTATAGTTTTTATACATACTTATTTTTGTTGTGCGACGCGCTTAAGCCCCTTTTCTATTCGCGTTTCTATTCACCCCTGCAAATGAAATCCTTTTGAGTGCACTTCTCGCTCATCAAGCGGATTAAAATCGTGTCCTCGCCTCGACTTCGTCACTGGGTAGGTAACTGCGGTGCGGCATCATTGCGGTTTTCTAACCTTAATGCGCGCCAAGTGAAATTTGCCCAGAAAAGTATGCAACGAGTTTTTAGTATTTAAACCTTACGTTTGCGCTAAGGTTTCATATATTGGCCATGACGACGTTTTGCTTTTAAACATATTTTATATCCGGTATTTTCAGCTTGGTTCTTATTTTTTGAGTTTTCTGGCGAAGTCAGCTTTAGTTGAAGTGCTTACAACGTTGTTTGTCAATGCTAAGACCATATAAAAACAACAAGGACCAAGAAACAAGGTTGATGTTGCCAGCAGCTCGAGTAACAAATACTCTGTTTGAATGTTATTTTGAAAATAAGGTGCAATGGCAAGCTATTCGCACATATTAATTTGTATTAAATGATAACGTTTTGTAACATTTGTTATATACCCATATACCATTTTGTCGCTTCAAAAAGAAGGGTATACAAAATAACTATATAAAAGTCAAATGTTCGTGTGGCAGCCATTATGGACATTTCAAGGATCTTCTACTTGTATTTTAAGTTGACATTTTTGTTGCTTAATTTTCAAGCTGAGTTTCCATTGATTTTATGCATTGTCATGGTTTTCATATTGATTGCGGTCTCGACCAAAGAGTTCTTTTTGGGTTGTTTTTGGGTCTCATTACAACTACCAAAATGTTGCTTTGCTTAGATGTGACTTTGATCAAATAAAATACATTTCAGCTGCCTCGTTGACTCAAGCAAAAGCGTTGAAATATTTGTATACCAGCATGATTTACTTTGGGGTCTTTAAGGCTTGTCCTAAGTACGGGTCATATATCTGACGAAAACTGTATTAAGGATAATGGTTTTGCTTAAGTCTGGTTGTAAAAAAAGTTGGCTAATGGAGTTGCTTGAGTCGATTTAAATATGGTGTAGGTACATATATCCGAGCCCTAACTTGTTGCTTTCAAGAAGCACAAAACTTCGTCTGTCTGTTTATACAAATACATACGTATGTAAACCTGGTTACTCAAAATATATTTCGAAGGCCAACAAGAAAGCAAAAATGTTTGGCGTTGCTTTAGCGGTTTGCTGCGCTTTGAGTGCTATTAAAAACTTTAATATGTTTTAATTGCAAAAACTTTCTTATATATTGGTATCATATATATGTACTTTCATATACCGTGTCTCAAAAAGTAATTAACATGAATTTGTTTCTTAAAAATTTTGAAGAATTTTTAAAGTCTTGTGCTCAGATTTTGTAAATCTTAGATTTTGCTCAGCATATTTTATATTCTTATAAGTTGGGAGTGGTCTTAAAAATGTTGTGCTTGTTGCTCTTGCTGTTTCTGCATACCAAATTCCAGCTAATGCACTAGAAACTTTGCATATTCAGTTGATTTAAAAGTTTTAATTATCTTTGAGACCCAAAAAAGTCGGCAACAGCCTGACCAACGGAAACGGAAGTTTCCATGACAGTCAACTTGAGACCAACTCACTGTTCACTGTTCATTATGCCTGTTGCTTTTGTTGGCCTGGTTGCTGTTGTTGTTCCTGTTGTTGTTGCTCGCCGCGACAAAGTAAGCAAACTGCGAGACGACATCGCGCAACTTAAGCAAAAGGCAGCCAAGATTTGACAGAAATAAAGAGAAAGTAAAAGGAAAGTAAAAGTAAAAGCGAAAGCGAAAGCGCAGCGTAAATTGCAACATGAATTACAATTTTGCCTGGCAACGCTACACAAATACGCGCACGCCCACACACACACAAACACAAAAGCTCACAGACACAGAAGCCATAAGGCGTTTGAAAGCGCAAAGCCTTATAGGACGAAACAAAAGCTGTTATTATGCCAACATTCTTAAAGCTACATCGCCGCGACATGTTCAGCTGTCGGTGTGTATTATCATTTGTTGTATATACTCTGTAAAAGGAAGAGTGTAGGCAGGGTACAAAAAAGATGTTGGTTCCAAATTGTTGTCAAATAAAACTTAGCTCAAACTAGTAACTTTTCGTGTTAAAATATACATATTGAATTCATGTTAAATTTAATTTAAAGCAAAAAATTAGTAAGGGATTCTATTCAGGGTATTTCATTGCTTAAGTAACTTTTTTTTACCATAATTGTTACTTGTGTTTGCTTTAAATGACTTTCGCATTGCTGCTTGACAGCATCGCGCCATTTTTCTTTACATCACATTTTCTGCAAGGTATTTTTTCTTGTGTACAGACTTTAATGCTTAGATCGCAGTTTTAGCGCTTCCTCAATTTATAAGGAAGGCACCAAACAGCGTTCATTTTAAAAATGATGCCTCATCAGCTACTGATAATGTTCACTTTACTTTTACTAACTTTTAATCATAAAAAAGTATATATTGCTAACTTTAAGGTTAAATGACAATGACGTTAAGTTAACGGCGCTAACCTTCATTTTAGTCAACTGCCGTTTGGGCTCCTTGCTCTTCTGGGTGGCTTGAGAAGGCTTGTTTGTGTTTACATTTTGGCTTTTTGATGACAGCCCTTTTGATTTTTTATTTAACTATCCCTTTTCATGTTGTTTCCTTTCTTTGCTGAGTAGGGACGGAAGTCATAATACTGTAAAGGCAGGAAATACAGCTAGCTAATAAATGGGCGTGTGTCATAATTTTGTGCTATGTATATGTGTGGGTGTTTTTTATTGTGTGTTAATATTTTGTGTGTGCTCTAATCAGATGTACGCCCCGGAAATAAGAGCACACAATTGAAGTTAACTACAATGGGTTAAAATTACATTTGAGCCAAATGACATTAGTTGCCAACTCAAATTCATTTGCGCATTTAATTTACGCTTGTAATAACTTTTTATTTTGTTGCAAAACTTTCAGGCTTTCATCTTTTTTTTTTGTATTATTCTGCTTTTTATACAGTCCATATTTTTTTTATTTTGCTGGTTTTATTTCTTGAATCTTTCCTTATAATAGGAAACTAACAAAAAGTTTACAAATCTTACAAGTATTACTTAGTTAACTATTTGTTGTTGTACAAATAGTTGGTGGCCGCGTACCTCAACTCATCGCTGGGTCGGAAAGTCATTACGACGAAGACGGGATCGGCTGCTTGAGTTTGTGAGTCCTCTAGCAAGATAGTTTGGGTGCGATGACAGCTGCCAAGGTAATTTTCTTGTAGTCCGCAATTACTTCTTGATTGGTGGGACGTTTAAGTCGTTTGAATGTTTTCGTTGCGAACGTACCACGGTGCCCCGGTGATAGTTCTCAGGATCTTTGACTGGGCTCTTTGGACGATGTCGATGTTACTGCTGCACACATTACCCCATAGCTGGCATCCATAGGACCAGATTGGTTTAAGAACAGAGTTGTAGAGCAGGACCTTGTAGTCAAGGCTTAGCGGGGAGCGAGCGTTGTGGAGGCTATTGGCTTTTAGTTTTAGTTGTGTTCTCTTGGCTTCAATGTGCCTGCGCCATGTAAGCCTTCTGTCCAGGTGTACTCCTAGGTACGTTACTTCGTTGGCTTTCGGGAGTGGGATATTATTTAGCGTAAGTGGTGGACAATCTTCTTGTTAAGGGTGAACGTTACATGTTTACATTTTTGTTCGTTAACTTTAATTCGCCAGTCGGATAGCCATTTTCCACGTTAACCAGATGACGAGCGAGTTGCGATGTGGCTTGCAGTGGACATCTAGATCGGCTAAGAATAGCTGTATCGTCAGCAAAGGTTGAAGTTGTAAGTCTCCGCATGTAGGAATGTCTGCTGTGTAGAGAACGTAGAGTGTTGGCCCAAGTACGCTTCCCTGAGGAACGCCGGCTTCAATACGGTGTTCGCTTGATGTTGCAGTGTTGCATCTTACTGCAAACTTCCTGTCGTAAAGGTACGACTTTAACAGCTTATGTGTGTTTGGTGGAAGCGTTGATTTGATCTTATACATCAGCCCTTCCAACCAGACTCTGTCAAACGCCTGAGCCACATCCAGAAAAATTGCAGTACAGTATTCTCGATTTTCAAACGCGCCTCGAATTTCTGAAGTTATGCGATTGACCTGTTCAATAGTTCCGTGGTTTTGGCGAAAGCCGAATTGGTGTGTGAATTATGTTGTGAAGGTTCAGAAATTGATTAATCCGAGTCATCAAGCATTTTTCGAACAGTTTTGATAGACATGATAAAAGGCTTATAGGTCTATACGACGAGGGTACTGTTTGATCCTTTCCCAGCTTTGGTATCATTATGATGATAGACTTTTCCATCTTTCTGGGAAATGCCCGAGTCGTGTGATCGCATTGAATAACGGCAGATAACACAGACGGCACAATAGGAAGCTCAATAATCATCTTTGGTGTTATTAGGTCTAGACCCGGAGATTTTTGGGGTTTAGTTCCTGATTAATAACTCTTGCGACTTCGTTCGGGCGAAATTCAATGGGCTCATGTTGTAAGTGGGTGTTGTTTAATACAGTCGGTAGAGCGAACGAGTTTGTGGCAGGGTTCGGTTGGAAAACTTTTGCAGGTGAACAGCAAACGTGTTGGCTCTTCTTCATCGCTTCGGGCCCAGCCGCCAGCTTGGTTTCTTAGGGGCATCTCTGCTTTGTCGGTTGGCTGAGAGTTGGGTGAGCTTTCCACAGTGAGTTTTCGAGCTGGATGTTGATAATTGCTCAATGTATCGGCGCTGGGCATGTTCTTCTTCAAGTTCTAACGCTTTGGTAAGTTTACGTGTAGCGTTTTTAGCTTTGCTTAGCTGACGGCGATCTTAGGCATTGCCACTCCGTCTTAGTCGCCGCTTATCAAGAACGAGCTGTTCAATTTGGTGATTTGTTTTCTTTGGGTGGGTGCTGCAGTTTTTGCTTTCGGTGTTGACATACGAGCTGCTTCGACGAAGACTGACTCAAGTTTGTTTGCAATAGAATCAATATCAGCTTCCACTTCAGATGCGGATTAGTTGGATGTGGAGCTAACATATTTCTTGTATCTTAGCCAGTTAGTTTTTGTGATGTCAGCTTACCCGGGCGATTTGCAAACTCTGGGTGTCGTTGAAGTTGAATTAGTACAGGCGAGTGGTCAGATGATAACTCCGAAAGACATTCGGCGCTGATCAGGTTGCGCGGAATATTTTGGAGACTGCAAAATCAATTAAGTCGGGCAGTTTCTTGGGGTCCGTGGGCCAGTATGTTGGTGTGCCAGGAGAGACGTGGCTGAGCCTGTTCTTTGGTTTTATAATTGCGTTGTACAGCTGCTTCCTCTTGGAGTCACAAGACGAGATCCCCAGTGAGTGTGCTTGGCATTATAGTCCCCTGCTGCTATAAAGTGTTCTCCTAATGAGTTGAAAAATTCCATGAATGGTCTTCAGATATGGAGTATCGCGGTGGGCAGTAGATGGCAGAAAGTGCAAGTTGGTTACCACTATCCAGATGTATTTTTAAGGATGTGGCCTGTAGATAGTTTTTAGCAAACTCTTTGTGGAAGTGGTGCTTCAGCCGGCTTCTTATCAAGATACCAGTCCCGCCGTGCGCCTGCCATCGGGATGGTTGGTTCCGTAGAATGAGTATCCGGTTATGGTAAAATTATACTTATTTGTAAGGTGTGTTTCGGAAAGTAGCATAATGTCAATGTGGTTGTCGAGTAGAAATTAGCTAATTCAAGTTTATGCTGTGAAACGCCATTGGCATTCCACGTTGATATACGTAGTGAGGCCATTGATTATTTCGATTGTAGTGATACAAGCAACTGTATCAAAGTATTTTGATTTTGTACTAAATTTTGCATAGTTTCTTGCATAAATACAGAACTGTGATAAACCTGCGCATATTACATATCATTGATTCAAAGTTGCTTAGTGGTGGTTCCTGCGGCTTGTTGTCTCGTTCGTCGTTGAGTTCTATATGTTTTGCTTGAGAGCCTGGATAAAAGCAGGAGGCATCAGTCCAGATCTTAAGGCGCTAGCATAGGTTGCGTTTTTAATAACAGGTGCGGCCAAAAGATGACCTGGCTGCAGACGAAAAAAACGTCAGGGTTGGACTTGATGGAATGTATGATGGCGGTGCGTTTTGAGAGCGTGCTGTGTTTACGCGATGATGGATGCGAGACTTAAGCTCCTTCTAGATTGGGCAGCCTCTGTAGTTAGCTGTGGTTGCCTCCGCAGTTGCTGCACTTTTTTGCTGGAGTCATCTTTGCTTGCTGGGCAGCCGACGAGTCAGAAGATCGCCGCAAACCACACATACAGGGCCAGCTTGCACCTTTGTGACCATATTCTTGGCAATTCATGCATTGTACCGGGCCGTTACGTTTGTGTGGCTCTTCAACGGTGATTCTGCGGTGCAATAGGAACTGAAGCTTGTAAATGGGGTGTACCTCGTTTTTTCATAATCAGAGCCTGAGGCTCAATCTCAATTTTAAAGAGTGGTTGTGGCTGCCTGGTTTTGTTTCGAATATTAGAACTGATTTAACGGAGAATCCTTTCTCATGTAGCGCTTGTTTAATTTCATCCGTCGTAACATCAGGCTCGATGCCTTTCAATACAACTCAGGCCCTGCTGCTTTTAAGCTGGTACGTGTAAAAGTTTTTTCGTTTTTGTTAAGTAGGCCGTCAACTTCTAAAACTGTCTTCAGTTTTTGTCTGCACTTTAATCCAGAATACTACCCCTCATTAGGGGATGATGTGGAAATTGTCATTGCCAACGAGCTGTACAACATTGTTAACAAAAGCGCTAGAGCTTTTTCACGTATAAATATCGGGGAGGCTTTGCTTTTTTGTCAACATTATCTTCAGGGGCAAATCATCAGCGTTATCTGCCAAAATTTCAAATCTATTGTATTGTTTGGTGCTTCGCCTATATTAGCGCGAGTAATTTTGGTTTGTTTGTAGCTTGTTGGGGGCCTTATTTACGCTTGATCGTATGTAGCGATCCATACCTGTCTGTATAGCCGGCTTCTATTTGCGTTGTTGGGATTGTTCTGCTGACGGCGCAGCAGTTGTTGCGTTTACTGAGCGGGCGGTCGGCAAGGTGCAGTTGTTGGTTCAGTGACAGTTACGTCACATGTCAGAAGAGACGGAGAGCATGATCGTACTCTTCGCGTTCTACGCAAGAGTTCGTTGTTCGCGTTTGAGTTATGACCGCGCGCGGTCAGATTTCGTTGATAGTACGGACGGTGACGGGGAGCACGAATGTTCAGAGTCGCCCGTAGGGTAAGACTTCCCTTGGTCGCTCGCCTCCATATCTTGGGAGACCAAGCGATGTACTTGTTGTTCCGTTGTACAGAGACCGGCGTTCGTCTTGCTTGCGCTGCGCCTGAGCGCGAATTTGGCTACGTAGGCTCATTTTATTGAGCGGGGTTACGTTTATGGTTTTATATTTCTTTGATTTTATTTGTGAGAGTTTTAACTAAAAATGATTAGATATATGTATATATATGCAAATATATATATTTGTTTTTACAGATGTGTGCATTTTCACTGCACAAAGCGTCTTTCCGCGTTAATTTCAATCTTCTTTTATTTATTAATTCACTGTGTATTTTTGAACTTGCTATTGGGTTGAGGAGAAAACACGTCTTACTCGCTTCGCGGCTGAAACAGTCCATATAAAGACCATTATATAGATAAGTCTTTTTGGGCTATAAATACATTTTATAAAGCTGTCACGGGCTTTAACAAATCAGACACCAGATCTAGTGGATGGAGCAGTTCAGTCTTCGTAGTTGGAAACTGTTATCCATTAATGTAAGTGGCAGTACATTAACATAAACCAAAAAGCAGGCCGTCGTAGTTTTTTCATTTTCAAGATTTAGTTTTCTTAAGAAGTAATAGCACCACGAAGCTATTTCTTAGAGGCCAGAAAGAAAATATGTATAATTTTTTAAAATAATTTTTTTTGAATAGATGTGCCCCTATATTCATAATAAGTACTAAGGCTACCTTTATAAAATAATGTTATTGACTTTTAATTACTTTTATATTAACTATTCACACTTAAATAGGCCAAAATTGTATTGTAATCGGTAAAAAATATTTTTTAAAAATTTCACAGCAATGCAATGTGATGTTAATAAGTAAGGTCTTTAATTATAATGATAAATACTCCAAAAACTATTAATGCTTAACAATATTAAATTATCAATAATTATTTTTAAAGTTATGTCTTGTCGAAAAAAACCATTGATGGAAGTGGTTGTCTTTAATGTCCTTATGTAACTACATAAAGGCAATGATGTGTCCTTTTTAGGAGATATAAGTTTTGAAATGCTTTTTACGATTAACCAATTACTATCGAATGCAACAAGTTGCTAAAAGTAAAAGAAAATAATGAAAGTTTCGAAAACTAAAAATAAAAACAGCAAAAACAGCTTCATTCAGTTGAATGTTTGTGATATTTATCTGATGTTTTGAACATTTAAGCTTGCACCATTCGATTGTTTTTCATTTGTGCACTTGCTGCTATTGTTCGTCACATAAATGCAGCTATTCATCCTTGTGTTCTTTAACGCTTAACAATGTATCTTGTTTCGTTTTGTCCACACTCACATTCGCTCTGTCTTTCTACGTCTATACACAGGAATCACACATTCATCTTGTCAAATTGACGCGTTTGTTGCGCCTGGCTAGGCTCTTGCAAAAAATTGATCGATATTCACAGCACACGGCCATGATTCTGACGCTGCTGATGTTTTCATTTACGGTGGCGGCTCACTGGCTGGCCTGCATCTGGTATGTCATTGCTGTAAAGGAGTATGAGTGGTTTCCCGAGAGTAACATTGGTGAGTATATGGACAAGCTGAAAGCCAAGGTCATCTAACACCAACCAACACATGTTGTGTGCGTGAATGTGTGTGTAATGCTGTGTGTATTGTGTATGTGCATTCAATGTGTGTGTTAGTTGGACAGTAATTTGGTTAGTTTGCCGCCAGCGTTGATTGTGTTTGCCTTGGCTCGTCAAACGCCAAATGAAAATGTTGCATTTGCCCCGCAGCCGCACCCAGCGCGTTACGACTAACCCACAACCACACACCACACAAGCACACTTGCATACACTTACAACAAACACACAGATGCTTAATGTGCGCGAAAAGTTTAAGCCAACCCAGGTGTAAAGCAGAAAGCGGGGAAATGAGAAACGGTTATTAGCACATTTAAATGGCAAAGTTTGCACAAAAACTCGAGCGGAACAATATCAAATCAACGTTTATTGTAATTTAAATATGTACACAAAATACACACATGTGTGTGAGTCCCAAAAAGTTTTCATTGTTGCTTTGTATACCCAGTAATGTCGAAAATGAGGAGTTATTTTCTTTTGCTTAGTCATCTTGTGATGTAAAAACATAACATGTGGGATACCCAAAAAAGTTAATTTATTTACGGTTGGTATACAGTATTAACTTGCATCTTTAGCTTTGCCAACCAAATAGCGTGGAGCAAATACTAAAGTTTTTTTTTACAACAAAATGATTGCTTTCAATCTGATTTATTCCGAATAGAGTATCTTTACAGTCACTTAGCAAAGCGTTTAAATATTTCAGACAGATTAGCATTTATTTATGATTTAAGTCAAGTGTATTCCCTTGGTAAATTTGTAATATTCACTTCAGTGATAAACTGACAAGCCCAAAGAAAATCAAATACAAAAGCAACAAATTGCCAGTTACTTTTTACATCATAATACATACATACATATGTGTATGTAGTAGGGTGGACATGATACGCATTAAATGCTCGCACTCACATCCAGACTCACACAGTTGTAGCAAGATGGAAAGTAGTTGGCAAAAAAGTTTACAAACTGCCATTTGGCATTTGCCGTTTGACGTTTCCGTTGCCGTTTTGGCCTAAGCATTTAGCCGGATTTGACACGCTCTATGTATGTTAGTCCGTTCATCCGTTTGTCCGCCAATGTCCATCTGACAGCTAACTCTGACAACTACTGGAATACTTTGATGGACAGCAACAGCTCCAAGTCGAGAAAGTTTTCTTTCATTTTTTTCCTTTTCTTTTGTTTTGGGCCAAGTCATTGTCAGTTTAATAATAAGCGGCTGAATGACAAATACTACACAGTACATCTGGGCCACGTGTGCCATTTGGTTAATGCCTGATTTACTAAACAAAGTTTGTTTTATATTTTTTCTTCCTCTTTCGTGCTTTGTGCGCCATTAAAATCGTCAAGTATTGTTCACAGGTTGGCTGCAGCTGCTCGCAGAGAGAAAAAACGCGTCCGTTGCCATACTGACAACGGCCGAAACTTACTCGACAGCGTTGTATTTTACATTCACGAGTCTCACTTCAGTAGGCTTTGGCAATGTATCGGCAAATACAACGGCCGAAAAGGTTTTCACCATTATAATGATGCTCATTGGCGGTAGGTAATCAGCAGACACTTGTCCTTATTCCAACTCACCATCTTCCCATTTGATTCGGGAAATGTGAAACCATATTTTACTACCATATTTGCAACTCTTTATCTACTCTCAGCTCTAATGCACGCTGTGGTCTTTGGTAATGTGACAGCCATCATACAACGTATGTACTCACGTCGTTCGCTTTACGAAAGCAAATGGCGGGACCTAAAGGATTTCGTAGCACTGCATAATGTAAGTATTTATCAGGTGAATAACATGTTTCATTACGATATCTTTTTCGGCAATAAAAACAAAATGTAAATTAATATCCACAAATTTTCATCAAAAGAATCAACAACTGCTTTAAGGACAAATATAACTCTTTAGCTTAAACAACATATCCGTGTTCCAAAAGAAAACGGAATTGTATATAAGTGTAACCCGACTTTAGTTAAACTATGGTCGCAGCTGGCATAGATTTTTATCGTTCACCACCTGATTTCATACAACATAAGAACTAAAGAAATATGTTTTTTCCTTTTTAGTTTTATTTAAAAGTTATAATTAAGCGCATACTTTTTCTCTCAATTGTTGCTGTTTGACTCACAGAAATAGAACTAAATTTTTCTATTTTTGTGCTCTGATATCGAAGAGCATTCAATTGATACTTGAACCTTATGGGCTGACTCATTAACGTGTCGATAGTCGATTGCAAAACCGCAATGGCCCTGGCATAGGAAATTAATTTTCATCCTAGTGGTTGGCTGCCAACTGGGCGACATACGCTTTATGCATGCAACTCATGCCCAAAGTGCTTTTGTTCACCCAGTTTTATTGGAATGCAGCACACTTGTGCCATATGCCACGCAACATTAGGCTTGGCGTTGGTTAGGGAAGGGCTGGATAAGTAAGCGTGCAACAGAGTTAGATGTGGTTGCCTGGATATGCTCGGAAAGTTTGCCATATTTAGTTGCGAGACGTGACTGTGCCACATGCAACCTGTTGATGTTGCAGTCTTTTTTTCAAGCACACATAACACGGATGCTGGCTGCTCCATTTGGCAGCTTTCACACGCTGTATGCGTAATTAAGTGCATTTGTGTTATTCGTGTGTTTGGATGCTTAAAATGCATGCAAATGAGACAACGAACTAAGAAATCTTCAATTCGTTCATTAGTTATGTTATTTTAGGAAAATATTTCATAACCAACGATGCAAAAATAAGACAGAAACTTTGAAATAAATAAAATGACAATTAAAGCTTTTCTTATTTTATGCCATCAAAAGTATTATATTATTGTTTAATAATTAATTGCAAGTGAAATTATAGCTTATTACTTTAATAATATTCTTTGTCAACTTTCAGATGCCGAAGGAGCTAAAACAGCGCATTGAGGATTACTTTCAAACATCATGGTCGCTCAGCCATGGAATTGATATCTATGAGGTAAAGTATGGTTGCAAAAATGAGTACGAGTGTCAGTGTGTGGCAGACCCCTTTATGTTTTTGTTCATTTATATGTACATATGTACATGTGTTTGCTTGCCACACAAATGTTGCTGATGTAGCGCAAAATCTTTAGCACACTGGCCTGGGCAAGCAAGCGCTGTGGCTTCATTGGCATTTTGATATCTCAGTGCCTTTAATTAAGCAAATGCCTGTTGGGTCTGGCATAAATATATATACGTACATATATTTATGTATTTGTTCATGGTATATACTATAGGGGTAAGCCAAATATAATTTGTGTGTGTGTGTGTGTGGATGTGTGGGTATAAGGTCTCTTATGTGACTTATTGATTGGCATTGGGTTAAATGGCAAAAAGCTTGAATCCCCTTTGATTGCATGTCAGCCAGTAGGTAGGATACATGTGTTGGCAGCCCATGGCGCTCGGGGTTGGTATCAGAAGTATTTAATATTGAATTCAATTACGTCCAATTATTTATAATTGCAATCAGAAAAATACTTCTTTTTTGTTGAACACTGAATTCAAAACACATGAATATTTCAAATTAAAATTATTTTCCTATAAAGGTATTAAAATAAAAAAATAAAAATAAACGCTAAATAATTATTTTAAAATGTGTGATTTCTTTGCTTTTTTATTAGTAGCTCCCAATTATTTCAGTTGTTTATATAGCTTGAATAATTTTTGTAATTTAATTATATATTGTATAATCGATATTTCATTTGAGTGACCCTCGCTGCTGCAGTCAACAGCAGTTCTTGACTGACGTTGCCTTGATATGATAAATTAAATAGTGAGTTGAAAAAGTATGAATATGAAAACAGACTGCACGTTATACTTATTTTTAAGCTGATGAATTGGCTTTTATTTATAGGCAGCTTAATTGATCAGTTGCAAATTGAAGATTATTTAAGTGGACATAACTTTTGTAGCAAAGTTTTTCCTCTGTGTTGAGCGTTGGTTTTTTTTTACTGTTAAATCAATTAATTGGAACGCAAAGCAATCATAATTCCGTTTTATTGCTTCATTTAGTCTGCCCCAACAGGGTTTAAATCTTTTTAGTTTTAGTTTTAACTAAAAGTTGGCTCTCGCAAAAAAACTTTATCCCAACTTGCACAGCATGCAAAATGTGTGCAAGTTGAGGGCAACTTTGTGTCTCTTTCTCTTCGTTGCGCTTCACTCAACTGTGGACGGTATAAAATGCTTCGGAGCGAACTTTGTTGCACAAACTCGCGGTGCATAAAGTGCACGCGGCCAGTGCATGAAGTGTGTAGATTTGACATTCCATTTACTAATTGCCATTATCATAACAAGAGTCAAACAAATGTTAACTCTGATGTTTGCTGTTTGCTGCTGGTGTTAACCTCAATTTTTTGTTTTTGTTTTTGCCATTTTGTTGCCATGAGATGCAAATTAATTAGCGCATTTGTTTGGCTGCCTCTAACGTTATTCACAACACATCAAATGCCCAACTGGTCCTGCCTTTGATGTTGCCCAACAGAGCACTTGACAGCTACTCTTGCTGCTGGTGTTGCCAGTCGGAAGACCAAACTCCTTTCCACGTCTGACAGGAACACGCTAAAAACATGCTGCCCAGACCTTCAGAGCTCGGTTTCTCTGGCATTTGGGTGGGCTTGTGTGCGTATGTTTTTGCCTTGGCTCAAAACTTGTCTAATTAATTTCGGATTGTAACCATTTGAATACAGCTGCCTACAAATATGCTTTGTTATGAAATGAATTTTGAGAATTAAGTCGTCTCTTCCAGCTAAGACAATGTTTTAACAGCTTTCAAGCTTTTTTCATATTCAGGAACAATGCTAAAGACTTGTAACAAGTTAAGCACTATGGTTCAGTTATGGCATTTATGTTTAATTTATGTCTGCACTAATGAGAATAATTTAAAGAGTTAAGTCCTGCAATTTCCGTAATGTTAAAGTATTTTCGAATAAAACATTTAAAGCTTATAGCAAATAACATGTTCAAAGAGAGTCTATTTACTCATTGTTTATTGTTTAATCTTTCTTTAAAGAAAAAAATTTATAGTAAAAACCCGCTTTCCTTCAAAAACATTATTATTAATACCATTCATTGTGGAATTTCTTACCAAAACTAAATATAACACAGAAAAGTATAATCGTTTTTATTTTAGGGTCAATTTAAAATTATCTTATTTAGGCCCAATTTTTTACTGTCCAGCTCAGGTTGCAGGTTGTTTAAGTTTGGATACATTTTTTGCTCGAGCTTAAACAATTTTTTTCACAAATCCAAAATAACCCTTAAAAGATTGGACTTTATCGCCTAAAAGGTGCTGAATGATATTGAATTGCAAATCAGAGTTTTTCGTTTTTATTTTGGCTTAGAGCTGACAAAGTGTTCTTTTTCTAATGTCTATTCGGAAGTGACAGCTTGTTTAAATAACAGGGCTTAAATGTACCAGGGACGCAAGCCTCGGTTAAGCTTACTTCTCAGTAACTCTTTAAGAAACATTGAGAAAATTAAACTGAACTACCCAAATATTCAGAAATTCTTTCCTTATTATTTCAAATTCCAAAGAGACATGTTATCAACTACTCAAATATATATCGAAATTGCTTTTATTATCAGTACAAGTATTATTTGTCCTCATAAAAAGTATTTTCAAACTGTTAAGTGATTTGTGGTTGATTTTAACAAAAACAAAAATACGTTTAAATCAAATTTAATTTAATTACAATTACAAATCATGAATAATGCTTTTTCTCCCTGACAATCGCACAATTTACATGGATGAATAAATGGAGCACAAAATGTGACGCCAGTTAGGGGGGGCAGCGGCAGTAAATTAAATTGTTAATTTATTGCGCATAAAAATTAACTGGCAAAACGTCAAGAGGCTGCTTGTTGGCCCTCTTGGATTCCTCTCTGTCAGCCAGTCGACAAAACGTGTGTTCATTGTGTCAGAAATTGTGTGGGCTTCCCTGCGCGTAACAGAAATTCAAGTTGAAATGTTTGGCAGACAAATGAAATGCCCTGCGTTTTGCTGGCTGACAGTCGACTCTAAATGTTGGCCACTGCATGCAATTAGTGTAAAATATTTTACACTTCTTTGGATTTTGTGGTTGAGAATGCTCCCATAAATAACCATTCCAAGATGCCCTTCGGGAAAATGTTCCATTAAATAAGTAAATATTCAAATACACCCTCACACACACACACACACACACACACACGAAATCACAAACACTCACACACAGGGAGAAAGCTTCTAAAACTTGGTTAGTTTTTAGTTGCTATTGGTTAAGTTTGGTTTGCAGCTAAATTTTTTGGCCCATGTCAATGTGAATAATAGTCAAAGCCACACTAACCATTCCAACAAATTCCAAATGTTCACTTTTCCAAGAAATTTGAGTCATTGCGTGTTAGTTTTGTGGCCAAAATGAATTAAAACTTGTGTTAACCTCTCGTTTTATTGATTTATTTACATTTAAGTACGTATGCTTGATTTTTAACAATGCGTGTTTGAAACATATGTATTTTGCAGTTTTAGTATACATAAGCCTTTAGCTTAAATAAGTAAAAGAGTTTTGTTTATTGCATAAACAGATTATAGTTTAGAGCAATTGTGTGTTAAAATTAAATGGTATTCCATATTTGTTGCAATACAAAGTACACGTAAAGTTCAAAGTACTCTTGACAATATCTATACAACAAGAAACAATATTTACCGACGCGTTTGGCTTATGCGTTGTTGTCAAACAAATTACGCCAAAGGTACGAAAGCGCTCAAATTTTGAGTAATATTCATTTTATAAAGGCAAAGGATAGTCTCACACGTATATAAATAAATTTGGTGTATGCTTAAGTATATATTCGTGTTGAATCCCCCTGGAGGTTAAATACTTACTTTGTCTCTAAGCAAACCACAAACCGAAAATGTAAACAAACAAAATGCAAAAGCTTTTCAATTTTCATATTAATCCTCACAACAATTTCATCCAATACACTTGCGACCACCCCAGGGACAGAGACATAAACAAAAACAAAGAAAAAAAATCGAAGCGCGCAGGACACAGATATTTATTTTACATATTGCGCATGCAAAATAAACTGTATAAGTAAAGGTAGAAAATGAGGGCAAACAACAAACTGCAAGCAAAAAAAAAAAAAAATTGTCAAATATATGCTTACAATACCGTTCAATTCTATTTTGCACCTGTATGTGTGCAAAAATGTGTGTGTGCACGTTGTTTTGCTTCATTGAAGGATATGTAAGTTTTGAGCTCTGGCACTTTTCGCTCGTGTTTACCTCCCCACTAACACAAATACATACATATTACCCCTTCTATCACTGACTGCCTTTTCATTCTTCTCACATTCTCTTTATTTTGTTCGTTAACAGACGCTACGCGAATTTCCGGAGGAGCTGCGTGGAGATGTCTCCATGCATTTACATCGTGAAATATTACAGCTGCCAATATTCGAGGCAGCCTCGCAGGTGAGTCTACAGTTGCGTTTTCATATAGACATACATGGCCATCTCAATAGAAGCCTTTTGACATAATTCTAAAAACATTGTCTTCAGGCTTATGATTTATTAAAAATGCACTGGTGTCGCTTCGTTCGTTGTTCGAATCGACTGCGTTCGGCTTTTTAAAACCGTATTTACTTTACTAAAAGCTTGGCAGCTCTTCAACAAGTTTTATCCTGAAAGATGAAAGCTTTCGAGAGATTTTGACTAGGAACATGGCTATATCGATTCGGCTGTTGATGCTGCTCAAGATATATAAAATTAATGGGTTCGGAAATGCTTCCTTCTGTCTGTTACATACTTTTTACCCATTTTATGGGTTACGGGTATAAAAAGTAGGATGTACAAAAAGACTAGTTTATTCAGTACTTAACATAAAGCATTGTAAAGCTAATTTTTCCGACGGGCCAAAGACCCAAGTATTTTTCTTAATGCTTAGATTCTATATAGGCTATAGGTTTTAATTGATCCTAAGGACTAAAAAAATTCTCACACAAATGGAAAATTTGAAATTTTTTTTTTTTAAGCTTATAGGAAAAAGTAGTTTGCGGTTGTATTTTAAACATCGCAGCTGTACATATGTGCGTGAGATTATTTTGCTTGCGCTTTTTGTGCTATTGCCGAGGGTCGGTGACGCTTTAAAGGCCATGAAGGCTCTCAAACAAATGGTCTTATGATGCTGTATGCTGATACTGTTGGCAATGTTAAAATAATCGGCAGCTAACTTGGCCATGGCAGCCAAAAGTCAACTGCTAGCTTAGCAGACATTTTGTTTGGCACACAAACCCGCATACTCAAACGCACCCACATGCCTCCATCACACACACACACACACAGGTGAAACTTTCAGCTCTAACGTACTGAATAAATTGCGCGTGTGTGCCTTTTGGCCAACTGTTAGACACGGGCAACAACTGAAGCATCAAAAAGGTTTTAGGCAAACTTTTGGCCACAATCACAAACACATACAAACACACACATTAGCACATTTATATAGTGAAAGCAAAAAGTAAAAGCAAATGCAACAGTGCGAGTTGTGATGATTATCGTAGACGACAATGTCAATACCCTTGTCATTCGCCTCAGTTAAGCTTCAGGGCAAACACACACACTTACATACATACATATATTCACACACATAGTACTTAAGTTTCAAGCATCTTGGCAAATGGTGCAAAAAATTTAAGCATGCTCCCTATGCCGCTGAAGTAATTGATTTTCCAATTAAGCTTCTGTTGCATTATCGCCACAGGTTCATTTCTCTTGAAAAAAGTGGAAAGTTTTCTTTGTCGATTCTCGATTCTTTTGCTAAGTTTCATCTGCTGTCTGTTTGCAGAGATAAGACAAGTTTATTGAGCTGGGCATCAACTTTAATTCGACATTTAGCCAGCTGTAATTAAAGTCGAAACTTTGCTTACGCTTTGCAGCATAAACGAAATAAAAGATGAAAGCTAACTTTAAATGAAAAAGTACAATAAAAGCAATGCTTGTAAATAAGCAACTAGTAAGGTAATTACTTTCCTCAGGACATTCCGAGTGCACTGCTTAGCGCTTGGAAAAAGTAATAAAATAATATCGAGTTTTAATGCGTTGGTTATCTTTAGAATTTTTTCAAACCAAGCCACGTTAATATATAATATATATAAAATAAAACAAGTAAAAACGTTGCAGTCGGACGCAACCGACTGCGATATACTTTGATACCAGTTTACATAGCTGTGCTAAGGATTCTGTGTGCAAATAGTAATATATGGGAGCTTTGGGTATAAGTATCAGGCAAAAGGGGTAGGCGTGACATCCCAATTTGTGATGCATATCTGTGGCGGATGCCACCTTCTATCCCCTTACCTTGGAGACTCTAGCGCAAAAACTGACAAAGATATAGAGGTGGGCGTATAAGTGGGCGTGGCATCCAAAATTTTGATTCAAACCTGTTACGGATGTCACTAACAATGTTCCCACCAAATTTGGTGACTCCGGATTTTATTAGGGCGGTGGGGCATGTTCCGTTGTTTGGGGGCGTGGCATCCAAAATTTTGATGCATATCTGTGTCAGATGACAGCATCTACATTTAAGCCAATTTTAGTGGCTTTAGCTTCAATTCTGTAGGAGATACAGCCATTTTTGTTTATAATATGAGGGGGCTGGGGCGGAACAGGTAGGCGTGGTATCCAATCTTTTGATGCAGTTTTTTGGGGAATTCCATCGGCTATCTTGCCCCCAAATTTGGTGACTCTAGCTGCTCATTGATTTGCACATCGAGCTGTATCGACTTGTTATCGCCTTCCCAGGCCCCCTGAGGTCGTAGAGCCCTAAATTTAAGACTTTGTCTGACAAAGACATGTACCAAGATATTTGCAAAGTTGCAAGGCTCTAGCTTTAAGGGTGTCGAGAAAAGTTGCGTTCAGACGGACAGACGGAGGGACGGACAGACACCATGACGGACATTGCACAAACCCAATAAACTATGATACCTTTGCTTTCAAAGTATAAAAAAAAATGCCAACAATAAAGCGAAAGTTGGGAAATCTCAAAAGTCGACAAGCTGAAACATCGCGATTTATAGATATTAATAGATCAAATCAATAATTTTTTAGTTAGCAGCAAGAGCAGTGTCTCATAAAATCATACACTCTCTACTAAAAAAAATTTATTTATCAAAAAAAAAGGTGTCACTTGAAATTTTCTATGCCAAAAATAAAATATCCTATGTATGGAAAATTGTATGTAAATAGAAACTCATCCTTTCATTCCTAAAGCTGTTTAAATTGATAACGTTTTCAAATAAACTGTGTGCCTTCATGGCTAAGGAGCTTCTTTAATTTATTAACAGTTTGCTTATGTATTTTTTTTTGTTTACTGAGCAATTATCTTGTGCTAAACACAGAGCACTCTGAAAGCTAAGACAAGTCCAACTAGGTGCATACTGTTGCTTGACCTTGGACAATTTGTTAGCTGGTAAAGTTTAAAGTACATAGAATTGACATAAGCAAATGCAAGTGGAGAGCAAAATAGTCAAAGGAATAAACGAGCGACAATACGGAAAGTGCAAACATTAATAAAGCTTATGCAGAGATGGCAAACAGAAACCACTCAACGGCAATAAGCACGCTTTAAGCCACTTTTCGTGGCAACATCAACGACACTGAACAAGCAAAATAACGGTAGCGCGAACGAATCTTGACCAACTTCAATGTGAAGGCGTTGACTCTTACTGAATAAAATCTTATTTACGCGAATTTGTTATTTTGTTTTTAAATGATTGCAGGGTTGCCTCAAATTGTTGTCACTGCACATAAAGACGAACTTTTGTGCACCCGGCGAATATCTAATACACAAGGGCGATGCACTGAACTATATATATTATCTGTGCAACGGCTCCATGGAGGTAATCAAGGACGACATGGTTGTTGCCATCCTGGGTAAGTGTCCTCGAAATGTTAACTCATTTTCGTTTTGTGTGAAGTTTGAGTACTTTGTGTTTTCAAGTCGCGTTCACTTAAATGGCTATGTTTTCATTTTTGTTTATTTTGTCGAAGACGTTTATTGAACTCAAAAGTTCGTTCGCTTTGCACTTGGCATATTTGCCATTTGTATTTTAGCCAAGTCATCTGCTTATTTATTCATTCCCAACGTTGCCTAGACAAATGGCTGCTATTTTTATGCTTATTGATTCTAACTTAGCGACTGACCTTTTGTTCTCTCTTTAACTTAACAACACCCACACACATGTTTATAGGCAAGGGCGATCTCGTTGGCTCCGACATCAATGTGCATCTGGTCGCCACGAGTAACGGGCAAATGACAGCTACCACCAATAGCGCTGGCCAGGATGTTGTTGTGCGTAGCAGCAGCGACATAAAGGTAAGTCGTGATCCCGAAACCGATTAAACGAAAGCTATAAATGTGTGGCGCAAAGCATGACTACGTGAAGTTGAAGCATCAGTTTAAAAATTTAATTTTGTTAGTTTTATTTTACTTAGATTAGCGTAGGTTTTTGAAGCTTAAGACATATAAACCGAAATGTATGGTCAACTGCATCTAAAACATTATTATTTTTAATATAGTTCATTAGTCTCACAGCTTAAATAGTCCAAAGATTAAGCTGCATTTCAGCTTGTGCCATTTTGTTCAACATATGTGTGCGAATGTAATAGCGTTCGCTTAAGTATTCAAATGCTGACAAAAGTTTATGGTTATTGTCCCGAGGCATCTTGAAGGCGTTTCCTGTTTACCGCCTGTGCGTTTTAGCCGGATTGTGTGGGCTCGTAATTAAATAGACTTTATTTTTATATCTACTCGACTTTTTCCCCCCTTTTATTTGTGTTAGAATGCGCTGCACTTTAATGATATTTTTATCGAAACGGCTTTTTTAAAGCTGAAGCTGAAAAGTTCAAGCTTTGTTTTTGTTTTCTTTTTATTTTTTTTTTGCCTGCTCATTTGTTTATTTTCATTATTTCTTGTGTTTGTTTGTTCGCCTGTCGTAAAGTTTATCATGTTGAGCGCAGGCAACCGGTGCTTCAAGTATAAAGTCAAGCCTCTGCCAACGGTGGCTTTGCCTTCCACTTGACTGCAACGAGAAAACATTCAATATTTTCAAGGCATGTTTTTTTCTTCTAAAATTTAAAAAGCCTGTCAGCTGGCCACAAAAGCCGCAAGAATTATGTGTGGCTTACATAGCTGTCAGATAATTAAATTCAACAATTTTCGACTGATTTTGCTATGAATCCAGTTAGCAACCGCAGGAGACTGAACAATTATAGCTTAAACGGAAAGTTTATCACTTAATTAGTGAAAAGCATTGCCATTAATTCATAGTTGAAGAGCTGTTAAATCGCCATCATCCTTTGCTTGCCACGTTTTCGCAGTCATTTACTATTTTTAACGCTCTTTTTCTTTGGCTTTTGCCTACACCTAAGTCTTTAGCTTGTGCCTTTGTGCCCAGTTTATTTGCTTGTCTGCCTTCTAGCCAAATAAGGCGCAGACATTTTGCATACATTACTTACTTACTCACAGGCAGCAGATGCCGCAGCGTGCGCTCTGGGGCGCTACTTCTCAGGTATGGCACAAGTGGCAGTCAGCCAACAACAACAACAAAGACAGTGGGCCATGTGAGTGATACTTAAGAGTTATATGTGTATGTGTATGTGTGTGAGTCTGCCTAGATGGTACTCTTAAGTATGAAAAGAAGACGCCAAGGCGTCAACATTAACAAGTGACACATAAAATGAAGACTCAAGTAGACTTGCTGATGCTCTAAATGCACACACATATTTTGCATTTAATATTCTTTGTGGAAATTGAGTTAACAACACTCTGACTGTGTACTTTGGCATAAACAGACTTATCTGCTTAAGAAATAACCTGAGCACTGTGTGGAAGTAAGATTGAGGCACAAGATAGAATTTTCACGTTTCTTGTAATTGATCAGTACTTGGATGATCAGTCTGCAAAGTGCAAATCTGAGTTATTCCGGCAAATATGGTTTCCAATGAGAAAATCAAAGAGTTTAGTTCTTAGCTAAGTTTCGAAGTTGCTCGCGTCTAAGATCTTTGGAAACTATTTTACACACAGAAAGAAGAAAACCAAATCCATTAACAATTAGAAATTTTAAGAACCAGGTTATTGAACACCATTAATCAGTTACAATGAGTTACAAATATGATACCAAATGTAGTATGAAGCTTAAATATAATACATATGAATATATATATACATCTTTTAAATTTACACTTAAAAATTTATTAAAGTTTATTCATTAATAAGACATATTTGGTTTACATAGCTACAAAACTAGTTGCTACTATATATAATAACTTAGCTTATGGACGTAGCTGTGTTTATTTTCCATGGACTTTGTCCTTGTATAGAATGCTGATATGAATAGGTTTGCCTTCTGTAGCTAGTGGCTTATTGTGAGGCCTCAGCAGGCAGGCAGACTGTTAGGGCAAACTTAAGTGTAGTACATAATCATTTAACATAAAATGTTTTTGATGTTATATTTTGTAGGCGCTTACCTACTGCGATTTGAAGTGCATACACATGGGAGGTCTGGTGGAGGTGCTGCGTCTATATCCGGAGTACCAGCAACAGTTTGCAAATGATATACAGCACGATCTGACATGCAATTTGCGCGAGGGATACGAGAATCAAGATTCGGATATTGGGCCTTCGTTTCCCCTGCCCAGTATTAGTGAGGATGATGAAAATCGAGAGGATGCCGACGCTGGTGGTGAGCAGGAAAAGGAACAGAATGGAACTGCAGGCGGTCCAGGTGCACCTCTATCGGCAACTCCATCGCCACTTCACAGCATCACACGTTCCCCGCTGCTGGGCATGAATAGTCCAAGGCATCAGAGATTGCATCAGCGTGGCAGTTCCTTGATAACGCTGCGGGATAGAAACAAGCGACAGCGACCCCTAACCATGGCCAGCAGTCTGGATCGCAACTCATTTGAGGAGGTCGACACATCCATTGAGGAGGGAGAGGCAGGCGGCAAGCGCCCCTCTCTTGAACGCCTAGACTCACAGGTGTCCACGCTGCACCAGGATGTGGCGCAGCTGAGCGTGGAGGTGCGCAATGCCATAAGCGCGCTACAGGAAATGACTTATTCATCCGGTGCCATGAACTCTCACGGCTCCCTCAAGTTCCCGCCAGCACGTTCCATTCCAAACATCAGCGGGGTGGCAGCAGCACGAGTTGGATTGGGACTGGGCTTGGGCTTAACTGGCGGTGATGCACAGCTCATGGGCCTGGGCACACTGGCCTTGGGCGCTGGCACAGATACTGCGGCCATGCAGCGCTGTTCCTCGCATCCGCCTGAGGTATGGGGCAGGGAAATGCAGCTGCCTGCAAAGGTTACGCCGCCACCTAGTTCAAAGGCAGAATCGCCAGCCAGCGTAGAGCCGCCAACAAAG
The DNA here is from genome assembly GCA_018152965.1 of Scaptomyza pallida. NCBI lineage: Eukaryota > Metazoa > Arthropoda > Insecta > Diptera > Drosophilidae > Scaptomyza > Scaptomyza pallida. Next base: position 4,404,637 of record JAECXP010000005.1, on the reverse strand, counting down.
GTCAGTCGCAGCTCTCAAACCGATTTCTATCGCATCGATTTTCCCACCTTTGAACGCTTTGTATTGGCGAATCCACGTCTGGTCCTGGGTCTGCTGGGCATTGAGCCGGCTATCAAGAATGAAATGGAGCTGCTGCAACAAAAGCAAACGCTGCAAATCTCACCACTTAATACCATAGATGAAATTGCTTCCCCACTGGCTACAGAATCCAGCTTGGCTGACTCCAAGGAACGTTTGCTAGGCAATCAAATGCCTTCGACTGGACGCATCTATCCCCCGCTGGACGATGAGAACTCTAACGACTTTCGCTGGACCATGAAGCACTCGGCTAGTCATCAAAGCTGCTGTAAGAGCACTGATGCCTTGTTAACTTCCGAGGAACAGTCAACTGCCCAGGAGCATCCAGTGCATCCACAGGAGCAAGTGCAACATCGCAGTAAGCGCAGCATTCGTCGCAGTGGCAGCAATGGAAGCAACTCCAGTCTATCCAGCAGCAGTTCTAGCTCCAACAATTGTCTTGTCTCCCAGAGCACCGGCAACCTGAACACAAACACAAACACAACGAACGCCTCGGTTCACTGCAGCAACAGCAGTCATAGTGTGGCAAATACGCGACGTGCCTCCTGGAAGCTGCAGCACTCGCGCAGCGGCGAGTATCGTCGTTTGTCCGAGGCCAATGCACAGTACTCTCCTCCAGCCAAGATACCCGTGCCCGTGCCCGTGCCCGTGCCAGCTGGCAGTGTTACTAGCTACGGTCAGGATGAGGAGGAGAGTGAGGAGCTGTTGGGTCCTCGTCGTGGTTCGCGTAGCACCCTAACCATGCCCGATTTGGGTGGCCGCTTTTTGTTGGGCGTGCACAGTGGGGCAAGTCCGCAGACAATGAACTTCCGTTTTTCCGCCGGCGATGCGGACAAATTGGAGAAGGGAATGCGTGGATTGCCTTCAACGCGCTCGTTGCGCGATCCCAGTGGAAAGTAAATGTAGCGGGGGCGAGAGAGTTTTAGTTAAGATGGGTTGGGCTGTAACTCAAGGTTGCCAAAAGCGTGGGTAGAATTTTGTGTGTGTGTGTGGATTCGTTTACATGCATGCCGACGTGCGTGATTTATTTGCTAATTAATATTGAAATACGAAAACGCTTGTACTTTTAATATCTCTAAGATATCTAAAGATACAGTTACTTATTAGCAGTTTATTAATTTATTGCTATTAAGTTGTGTTTTTGATTGGATCGATTGAGTGCGACTAATTAATAAAGCAGGAAAAAATAGGAAACATAAATTAGCCTTCTACGATTGAATTTTTCAAGTTAGTTTTGCTTTAATCGGATTCCAAAGAAAAACTTTTAACGCTTTTGAGTTTTATTTTTTGGTATATGTAGATAATTTTCTTTTCTTTTTTAGAAAACCCAAAAATCGTATAATATTTTAAGCTAGCGATTTTACAACTTAAGTTTTATTTTTAAGGAAAAAATAAAATAAATAACAAAGAAAAACAAAGCATATTTATTTCTAACATATCAGAGTATTATCCAAGATCATAACATAATATATTTTTTGTAAGACTTAAGGCAAGATAATAACTCGAAACTGTGCAAATATTGCGTGAGGCTGTCAATGAGAAGTGCAAACCAAAAGTTAAACAAAACTAAAAAATAATATTGAATGTGTATTTATATTTTGCTATGCAGCAAGCAAGGATACTGGCAATGCATTTATGCGACACACACTTACACATACATATATACATACATTTAACTAAATAGTATATCAGTATACAAAATATTGCAAAACAAATAAATATTGTAGCTAAATCTAAATGTTTATTGCCAACTACAGGAATTTGATGTATTTATGTTTTATGGTAAAAAGTTAAATAAATATATATGTACATTGTTCAATATGCAAATACCCCAGAAATCAGTCAGATTACAGAATCTCATATAACAATGGTACAAAAACACACAAAAAATATCAAATCAACCACAGATAATCTATTCAAATATATTTTACATGGTTAAAGACAAATAAGATAATCTAGAGGGAAATATAAACATTGTTTGATATTAAATGTTCATTAAGAAAACGTATAAATATTTATGAACATTAGAAAAAAAAAATAAAAGCAAAAAAAAAAAAATGCAATTGGATTATATCTAGTTAGGCAACATATAAGAGACAAATTATTAGAACATTATGTCAACAAATATATAAACAGTTAAGATTCTATAAAGCATCACAATAAGCTAAAAATAAGAAATTGTAAAATAAAACTCATATAGACATTTGACAATCTTTGCGCTAAAGAAAGAAGATAAGCATGCACTTGAGAACATTACTATTGTTACTTATAAAGTGAATAATTAGAATTTGTGATTTCATGTATGTATGTATCTGGATAGTGATTTGGCAGCAGGGCATTTTACTTCAAGATTGTACATATATTTTTTTAAAAGTGGATCTTAAACTGAATCTACCAAAAATGCTTAGCAAAGAAAGCGAATCTCTTAGTATTAGAAAGTAGAAAAGTTCGATGATTTTTGTTTATAAGTAATAGGTATTAGATTCTATGTGTTAAAATGGTATAAATACCAATAAAATATAACTATGTAAATTTCTATCTAGTAGTTGCCACAGTGCTAGTATTGTATATATGTATGTATGTATTATTGATATATATAAATGTTCCCAACAACTATAAAGACTTGTGCTTCGTTCTATTCTTGATGTAAGCATTTAACGATAATACTTCAGTGCGTAAGTTTGTGCATATGACTTTTACATATGATGAATGTATGTATTATGTAAGATATTCGTATACTTTAACCTTACCAAATCTATTATACACATACAAAACTTATTTAATTACATATGTACATGTGCTTTTAAGATTAAGCAACATTTATTGTATTGTACTATGTGACGCATTAATGTATATATGACACAGGAATTTTGGTCAATAAGTTCAGCGATATTCTTGAACTTTTTTAAATGTTTTAATGTTATTAATATGAAACCAACAAAAAGGAAAATATTCAATATTTAAATGAAATTAACAATAAAATTGATGTCAAATTTAAATGAAATCTTTTCTTGTTGAGCTCCTCCTTTACCTGCCCATCAAGCAGATTATATTTTTCGTTTCCTTTTACTTTTTCATGAACAGACCTAAGGCATGTAGATGCTTTGATTTAATGCGATTAACTCAATTGGTTAGTATAGCTTTCAAGTGAACCTTCTACGGCGTATTTAGACCATAATCCGGTAACCTTATTGACAAGTTTATTGGACTTCCATGTCGACACCACATGTCAGTCAGGAAACGTTTATTAAGGCCAAGGTTAGTTGTTCAGAGTTTGTTGTCAGTTGCAATGGGTTGAATTTGAGAAGTTCATATGATAAGGCAACTCAAGTATATGAACATATCTGTGGTCACATGGAAGAGTAGCTTAAGTCGACTTAAGCGCGAATTGAGTTATTGCAATAGGAGGTATATAGATGTTAAAGCGCATAAATCTGTTTAACCAGTTTTGAAAAATAATGTTTTTTCACAAAATTATGTTCGTTTACTTTTTAGCTTTTAGCTTATCAAGTATATAAAAAAATACACAAAATTGGCGATATCTCAAAACTTCAATTTTCGACTTAAGCTACTCTTCCATGTGACCACAGATATATTTATGTGTATGTATGTATTTTTGTGTTGCAAAGGGACAGACATTTTGATTTTTAACGTTGCAGCGTGAAGAGCTTGATCTAAAAATGAAAGCTTAGCTATGGCATTAGCCTGTTCCATATTTGTACAATGCCATGTTGCGAACCCAGCTTTAAAGCTTTTGCCCTTATTTTTAATGGTTTCAAACTCAGCTAGGTTTCAGGACCAGACTAATAATCGTGCAACAACCAAAACGCTTCGGGAACTGTTGAGTTATTCAAAAGCTCTAAGCCTGTTCCAAATGGATTGAGTCTTTGCTAAAAATACGCAAAAAGGAAATATTCATATACTTTTATACAACTGTAAACATTTCCCTTGAGGTCAAAAGCAACCGTTACAATTTTCATTTATTTATTAAGTTAAAACTATAACGGTAATTGTCACATAACTTTTTCTTTTTTCTAACTAAGCCACATAAAATATTATCTGGTAATTATCTCAAAGCCATTAGAGTTTGTTCGCAAGCGACTTAAATTTAAACTTTGGATGGAGGGTGTAAAAAAACTTTTGGTAATTTAACTGATAACAGTTTCAAGCGGTATCACCTTTTCCACAAGAAGCAAACAAACTTAGTGCACGGTAAAAATAATTATGTTAATAACTGCCAACTATTATGAAACTCATTGCAGTTTTTTTTATGGCAATAGTTGAAGTTAAAGTTTTTGCTGCGCACAAGAAAAGAAAAACAAAGAATTTTTATTTTTGCTGTTTAAATTTCTTTATGCACATTTTATACCTGAAAAATAAAAAAATAATTTTCTGAAGGAAACTTTTACTTAGAAAGGAATTTCTTTGCTCAAATCGTCTTAGGCTTGTCTTACAACAGCACATTGAGGGCTTTGCATATGCTACTTTGTGTTTAACTTCAAATAGATTGTTTTGAATTGATGCGACGATGGCAATTAGAGTAAGCCATGAGATGCGGCTTTGTGCTTAATTACGCCAAACACAAATTGGTATATGGCATGCACTCTGTGTTTCTAATTCTGTCTATATTCGCAATTTGAGCTGGCCACCTAGACATAAAGATAGAGAGCCTCTGACTGGGCAACAAGCTGGCACTCATGAGCCGCTATAGCCACAACCATAACAATCGGTATTGATTACATGCACTACCCAAAATGTGACTGGCACTCAAACACTAATGCAGGCAATAAAATATGTCAACTATGCGACATTGAAATACCCCTTAAAACATTTTACGGGGAATGCATATACATTTTGGATGTATGGCAAAATATCACCTTGTTAGGTTTGAGACGGTAACATAAATTAAAAAATAAAAAAAAAAAAAATTAATAATAATAATAATAATAATAAAAAATAAAAATAATAATAACCAAGATCACAAATTTGACTTGTAAATTTGTTTAACGTTTTCATTATGCTGCAGGGAGATTACTTATCAAAATAACGAGATTGAACCAATTTTACAAATATATCATCATTTGCCACTTGAATGTAATGTTCGTTAATACATCTTCGTACAAAAATAAACAAAAAATACAAATTTCAGTGAACTTTATTACGTATTTTAAAGAAATATGAAAAGTAACAGTAGTCATCGAATTCAAACTCGAGCGGCGTTTTACGGTCACAGCCATAAGTGTAGTTTCTGCTCTAATTCTGTTGCAGTTTCTATAACAATGGCAACACGCTGGTAATGTGCGTGTTCTGCGTTTCAGGAATGAGCAGTCTGTTCCTGCTGCTTCCAGCCCTCTCCTTCTGTATCCACCTCCCTCTCTGTTTGTCTGTGTGTAAATCGTTTAATTGTGCCCCATTGCAAGGCGGAGTGGAGTGCTGCAACCCTTAGATCACTTCTTCCAGCTGCATGTCCTTCGTTTGTTTCTAGTCCTGGTTGTTAATGACCAGCAATTTGCTATTGAATTGTAGTTGGGATGTTCTTCAACTTTTTATTTGATTCTCGTTCTCATTCATGTTTATTACGAATTAATGCTGCCACTTGAAATCAATTGGCAGCCGAATGCAAGTTTACTGAAAAAACAAAGATGCTCCAATAATTCCCAATTTATATTTGGTAAAAGGCCAAAGCAAATGCACATAAAACAAATTACAAACCAGCGCCAGTAATCGATGCAGACATGCCAAGGGGGCGTGCAACCAATTTTGGATAGTAAAAAAACTTTTTAGCGCCACAACAAAAGCAAAAGAATGCCAATGTGCCAGTGTTGTGGGGATGAAAAAACTTTAACACTAAAATTCAATTGAACTGCAACGAGATGCAGCGAAAGAAGGAGAATGAGTTAGTGAGAGTGTGTGGCAGTCAGTTACTCAATGTGGCAGGCAACACTTTGTGCAATCATCAACAGAGAAGGGGAGGGGGGGGGGGGTTGGAAAGAAATGCTTGACCAGCCAGTTTGTGCCACATCGTAATTTCTGGAGCGCGCGTTAACTGCGTTTGAGCAAAGAAATGCCAATAAGTTAGCGTCCTGTTGGCATATCCTGGCGCATGCTGTCCTGCACTAGTGTGCGGTTCATTAGACAAAGTTGACCACACACACACATACACACACGCACACATAGACATAGGCGGTCTCAAAGGGCACACCCTCCTGCCTGTAAGTCAGCTGCTTAATCGCATCGCGTAATCGTATTAAAAGGATTCAAGGGACTAATTACCAAAGCGCCAATGCACTGACTCATTCATGCGTTTGTCCGGCACGAGTGACCAGTTGCCAGTCTGCTGTCGCCTGGCTGCCAGGTTACAGCCTCTTTTGCTTTCATCCATTGATTAGCCTAATGCAGTTTACGCTCTAATTGGTAGCCATCTGCCACGCCCACAGCGACAGTGTGCTCGCCGCGTTGAAAAACTCTACTCATATGAATTCTTGGAAAAAAAACTCGTACAAAACAGTCTCAATTGCCCGATGCGGCCAACGACTGTGGCAACTCCTTTGGCAACTGCGAAACAGTAAGCAGCAAGAAGGTAACAAAAGAACTGCAGTTTTTGCAACTTTTGGCGGCAGCTACTCTTGCAACTTTACCGTTTGAGGTAACTTTTACTCAAGCAGCTCTTAGTTTTCTCTACCCTATGTGCAGCTTAAGAAAGAAGGACTATAAATTCATCTGTCGATTCTAACTGATGTCCATGTAAAACAGGTAAAATATGTTCCAAGCTTATTTCCCTTATTAAGTTTAGTTAAGTAAAGCTAAAAAAAGTTCAATCTCAGATTTACAATACCTTAAATATGCATTATTATATTCCCATCATCGATCGGTTGATAGAAAGAAGTTGAAGTTTTAGCTTCTAAATACTTCCAAGCATATTTTAAATGTCAAAAGTTGTTGGAATAAAAAAGCAATAATAAGATAAGTAAAAACAAACATTTAAGTCCACCTTAATACAGCTGTTTCAAGGCAATTCTGGTATTTCAGTTATATTCAAAATATTTTTCTTATTTTTATTGTATATAAAATCGGGGCAAGTTAGGCTCTTGTACTTAAAATATAATCAATGGCATTTTATTTGTTGGCGGAGTATATTTTTATAGGGTATTTCGGTAATTTTCTATCTCAGTCTTTTATTTTGGCCTCTTACATTTTTATAAAAGCTGCAAAAGTTGCGATTTACTGTTGCAGAAGAGTCACCCGCACTTCCTTCCTCCGCAGCCATTTGGCATATCAATCTCTTAGCCATCTCCTTTGCCAGCTTGTACCCAAAAGAGTGCTGCGTGGAGTCTGTGAAGCGTATGGCATTCACAAAGGATTCAGTTAATACGTACTTAATAGTCAAGTCATAAATTTTAAATACTGCTAAATGGTTGCCTCAAGACATGTTCAAGTGTGCTTATATGTCAGATACGCGCATATAAAGCAGCACACACATACACATATATCATTCTCAGACCCGATCAAGTGTCTACAGCCCCTCGAAAATCTTAGTTACATTTTGTATAAGATAACGAAAGCCCAAGGCACTTTATAAGCTCTTGAGCCTCGTGGTTAAATGTTTTTCAAGGCGGGGTCTAGTGGCATAAAACACACAATGGGTGTTTGAGTCATTAATTTAAGTTATTACACAAATTTAATGAGTAAAGATTTAATGTTCTATGCGTTCTTGTAACTTTCATATTGAAAAGCTATTGAAACTATTTTCAGTCTTTGTCCGTATTGAAAGTTTTTATTAACATTTTATAAAATGTTAATTATGCCAAGAACAGCTTTAAAACTTTTGCATCATTAACATTCCAATGCAACTTGATTTTAAGTCAGCTCAGAGCTCTAGTTTTAGTTATGTTTTTCACTTCTTAAATTCGCATTTTCAATTTAGAAATCACTTTGTCTTAGGAAAGTTTCAAGGCGCTTTCCTAAACTTTTGCTCGCTGCCAGCTTACGATTTTGTTAAGCAAAGCTTAGATTTCTATTCTTTTTTGCACGAGTGTATTTATGTGTCACACACAATGCATGCCACCCACACACACATACACAAACAGTTGAGGAACTTCGACGAGCGCATAAATATGATGAGTTATTTGTTTTTTAGTGCATAATTTATGAGTTAAATGAGTTTTTCATATGCGAATGCGTGTATGCTCGACTTCGTTAAGGCATTGGGCGTTGCTATACAGATTTGTCAGATACACTCACTCACACAAACATACATACACTCACAGATACAAATACACAGACACAAGAGGCACACGCATACGCTGCTTGGATGGCATTTTATTTATGACTTTTACGCGTGAAACTTCATTCGAAAGCGTTTAAGTGGAAGCGCACACAAAAAGATTTCTTTCTCCCTCCCCCACCCGCTCTCTCGCTCTCCCTCTCTTGGCCACAGTTTAACCCCAAGACTTGTTAAACTTTTGTAGCTTTGCTAAACGTTTCGCACACGCACACACATATGGGACACTTAAACATGCTCTTTGTAACTTGGTTTGATGGCTGAACACACACTCAAGCACACACGCACACACACACTCACACGTTTATCATGCAAATTGCGCCTAATTGTCTGGAATGGGATTTACTTGTGGTTCAAACTGGCACTACGCATATTTATGCCAGAGGCACCCCAAGAAACTTTCTTTCAGGCATTGCCAAAAATCTGTGAAGGCATTCGCCTTGCGAATTAAATTTTAGCCCAAGCCCAAGCCCAAGCTCAAGCTCAAGCCAAATTCAACCCAACCCGAAGTGAGACGCCAACATGGCGAACATTCTCAACGCTTCTGCTGCTTAGCATCCATTCTGATTTAATTGTTTTGCCCAACGATTCGAATAAAGAATTACCACGATATATTTTTTTCTTTCTTTGTAAAATTTTGTTTTTTTATTTTGTTTTTAACCTTTGCTGCTGGAAGCGTGTCCGCGACTAACTGCATTGTGTCCTGGTTGCCCCAAGGCCCAAAGTTCAAAACTTCAACCCCAAAACGCAGCCTCAACTCGCTTTGTGTCTGTGTTATTTACCGAATTGAGTTGGCAACTCTCTCGCTCTTGCTTTCGGCCTAGTGGGGGCATTAATTTTTAACGGTAAATGCGCGAAAAGCGGCGCAGCTTTAAATGAATTGTTTGGGCCAACCATTGAGCCCACCGACCCAGCGACACCAACAGTGGCATGTAAATTAGAAACGGCTCCCTTTTGTCTTTGTCCAATGCCTGCTTCTTCTTCCTTTTTTTTCGGTGTTGGATTTTTGTTGTTGTTATGTTATGTTACATCAGGGCTTCTTGCCTCTAAATACACTTTGTTAATGTGGCGTTTTTAAAGTCTGCCAAATACTTTGTCTTGTAAGGAAAATAGTTTGTATAGAAAGGATCGGTTATTAGCTAAAAATAAATAAAGAAAATTCTAGCATATTTTTAGTATAAAAAAAAATTGTATTGAAAATTCTTGAAGAAACATTTCAAACATTTTTGGCAACTTATATTTGGTTTTCAAAGTTACTCTGAACCTTTTTAAATCTTATTTGCAATGTTTTATATTTTTTTGCATTTAAAAAAGAGTTTTTAAATCGTTCGATACAAGTTTCAAATAAGATCTTCGAGCGCAACCTGAATATACAACAGAAAGAGTATAGTGAGTGCGGTATGCCTAATACAATTTGGGTAAGTGCTTTTATTTATTCTTTGTGTGTTGCTGCTTTTGTTGCTGCTGCTGTTTTGTCGATTGCTTTGGCCTCTGGCGTTCATTTGGCAACAATCGGTTGGCGGTATCTGTGCTATGTGTGTTTGTTTTTAGTGCTTTTTTTTTGCTAGTGTGTTTCGCGAAGGGTATTCGCTGCCACAGAAAATATTTCCGGCTGTTGGTTGGCTGGTGTCAGAGCATGCCATCAATCTGACCTGTGCCCCCGGCAGCATAGTACATACCATCAACCAGCAGAGGCAGCCGGCAATGGCCGGATCACTTGTAGCCTCTGGCCTTTAATTTAAAAACTCTTTTACGCCGTCTCGCCTCAAAATGCGCCATCGCAGTGTCCAATAATGTGAATTTTATGTAATTGAAGTGGCAGCTGTTGGGCACCAAAAACCAAATCTCACTGAGAGTTAAAAACATGCACAAACCGGAAAGAAATGAGGAAGCAAAAGAGGAATGTAATAGCATAACTCGTTTGCGGCTTTGCTTGGTTTTCGGTGACCCCAAAGGCGTTTAAGACAAATCGACAAACTGCGCCAGCGATTTTATGTTGAACAATTTCAACAAACGCGACTTGTTAGGATCTATTCACATTAGTTGTTGACTTTCCAATTGGGAAATGTAATAGTTATTTTAGATTTTTATCCATTCTCCGTTTGGAAGTTAAGCCTTTCAATATATTATCATCTATTTTATTTGTTATACCCTTAACCCATAAAATGGGTTAAAAGGGTACTATGGTTCTGTTCAAAAGAATGTTACAGACAGACGGAAGCATCTCCGACGCCATAAATATATTCTTGATCAGCATCAACAGCATCTTAATATAGCCGTGTTCGGCTGTCCGTCTGTCGTTTTGTTTGAACGCGCCGATCTCAAAGACTTTAAAGCTAGATACACTAGATTCGAAACTTAAGCTATCCCAAACCATGAGCACGCAAGTTTGCTTCAATTTATAATTTTCTTGAATTTCAAAATTTTTTGAAAATATGTATATTTATACAATAATAAAGATTCGAACGAATTTGATCACATGCGATTAAGAAACACCGGAGATATCGATATCGCAGATTGAAGTTGGGTAATTTTCTATTTTTCTAGACGAAATCTGTTGATTTGTTAAATTCGAATGTTAAAGATAAGAAAAAGAAAGACAAAAAACAATTTTCGAGTCTTTTAAAAATAAACAATAAAAAAAAAAAAACAATTAAGTATATGGAATAATACTGAACTATATAAGATTTAAATATTAGAAAGTTTTCCTGAATATCGTAACGATGTTTCCAGATTTTAATTTTTAATGGGTTTTTATTGTATAAGCTCTCGGTCAACTTTAATAAAAAAGTATTCAATACAAAGTTTCTCAAAATATTTGTATTGCAGATTTAATGTTTATCTGGATCTCAAATATGTACAAATGTCATTAATTTCAGGCAGTTATTAGAGTTAATTATTTATGCATTTAATGGCGAAAAATATATTTATTTCATTTGATTTAATCAATAAAAACAGCATTGATGTTTACGTATATTTAAGCGAACTACAGTAACATAAAGTGTTTGAGCAAAGCTTATAACTATCGAGCGAAATGTAGATTAAGTTAGTTTATGTAAGGCTAAACAATGTTAGAAGCAATTCTCTTGTTTCACTAGATCAGTGGAGCATGGAATAATTCAAAGAGATAATTGGATAAAGGCCAATTACGAGTTCGTGTGCTTGGGTAATTAAGCCTTTAGCTTTAATGATATGAAACAGTTGGGATTTAAATTTTGACTCGTTTTTCATTAGATTTCAATTATACAGTTTACAGCTGGCCTGCTGAACCTAATGTCGAGTTTCGTTTAGGCCAGCCTGCTAGTGGCCAACACAATTGGTAAATTCTGCAGTTCGCATTGCCTGCAAATTACCAGCACAAAGTGAATTTCATTACTTTGCAATTAGACAGCGTTTGTTTCATGTTCAACTCGTTGCTGTTACTGCTGCTGCTGTTGTGGATGTTGCTTACGCAAATATTGGTTCGTTTTTGAATTTTTAAGCTGCGCAGCGGACGCTACATTTTTGGCTTTGGACCAGCCAAATCTACAAGGCAAACAAGACGCAGTAAATTGGTAGCTCAAACCCTTTGGCAACAACAGCAGCAGCTGCATGCAAACAAAACTCTACACTGTTCATAAAACTGAAAGCGTGGAAGGCAGAAAAAATTGCAAAGCGGGCAATATGCGTCTTTAATTAAGGTCAAAATAAATATACAAAGCGTGCTTTTTGTACAATGCTGTCTTTGTGATAAATGACTGCAAAAAAAGGACTCTATATACTTTTTGTGATAAAGCGAGGTCGGAGTTAAGGCGTGCCAATTTGATAAATAAGTGGGCAAGTTCGCCCACAATTGCTTTTGGCAATGAATGCGTCGGGACGCAATGCTTGTTTTCCATTTCAGCTTTTGTGTTTTTCCGATAATATACCCTGTACCCATTTTAAAAGCATACTGAATGATGATGATTGATGAATGAAAAATAAAAAAGTCAACTTGGAGTCGAAATCAGGAGCCAATTCAGACCTTAAAAGTAATAAAAGATTTTACATTTCCATAGAAAAAGGTATGAAGGTATGTTAATTGTTTAATAATAAACTAACTTGACGTTCCCTTAAATGCTCTGCGCAACGTTTTCAGAATCAACAAGAATCTCTCTGAATGATAAACTTAAGCATACAAATTTGCAAAATTAAGCCGCTTTTAAGGATTACATGTGCTAATGGCTAATCTTTTTATTAACTTAACCCCAAGAGCTTTCTTATACAGTGTTTGTTACTACTTACAAGCAAAGCGATATAATTTTGGTACTGAGTATATCCTAGTTGAGCTGTCTGCCCTCAGATTGCTTACTTTTGCTTTTGTTGCAATTTTAAGTTCGTGATCATTTTTTTTCTTGGTTTCGCCGGTTTGGTTAATTGCCGAAGGCCGAGCATATAATTGTGCCAATCCTGTCTGATGCTGAATTTACTTTCGCTTTTTCCCTTTTTATATTCTTATTTATTTTGTTGTGCTGCTTTATTTATTTATATTGGCATTAAAGGAAAGCACATAAAATAAATAAATTAAATTTTACAGGCTGCAAAGGTCACCGAAGCGAACTGCGAAACTGAGGGCCAACCTCATTTTCATTTCAGCCTGATGGAAACATGCCGCCTCGCAGAACTCCGCGTCTTCCTGCGTTCGAGCCGGTTTTAACATTTGTGCCAATGAATTTTTACGCACTTTTCGTGCTTTCGCTTCATTTGCAACCCTTTTTTATTTTCTTTACTTTTCCTGTTGTTTGCTGCTCGTTTTTGTGGCACATTTAAAAATAACAGCGCATTACGCAAATTAACCTCAGACTTAGCAACGTCTTTTATTATTATGTATGTATGGACGCGTTAAAATTGGTGACAACATGCAAATTGCGTATACGCCTCGTGCAACAGCCGTGTGATTTTTATTTTAATTTTTCGCATTTTTGTTTTTAATTTTTTAATTTGTGTGGGCATAACCGTAGTTTGATGTGAAGATTTTGTGTAGCGTTTTGTTAAGGTCCTTTGTGTTTTCGCAGCTTAAGACGTGAATTTAATTGGAATTATTTATGCGCACATTTTTGTTGTTTGTTACAGCGATTTTACAAAGAGGAGCGCCTAAATAAATAATTGTTGTTTTCCACAAATTGTTAAATTTGTGTGTTCTCCTGTCATCAGCAGTCTTACATTGTTGCAATCGCTTTGTTAATACTAATTTTAATTACAATGTGGCAGGTAAAAAAAAAAATGTGGTGTCAAAAAAGTCAAATCTGTGTTTGAAACAATGTATTCAAATAAAGTGTAATTACCTCTAAAGTATGTACTTACGCTGTTTAGACAACATATTCAAATTGTTTGCATTCTGTAAACAATTGAATTTGTAATTTGCAATTAAATAAAAACCTCTCTTAAATAAATGTTGTTGAACGTATTTAAGTGGTAAGTTGAATTAACGTCAATAAAAGAAAAAATAATCAGAATACACCAGAATATAAAGCATGTAGATAAACAGTGCCGGCTAACCGGCATATAAACAAATCGGATCAAAAAAGTTGCAACATCAAACAGAGGAAGAAAGAAATCAAAGTTTCGGACTGCGTCTGGCAGCTGAAGGTTAACAGGCATGCCACTAAATGACCCACAAAGAGCAACAGCTAAAGCAACCATTTGAGAAAAAGAAACAATTACAAAACTGATTAGAAAATCTGTGTGGGGAAGTGGCGAAGGCGAAGGGAAAACACGTGCGGGACATTGTTTTGTTTACGCCCACAGTTAGACGAATCCTGTGCTTGTGCTCGGGGTAGGGGCTGATGTTGGGGTTGAGGCGTGGCAGATTCGTTGCTTGACTATCTTTTGGCAAGAAAAACAACAAAACCGCACAATTTGCAAGAACAACAATGACCATGATTTTGGGGTCGCACACAAAAGCCAACAAAAAGCGTAGAGTCAAAAAAAAAAAAATGACAAAAAAAAACAGCATTCTAGAGGAAGCAACCTGCAACAAAGCCAAAGACAAAAGCCAAAAGAAACTAAAAGTGTGTGTGTGTGTTTGTGTTGTGTTATTTGGGCGTGTATCGAAATTGACACGCTCAGTAATGCGTTGGGTTTGTGGCAACAACGATTCAGATTTAGATTCAGCAATAGCAACAGAGACATGAAAAACTAATCGACTTAGTCGGCGACACCTTGAATAAGGCTGAGTTCGAGTTCAGGTTCAGGAATACGACGAAACAACAGCCCCGTTTTGCGGCAAAATTTGTATCCCTTTGTCTCAGCGCCGCTTTAATTCATATGGAGTGCGTGTGTGTGTGCTGTGAGATGTGTGCTGTGTGTTATGTGTCGAGCGCTTTTGTTTGACCCTTTTGGCCCCAAACTTGCAGTTGCTGGACAGCTGAACAAAATGAGTCTTAGAGCGTTTGCGAGCCATGTTTTTGTTTTGTTTTGCTTTTGCTTTGCTTCCATTCAGTGTTCAGCTTTCAGTTTTCAGTTTCAGTTTCAGTTTTGGGGCATCGACATAGACATGGACATGGACATGGACAACGTCTCGGCATTGCACTCAAACTGAAATAAATTTCAGTCAATCTTGCTCGATGCCAATAACGATAACAATAATTGCTGTCCAGGGACAAATATGTTGGCCATTTTCCAATAGCGTCGCACCGAATGTTCCATCTAATAAAAAATGAACACAGCAGCTGCCCCAACAACACTAAAAGCTTTCGGGTGTGTCCTTTCACCCTTCCCCAGTGTATGTGTGTGTGTGTGACCATGTGTTAGTATTGAATGTTTTGCTTGATTCCACATTTGTTTGTTCAATGGATTTGCCTTTGCCTGCTTTTCGATTTTCAGTTTTTCTGACCTTTTTTTTCGATTCGGGTGTGTTGGTTCATTTTAGATATTTTAAAGACCCCTTGAAATCGATTTGATTTAAACGGTACCCCTTTCTAAAAATTATTATTTTGTTTTGTTGTTATTGTTGTGCAGACTTGCCTGTTTGTTTTGGCCATTTCACGAAGCGTAGCGCAAAATGGTCTATTTTTGGCATGAGTGAGTTTTACTACACATACATACAAACATATGTATTTATATAAGTAGGTGTTGGTTTGTATACGCATACGCTGAGTGATTGCTTGGGATATGTGGGAGTGTGTGGGTGTGTGGTTGTCCGTACAGCTTACAAATTTCAGAAACTTTTCACTTGTGTTTGCTTGAGACCAAAGTGTTATTAATGAATGTCTTAGCACTGCAAACATACAAATCGTTTTTGTGTTTCCTTTCAAAACGATGAACAATTAAAATATATATGTATATGAAAACAATCCAAAGAGAATAAGAAGTTAGATATGACAAGGATGCTGAGTATTATATAATTAGTGTAACAGATTTCTCTTTTGATAACATTAAAATTATACAAAATAAATGTACTCAAGTGAAACAAATGGCTTACCTTTAATTGCTTTTATAGTATTTTGTTGTTTATGCACGTTACTTATTAAATCATAATATTGTTGGATATTACCTTTTTTGATTTGATTAGTGATGGTGTTTATTGATAGCATTTTTCTACTGATGATTGGTTTTATAAATAGTATAGAGCTACTCCATCTGTTGTCGTTTTCTCTGCTGGTCCCCACTTAAAATGTTGTATAATTAAATTTTTCCCGATATAATAACAAACAAAATATGCGATTCATGCCAGACCATTAATATCTTTAAAGTAAATATTTTTATCAATTAAATCACATTTTTCTTTTAAACATAAATTAGTAAGAAAATAAAAATGTAAGCCATCAGATACAAGACAATGAAACTGTTAAGAGTAATTAATGAATGCACTTGTTAAATTGTAATTTCTCACTTAAGTGAACGGCCGACTGGTTTTGCGGTGCATGGTTCATATTTTAATAGGCTGGTGTCTAGAATAGGTTAACATTTCAAGGTAAATTTGGACTACGAGTTAGGCAAAATTCTGAGTGCTGCGTGTAAAGTTTAAGCATGAAATGAGCATAGTAAAAATAAACTGTAGTGGCATCGATGCAGCCTGGCAAGTCGAAAGTCATTTGGCAGAAGAAGGTTGCGGGCGCAAGGCTTTCGCATGCTTGCATTGAAACGGCCCAACGGACAACAAGGACACCGAAGCCGGCAATCTTGCAAATCCAATGCTTTCAAAGCTGGCATAAATAGCTGCTGTCAAGTTAGATGCCAAGCTGCTGCCGCCTCCGCTGCTGCTGTTGCAGCTATTCGCACGAGCTGGTTAAAACTTATGGTTGTATAGAGCTGGTATGCTGCTTCTGCTGCTGCGGCTGGTGCTGGTGCTGCTGCTGGCATATCGGCTATGGGCAAAGTTTTCTAATTAAGTTACTCATACGCACCGGGTTCCCAAGTAGTGGATGCATATGACTGACGTAAAAGTAATTTTCATTGCTGGGGCACTGAAAAAAGTGAAAGCCAAAACCACCACCAACAACTTTAATCCGGCAACAACAACACAAAAGCCAAACTGCAAACTAAGCTCAGCTTTACAGCCAGCTGGGCGTGTTTTTGTTAGCGCATATGTGTGTGTGTGTGAAAGGGTCTTGAGTAGAGAGAGCGCCTGGGGCGGCATCAGTCGCTTGGCCTATTAAACGCACTAAAGGCAGTCGGGCAGGCTGTGATTTTGATGTGTCTGCACTGGGTGCAACCAAGACAACCAAGTTGCAACTATGTATAAATATGACGGCCGTGGCAGGGCTTAGTTTTCTTCTCACTTCGCAACATCTGCAACATGCTTAACATAATTATAAAGTTGCAAAACAGCAAATGCACTCTTCGGCTCCTCTTCCCTAAGCCCCTGCAGCTGACTTTGTCGTCCTTGTTAATTTTTTAGACACTTTGCACGTAAAGTGTTTGAAATAATCTAAGGCTGGCCAAGACCAAGAAACGTCTTGTGGCAAGTTTTTTTTATTTCTCTCATCTGTACCCTTCTGTTTGCTTGTGTGTTGACTGTAGCAAGGTTCGTTGTTGTTGTTTCTTGTTGCTTGTTTTAGTTTTAATTGGAAATCTCAAAAGATTAGTTATGCTTCGGTGCCAAGCACAGGCTTGTAATTGGTGCGTTGCAATTGAAGTGTTTGGCATGCACGAATGCCTCAATGTGTGTCTTGAGGCCGCTTCAGTTTGGGGCTCACCTCAAGTTGTCAGCATGTGTATGTACCACTAACAAAAAAAGGTGCATATTTCTGAACAAATGTCAGTAACAAATATAAATACATTTAAAAAAAGAAACCAAAGAATGCTTTTTGCAATTAATATTGTTTATTTAACCCCAGTTAAGAATAATTAATTACAAAATTGTCTATGGTAAATTGTTGGATTTTCTCTAAGTGTATGCGAATGTGAAATTGTATGCAAACAGGTCAAATAATGGTAACGAAATTTATAGACAAAACTTTTCACACTTTCTCCCCCAGCTGCAATTTGTGTGTGCGCAGCGCGTATCGACCTGGTTACGTTACGTGTACGCAACATATTACGTACACGCTGTACTATATTTGCCTGGCAGTCGGGCAATAGATAATTTCCCCAGTTACCATCAGGTTTGGCAGAAGCTTAACCGAAATTGATGAAGCTGCCAAGTGCCAGTGACAAGTTTGTAACTGTGCTGTTTTTGTTGTTGCTTTGCTTATCCAGCTTCCTGCTCAAGATGTTTTAACGCAAATTTAAGGCAAAGACAGATTTCTATCGAACGTTCGCCTGTTCTTGTTGCTGGGTGTTGCTTGTCGCATAGCTAAGCTCAAGCCACGCACACAAAACCAAGAAATCTCATCTAAATGCTTTTAAAGGCAAAGTTGCCTTTAATAGCAGCTAAGCTTGAATTTCTTAAGAAGAAACTGATGAAGACAGCAGCTCAGCAAGGTGCCAAATGGAGAATATGAAAATGGCCAAAACGCTTTTGAGGACAAAGGCCAAACTGCAGTTGCCCCATTGCCAAAGTTGTCAGCAGCACAAAACTTCAGCGACAAAGTGCAATCAATGGTAAATTATCACCCATTTCAATGACTCGCGGTTTCTGCAGGCGTCAATAGGGCCACTGGCCCTAAAAGTAGTTTTTGAAGTTTTGCCAAAAAAATAAAAGAAAGTGAGGGAAAATAAAATGAAGAATATATATAAAAATAAACTACCCAAGGGAATGGAATAAAATCTAAAGGCTGTGCAAGAAGTTTGAAATTCTAATGGTGTCACTGACACCACAAAAAAACGAGTATGAAAAATCCAAGGAAAACTTTTCGTTGGCCAGCTCAATTCCAATTGAAAGTATTAATCTTATTTGCAATTGCTTAAATCCGTAGTAAGGCCACAAGAGTAAAAAATTGCTTGCAAAGTTTTGTTAGGTTTAACATAGAATCGATTTAAATGTTTTTCTTTTGGTGTGCCGGTAATTGCCCAAAAATATGTCTTCATATTTGTCCCGGTGGACTTTAATTTATTTAATTTGGCTTCCACTTTTGGCTCTGCTTTAAATTTTGTCGAACGTAACTATAGTTTGAGAGAAACTCTTCAACTAAAGCAGCAGCACTTGAAAATTGTGTGTTGAGTTTTACCGGAAATGAAAGTACATCATAGTAACTGTTGATATTGAATACGTGCGAAACCGCACATCCGTTGCTAATGATGTTAATGATGATGCTGGGGCAAGGACATAAGAGTAGCTTTCTGTGTAACTATTATAGTATTATATATGCTTCAGTTTGCCTGTTTTCCGATTCAGATTCGTAATTAACACTTTAAATAAAGCCGCTTTTGTTGTTTCATTATTTGTATTTGTATTTTCAATGCGCAGTAGTTGTTGTCTGTGTTGAGTTTTGTGTTGCGCATTTTTAAGGATTTTGAGAAGCTGACACACAGCTTGAAATCGTAGAGCGAACAAGGATACAAAACACTTTGTCACTTTTCCGCCCCTGTCTCTGTGTGTGTGTGGATGGGAAAATATGGAAATTTTATTGCTCGCTTATGTTTGAGTTAATTTGGCAACAATTTTGTTGAATTTTAATGAGTGTGCAAAAGCATAAGTCCCACGTCCATTCGACAAATGCCAGAGTTACAATACCCAGCCAGCCAGCCAGCCAGCCTTTCTTCGTCGTCTCTTGCTTCCCCTCCTTCACGCGGACAGGGTCTGAATTAAGCCGTTGACAGAGCAACTGGAACTGGCACTGTCACGGGCACGGGCGAGGAGATTTGAAGCGAGGCTGACTGGTGTCTGCTGTCTGTTGTCTCCTGTCTTGTGTCTTGTTGATGAGTTGCGGGTTTCGGCGACGAGTTTCTAATTAAGCCAACGCCTTGACAGCTACTGTCAATCCGGCTGCCAAGCGGCCTTCAAATTATACGAAATCTTAAGTAATTTACAAAATATTTATGAATGGCATTAGTTAAATCAACAACAGCACATCAGATGAATAAAAATCTTTCATTAATGAACTTAATGTTGATTTTTAGCTCTTTCCACTAATTGCTCTGGGTGTGTATGTGTGTGTGTAAAGCAAATTAATTTCAAAATACTTGCATACCCTGTAATATCGTACGATTTTGTCCAAATCGCTTCTCAAATCGCTGAAATGAATTAATTAAAACCGCCTCATTTGGCCGGCGCAATCAACTGTCTCTAATATGCACAGCTTTGCCTAGGAAGAATATATGTTGGGATGGAGCTCTTCTAGTTTTTGGGTTCTGGTTCTATTTTCATAATTTTGCGTATGAAACGTGACTTTTGCTGTGGGTGGCTATTCGTTATCGTTCCGGCTCGGCTGTCAAGTTTTTTTTTTCCACTGCCCTATCTTTTTTCTCTTTGTCCTTTTTTTTATTCATGCAAAATTTTAATTTTAACCTGATTTTCTTTTTTCGTTGTTGTTTTCGTTTTGGTTTTTTTTTTTTGCTTTTTCCTCTGTACGCATTGTTTGTCAACTTTTTGCTGCCCAGGCTTAACCTTATCCGATGCCGAAACCTGTTTTGGCAACAAGCGCGTGCCATAAATATTGCGCAAATATTTGCAGGCACCGTTGGGACTAAAGTTGGTACGCAAACTGGAGCCAACTAGGCGGCTACTTGATAATGTAGATGAGAGGCCGTCGTTTGCATTGCATTAAAAAATTTGAAACTTGTTTTAATTTTTTAAGCATTGATTTGTTGGCGGCACATGCACTGACACACTTTTGTATTTTGGGCACAAGGTAATTAAGCAGCCTTGACAGAAATTCAATTAAGCGAAATTCGCATCTCAAATTGAAATCGGTCGGTTATCTGGCGCCCATTTGCACATCATTGTTGAAAATCATTATAAAATGGCGCGTAAAATTTTAATGGCCTATGAAACAAAGTGAGTGACTGTTGTTTATGGCCAGGGCCCCATAAAAGTTTTAGTTATACGTTTTCCGCATTCACAATATACTTCATAGAGCAGTTAAACGCATACACACTCATTCAACCCAAGGTACTCTATTCACGTCTATAATTACAACACTCAAATGTTAAATGCTTTTGTGCCTCTTTCCTTTCAAAACTGATGATACTCAATGCTTTACTGTAAATTTCATATAAATTGGAGATATTTATTCTGTTTTCAGCAGCACCCCATACTATGTTCACCTGAACATCACATTCCCAATTTCATCATTCCAATAAAGAGTGTCATAAAAACGGCAGGCAACGCTTTAAAAAAATGTTTGAATTCCAATTACGATGAATGTTGAGGCAAAAAATAATAATTCTTTGGGTGAAATAATATTTTTGTAAGTAATCAACAATCAGTATTGGCATAAATGTATACACTCACATACCCAGTAACTTTCATAGGTTTAATATTTCAACTCCAAAGCTGTTTGTTAAGTAATTTTATTTATGATTAACTAGCGGCCCGGTACGTGCTTCGCTACGTATATATTGAAAAGTTTAAAATAAAAAATAATTTCATGCATGTGGTCATCTTTCGCTCAATTAATTTATTACAGAATGTCTTTTCTTTGTTTGCCCATGAATTAGTTACTCGTGCTGAAGATTCTCTGGCCCTGTATTTGATGTCTTACCCTATCTCGGCTGCGGCGAACCCCACGCTCTACTGAAGATTCTCTCTCCATCTCAGCTTCATATCTATCCCGAGACTGACTAAGGCGAGCCTCATGTTCCGTAGACGATTCTTCATTTCTTGTTAAACGTAATCTTTTGGCGTTCACAGTACTACGACCTAAGTTCGAACGACTACGTCCAGGCATGACTTTATAATTTCGAATGAACAAAATTTAGTCAGTTCTATATGTATCACAAACAATACAAATAATAATTTTTCTGTCAACTCTGTAAAAGTTGAAATTTGACAGCAAAATCCCGGCGTACTATGATATTTGAAATTTTTATTTTCATTACAAAAAATGAGATAAATGAAGAATCGCTCGACCACTATTAATTGGGTTTTTAACATTAAAACCTTCCTTTTCAATCACTCTATCTATTAAAAAAAACCGCATCAAAATCCGTTGCGTAGTTTTGAAGATCTGTTCAGTCAAGGGGACAGAAAAATCGACTTTATTTTATACTATGTAGTGACAATGCATTTATTCTGGACTCCAGAATTTTGTTTTGTTTCAATCTTATATCGTAAATTTATTCATGTTTTAAAGCTATGCAGAGCATGAGTATAGTCTACTAGCGGCCCGGTACGTGCTTCGCTACGTATATGTTGAAAAGTTTAAAATAAAAAATAATTTCATGCATGTGGTCATCTTTCTGCTCAATTAATTTATTACAGAATGTCTTTATATACAACGTTCACAGCTTTCTGTACCTATTGTACCTAGTACCTATTGATACTATTCGATCGTCCTTGTAAAAATTGAGGAGCATAATTCATGGCAGAATTTTCTTTGTTTGCCCATGAATTAGTTACTCGTGCGAAGATTCTCTGGCCCTGTATTTGATGTCTTACCCTATCTCGGCGCGGCGAACCCCACGCCACTGAAGATTCTCTCCCATCTCAGCTTCATATCTATCCCGAGACTGACTAAGGCGAGCCTCAGTTCCGTAGACGATTCTTCATTTCTTGTTAAACGTAATCTTTTGGCGTCACAGTACTACGACCTAAGTTCGAACGACTACGTCCAGGCAGACTTTATAATTTCTGAATGAACAAAATTTAGTCAGTTCTATATGTATCACAAACAATACAAATAATAATTTTTCTGTCAACTCTGTAAAAGTTGAAATTTGACAGCAAAATCCCGGCGTACTATGATATTTGAAATTTTTATTTTCATTACAAAAAATGAGATAAATGAAGAATCGCTCGACCACTATTAATTGGGTTTTTAACATTAAAACCTTCCTTTTCAATCACTCTATCTATTAAAAAAACCGCATCAAAATCCGTTGCGTAGTTTTGAAGATCTGTTCAGTCAAGGGGACAGAAAAATCGACTTTATTTTATACTATGTAGTGATAAGGCAACTTTAAATATCATTTGTTATTGTGGTTGTTGTTGTCATAGCATTGCATATTAATACAGTGCACTCAATTACGCCATGCGAATGTTTTCGCGTACGAAATGAATGCTCTTCGACACAGCAGAATAACAGAAAATAAAAGAAAGAGGGTCAACAATTCTGCAACCGTTGCGCTTTTAATAATGGCGAAAATGTGTGCAGCCCAGGGTAAGAGTTGCTGAAAGTGGAAGGCAGGGAATATCTGTTTGTGGGACCAGTGGATGGGGCGAATGTTGTAAAATTTATGCTGTCCGCCAAGCTAGTTGGAATGAAACTGAAGCGCATAAATTGTTAACGCATGATTAGGTTTTGATTTCACTAATTAGATTTATGGCGAATTAAAATATGATGGCGCCCCCAAAACGAAACGAATGAAATTAAAAACTTCAGCTCGAATGAGCTCAAAGCGCCAGTTGAAATTGGTGAAATTGGTGGCACACAAAAAAAGAAAAGAAAAAACATCATGAAAGGCACTTTGATGGCAGCAGTTTGCCCACAGATTTGCCATCATTTGCTGGCCACATGCGAAGCTGGCAAGAAGAGCGAAGCCAGCTAAGGCAGAAGGCGGTTTGAAATAGACAAAACAGTGACAGACACTGAGGCCGTTGGTGTCAGGTCAAACCGAGACTAAATCCGTCATTGGGACTCTCTGTGATGAACTGGCAATGTGTCAGATGCTATATACGTCGTCGTTCACTTGTTGGCCCTTCACTGTACACTGTACACTGAACAGTGAAGGCAGAACATGAAGACAGGGCTAATGGCGCCCAAACGACTGGCAATCAGTTGTTTATCCCTATGTCAGTGACAGAGGAACCAAACAACTGCAGCAACAGCAAAACACTGAAACTACAGCATCAGATACAAATTCATCCGCAGGCATTGGCTCTGACTTAGCTTTGGCCTTTTGCGCCAGCTGCGGCTGCATGCATCAAAGTGACGCTTCAAAACTCAACTGAACTCGACTCAAGCTAAAATTGAAGCTGTTGTTGGTCATGTTCAGCAGATAGATAGTTGGAGAAGATGTCTCTTGCGCAAGCTGCACTCAGACAAAATCTTAAAAGACATTTCAATGATTTACATTAAACTTGTTTTAAAGTAAAATTTAACTTAAGTAAATCTTTGCTTAACCACGCTTGCAATTTTTTTTTGTTTTCAACAAGACATAAATCAATTGTCACGGAAAGTACTTAAAGCTAAGATTGCAGCGAAACTGAAAGAAACAGAAAGAAAACGTTTTGAAGAAAAACATTATTGACTTTACTGTTTTGGCTTAATCGTGCATTGCAATCTGGGTTTCAGAGCGATTTAAAACTTCAGATTTCTTTTCAGTGTGTTGGGTGTTGGTTGATGCTGGTTCTCTGGCCAAGTGTGCGATAAACTCATTTATTATTGCATAAAGAATGACTTTCAATTACTTGCAAGTGAACAAACTTGCTTCCAGCACATTGACAATGCCAATAAACTTGCAGGGACGCTATTTGAATAGCCAACATCTGCTACAAGTGCCGTTCCCTTGCTGTTGCCATTGCTGCTGCTTCAGGGCAGGGCGAGGCGAGGCGAGGCCAGTCTAATAGCCGCATTAATTATGCCAATTTAAGTGCAGTGCTCGAAGTCGCAGGCCAAGCGTAAATCGAGCAAATAGTTCAATTCTTATGCGTATTCTAATTCGAGCTGGGCTTACGAGCGACATAGACAAATGAAGTGTTAAATGACATTTACTTATTATATGCCAGTTGCATTCCGTATGCTCGGTTCTCTGTTTTCTTCATCTTGTAGCCAGCATCATCTTCTTTAACTTGTTTTCACTGCTTGTTTGCACATAAATCACGCGAGTGTTAAGCGTGCAAGTCCCGTTTGTGCGATAAAAGTGCAAATTGCTCGATTTGCATCGTAAAAAGTGTCATGCAGCAAGAGCCTCAAAAATCATCCAAGAACTCTCACTACCACAAACACTCAAACACACACACACACACACCCACACTTCATCAGCAACAGCCGCTGTTAAAATCGAAACTGTGTCAACGGTAAAACTACAAAAAGGAGTGGCCAACATTTGCTGCCAATGCTCAGGCCAAGAGAAAGAGAAAGAGAGAGAGAGGGAGCATTGCTGCTGCTGCTGCTGCTTTCACACAGATAAAATAAGCGCCATAAATAATGCCGTCAATTTTTATTATTTTTATTGCCAGATATATAAAAAAAATCGGTTGGACGAGTTGTGTTTTAGATGCGACGCGGCTCGTCCTATTTGTTACCCACATAAAGCATGGCTCCCCCCACTTTGAATAAGTGTGAAATTGCGTATTATTTACAGCTAGTTTGCGTTCAATTTGCTGCTCAAGCTTTTACTGTGCTCTTGTAGGTAAGTCTTAAAACTTTTATTTTCGTGCGCACAAAAGTATGCAATATAAATTTATATTTTAATTTAGCTTTTTTTTTTTTTTTTTTTTTTGAAAAAATCTTTATTTAAATTTAATACACTGTTATTATTTATGAGCAACTTACATTAAATGGATAGGATAACTGTACAAACAACTTAATCTTATTTAATTAAGTCTTGCAATAAGAATATTATTTATTTTAATTACAAAACTCGATCATTCAGATCGATTGGATGTACTCTTTTAAACGTCTGCGTTGGGGCCTTCCATTAATTCGGCGCCTCCTTAGTAATCGCCCAGCTAGTGGATTTGGGTGGTTTAGCAGGCGGGTGTTATATTTGTTGGCTTGGTTTAGTATTACATCCCCAACTTTAGGTACACTCAGATCTCTTTCTAAGTCAGCCGTTCGCATATACCAGGGGGCCCCCGACAACCTACGAAGGGTTTTCGCTAGAAAAACTCTTATTTTTGTTAGGCGAGATTTGGCAGCAATCCCATAGACCTGTAATCCATATCGCCACATAGGTGCTATACAGGACTCTTATATCATCACCTTATTTTTCAAGGATAGTTTGTTACGACTATTTATGAGCCAACCAAGTTTGGCAACTCTACTTTTAAGAGCCCCTACAATGCTGTTTATATGTTTGGAAAAAGTCAGCCTTTTATCCAGGTGCACGCCTAAGTATTTGTAACTAGTGTGTTGCTCTACTAGCTGTCCATTCAAAAATATCCCTGGACAGGTGTCCATCCGCAAAGCATATGTAACATTGGCACATTTACTTAAATTAATGTTAATTTAATTAATTAATTAATTAATTAATTATTTAATTATTAATTAATTAATTAATTAATTAATTTAATTAATTTAGCAAACAACGTGAACAGATTTGCAATCAGTTAAACTAAAATTAAATTATAAAACTAAACAATAAAAGAAAATAGTTTTTTGTTGCGTATTTTGTATGGCATATCTGCAAGAAGTTAAGCTGAATTTTAAATAAATTTAAAAATATTAAACTTCCCTATTGTGCAGAGAATTAACTATTCTCGATGTTCAAATAACAAATGCTTTTTATTTGTTCAATATCGGCCATCAATTTACATAGCTAAGCCACAATAATGCGGGCATTACAATATTGAAGTGAATGCATATTTTATTTTGCATAAATAATCCACAATTTAATTAAGGTAATGAGCAGTTTTTCATTTTCATGAAAACTGGATTAACGCCACAGCCGCACAATAAAAATTGGCTATATTCTGACAAGGGTAAACGGTGCGGGAACGAATGTTGTCGGACATTATAAAATACATATAGCAAGGCGCTTCCACGAAATATTTATATTTTAACTTGCTCACCATATTAATGTTGGAGCAGCAAACATACATACGTGATATTTAAATATTCATGTCATGTCCATTTTAAGCAAATAAAACCAGCGTCAGCGCCATTAAAGTTCTCAAAACAACAACAACAGCAACAGCGAAAATAAGGTTGTCATTTTAATTTTACACTGATAAAGCTATAAGCCAGTCGTGCTTTTTACCTGATAAGAATGGATTTAAGAATTAAGCGCCATTAAATTGCATTTCGCCGCTTCCAGGCTTCCTCATCCAATCAGTGATCAGAATGCCCGCAAGAATGATCATAAAACAAAAAAGTAAAAAAGTGTGTAAAGAGAAAGCAAAGTAAAAATCATAAATAAATTCAGAGGCAATACAAGCCCAGCGCGGCTTATCAGGAATGGCCAATGTGCACTAAATTGGGGACAACACAAAAAAGTAGAAGAACCGAGAGAGAAAGAGAAATTGTTACAACATTTTGCGCGTTACCAGAAAGCAACTTCATTATTTATTTTGGCGCGAACTTTATGAGCGGCACGAAACGAGCTCGAACTCTGGATTCCTGGAGTCCGGCTGAAAAAGCATTTTATGACAGAACAGCTTAGCTTGGGCTTGGCCAAAATAAAAACAGGTGAATTTATTTTTTCACGCGCCAATAATCACAAAGCGCGCCGTAATCAAATTTATTGAAAAATGAGAGCAATAAAAAGTAAACGTGCCGTGGAAATTTTCACGGCATCGACGAAATTCATCACGAAAATAAATGCATATGTACGTACGTACATATATCAGATAAATGAATATAACTTTTTTTACACAATTCTTTTCCAGTGATATTTGAACCCATGTTGCAATATATGTATATATGTGATATAGATGTTATATAAATATTACATTTGCTGTGCCATTTTTATGCCAATGTTTTTGTTCGGATTGCACAAAAACAACAACACACAATTTATTGGTTACTCGTATAAATCGTTGCTCAGTTTGTTAGCAAACAATT
This sequence comes from Scaptomyza pallida, assembly GCA_018152965.1. NCBI lineage: Eukaryota > Metazoa > Arthropoda > Insecta > Diptera > Drosophilidae > Scaptomyza > Scaptomyza pallida. Next base: position 4,377,049 of record JAECXP010000005.1, on the reverse strand, counting down.
TCGATCCCACTCTCCATAAATATTTTTTGCATTTTGGGGAGTTGCCGCTTAATGCACTTCAATTGACAGCTAGCAGGCGAGGCATTAATGGGTTAAAATAATACTGGTTTTTTTGGGGCCAAATCAATTTATTTTTGATTGCAATTTGAAAATGATTTCTAAACATATTGGCAAAGCATATTTATGTTGTGCGTGTTTTGATGCCTAAGCAAATAATATAAAAATATGATATGATGAGAGAATAATGGGGTTTTTTTTTTGTGGTTTTTAGAACTTTTAATGTGGTTTGGGTGTTTGTCAGTTGTAACGAATAACGTTCAAGAATTGAAGATGGTCATGTATCGGACAACGGAGTACGCGCTGGCTTCAACGGCTGTGGCTCGTCGGCTAAGACGAGGGTTGAAAGAGGAAGAACCGAGTGACACGTCGCTCCCGTCGTATTATTTTTAGAATTAAATTCGCGTACTATTTTTGTTTTTTCAAAGATAAAGTAGAAGGGGAAGGTAGTGTGTGGGAGAGAAGCTCGTAGAATTGTGGGTTTTTATGGGCGGCGGACAAATAAACAAAACTAAATGTAGGCTATGGCGAAGGCGGCTGATACTCTTGCACAAGGTGTTGAAGTGCATACGCCCACCCTACCATGATCCTGACAATAGCCAAAGTGTATCTTTCAGTACAGGATCCCTTAAAGCGCCTATGGCAGTTATCGCATCTCTTTCAAGCTGGACATGATTCCAATAAAACAAAAATAATTTATGCAGACATTCTTATATTTTTAACACAAATAATTTAAACTTCGGCCTAACATAATAACAAAAATAACCCAATTATTTGATGAAACTGCAAGTGCTTAGAGCGGCTGTAGTAAATAATTATTTGTTATAAAAATACTTAAATATATGAATACCAAATAAATATGATCATGCATATGTAATTTGTTTATATAATTAAATTAGTCAATATAACGGTATTCATAAGTTGCGTTACGTTAATTTTCTTTTAAAGTTTTTTTTTTTTTTCGGTAAATATTCAAGTACAAATATAAATAAAACAAATCGGTACGTTAACTTTTGAGCGATAGTGTATTTGCATAAGCTGCCAAACACACATGTGTTAACTAAGAGAAGCTTTCGTTTTAAGTTACGTTACAGCGCATGGCCAAAAAGCTTTTGCGTGATTAAAAAAAAACAAAAAAAGAGTTCAATAATAAGAGCGGTCACTTACAGCGGCATCATCCCACGCAGAAAGATCTTTCGTTGTGTGTGTGTGTTGTTGTTGTTCGTCGCTAAAGCTTTAATTTGAAAGTTAAGAGAGAGGGGGATGGAGAATTAATCTAATAGGCTCTCTTGCACATAGTTTTTACGTTTGGATTTGTTGTTATTTCTCTTTGCACATTATTTTACTTTAATTCAGCTATTACTTTGCATATTTTTATGGTTAATTGTAGCTGTATTTCGAAAACTTTAATAACAATTAATTTTTAGGATATAGATACGGCAACTATTACGTTAGTTTTCTTTGCTTTATCTATTTTTTTTCTCTTTCGGTGGCTTCTTGTCACCACTTGCAAACTATTTTAAATAATTAAAAACCAATACTAACAAAAATATGCAAAACAAATAGCACATTGATTTACACTAATCTATGCATAAACAATAATTTCTCCCTTTTGAGTTGTGCCGGTACATTACATAATATTTTTGGGGTTAGGGTCGATCGGCACTCGAAATCACTAAGCCCTATTCAATATAACACAAAAAAAATTCTACACCTCGCACGTTATATAAAGGTTTCGACCTTTAACTTATTTAACTATTTTTCGGCCACATATTTCCATATTTTAGGCAACTCCTCACGCGGTGGTTGCTTTGCTTACGACTTCAATTCCGAACTGGGGATAGAAGCAAAAATGAAATTGCGGGAGCGGCCGTTTGAGAGCGCGAGATGTTAGTTGGTGCTGGTGGTGTCAGCTGTTCCGTTTTAGTTGTAAGCAGATATTTAATTGCATTTATTTCTGCAGTGGCATAGGGAGCTTTTATATGTTTAATTTTTCGGGCAATTGTGCAATTAACTTTGGGGAATAAACGTGACTTCAGATAGATATAACCAAGGGCGTAACTAGGTAGGGGCAGGGGGGGCGGCCCCCCCCCTGCAGTTTCAGTTCGAATCAAATTTTAATCTATTTAACTCTGCAAGTACATGTTTACTTCGTCGAAAAAATAAATGATAAATAAAATAAATTTGCAGAAAACCCTAGACGTATATTATTAGCATAAAAATTTGAAGGTATTAAAAAGGTATATTAACATTTAAAAAATAATAGCTTCTGCCCCCCCCCCCTATTTCAGATCCAGGTTACGCCCTTGGATATAACCAACTAGACCAAGAAAAAAAGTTAGTTATAACACCAATTGTAAGGTGTAACCCTATAGAGTATAACCGAGCCGCCAATTCTGATGTAAAAACAGAAACAAATAAAGCGAATAAGTAATCAGAATTGCGATCAAAAAAAGAATATAATGTTTATTTACCATTGAATGTATGAACTGGCATGTATTTATTTTTTGAAGGTTACGGAATATCTTGGTGTGCTAGTATGAAGAAAAATGAAGATTCCTAACCCAAAAAAAAATAAATTTTCTAATTATTAAAAAAAAACCGAACTAGTTATTTTCTTGCGCTTACGTCTTTTTTAAAAATACAGTGGCAATTTTATCTTCCTTTGTTTAATTTTTTTTTCACTGGACGAATACCACGTTTCTTGATTTTTTTTTTTCTCAATTGGACAGCTAAAATCCCGCACAACTACTCCCTTGCAAGGCTTTGAGAAAAAAGAAGCTATGCTTTCAGAGGCTAGATGGCGAAAGGCAAAAATTGCACTAATCTTTTTTATCCTTCTATTCGCTATTTACAGCCCTGTACCGGTTGACTTCTACATGACCAATAGATGGCGTAAATATTGCTCATAAGGAGATTTAACCAAAAAAAAAATACTAACAGTAGAAAATTTAACAACGTGACTAAAACAAATTAACAAATTACTAAACCAAGCTTATTTTATTTTTCTTAAAAAATTCAAACTAATACTAGTTTGATTAATTTCAAGAAAAATTTAATTAAAGGTGGCATACAGTTATACAGGTACTGAAGCGGAGGTTGGAGCATAAGGGTTGCCTACTCTTAGGGCTTGACATATAACCAAAACAGTCGACAAGCGGCCTATTACACAGTTTTATCATGAACATCAAAAGCAAAATGACATTGGAATTACATTTTTTCACTTTGGTCCAATTTTAACTAACCAAAGTTCTGTCATATTTAAGCTTATCGATCAACTAATCATAAGGCAAACAAGATATTGTTAAGTTTTACAATATGTGAAAGCGATAGCGAACTTGACAGATATCGGTTATCTGAGCTTATATACCAAATGGATAAAGCCTAGGTTAGTTCGCGCAACCAATTTATCTCAAGTTAAACTAATAGCAACTTTATCCGAAAATTTTAGCATTTCAGGGCTTGATTATAGGCTTTTGATTTTCACTTCATTTTTTGTTATATATTAAAGCAATGTCGAACTTTGTAGATGCTGCTAAGTTGTGTTTGGGTTTTGCTTGAATTGCTTATTATATTTTTTCTGTTGCGTGAATTTAGTTTTTAATTGCTTTTGCTTTGCTTTCGTGCACCTTTTCGCCTTTCAGCGCTCGTTGACCGCCCGGAGTTTTAGTGTAATGCCATTCTTTTGTGGCTCTGTTAATATTTGCGGTGATGCCACGCCCCACGCCCACAAGCCACAGCGCTTACAAAGTGAATATAGCCAAAGATTTAGCACTTTTATTATTACGCTCGAGTTAAGTAGCAAACTATGTTGAAAGTTTTGCTCGCTGCACATTATCAGCGTGGAAACGGCCAAAGCGGCGGTGGGCTGCTGGCTCGACTGGTGTGGTGGGTGTGTCACGGTGGCTTTTATCCTGGCTAGCGTCTGCGGTTAAAAACTCGCCGAAAGGACCACAAAACACGCTCACATCGTTGCTTTTATTGTTGTTGTCAGCATCGCCGTCATCGTCGTCGTCGTCTATGATGTTGCTCCTGTTTGTTACTTACTTTACGTTGTTGCTATCGTTGTTGTTGTTGTTGTTGTTGTTGCTTCTGCTGCTTGCTGCAGTTTTGTTTAGTTTTGTGCACAAAGTTTTCAGTTGCGCTTCGTTGGCTTCATAAATTTTTAAATAATCAGCACACGCATCCACGTGCCGCACAAACAGAGCGAACACAAAAATACACATACAATAATAACAACACAATCTGCCCGACGGCTAGATACTCTGTTTACATGCTGATATTAAACTCCTCGGCTCCATACTGCGTTCAGTTAGTGAATGCGGTTCCTGTTTGGCCTTTTTTCTTTAACAAGATTTCAAGCAACGATTCAACTTAAGGGAATATTTTACCATTTCTACGTAAGCTTAGAGCTTTTTTGGTCCTTATTTTATTCATGCATCAATCATCGACAAAAGAATATTTTGCTTATTATCAAATCCTTGGTTGTTCAAATTAAATTTTTTAGCTTACTTTTTTTTAAATTTTTTTGTCGATTCCGTTATTTAATATACAAAATTAACTAAGATATAAGCAATCAACTTGACCATCTCATGGTTTCTAGCCGCCTATCACCATCAGTTGATTTGTATGAGAATTTGTAAGAGAAACAAATAGCTGTTACAATATATTTTTGTATATGTGTATAGAAAAACTTTTACATTAAATCGTACTTAAAGCCAATGTGCTATGCACTTCAAATGGTCAGCTCACTCTCTATGTGTGCATCTGTGGAGTTTTTCTTTTGATTGAAATAACAAACCGCAGCAACAGAGGTAGCTGTAGCAGCAGCAACAAACAACAACAATGATTGGCATTTCAATAAGAGAGAAAAAAAACAAACGTAATTTGTGCAAAATGTTGTCAAAGGTATTTCAATTTCATTTGCAGCGGAATACAAAAGCAAAAAATATAACACTCGCATACATACAAATCCAAACACACAGCACACAATGCTTGACAAAAAAAGATAATCACGCATCACGTATACGCTGCGTACGACTTGTGCTTAAGCACACAAACACACAGCCAGACAGTCTGACATTCAGACGAACAGGAGACAAAGAGAGTGAGAGTGTGCGAGAGAGAAAGAGAAATAGCGAGAGAAATGATGATATTGTTGCTGCTGGCTGTTGACTGTGAAAACACACGTAACAAAATGATAATAAAATCGTACGAGTTCCTTTGCGTGACATAAGACAAAACGCAAAACGCAATTGTAATTTTTGTCATTTTGGCGGCGACAACGTTTGCCAATAGCCTCGTCATTTGCCATATGTTCACCGTCTTGTTTGGTTTTGTTTATTTCACTGTTGTTTGTTTCTTGTCGTCTGCCAGCCAGGTGACGCATACACAACGTTTTGCCAACAACCACAACAACATACAGCGCAGCCAGCAGAAAAGTGGTTTACATTTAGCGTTAAGGACGCGTTCTGTGTGTGCGTGTGTAATGTGTTTTTGTTTGTCCTCGTTATCTTAAGTCTAGCCAGAAATCTGATTGCTTCTCAAATGTGTTGTGCGACTTTTTGGACTGCAGTTAATTCAAACAAATGAATTGATTGTTTTATTTTATAAGTGCTTTACAGAAATTGCTGAACTTTTAAAGCATATCAAATAACTAATGGAACACAAAATGAATAAAGAGAAAGTCTGATCTTATTATTCCCGGGACCCATTAAAACTTTAAAAAAGAGATTACTGAGTTTTACAAATGTGTGTAATAGTCAAAGTGAAATATCTGTAGATGCAACACGTAAAATATTCTCAATCGGAAACAATCTTTAGCGAGCTTAATATAGCTTCTTGTTTTCTAAAATAACTTAACATCAAAATAATATTCGAAATTTGGTTGTTTTTTGTCACAGAAGCTCAATTTAAGACTTTCAAGAGCGTAACATGAATTTTGCATATAAGTTGGCCTGTTGAAATTCCCGAGTGGCAAAAGCTGTCGCTGTAGAAGTTGATTAAAAACAACGTGTGAACTGGTCGCTTGTTGGTGGTTAAACATTTAATTTGCATTAAAAAAACATGCACATCAAATAACACTTAAATTAATTGTTGTCAGTGCATAAAACATCAGAAAATATCATAAAAAGCAAAAATACATTTTTATGTTATTATTATTATTGTATGAGCTCGCACCTACTAGGGACGGACCCTATATTTTAAGTATGAACAATTTACACAACAAACATGTTGACAGTTGACACTTGATGCACAAATGTGTCAACACATTCTACAGCAACTACAACAACAGCAACTATAACTACAACAACAGCAACTATAACAGCAACAAACAAGTTGCAATTGCGAGTGCATTAACCGTTTTATGATGCGTTTTTGTATACGGATAGATGTGACATTCTTTAATTAAATGCTGACAGCGCAAAGCGTGCAAATACAACTTGTGAACAATAGCAGAGGGGAGATTTGTAAGGAGCTAGGAAAAAGTTACCAAGCCTGAAAACAAGAAAAAGCAGATAAAATGGTCATAGCTCTCAAAGTAAGTAAGTCTTCAAAGTAAGAAAATGCTCACGTTCTGCTCATTAGCATGTCATAGCAGACTGTAGTGGGCGCAGGGAAGAGAAGTAAAATATGAAGTTATGTTAGGCTATGTTAGGAAAGTTGAGTTAAGCCCAACTCCCGCCACACTGTGCTATAGACATTTGCTAATTAGCGCAAAAACAACAACTCCAGCACTCTCTCTATCTCTCTTCAGTTACAGGCTACAGCTGTAACAACAAATTAAAGCACTTGTATTTAAGATGAATATGAGCTGACCGGCGGAAGGCGGGGCAAGGAGGATGCGTGGCAGGAGACTGCTCAAATGTTAGTTAATTGAATTGAACTGCCCTCAAGGAGCAACTGCAGGTCAGCAGTCATTAGTCATCATCATGTAACAGCAAGCTGTACATTTACTTGAGTAAGTGTGTGTGGGTGAGTGTTTATATATTTACACAGAAAACTTTTAATGCATGAATTTAGGTTTTGTTGCCTTAACAAGCTTGTTATCATAATTTCAACAAAGACACAAAATGATATCAAAGTAAACTATTTTCTTATAAAAAAGGTTGCTTTTGATGTATATTTATTTGACGAAGTTCATTGATGATATTGAATGAAAACATATATAAATGTCTTTTGGGCAAAAGTTAATTTATTTTAATTGTTAATTGACCAAGCAATTTTATGCTCAATTCCTTACGGCAACGTTATTTAGGGCCTGAAGGCAACATAAATTAGTTGTTTGTACATAGTTCATCCATCAATACACTCAATCTTGCTTGAGCAATTAAATTTACTGCATTGAATAATTGTTAATCGTGGTGTCATTGAATTCCTGGAAAATGCAATATTGAAATGTATATTAGACCTGGCGTAGCTTATATGGGGTTTTTTATTTTTTGGAATTTTGAATGCGGGTAGTGATGAAAATATGCGATTTGATATCAAAATTGATGTAGCAAATTTTCAGGCTGATCGGATGGTGCCAACCCGTGCCATAATGAGGTCAAAGGTCAAAAATTTGAAAAACCACCAAAAACTCTTTTTTTGCATTTTATAAATTTTTTAAATTAGAAATACTATAAATAAAACTACTATAAATTAGAACATCATTTAAAACAAAAATATTTGTAGAAAATAAAAAATCCTAACAATATTTGTATCAACAACTTGTAGGCGTTCGTTTGGTTTTTAATCTTTATGTTTATTCAGGTCTTTATAATTTAGTATTAGCACGATCAACCTGTGCTATTGCTTGTAGAAAACGAACTGGCATCCCAGTTTACAGCTTAATGCTAATTTACATAACTCTGCTACAGCTTAAAGCCTAGTTGCACTTAACAGCTATGTATCGATATTTTAATGTTACAGTGTAATGCATAGTTGCACTTAACAGCTATGTATCGATCTAGGTATTGATCAGAACATATGTGTATACCTCCTACTACAAACTGTTATTGAAAAAAACGGTAAAATTTTTTGTTCCTATGCTTTGAGCTGTTTACAATTGGATATTTGTCTAAAAGTACCGTTTTTCCAGTTCTGCTACTAAGCATATAGCACTGCTGTTGATACGAATAAGTAAAGTTGTTTCATTGCAAATTTGAATATTGTTGAGAAAGGTTAAGCTTATTGTAAAAAAAATAGTTTGTTAATTTTCTTAATTAAATGGCACAGAAGACAAATTCATCGTTGAAAGGACTTCGATCTGCCGACACAAATGTGTACTTGATTGGTAAATGTGAACCCAAAATAGTTGGTGCGAAATTGCCATCAAAACAGCAAGTGCTTCAGTATTTTTTTATAATATACGTTGTGAAAATAAAACAATTAAAGAAAGTGCCAGATTGGTGTTGGATGAAATATTGCCTTTTGGGAAAAAGCTGGAATCCCAACGCCAGATCGAAGAACATGTGCTGCAAAAGTCATAAAACTTTATGAAGAGGGAGAACAGTCCAAAAAGTGCGCAAATCTCCGTTCCCAATTCATTGCAAAAAGAAAATGACGTTAAGGAGAATTTAAACAATTTATTTGACATTGCCCACGTTGACGCCCTCAAGCTTATAAGTATACAGGAAGATAGAGACTTCTTAACGAAGCAGCGAGAAAATGGGCGTGTTGGTAGCATGACTTGTGTCGCTCAAAATGTCACAAATAAAGAAAAAGAAAGACACAAAGATTGGAAGATGAAAAACGTCGAAAAGAAAATTATGAAAAGAAAATGGCACTTCAGGTAATTATTATGTAGTATGTATTTGGACACACAGTGGCTATATTTTTTGTGCACTTAATTTCATGTACAGACTTGGCTATGGAACATGTTGAATTTGAGAGTGATGAATCGGGAGATGTGATATGCAGGCGATGGATGTAAACCAGAATGATAACATTCCCAGTTGCTCCAATAAGCCGATTCGAAAACGTGGAAAGAAGAATTTTATAGACGACAGAATGCTTGCTTGTATGGATGCTGGAAATATATCATCTCCATTAGCTATACATTTCATCAGTGCAACTGCCAAAACGTTGGGTCACAATATTGAAGATCTTGTTCTGAATTGCTCGAGTTTGCGTGAACAACGTAAAATATATCGTCGTCGCCATGGCAAAGAAATTATTGGAAATTTTAAGGTAAATATTTTTAGTTTAGCCAAGATATAAGTTTTGTAGACGCTTGTATTCTTTTTATTTTAATATCTGTTGCAGTTAATGCGTACTCAACTGCTCGCTTTTATTACCGAATACAAACTAGACTGTACATTGCTCGTTTAGTGTTATAATAGCTTCTTCTGTTAAATTACATTATCGTGCAGTGTTACTCTTAACAGCTATGATCGATACCTTACTTAAAATATCTACTCGATAGGATCGTTTAAACAGCTGAGCTGAAGGCAGTAGCCTACTACAACTCGGCCATCCTGACACTTGGATCTCCTGATCCCAAGCAGTAACAATATTTCAATATCTTTTTGTTTTCTTATTAATTAAAATAATTTAACCTAGATGGCTTATAATTATGATATAACAAAGACTTAAATTACTGTTCAGTTTATTTACAAATTGCACTTATGTACTAGTTATATTTATAAATTTCATCGCATTTTTCTCTTTACCCAATGTCGAATGTTCTGAATACTCCACACACCTTGATACGGATTGCGCCCAATCTGAAAACCTTCTACATCCTTAATTAAAAACCTATCATTCTTTAACACCTTATCAATGACGTAGGGCCCCTTATTTCTTGGTATTAACTTCTTGGATACTCCAACCGTACTATCGAAATTCTTAACCATAATAAAATCACCCACCTTATAATTGCCTGGTTTCTTCTTGCTCTTATCATAATATTTCTCATTCGTACACTGTGCTTTTTTCTGATTTTCTTCAGCTTCTTTTCTAATCTCTTTCAAATTTCTACCTTTACCTGGACTATCTTCTTCCAACCGTTCCCTCAATTCATCCACAATTTCTCCTTTCTGCTCTACTCCAAACAACATTATACTTGGACAACGCTTAATGCTCCGATTAATCGTATTGTTTATTGTATATTCCACCCGCTGTATTGTAGAATCCCAATGAATACCCTTTTCTACATCTGTTAATTTTGCAATCATCGGTCCTAACGTCCTATTTATCCTCTCTACTTGTCCATTCGCCTGCGGCGATCCCGTTGCTATTTTCATGTGCTTAACATTACACTCCTTTAAGAACATCTCGAATTCATTTGACGTATAACAACTACCTCTATCAGATATTATGCATTTGGGTCTGCTGTACGCTCTAAAATAGTCTTCTAGTGATTTAATTACCTCTTTTGTTGATGTGGATTTTGTTGTATACAACCTGACAAACTTTGTAAACCCATCCACAATCACTAAAATATGTTTATTTGTTCTTCCTGCCGCTACTGGTCCATAATGATCAATATGTAAAAGCTCAAATGGTCTATCGCCCTTGGGTATACTCTTCAGAAATCCTTCCTGTTTTCCTGATCTAGGCGAAAACGCTACACATTTTAAACAATTTTCAATGTGATTGGTACTTTTCTCCTTCATGTTTGCAAACCAATAACTCTTCATAATACTATCAACCATTTTATCCCTCCCTATATGCCCAAGCTCATTGTGGTATTTATGCATTACATTTTCTTCCATATCTTCAGGCACATAAAACAACAATCTATTATCCGCCGACTTTCTATACACGATGCCATTCCTCATTTCAAAATATTTATGTTCGTTCTTCTCTAATAATTTTTTAATATTTATTATCTTTGGATCCTTCGCTTGACATATAACTAAATTATCTTCGAAACTATTTGTTTCAATTATCAAAACATTTGTACTACGGCTCAATGCATCTACATGCTTCATTTTATCTCCAGCTCTATGAACTAATTCATATTCATAATTTTGCAATTCTAATGCCCACCGCGCAATTCTAGGATTTAACTCCACTTTGTTAAGCGTTAATGCCAGTGAGTTACAATCAGTGATAATCTTAAACTTTCTTCCTTGCAAATAAATCCTAAACCTACGCAACGCATATATAATCGCTAACGCTTCAAGCTCAAAACTATGATACTTTGCCTCAGCCTCAGTCGTTCTTTTCGAAAAATAAAATATAGGATGCATCTTCCCATCTTTTTCTTTTGCATCAAAACTGCGCCATACCCAACTGCACTAGCGTCACAATGTAACTCGACTTCATCTCTATGATCATAAATCGCTATTACTGGTGATTGCATAAGTTTTTTCTTCATAATATTAAAACACTCTAGCTCGTTTTCTCCAAACACAAATGATTTATCTTTCTTTAATAAATCATACAGCGGCTTTGCAATTACTGAAAAATCTTTAATGAATCTTCTAAAATATGAGCACAATCCTAAAAATCTTTGCACCGTTTGTGTTTTATCCGGTATAGGAAAATTCTCCACTGCTTCTAACCCCTTATTGTCCGCTCTAATTCCTTCTTTCGTAATTAGAAAACCTAAATATTTAATACTATTTTGCATAAATTCACACTTGTCAAGTCGTAGCTCTAACTTATTTTGAACCAATCTTTTAAACACCTCCTTCAATATCCTTAAATGCTCTTCTATATCCGTACTTGCTACCATTATGTCGTCCATGTACACTATCACCTTATCTTCTCTTATTAAATCCGCGAATATTTTATTCACAAATCTTTGAAAGACTGCCGGTGCATTTTTTAGCCCCATTGGCATTCTCGTAAACTCAAATTGTCCCAACGGTGTGACAAATGACGTGTACTTAATTGATTCTGCATTTACACGCACGTGAAAATATCCGTTTTTTAGATCAAGTTTCGAAAACACCGTTTTGTTCACTAACTTGTCTAGTAAATCGTCTATTAATGGCAATGGATAGTTATCCTTCACTAATATTTTATTCAACTTCCTGTAATCAATACATAACCGTAAATCACCAGTTTTCTTTTTCACTAATACAATAGGCGAAGCATACTCAGAATCACTTGGTCGTATAATTCCTCCCTCTAAATACTCATCTATTAACTTTTGTAATTTTTCTTTCTCGGTATACGATAGTCTTCTAGGTGCACAACTAAATGCTTTCGAATTTTCCACACATAATTTCATTTCACAATTCACTAACGGTTCCTTGGGCCTTTCTGCCCTCAAATACGTTCTCTCAAATATCTTATCAAACTTCCATCTAGTTTGATGGCTGACATCTTTCCCACAAATATATTCGACTCCTTCATTTACTACATTTATATTTAACATATCTCTATCAAAACTTTCTTCTAAATCAGCAGCATCCTTAATCACCGCGTTGCACATAATTAATTTATTTTCTAAATTCTCATTCATTATCTCATTATCCTCAACTGACACACTACTCATAACTAAATCTTTATCTAAACCTTTATTCATAACTCCAGTATCCTTAACTAACGCACTACCTATATCCAAATCCTTATCTAATTCCACATCTTCAGTCTCTTTAACTAACACACTATTCATAACTAAATCTTTATCTGAACCTTTATTAATAATACCAACATTATTTTTATTGCATTGCGTCACTTGCTTAATTTTTCTGTTTTTTCGTTTGATGCTTTTTCCATTATGTTTTTCTACCGCAACCGCATCAAGAACAGCTGGATTAATGCTCAGACCACACGCTTTCATAAAATCGCGGCCCACAATAACATTATGACTCATAGACTCTTCCGCCACGACAATTAAATCAAAATGTATTTTTATTGAATTTTTGAAAACAAAACATATAACTTTTCCATACACTTCAAGTTGGCTTCTATTTAGGCCGTAGTATGATTTATCTACTGGATACAACATAATATTTTCAGGAATATATGAAATTTTAATAAGAGATATCGCGCTACCCGAATCTATGAGACATTCTGTAATCAAAAACAATTTAGGATGTGTCTTAAAAAATATTTTAAAATACCTTACATAATTGTTTTTCTCATCTCTACTCTGTACTGGACACTGTGCAATGTAGTGCCCCATTTCACCACATTTGTAGCAGGATCCTGGTTCACGCCTTGGCTTGCGACAGTCTCTTGCCCAGTGCCCTTTAATGTTACAGTTGTAGCATCTCATAACATCCTTCTCCTTATGCTGATTCGCTGCAACCTTGTCATTCTCCTTCACCATGTTTTTGCCCGGCAATGTGATTTTTGAAAACGCCTTTAGCATTTTCTCTGGATTTGCAAAACACTGTATACGTGCTTGGTCTCTCATACCCTTATCCGGAATCCCTTCGATCAACTGCTCCAGCAATTCTTCCTCATCAATGCTAATCTTCTGCGCCAGTGCAATTTTGTCTTCAAAATACGAAACAAAGTTTTCGTTACACTGCCACATACGCTCCTGAAAGATTTTCCGCATCTCAGATTTCTTCTCGTTGCTTCCAAACACCATTATTAGCTGCTCGCACAGTTCAGCAACCGGCTGCAACATGCGCGACGGGTTTGATTGCAACCAACGCTGTGCATTTCCTTTCAACTTCATAATTAATAACATGCGCACACTTTCGTCGTCTAAATCATAAATTTGCGCAATGTTTTTAAGTTGCACAACCCAAGTCTGCACGCTTCCATTTCCATCAAACTCCAGCATCGATTCTTTTGCCAACGCTAACAAATTAGCCGAAAATTTCTTCAGCTGAACTGCTTCTTTATTTGCGCTTTTTCCACATCTGTGTTGCCAGCGCTGCCATCCTCTTTTAAACTGCTTCCACCACCACTTTCAAACTGCTTGCAGCTAGCGCCCTCTGTAGCATCGTTGCCAGCGCCATCTGCCGTGTTACGATCACAGCTGATTACAACGCTGCCATTCTCGTCATTAGCGTTGCCACTGTCTGTGTTCGCAGCGTTGCCAATGACGACGCCGCTTGTGCCGCCAAAACTTGTGATGTTCGCGCTAATTTGCTGCTGCAACTCGCTGATGATTTTTTTATTTGCACTATTCTCTTGTTGTAGTTGTTCAATAACTCGCATTAATGCACTCTCATCATGCTGCTGAATCGCTCCATTTTCCCTCTCCGCGCCGTCCTGCATTTCTTCCACCTCGCCGCCGCTGGTGCCGCCGTCATCAACATCGCCGCCACTGCTCGCATCGTCCCGGTTTTCTACTACCGACAAATTTAAAGGCCCATCGGCTGCGTTTTCAAGTTGTTCGTCTGATCCCAACTCCGGTGCATTTCCCCGTAATTCAGGCGAAACATCATTTATTCGCGCTATCAACTCCGCTTTAGTGCCTGCTGTTGGTAATTTTAATGCCGCCAGCCACTTCTTAAGCTGCACCACTTTAAAGTTCTGTATATTGATTTCACTCATTGCGACAAGTTCATCCCACTTCTGATTTGTAGACGCTTGTATTCTTTTTATTTTAATATCTGTTGCAGTTAATGCGTACTCAACTGCTCGCTTTTATTACCGAATACAAACTAGACTGTACATTGCTCGTTTAGTGTTATAATAGCTTCTTCTGTTAAATTACATTATCGTGCAGTGTTACTCTTAACAGCTATGATCGATACCTTACTTAAAATATCTACTCGATAGGATCGTTTAAACAGCTGAGCTGAAGGCAGTAGCCTACTACAGTTTTTCTTTGAACTTAAGTTTTTTAGATCCCTGAAACATTTGTTTTGCATTGGGACGGAAAGCTACTTCCCGCAAAAGATAAAGTAGATCGCTTGGCTATTGCGCTCACGTCAGAGAACGTTGAAAAATTGATAGCTATCCCCATAATTGAAGATGGAACTGGTGCTGCAGTCACTCAATCAGTTTACGACTATTTGCTAAAAATGAATATGCTGAATTCGTTAGAAATGATATGTTTTGATACAACTGCTGCAAATACAGGTCCTCATAGTGGTGCTGGAACTTTATTGGAACGCAAACTGGAGCGAAGCTTATTGTGGTTACCATGTCGCCACCATATTGCAGAAATTTTCTTAAGAGCTGTATTTGAGATAAATTTCGGAAAATCAAGTGGCCCAGAGGTGGGGATTTTTGAACGTTTTGCACGGGAATGGAGTACAGTTAATTCAAAGGGATACAGCACTTGTATGCAGGATGAACAAGTTTTGAGTGTCATATCTGTCGAGGAACGCGGAACAAGTATACACTTTTGTCTTGAATATTTAGCGAAAGTCCACATTCGGCATGATTATAGAGAACTCCTACAACTTGCAATTATTTTTCTTGGTGGTAGCATTCCTGATTACACATTTCGTGCACCTGGAGCGACGTCTCATGCAAGATTCATGTCCAAGGCCATCTATTGCCTAAAAATTTATATTTTTCACGCTCACTTTCAAATTTCTGCGAATCAGTTAAATGGAATTCGTAATATGTGCATTTTCTTAGTAAGTCTGTATATTCCATACTGGTTCAGAACCACAAGTGCAGTTGAAGCGCCAAATAGAGATATGCAACTGATAAAGGGGATTATCGGCTATTTTGATAAAAAGTATCTACAGTGCTATTGGAAAAATTCGTAACCATCTTTGGTATTTATCTGAGGAAGCAGTTGCACTTGCATTTTTTGATCCACATGTAAACTCAAAAATAAAGGAAAAGATGGTTTTAGAGTTACAAATAGAGTCCGATAGAAAAATCATATCGGTGATGATGATGATGATGATATTTTACCTTCTAAAAAGTGTGTGCAAGCGTTGATGAATTGCAATTATTTACATCCAAGGATTTAAGCTCTTTTG
This sequence comes from Scaptomyza pallida, assembly GCA_018152965.1. Classification (NCBI taxonomy): domain Eukaryota; kingdom Metazoa; phylum Arthropoda; class Insecta; order Diptera; family Drosophilidae; genus Scaptomyza; species Scaptomyza pallida. The sequence goes on along the minus strand of JAECXP010000005.1, from coordinate 4,361,201 downwards.
TAACTACCAAAACAAAAATTTTTTTCTCTCGTTTGGAAATTTCTATGGATTTCTTACGTTTTGATCCGTCAAATTGGCCTAATAGTGAAGCATTTTGTAAAGGGGAACAGATCGTCAAATGCATTACTGTTGTGAATGATGCCGCCGAAAGAAAAGTCAAACTAATAACTGACTTTAACAGATGCTTAACACACAACGAAGACGATAAACAGTACTTGCTACACATTGTTAAGGGCTACCGGAAGGATTTCCCAGCCTATACAAAATCTTCATTGATGTAAAATAAAAAATAATAAGCCTATTAAATAAAAATTAAAGACAAAACATTATATTAATAGTATTTCTTATTAAAAAAAAATTTTAAATGGAAAAAAAGAGTAATTTGGTTGTTTTTCAAAATTTTGACCTTTGACCTCATTATGGCACGGGTTGGCACCATCCGATCAGCCTGAAAATTTGCTACATCAATTTTGGTATCATATCGCATATTTTCATCGCTACCCACAATCAAGTTTCAAAAAAAGTTTTTACGCCAGGTCTAATGTATATTGATAATTTGTCATTGAAACGAAAGCAATTAAATATTTGTTCTGAGTACCTGTTATTGATATATGAATTTCTTTATAACCATTTGGTAAAAAGGGTCCAACACCTTTGATTTTTGATATTAATGCTAACACTCTAAATGCAAATACAGCAATATGCTTTTAAGATTATAATAACATTTCAACTTAATATAAGCATGTGTAATTTTTTACATTTTAATAAATTTAGTTTGAATTTAGGTATGAACTATATTGATTTTCTGTGGTCCAATATGTAAGCAGATAAGTTCTTTATGATTTAAAATGGTCTCAGTTTTTTGTTACCGTGTAGATGTTCATGAGCTTCCAGAGGTCCCTTGAGGTATCTGCATTTTGGGCGTATTCTGCATGCTTTGAAGCTCTGTTTCAGTGTTTGTTATGCGTTAAAATTACAATTAAGCAATTTCTCACCTGTTAACAAAGCTACGCACTTACACACAGACTAGCACAAACATACCTTACATACACATACACATACACAAGGGCAGACAGAGAGCTAATGCTAAATGCAGACAACTGACCAAGAGTTGTTGTTATTCTAGTTGTTGGTGTTCTGGAACAGAAGCAAAATCAAGCAGCCATAACAATGCCTAATGACTTAATGAAACCAGGTAGAGTAGGCAGCCATAGTCGCTGGCACGGCAAGTGTCAAGGATTTGTCAGGCATGCGGGCTCACAGCGCAGCACAGCGCAGCGCATTAACTTAATGCCCAAGCCAAAGACACGACATAAAGCGAGGCAAGGCCCAAAGCCAAAACACCAGGCCCACAACACCAGAGCGGGGGCATGCCGACGATCTTGTGGCAAACAATGGCCAAACTACTAAAAGCACTTCTGCGGCCAAACACGAATAGCTAAGCATAGGAGTGAAAGCGTAGCCACAGGATACAGGACACACAACACAGGACATAGGACTCAGGACATACAAAGCCAACAGCAACAACAACAACAACAACAACAACAGCGGTGCCTGCACACACATAAGTTTGTCATAAAGCAAAAACCAAGCTGAAGCTGCTACGAAAAATGCTAATGTGTGTGTTGTTGTTGTTGGCGTTGGCGTTGCTCTTACTGTTGTGGTCGCCTTCGTCCTTGGCTGCTGATTATGGGCAACAACAGGTTCGCGTTGCGTGTAATGAGGATGCCCTTGAAATACAATATGCCTGCATAAATTACACTCAACACGCAGCGACAGTCAAAAGGTGAGCCCAGGTGTCAGGCCAGCAAGTGTTGAAGTATCATTCGCCCCTCATTGAGGTCCATTCTCTCTCAATACATATGCATACATACATATAGATTTATGTATGTATGCACAAAGCTGAAGCATATCAATTGGGTTTCCAACTGGCACGTAATAAATTGAAACAACAAATTCATAAAAATTATATGGGTAAATAATATATGCGGGAGTTTGTGAAAGAAGTCCAAGTGATCAAGTTACTTTAATTGACGTACCAATTATAATTAATTAATAAATAAATAAAACTGTATTTCGTTGAATAATTTAAACTATTTGACTTTCTTGTGCTGGGTGGTAAGTAATTGCGATTCCTGTTATGAAAAGAAAGAAAAAACCATTGATTCATCCAGAGAATTACCTTTTTTTATATTTAGGAATAACACTTAAAAATACATTTGTAATTGATATGTTTATTTTTATTTAAAAACAGGGAATAACATTATTTACTTTCACATTTTTGTTTTGAATACTTGATAAGCTTGGCAAATTTAGTAATTTTTTAGATGACAGACGACACCTTATCCATCAAAGGTAAGCTAATACACATCATCTCTTCGGCAGACGGCTGTCGAGTTCTGTTCACTCAAGTGAATAATTCTTTTTCAAATTCAGTACAATGTATATGTATATATATATATGTATATATATAAACAAGACTCCGACAAATTGTACGAAAAGAGAAACAATTTAATCAACGCACAATGTGACAACAACAAACACATGAAAGGTATCCATTTAAAAATGCTTAACAAGGACGCACACACATATAAGCATACACACACACACACACACACACACACACACACACGATTTGCTCGCATATAGCACATAGTCAATGTCATCTGATATTCTTCAGCAAGTTAGTATTAAGAATATTTTCTTCTCTCTTCACAATGCTCGTTTTTCAATAACATGAAAGTTTGCTGCTTGTTTCATGGCAAATTCTAGGAACAATTTTATACACACACACAGACACAAAATACGCATTTATAAGACATATAAGAATGCCAGTCTGTGTGAGGGTTTGTGTATATGTGTCTATATGTGCTTGTGGCGTTGATGTGCGAAACACCTGCGCGTTGTCGTAAGCACCTTACTTTATACGCAGCGTGAACTTCAACGACCGCAACAAAAAACAACTTGAAGCACGCACTGCAGCGATGTCTGAGCTAAGAGATAGTCTGCAAATCGGTACTTAAATATTAAAATTATTATTATTTTGCTAGTGGGTCTCGTCCACTTTTTTATTCGCTTTCTTCTTAATCCCCATGGACACAAAATAAATGCTGACATGTTTACAAAAACCACGAAACTTTAAAGAAGACCATTTGGTTATGTGATTTAATAAAAGTTTGTCATGATTTTACATTTACACAAACAGTATTCTTCTTACAACCAAGTTACAGGGTATTCAGACAAAAGCAAAGACGCTGACATCAAACTTAGCTGAGATGGTAGCTCATTTTATTGATACGCTCTACGCACACATCAAGGGTTTATGTTGGCAACATGTCCTTGCACAGGTTGCTGTGCATCCCTGTTGCTAGCACACACACATACGCATTTTATTTTCGTGTAACAAATTGAAAAGGCATCAAATGTGCCACCAACTGATAATCAGACTACGCCCCAAAAATATAAAACACCTAACAACACCTGATCTGATGGTGTAATCGAAGCAGCTGCTAAATTAGTTTAAGTTGTGAAAATCTGTGTTTACATTTAATCAACTTCATACCTTACTTCGCAATGAGCTTGCACTTTGCTTGTTAATTTAATCTGCTGAGATATAAGCCACAGAGAATTATATTTTAAAGTATCACAAAAATTGCAAGTATATAACAAACAAGAATTTTTTAATACTCACTTGAGTTGCATTTGTTTTAAAAAATTGCGTAATTTTGTGTCATGGTGTTGTTCTAGTGAGCAACTTTACTGGACAGCTCGCAACATGCAACATTCAGGACTTAACTTGCATCACATGCACTGCACAAATACACACAGCGCACAGTTTATCACTTTATTTAATAAACTCTCGCTGCATGTAGCATTCATTCGTTTGTTCCGGCAACTGATGATTGGCTTCCTCATCACATCTACGCCGTGCACTCTCTGTTGCAAGTAGCTAAATTTACGTTGCGTCTGTTTGTTAAGAAACGAAATGGGTGCAAAGCAGGGGGCCTTCTTCGACTGACGGCCTGGACAAGCGCCAGACGAACAGCAGCAGCAAAAGAAACGTGGACATGGTAATTACTTAAAGCGACGGCAAATTCAAATGGCCGACGGACAGGGAAGGAAGCTCAACAAGCAACCCGCAATGCTCATGAGGATTGTCAACAGCAACAAAACGCTGAAGATGAGAAGCAGGCAGACAGGCATTTGCAGGCAAAGAAACTGTGGGGCACTGGGATATACGTACATGCAGTCAACTGCACAGCTTGACTGCATTGAGGGACTACAATTACGCGCTGACTTGAGATGTGCAGATTATCCTATGTAGGCACTTAACCAAGGGCCAGAGACATACAAAGCTGGAACATGCGACGGAAAGTCAAGCTAAAAAAGGCATTGGGGCAACAACAACAACAGACTTTGCTTCTAGTATGCCGGCACATTCAGCCGACGTCTTACACTTGAAAAGAAGTAAGAGAACTGCTTCAATCATCTACTTTAGAAAGCGAATCCTTAAAAATGTAAGGAAATTTATGTACTTTGGAAACTTTTGAGCTTATAACTTGTTTGGGATGATCAAAATGTATTCTTTATTCTATATACAAACTATAATAAAATTAGTAACGAGAATTTATAGTTTATGAATTGCATTGTAACCAGAACTGAATTTTGATCGTTGCTAAGCTTTTAGTGTGATTTCTCCGAGTGCAGTTGGCTGGATAATAGCGTCAAGAGCAATGCCCCGCACAAGCCAGCTTGCCACCCTTGTCCCTTCTACGGGCGCAGCTTTAAGGCAAACTGCTGGGTTTTGGTGTGCGCCACATGGTGGCGGAAAACATAATAAATAAGCAAGTGTGCAAGCGGAAATATTAAACAGCGACTGGAGATGCAGTCGCCAGCTGGCAACGCATACAACAATAACAAGCTGTTGCAATTGTAAGTGCAGCAAGAGGAATTACAACAACAAATGCCGCAACAACAACAAGCGTGGCAATAAGCTATGAAACTCATTTCATATGTTATGAGTTGTGCCATGACATTTATGCAGCAAATGCACAAGGCGCTGCCTTCTTTTGCCTTCATGCTTCTGCATTTCTTTTTTGTTGATTTTTTTTCGGTTTGCTCTCAACTATAGCATACTTATGTGCGCGCTTGAGTTGATTGCAAAGCTGCCAGGAGCAGAAACACAACTGCCACACGCACACAGAGAGACAGAGAGAGAGAGAGAGAGAGAGAGAGAGAGAGAGAAAAGCAGAGAGGGAGATGAGGTCGGGCGAAAGGTCAGGCAAAGCGGTAGAGTGACAGTCTGACAAACGGAAGTGCTCATTGTTATACTGCCAATGGCCTAAGTCTCAACAAAGAAGAAAAAAATCCACCCATAATTCACCAGCCACATGACGTTGTGTCAACGTTTTGCATCCTTCCGATGAGCGATAAAAGTAAACAAATATCAAAAGAAATTTAAGAGCAAATTGCAGCAACGTATCACATACACTAAAGCGTTTTATTTATTATGCAAAAAAATGTGTGCAAGTATTTAACATAAATCAATAAATCAAAGAAGTAAGAAGACTTTGACAAAAATTTGTTCAAACATCAATTTTAAATAATTAAGAGTCAAAAGTTACGGAATAATGAATGTTCATGGAATGTTCATGGATTGAAAAACAAAAAAAACACAATTATTTGTTATACTTGTTCAACTCAGATGAGTATAATTTTTGGTTTGATATCATGTACTGTAAAAAAGTACGATCACAGTTATATCCAAAAGCAGATTAAATGAAACTCTAAGATATAACTACGTAAAATTCTAAGAGTAAACTGAAGGGCATTAACAAAAAACCCATTGCTCTTTACAGAATTCAGTTTATGCTCCAATTAGTTGCTTCCGTCAACATCTCTAACTCACAGTTTCTAGAGGCACTCGTAGTTTTCTTTTGTTGAACGGAAATCAAAATAATGTTTTCATGCTGATTTATGAATCTATTTACAGTGACCGTTAGACTTTAGACATTGGCTGTTGGCTACTGCCTGCTGGCTTGCCTGTTGGCCGATTTGCATGTGATTCATGCTCTGAAAACCATGAATGATTCCCTTTGTTGTGCCGCCTTCAAAACATGCAAAACTACTCGTTGTTTGAGACGAGGCACAAATAAATAAATGACTTTGGTTTCCAAGTCATGTTGAGTTTATAAGCAATGCTGGATTACAATCTCCCTGCCTGACCGAGCAAATCCTTTATGGGTTTCAATACGTACTTGTAGGGCCACAGCTGGCGGTTTGAGAGCTAGAACAAATTGTTTTTCAGCTTGCCACATTAAGTTGTCAAGTTTTGCCAAAGATTTGCAGCTTATGAAGTGCCAAGGCCTCTTTAGACTGTGCATCCAATATATCCCATCACATTCATTGATTTCTGTTTCCTCTCACTCTTATATTGGTTCGTATACTTAATGCACTGAGCGCTTAGTTCACAATATAAAGCTCAAAAGTGAAATATGATGTAAGAAATATGAAAAAAAATATATAAAAAAAATAATATGTTGTAGTATAAAGAAACAAAATAAAACACTAAGAAGAACTTTAACTATTTGTTATTGCTTTTTCCATCCAAACGCTTCACGCAACAACTACAATACTATTTCAAGTACATGGATCCGCACGTGCTGGGACTTAGGACCCTGGTAGCAGCAGCAGCACCACCACCAATTCCGTTTCCGTTACGTCTACGAGTGGTGTCCATTGCATGAACCCAACAACTACTACCCTCACCACACCCCAAAAAACTGAAAACTGCCTTGCCTTCGGTCGCTTTGAAGTCAGTTTTATTTTTTTTTTTTTTGCAAGCATTGCCATATACACTGGTATTTATGAGTATTTTATTTTGATTCCATCTGTTGTTTATTTGCGCACTTACAAACATACAAACATCTAACGAAGCACCAAAGAGGAGCTTGAGAAAGGTACAGGAGATGAAATAATTGTACCTAAAAAGCAATGTTTATGTTAAAGAAGGGTTAAGTGGAATTTTTGCAACTTAACCGAATTTGTTTTGCCATTCGTTACAGTTGTCACAATGGCACTTAAATTAAACAAAACTTTCAAATTCTTTTATATTAGTTTTAATGATTGCTTGCAAAGGCAACATTTATTTTTAAATATAAATATGATATGTAAACATAGGAATAATTTGTATTGGAATGTAAAATCAATTAAATCGAATTTGAAATATTTTACAAATAAAATCGAACTCCAATTTATGATTATGAGCTTTTAGTTTTGTTATGTAAGTAAATAGTATTTTCCATTGACAACTACGCTTGAATTGTCTTCAACATTTTTGGTACGCGGCTTTATAGAGACAAATGCTGTAAGAATTTTTTTCATTTAGCATGCGCTTTCATGCTGTGCCAACAATACATACTTATAGTTGAAATGGCCAAAAGTTACATAAACAATAGCTGAACAAAAAAAAAGTCATTGCAAAGAAGTAATAATAATGAAATTGCCAGGATTCTTCAGCTGTAGGGCAACGACCAAACTCAAGTTCATTTATTTTTATTGTTTTTGCAGCTTTTGGCGACAATTTATGGCCAGCGAAATATTTATATGTAAGTATTTTTTTGCAGAGTTTGGTCAGTTTATATTCTATTTGATTTTATTTTTTTATTTTTCTTGATCATCTGCTCGCAGTGAAAGTGCTGAACGACAAGAAAAAGTGTACATAAATATGAATGTATGTATATAGTGTATAGAAATAATTTACTTTTCCTTTTCCTCTTGCTGCTTTCTTGAGCGCTGAAGGGACAAGCGCCAACATTCTATCTTATTTTGCACTAAATTTTAACAGGATTTAGCCTCGATGCTCCTTGCTGTCATTGCTAACAAGCTGCAGCCTTCAAGGCCTTACCCGTCCACCCACCGTCACCGCCTCCCTTTCTGTGTCCAGCTGGTCTTGCCTGCCTGCGTCTGGAGGGCCGGAAAGAGGCGGTTGCAAGGGCGTTTGTTCAAGTCGAATGAGTTTTGTCGCAAATCCGCTTACGACGACGCCACAACAACGAAAAATTGTGATGGCAGGCGAGTTGCTTCCGAGTTGAGTTGATGGGAATGTGATGTTAGCCTGGCCCAAATACATGACTCCACGCTTCACACCCTATAGCCTTCTTGGCCTTCTCTAGCCTCAGGGCATTCTTACAGGCACATAAATAAATTTCATAAATCCTTTGCACTTTAACGCTTTGCTTTAACTTGACCAGAAGGAATTGGCCAAAATGTGTGAGTGTGAGTGATTCTTCGGTTACGGTTGGCATTACAGGACCTAGGGCATAAATGAATTGTCAATTATGTGTAAGCACTTTTAAGGCATCAAAATACTTGGAAAAGTCTCGGTTGTGTGTGTTGAATAAATATTTACATGTTTAAAGTTTAGGGACAAATTTCAATTTAAATTCAAAATCTCTTGTCAGTAAATGGTAAATTTATTTACTTATGCTATCAAAGCCAATTTTGTTATGTTCAGAGCATTAAGCGACGCCATAAATATATGTGTTTCTCAAGAACCTTATCAATGTTTGTAGTTTATGGTTTTTTATTTTTCTATTAACGTGCTGAAGATGATCTGTAACAAATGGTCGAGTATCACTAAAATGTACAAAGGGTTTTATTATTAAACTTCGTATAATTGAGCATATATATGGAAACTAAAGTACTTTCGTTGATGACGTATTAATTTTACTGCTTCGCTTTATTTCTCAGTAGAGTTTCTGTTTTAGTCTGTTATGTGCGTGTCATACTCTCTCTTGCTGTGTGTGTGTGCACAAATGGGAAAAGTGAGCAAATCAATCCATTGAGTCGGCTATAAGCTGAAATCAAAGCATTCGGATTCAGTCAACAGGCAGACATTTGACATGCATGTGGCGCTGTCGATTATGTCTCGACGGCATGTGGGGCTCCAGGCACAGGTCGCAACCTGTACAAAGGTCAAAAGCTGTTCGGCCTGTTGAACCTGCCGCCACCTTTTCGACATGTCAACGCCAGCTGGCAACCTCTGAAATTTTGCAAGCATCTTTTGATATTTGAACTTATTTCTTTTTGAATATTTCTTCATTGTATACCCTTGGTTGGATTTATGTTAATTAGCTTACGAAATGTGTTACGTGTAGAACAATTTTCTTTCTTTTTCTTCAAATTCTTATAGCTTTTACTGATATTACAATTTAAAAAAAATATATATCATATTTTAATACAAAATGTTGTATTGACACAAGCCATTGCAAATTTGATACAACTTATGGATTCAAGCACAATATTAACTAACTGGTGACCGCTTTTGTCTCTGTTGCGAAGTGTATTTGGTTTTCGACTCTGGGAATCAGCAATTTTTACGTCTTCCATGCTCTTATGTTCTTTTTTCTCCTGCTTGTTGGCCTACCTTTTGGCGCTGTAGCCATGTGCTCAGTGGAATGAATTTTACATGGCGCTTAACATTGACTCTTGAAGTTGATTTGCTGCAAATGAGCGCTGATGTTGCTGCCGCACTTTGTTGCAGTCTGCACAGCGCATGCTGCTAAAAGTCGCTTGACAGTTGCCAGACTCACAGATGTTCATACCCAAAAACGGAAGGACTTTCGAGGTTCGGAGGTGAGTTTGGATTTGGTTTGTGTGCTCAGTGTTGCATACAAAAGTATTTCGTGTGGAGTCTGTTGCTTGCCTTGCCTTGCCGCACGCTCGAATAATTTAATACTCTACATGCCATTGCCGTGCTGCAAGCTCCAACTTGTTCCAACAGTCAGACCAAAAGCAAGTAGATTCATTGGCCCAAATGTCTACATACACATATCTATATAAATGTGTGTATGTGTGTGTGAGTGTGTGCACATTTGGCATGCACTGTGTGTTGCCATTTGACTGCAATTTAATGCTCTCTCAAAAGCAGCTTCTTGCCATTTTGTTGCTGCTACTGCTTTATGTTTGCAAAATGACAAATCACATTTATTTATTTTGTACCAGCACATATACATACATATGTACACATATAGTGTATGTATTTATAATGCCAACTGTCTGACTAGAGTTAAGTCACCTTCAGTTCAGTAATAGGACTTCGAATCCGTCGAGTTAAAGGCTATGCGAATGATTATTTTGACACGTGACTCAATGATTCGAGCATTAAACAAGTTTATTCTCAGTTGTGAAATCGATTTGTTATGCAACAGCTGCCAAGCAACCATTTGATAAGCTTGAGCGACTATTTGACAATACCATTTAAATGCTGAAACATACTACATATAGTATCACTTTCTCCGCTGCTGCAGATTATATGCACACAATAATGTTGAAAATGTTTATTTTTTGAAATGTTTTTCATTACGGAAAAGCTTTTTATATAGCACATTAAATGGAATAGAGCGAAAAAAAAACTTTCGCCACATGAATATCTAAAATTGCAACAGATATTATTGCATTGTGTCTTTAATTGATCATACTTTGTGCCAAATTTTTGAAGCTTATACTCCGACATTCGATAAGTGATTCTCATGCTAAACCTAAGTAAAACAGAAAGACGATGGCGGTCAAAAACTCAACTGCAAATGTTGTTGTCCGAAGGAAGCCAACAAATTTGGCGCTTAAAGCAATGCATCTAATTAACTGAAATGGTGGGGAAGCAAAATGGGAAAGGAATATTCTGCAAAAAGCAGCTCTGTTGATAAATGTGAAACTAGATAATTTTAATGACCGATTGGCGTAGAAGTATTTTTAGCGAAAAGTTTAATTAAGGCAACGCGCCCTAATGACAACTAATGGTGTTCGAGGTGCGCCAAAAAAACCAACAACTTCAACACATAAGCCAAAAAACCTGAAATATTAGTTGTTAACATGTACGGCGGTAAAGTTATGTGTAGGAAGGGGTGCCGTGTTGTGTGTTTGTTTGGAGGTCAAGAGAAAAGACAAAGAACATGATCAATTTTCATTTATGTGCTGCCTTCAACATAAGCGCCGCCAAAAAAAAAAGACAGAGGAATACAAAAAAATAAAAACAAAATGTGGCAACATCTCGTGGCAACAGCAACAGCAGCTCAACTCAATCAAGTTAATGGCGACCAAATGGGTTTTTGATGCGCTTCGCGCGCTTCTCTCCAGTCAAGTGCCTTCATAAAAAATGATTGCTATGCGGGGCCAGGAAAAACAGTTTCAGCTTTCATTCAGTGTTTGGGCTGAGTATCAGTTTGAAGCGTTTGGCCTAATGAAGAAGCGGTGGACATTTAATGTGTGCCACTGAGGTATAAAAAGTAAATAAGCTGGCTTAGTCCATACAGCTCGAATAGCTGTACAAAGATGACGGGCATGGGCGTGGCTTGCCAACTTTCTTATTGACAATTTGAGCATTTGTGCGTTAAATTCTTATGACGCATAATGCTCCCAGCTGTTTTCCTCATCCTCTTTTGTTCTCCTTCCCAGTTGACCCATAGTTAATAATACGGCACTTCATAAAGCCTCAACTTTGAGGTGTGTCGGACATGCGGCTTAATATTGCCGTATATTCACATTCCCTCTTCATCTCCTGCTTTTCATTCTTCTCGACTTTTTCCCTTTTAATATTCGATTTGCTACGCTTGCGAAACTGGCTGTGGCTGGCTTTACCCGCAAACGTCTAATCAAATTAATGGAATATTTTTTCTCTCTTTATTTGTAGGGGAAAATCTTGCATTATATTGCTTTCTCGATAAACTCTCTTGTCGGAGTATGACAACGTTCTAGCGCATTAAAAGCTGAAAAAACCTCAATTGAAAATGCAAATTCAATGTAGTTTGATTGTCAGTGCTTATTTAAACTATATTAGTTAAAGTAATGGTGTGCTCATTCGTTTAAGAAAACTATACTTTATGATGTCACAAAAAAATTTAAACCCTTGCGACGTTAATAAAGAATAAAAAAGCTTAATGAAGACTATAGAATGTCGTGACTAAGTATAAAGTAAATAATTTTTTTTTTTAAATTTATTGCCTTTCCCAGCAATATAATTCTTAGATTCAAATCGAGCAAATTGTTTTGATAAATAGAACCCATATAGTGCTAGTTTGACAAGTTATACCAAATATTGGCGTTGTAACAACTTTTTGTGCGCCAAATCAATGGTTGTGAAAAAGTATTTTGCAGTGTTAGCTTGACAGGACAGCATGAAGATGATAAAAAAAGTGTATTACTTTTCTTTTTATCCCTTATATCTATTATAAATAAAGAAAAACATAACTAGATTTTTTAACAGAATTTTCCATTTGAACTAAGTAGCTCTTGAAGAATTTTAAAATTTTAACAAAAGCATGAAATTTCTTGTATATATTTGTAGGCAAAAAGTATTGTAGAACGCAAGTCGAATACAGTTTTTCCGAAAGTAATTTCCCTATTCTTGCACATTGAATGCAGTTTTATTCACAAAAATATACAGTGGGAAACTAAAATCTTGATTAAGTATGCGTTTTACAGATAAGAAATTTGTGTGAGCCGCATGACGAATCTATTTAACTTTATGCCAAGCTTTTAGTTCTCTTTGTTTCATCGATTTTATTCGTTGTGCTCGTTCGTGTGTTTCATGTTCGTGTTCCAGTTACGGAAGTGTATCAAATTAGCCGGCGCAGCTGTTGCCATGATTTTTTTTGTTCGAAGTTATTGTCTGTTGGCGCTTTTATCGTGCTGCATGTTTGATCGCCTCGCGCCATGTTTTTGCTTGTTTGCCTCTCTTCTTTTTGCCGTTGTTTGCCGCTAGTGCGGAACCGCTTTTAATAAACCGACTGCCGCATAGGAAATTATTCTGTTAACTCTGTCCGTGGCAGAATGCGTTTCGATTGCAAATAACTGATTCAGAAGTTTTTGCTCCGCCTTTTTCCGGCTATGCATGTTTGCTCTTTGCTTCCAGCTGGCCAAATCGTTCGTTTTATTAAAATTCAATTACATTTCCCCGAACGTGTTGAAGCAATCCGCTTAACATTTACCGCAAGTAAAGAGATTGTAATTAATTGCATAATCACTTAAACAAAACCGCAAATCCCTCATGCCTCCCCACACCCTGTTTGTAAACGAAACGCTAAGAAACAATCAAAATTCCAAAAGTCAGTGGCGGCCTCATCCCCCGCGTCGCCACCCGCAAGCGCGACGACAATTGTACAAGTGTTTTTAATATTTAATTGCTTTTTAAATGAGTCCAGACATTTAATTTCATTTGATGATGTAAACGTTACTTAGAGCACGTCCAGCAGCTGGGTCCTCAACGCTCGAATCCACGAATCCGGCAACTTGCTGGCAACTTGGCAAATTATTCAAAGCGTCCTCGTGGACCGTGGCCAAGCCGGCAGCAACAATGGCAGCTGTGGCAACTGCAAAGGCAGCAACGGCCAACAGAGAGCTTCCAGCAATGGCCCAAGTGGCAATTTATCAATTAAAATCGTGCTTAACTACACGAGCAACAAAGACAGTTAGCAACAAATTTAACACAAAGAATGAAGAAGGCATTGAAATTATTTGTCGAAACCTAAAGTTGAACACGAAATACTCTAGCAAGGATGTGAACAAATGAATTTTATAAGTAAGTATCTTTTTGTGTGCTCAATCATTTCTTGCTTGTGTCCTAGTGTTAATATAGCCCTAGTTCATATGAAAAACATAACTCTTCTCAAAGAGTACATAAAAATTAAAAATTTAAAACACAACAACATTGTGTGGTAAGTGTTACTGAGTTCAGTCTGCCTGCCACTATTGTCATTCTCAGTTTTTGCTAATTTCACAGCTTCTCAGTTAATATTTGCAGCTGCGGAGTTTGCAGTGGTGTGGGTTTCGCCAAACAGCTGAACTTCTAAGATGTGACATCAACCGCACCACCCTGTGGTGCAAGGTGGAAACTTGTTTTAGTTGTTGCATTAGCTGTCCCGTTTCTCTGAAGCTGGCAGCATCAAGTGGCAATTTAATTAAAGCTCAATCGCAAGCTGCATAAATCTTGCAACTCAATAAGATGCGAATCTTTTGTGGTGACACAAAATAGCAAACAGCTTCACCCGGACATTACATTAAATACTTAATCAGCTACAGATGCCACAAACTTCGGATTGTTTCGAAAAGGGCTCTTGGGGTTAGCTCTAATTAAATAAGTTCTTAAGACAGAGATCATTGAATAAAAGATAACAGGTTTAATTTTTGACTCAAGTTCATAATGGGTTGTCTTTTGAAGTATGTGGCATAGCACATAAACAAATAAAAATTATATTTTGGTTTGCCAAGTTTTACATTTAGCAAAAAATTCAGAATCGATATAAAGTCAAGACGAGCAAATAAATAGTGATAAGAAATGTTGTGTTTAATATTTTGGTGAACAACTTTTCAAAGCTAAAATATAACAAGTAAGATGGCTCTAGTCGAGTAATCCCGACTAGGACATACCCTTACCCCATACGTAATGCGTATAGTCATTTGTTTGCATTTACGCAGGGACCAAATGGGTGTGTATGTGTATTACGGAAACCAAAAGTGTTATCGATAATTTGAAGCAAACTTGATTTGCTCATGTTATAGGAGAGCTTATAAAGGAGACGCTGGAAACTATAGATTATATAATAAAAATCTAAGCAAGTTGTATCAAAATCGTTTGAAAAACACCTGAGATTGTTAGGCTGTATTAGACTATTTTATGTATAACCGTTGTATTTAAAGTTTAAATTTTAAACTATTAGAACTATTGATCAGCTGATTATCGGTTGTTAACCGACACTTTGTAAATATCGACACTTTGTAAATACCGATACTTTGTACATACTGATACTTTGTAAAATACCGATATATCATTAAGCATAAGACTGCGTACACACGGTGCATTTTTGATGCATGCATTTTTGTTGATTTTCTTTTGAAAGTTGCTTCGAGTTGCAACTCACGTACACACGATGCTTTTTAGTTGCTGCTTCTTTTCGATAAAATTTTCGATTGTGCCGCACTGATATATTTTGATTATGGCGTACATTATAAAGATTTTCGTTCTGCTCATACTTTGACAGCAACAATTCCGTGTTCGCTTGATTCCACATACTTTTGTTATTTATGAACATATGTATAAACGTATTTGTAAATAATTTTTAAAATAAACCGCCCTGAAGCAAAGTGATTATTGAAAATTACAACCCTGCAGGCAACAAATCGGAATGAGCACAAAAGGAATTGCACGTTAAGAGTTGCAGGCCTTCGACATAGTGCAACTTTTTACCAAAACTGCTTTCCTCACCTCCCTTGCCTACAAGCCCAAAGTTGCAGCATCAAAAATGCACCGTGTGTACGCAGTCTAAGAGGATCAAGGTACGATCACAAATTGAATTGAATTAAATATTGAGAGAACGAGACGCTTAAGTTTATTGCTAATGTTAAATTTAAAATAAAATAATAGAATCGAACCATCTGAATCGTCATTACAAGATATCGCAAATTTAAGTTAAGTCGTTATGCAATATAGCAATCATTTTTTGCGGACGCATGAATACACAAAAATGACTGTACCAGTTACGTAACGTGTTAAGAGTATGTCATAGTCTGGATCTCTCGGCTAGAGCCTTCTAACTTGTTAAATTCAATCCATTTTAGAGGCACTAAGTCCTTAAACTAAATCTCAAAGGAAAAATGAGCAATATCAATCAAATTGATATGATTAAAGCTTGTTATTTAGATATTGATCGTTTGAGAGAAGGAATAATTTAAGGCTTAGTAGTTGCTCGAATGTTTGCATTGATTAAATTGATCGTATGTTTAATTCCATTATATTATGCTTTATATTTTAAAAATAACCATCGAATCATGTTTGTGCTGTTGTGCTTTGGAGTACATCTTCAGTTTTAAAAGCAATTTACTTATGACTTTTATTCCGCGCTCTTGTCGCTTAACGGCACTTTTGCTAGGCAAACTAAGTTACATTTCAAACGTTTTACATACGCATACGTGTGTACACACACACACACACACACACAAATTCACTCACATGCATAGAGGGTGGCGCGAGTGCGTCTCAATTGCAAGAAAATTTGCATAAGTTGTCAGCTAACGTCTGGTGCGAGGCATTCCACAGAATCCTGTGGCCACAATTTCACATGAGGCATGCATTTTACATTTTTATGGCTTTGACTTTCGCTTAAATCACTGTGGCAATTTAAATGGAACAAAAGAAAAGCTGCGTGAGAGCTTTAAATTGTTTTGTCCACTTTCACTTTTTATACACACATATACATATATATGGTACATACATATTTAAAACGCAATACTTTCTTGTTTTTTGCTTAAGCCCAAATGCTATGAGTGGAGAACTTGTAAAATGCAATCTGAGCTAAGCTAACTAAATGGAAGAAAGAGAGAGAGACACAGAAAATCAACAAAAAAAAAAAAGTTATGCAAAATGTTTTCAATGCTCAGAGCTAAAAGCTAGAATATTGTGGGAGAAAGCCGGGGGCAGTAGGGGCACTCCCACTGGAAATCTCAACGGCGCTTAACCCCAAAGGAGGCAATTGCACTAACAAAAACAACAACCACAGCAACAAGAACAACAAATAAAGAGCACCACTAAACAGAATGCAATTTGCTTGTTTGACCCAAATTGTTGTGAGATTTGCTTTGCACCACTTTTCTTGTTGCTATTGTTGTTGCACGGCACCACAACAGCAGCCTTACCCTACCACCCCACCACACCGAGCAAGTTTATCTTGAAGGAATTGCGTACTGGGCCAGCATCAAGGCAAGACAAGTAACAGGTCGAGTTGCAAGTCGTCCAAAACAACAATGAAGCGGTACTTTCACTTTCACTTACACCCATTCACCATTGCAACTTTCATCGTTCGCTGTTGCTTGCCATCTAGCGGTATTATATATTTTAAAACACCCTTCTTTCTGCATCCCGCTAAGCTCTACTCTTTTGTCTATCCGAAGTCGCATCTTCGTTTAGCCCATTTGCACAATTTGGCTGGCACTCACATATTCAGTATGCCTCATCCTGTGGCACAAAATGCTTGCTCCTGTTGGCTCCTTCACAATAGGGAAAGAAGTTGTTCGAGGTGGCTCGAAGTGTGTGCAACAGGCAGCTAACACAGCTGCTTGCACCTGCGTCTTGAGCTGGTCACGTTTTGCATTTCGTTTGCATTTTCGGCTTCTGATTATTGCCACTTTAAGTGCCCGAAGGCCCCTTGCTCCTTTTTTTAGACTCTTCAGCCAATTGCCACAATAGAAATAAAAGTGAATAAAAATACGTTTTATTTCTGTTTCTCCTTGTTTGTTACCGAGTCTGGCGTTTGCTTTGTTTAGCCAAAACTACATTTAATGGTTTGTTTTGATCGTTAACACTTGGATTCCCTTTTCACTGCTGGCCAAAGCAATATTCTTGATTTTCTTATATTTTGGCAAAGAAAAAACAAAACAAAAGTTTTGACAGCGCACAAAGGCGCAAAAGTGCTGTGCAGCAACTTTTGATTTAGCGGCAATGGAAACTAAAACTGTGCAACAAAATTAATTCAAAACAAGTAAGAAGGCTCTAGTCGAGAAATTCCGACTAGGACATACCCTTAACCCCATACGTAACGAGTACAGTCATTTGAGTGTATTTACCCAGTGACCAATATGGCCAATATGATAAAATTTCAAACTGAGATATTTCCGGTGTTTCTTAACCGATTTTAATCATTTTAAATGTTAATTATTTTATTAATAATTTGAAACCTCGTTTTCAAAATTTTGGAATTCAAGAACTTTTTGTTATCGATCACATGTGTATATCGGAAACCAGAAGTGTTATATATAGGAGAGTTTAAGTTTCAAGTTTGAAGTCTCTACC
The DNA here is from genome assembly GCA_018152965.1 of Scaptomyza pallida. Lineage (NCBI taxonomy): Eukaryota > Metazoa > Arthropoda > Insecta > Diptera > Drosophilidae > Scaptomyza > Scaptomyza pallida. The sequence goes on along the minus strand of JAECXP010000005.1, from coordinate 4,343,362 downwards.
TCTTATAGTCTCTGAGATCTACGCGTTCATACAGACGGACGGACGGACAGACGTACAGACAGACAGACGGACATGGCTAGATCAACTCGGCTGTTGATGCTGATTAAGAATATATATACTTTATGGGGTCGGAGATGCTTCCTTCTGTCTGTTACATACACTTGCACAAAACCATTATACCCTTATTTACCCATTTGATGGGTTAAGGGTATAAAAAAACCTTAGAGATACTGCTAGAATTTAAAATATCCTATATTTAAATGAAATCTATAAAATTATTTGGTATAAAAGATTTGTAAATTTGTTTTTAAAATTCAAACCAAGTTAAAACTTCTTGAATTAAATCTTAGGTATTTCTCACTTTCCATCACGATGTTCTTTTTTTGTCTTTAAAGTTTCCCACCTATTGTTAGGCTTAGGGTAAAGCCAAAATCACAAATACTAAAAAATAGCTGAATAGACAATCAAAAATGATAAAGAGTACAAAACTTTGAGCTTTGCTGCTGGTTTGAATTGGTGCTATTTCCTTTGGGAATGAGCTAACCAACAATGGCTGCTGCTTCTCACATGGCGTTTCCAATGTATTTAGCGTTGGTATTTTAACCAATATCACAGCTCACTTGGGCGCTGAATTATTTGCATCTATTGAAAAATCTTACGCAACGTGTCTTCGACTGAGAAAAGTCCGTGTGTTCATAATTTATTTAAACAAGCCCTTATGACGTTTTTTTAATTCACTGACAATGATGACAGCCTTGGAAGGTTCAAAGTAGGAGCCTACCTGGTGAAGGAGAAGCAGGTGATGTGGAGAGGAACTGAAGCTGCTGGTTGCCTAGCAGGCGCTTTCAAAAGTTGCCGTTGAATAATTTGAATATTTTGTACATAAAAATAACAACGGCACGACAAACAAAAAACAACACAAATATTTTTCGGTGCTGTAAATGTTCAAAAATTTAAAGAATTTAAGCACATTTTGCTATGCTCTTTAAGAATATACATTTAATATTGATTGTATTACAACTGATGCAGTTTGATATAATTAAGGCTGTCTGATGTACATAGAATTTCAAATCAGTTCATAGCTTACAAAAATTATGAGTTTTAAGACATTTTGCAAAAGGTAGCAAGGCATTTTATACTATATTGCTTTAGCTGCAACAAAAATTTTATTTTCGATACATTAAGTTTCATAAAAATTGAGTCATATATGTTTATAGTTGGCTCTAAATAAAGATCCCAAATCTATTAAAAGCATTTTTATGTGTTATCAAATCTGCAAATTTTTGAAAAGGTTTTCAGAATGAGTTTGCTTAGAAGCAAATTAAATCCATGTTTAAAAGCAGTTAAAAAGTCTGCCAAGTCTGCAGTTTCCAGCTTGTGAAGTTTTAAAAAAATTATTTCGGAAAAATATATATTTTAGTTATGCTCAAAATTCTGGCTTCTTGATGAAAATGTGATACATTTTCACTCAATGTGCATTAAATATTCTTTTTTATCAGCTCGTACTTTTGTGCGTTTCAGACGTCGTCATATAACCATGATACCCAAACGCTTTAGATGTATTTATACATACATACGTATGTATGTATATACTTTAGGAAACAACGAATGACAAAAAAAACGTAAGCAAAATTTTGTCACAAAAAAAAAAAAAAAAAACAATACAAATATTTTTATACTGTTTCTCCAGATTTTTGCAGAGTAATTTTTCTCAATTTCAACTTTTGATGCTTGGTTGTTGGGTGGCCGTATACCCTTTGGTGTTGTTGTGTTTGTTGTCGCTGTCGAGCTAAATGTCAACGGGCGGCCGTGCAACATTGCGCCATACAACACGTACATACACGGGGCAAGATGTACTTAATATGCACGCAGCTGCCTTCCTGCCTTGCGAATTGTATGCCTGATGAGAACAGCGTTGGGGGGCCAACGTCCGACAGGTGGCATATAAGGTGGGGTGTGGGATGTGGCAGAATGTCGCCTGCTGCCTTAAAATGTATTCACTGTAAGAATTAGCATATTTAATGCGAGCTGCACGTTAGGTTATTAGAGACACATTCTCACTTAGAGGAGGGCGCGAGGAAGAACATGTAACACGAGTCTTGTTGCAATGTTGTTGCTTTTGTTGTTGCAAGAATCACGCCCACACACAAAATGTTAAGTAAGCATGGGATGTTAGCAGGACACCAATTTTGTATAATGTTTTAGCTCTTTCCCTCTCTTGCTCTCTTGCTAATGTGGGCTTGTAAGCTACTTAGTTTTTATTACACTTGCCGCATTGTTCTTTATGCCCCAATGCAGCAGCAACAACAGCAGGAGCAGCAGCAGCAAAAAAAAAAAAAAACAACTAAGAGCTCTCGACTTTGGCTACAATTTGTGCGCTTTGTGTGTACGTTTTTGATATTTTTTCACCGATTTAACTCGCGGCCCTTAAGCGCGCAAGTTGGCTGAAAAATTCTTTTGTGCAGCGACTATTTGTACTAACTGTCTGTCACGTGCTCTCCCCATCAAAAATGTGAATTAAGGCTTAGCTCTGTTTCCACTGAGCTGAGCCTTAATGTTGCAGTTTTAAACAACATGCATCACCAATAATCAGGTGGCAAATGGCAAGCCAGCCACCCAAACTGTTTGTTTGTTGGTCCTGTGATATGGTGTGGCCAACAGTAACACGTGTTTTGGCCTGATTGCCATAAGGCCAACGGCCAATCGACCAAACAGCCAGCCATTCAGGCAGAACAACAACAAACAAGCCACCACCCACGTTTCTCGTTTCTCGGTCGCTTAAAAATCTACACAGCACATGTCCTGCAACGACATCCTGTATGTACGTCAGTGTATGTGTGTGTGTGTGTGCATATTTATGTTGAGATGTTATCAATCATGGCTTTTGGTGTGGATAGTTGTGGACAGCGCGGTCAGTTATCGGGCACCCCAAAAGCAACACAAAACAAAAACAAGCGAGAAAAGCAACAAAAATTGTATGCACATTAACGTCGCTTAACCGTGCAACTGCCACACGTGGTCTCTCGCCTGCCACTGCCACTGCAATGTGCCACATTTTTTATTTGCTGGCATTTAGCTCATTAATGCTTTAACGCGCAACTTAATTTTTGTACAAACTTCATGTTCAACTTTTACGAAAATCCGTTTGCTGCTTTTTTAGTTGAGGAGTTTTTAACAATTTATGCTGTGTTATGTTTACTTGCACTTGTAAATTTGAAAAACTTGCTGCAAACTTCACAAGCAACTCGAACTCAATAGTTTAAACAAATAGTTGGAGTTGCAATAACTTTATCAACACCCTTCAAACAGCGCAAAAATGTCAAAGTTTGTTGGCATTGGTTATTTAAAAGCAATCATTTTCATAAATTTATAACCAATAATCATTTATTTGAAACTTTTGTATTTTAAAATATATAAAATATTTTCACAATACATAATGATTAATCGGTTACAGTTCGTTCTAAATACAAACGTATTGCAAGTCATTGTGTTTATATGCATTTTACAGGGTAAATGTAGAATTCGTAGGAATTCAATAGCATGACCAGCAGTTGTACCAGCAAGTTTATGTATGAAAAACAAGTTGAAAAATAAAAAAAAACTTTTGCTCAATTTTATGTATTTTTTCTTTATTTGTTTGTAATTTTTCCATGTTAGAATATTTTGTTTGGTTTTTCTGTTGTGCAGCTGTTTTCATTGTTAAGGTGCCAAAAGAAGCATTTTGCCTTTTAGCAGCACACATACACAATATACACACACACAGACACTCTTGTTCCGGATGCAACTCCAACTCCAACTACTTTGAGCATCTCAATCTTTGTGTGGGTTTAAGTAACGCCTGGTGCATGCTCTTGCCCTGCAGAAAGCAACGAGCTTTAACTTTAGCTGCATCTGCAGCTTTGTATCCGCATCCGCATCCTTTGGCCCCTTGTCTTCCTTGGCCCTTCATATCCGTTTTCTGAGGCTGCTGGTGCTGCTGTCTCTAAAAATACTTGAGCTGCTATTTGGAGCGCACTCTGCGTCTGGTTGTGGCAAGGAGTCATCACTGCTTGGGTGTTGCCCCGTACTTTGTTGTTGTGGCGCTTTACTTTCAGTTAGCTTTTGTTTGCCGCTCGCATGCATTGCTTGTTAGTTGTTGCATTTTGTTTCGACTTTCACACACACACACACACATTTAATCATGGCCTGTCCCGGATTTGTGGTCTATTTAAGTTTTGTGTGGCTTAAGCATCGAGCATGAGAGTATTTAGTGGCTTAAAAATTGTCTCTCTTAATGCCACTCACTCTCAATAGTTCTTCACTGCTTCAATATCTTTGTAAGTTTTTCAAGCCATCTGATTCCCAAATGAAGTGCAACACATCTGCAACATTGCCCCAATGACACTTCCCGCACATAAGCTTCGCCAATCTCAATTCGCATCTCCCAACTGACTTTTGCAGCTGCAGGAAGTTCGAGCGCTTACAATTTCAATAGCAATTGAAGTCCATATGCGAAAGCAGTCAGAAAACCAATCTGTACTTGTATTGCTTATACACTTTCACAAAAGTGTTTGTATTAGTTTTTGTTTTTGATATTTTCAAATGTGTATTATTTTGCTTGATTAGCTTAAGAAAAGACGATTTACTATACATATTATTTATCCATCACCATGCCCAAAAAAATTTATTTTAAAATTTCACTAAAGTCAGAACCAAACGATGCTTACGTGCCTTAAGCATGGCTGCAAGCAAAGTTTCAACATATGCTACGTCGTGTATCTGCCCAAATGATGGTTACGCACAGTTTCGGTCAGTTTTTGTTTTTTACCAATGCTTCTACGGCTTATGCATAGTTTCACTGAAGTGAAGATATGATTATAAGTTAAAGGTCTATTATTGGTGGGTGTCTCCTATTCGTGCTTACAAAACTAGATACTTATAACATATTGTTTTTGTTTTTAGCATATATGTTAAAAGTAGCAATATATTAAACATTTAAAATTTACGAAAATAGTTCTTGAAATAAAGGCGTTATAATTTTTTCGACTGTAAATACAATTTTCAATATACAAACATGTACCTACAAGCATACATAAATATATATGAAAATATGTGAAATTCGATATGCAGCGTTCTGGACTTGTTGGAATTTGATCATGTGCCAAAAAGCTTTCATTATTTACAATATGAAATAAAGTCTGTCTATGTGCTATACAGAAACGAAAATCTTCAAGTATATAAGCACAGTGCTTCCAAAAGTGTTTAAAGAAAACCAAAACATACCAAAACTCAAGTTTCGTGTGTCAACATTGTGGCCAAATTCGAAAATTACATTTCCATTTGGACAGTATGAAAATGAAAAGCCGCAAAAGCAAATTGATTTAAGATGTTAAATGTTTGATTCGACTCAGCATCAAATGTACTGAAAAGGAAAACTTGCATAAGTAATAAACAGCTTAAAGTGTGGAAAATGACAAGAATGTATTTAGCAGAGCACACGCCCAAGACATTTTATTTGGTCAAGTCCAAAGACCTAAGACCAAAGGCCATCGAAGCGTTAATAATGCATATCCCTAATGGGCCAAGGATTAGGCACTGTGGCTATAATGAGACGCACGGGTCAAACATGTCTAGGCAAATGTCAGTCCAAATGCCTCTGACAAATATATAAATAAAACACCTACAGGCCGGCCGGGTTGGTCTTGCCATTTGGCTTAAGGGAACAGAAATGCCTTGTGTATCTAGTTTTGGGGAAGGTATGTCCAGTGTGTTACAATGCTGCATGCAATGTGATTTGCCTTGTAATTGCAATTTAACTAACACTCGTATAATAATGCAGATGCAAACCAGGGCAAATGCCACAAGGACATGGCCGCATCGCATATATGTATGCAAACAACAACAACATATGTTTAATGTTGATGACAACATGGAAACACAAACACAGCACACCAATAACAATAGCAATAATAATACTAACAGCAACTTCGTATGCATGTATGAATGTATGTATGGGGTCTCTGTGCATGACAAATAACCAAAATGGAAAATCTGTTGATGCCTAAAAACCATCAGTATGCACACACGCACACTCACATACACAAACATAAATTGGCATTTACTAAATCGATGCATTTCGATGAATGTCATGTAATAAGGCAATAGCTTGCATCGCCTCAACCTTTTCTGCCATTTAAGCCCTTTTTAGTTATTCAGCAGATAGAAAAGTGTCGAGCAATTAGCAATCAACTGACAGATTGACAGACTGCAGCAGGGTATGGAATGTTGCTGAATGTATATGCATTTGGTTTTCGAATGAAACAATTTTCTATTGAGTTGCCGAACCATCAAAAGAAATTATTAATGCCAACAATTGTTTAACACACACAAAAAAAAAAAAAACAAGTAAAAACGTTGCAGTCGGACGCAACCGACTGCGATATACTTTGATACAAGTTCACATAGCTGTGTTAAGGATTCTGAGTGCCAATAGTAATATATGAGGGTTTTGGGTATAAAATTGGAGACTCTAGCTCAAAAACTAACAAAAATATAGAGGTGGGCGGTATAAGTGGGCGTGGCATTCAAAACATTGATGCAGATCTGTTACGGATGTCACTACCAATGTTCATACCAAATTTGAAGAGCCTAGCTCAAAAACTGAGAGAGATATAGCGGTGGGCGGAATAAGTGGGCGTGGCATCCAAAACATTGATGTACACCTGCTACGGATGTCACTACCAATGTTCATACCAAATTTGGTGACTCTAGCTTAAAAACTGGCGAAGATACATGCCTTCCGGTTTTTTTTTAGGGCGGTGGGGCATGTCTCGTTGTTTGGGGGCGTGGCATCCAATGTTTTGATGCATAACTTTGTCAGATGTCAGTATCTACCTTCATGTCAATTTTGGTGGCTATAGCTTCAAAACTGTAGAAGATACAGGCATTTTTGTTTATAATTGGAGGGGGCTGGGGGCGAAATAGGTGGGCGTGGCATCCAAACTTTTGATGCAGTTTTTTGAGGAATGTTACCAGCTATCTTGCCATCAAATTTGGTGACTCTAGCTGCTAAAATGTGGGATATATTTGTGTTTTATCGATTTTCACATCGAGGTGTATCGACTTGTTATCGATTTCTCGGGCCCCCTGAGGTCGTAGAGCCCTACATTTAACACTTTGTCTGACGAAGACATGTACCAAGATATTTGCAAAGTTGCAAGGCTCTAGCTTAAAGGGTGTCGAAAAAAGTTGCGTTCATACGGACGGACGGACAGACGGACGGACGGACAGACACCATGACGGACATTGCACAAACCCAATATACTATGATACCTTTGGTATCAAAGTATAAAAAGAACACCAAACTGTTTGCCAACTTTTAGGCTTTAAATATTTTGCAGAAAATTTGTTTTTCAATTAACCTTTTATTGTGTCCGAACGTTTTTCACCTTGAGATGTCAATATAAGCAACAAGCAAATAATTAATGTACAAAATATCGCTTTGATATTCCAATGAAAAATATTTGAAAAAGTTGAAAATAAAGTTTTTTGATGAAAATTGTTAAATTAAAAACTCCCGTGATTTGTTTTTTCGATTATTTAAAAAATATATTTTTATGGAGCTTAAAATTGTCGGTACTTACGTATGGTTGAAAATTCTATAAATCAATTGTGCTTTCAAATTGATTAATTGTCCAGACTAACAGAAATATTTTAGCATATTGTACTCGTGTTAAACCAATCAATATCTGTGTCTGTTTCATGGCTCAAATAATCAAGTATCATATATATGTATATACATACATATTTTTTTCTGATTGAAAATGCAATTTTAATGCCTTGCAACAACAGAATGTAAAATAGGAGTTGGACAGCAGCAGTTGAAGCTGCACTTCCAGGGCAATAGATTTAAGGGCAGCGTGCCCATAAATATACATGTATTTACATAAATATGTATAAAAAAATCAAATTGGTTTTTTTAAGTAATATTCTTGAAATTCAGTTAGTTTTTGTGTGTTGATTTGCCACGCATACGCCATGAATTTAGACAGTTTAATTTAGCAATTGATTGCAGAAACCCGAATGCAATCTGTGATATGCATACATGCGATTTGTTGGCCGATGATGAAAGAATTATTTAATTTAAACAATTTAAACATTGTTGAGCTGAATTTAACGCAAAAAAAGAACCATTGAAAGCATTTAATAAAACTATTTCCATTCAAATTTGTGTGAATTTTACATAGTAGAACAAAAGAGCTCTACAAATAAAACGTAAAAATAATAGAGATGAGGGAAATGGAAACTTTTTTTATTTTGGTCGTTTCGCTCTTATGATAAATAATATTTTACTGTATATAACTGGGCATTCTACGTATATTTGTATTTAGTTTCAAGTAGCGCTTATGGCCTTTCTATGCAAATAGCCTACACTTGTCTATGTGTGTGGGCGAATGTGCTTATGTATGCATGCACACACAAATAAGCATAATAAAATTGTGTGTTGTCTCCTTCCGCCATGGAGCTAAAACCAAAAATCCTAGCCGTATTGTTGCTAACCAGACAAAACAAATATGGCGACAGCAGCGCAGAAAGCACAAAAAAAGAATATATATATACTAAAATAAAATAAACAAAAGAGAAAAAAAAGCGAAAAGAGAAAGAATTGTAGCAACAAAATGGCGCAAGGCATATTCAATGGGGCTTGCGTGAAACATTTGCGAAGGCCGCATATTTTACGTTACTTATCTTTATCATTGCCAACTAATTTCACAGCGGGCAGGGTGTACGGTATGCTGCCGCTGCTGCTTGTGCTTTTTCTGAGGCATTAGCAAACACTCGCAAGCTCACGCACACATATGCATAGTGTATACAAGAAATATTTGTTTATTTCTAGTTCATATCTTTCATGTGCGCTACACTTGTTTCCATCTGTGTGTGCATATGAGTGCGAGTGTGGCATGTTTGCGCCATTTTGTGTTTTTGTTTATGTTTAGCTGGGTCATTTCTAGCACTGTATGTATGTGTGTGTATCTGCTTAAAGTGTTTTTATTGTGCGTTGCTGAGGGTTAAGTTTTTTTTTTCCCCTTTTTTTTGTCATTGCCACGCTTTGTTTATTGTACTGCCTCCTCAGCCTGCCGCTCATGTGTGCGTTTGTGTGTTGAGCTAATCCTTTTGTTTTATGGCATTTAATTTATTTTTAAAGCCCTGAACTCACCAACTTCTGCTTTGAGCGGCCGAAACAAAGTGTGTAGCATACTTCTGAGCGCACCAACCAAAATACACATGTTTTTTCTTTGAGCCCCCCTGCAAACTCTGAACCACAGAGTAGTTTTACTTAGATAAACTGTATGTTGCATGCTTTAGTTGTTCATGCAACAGGCCCACAAGTCCAGGCAACGGCTGACACCGTCACAATAATTGGCCACAATTTTGTTCGAGCGCAAATAAACGAGTTTTTTGTACCAGACACAGCAGCTAGCAACGCACACACACAAAAAAACACATAGAGGGACATATACAGTCGCATAATACGTAATTGGAGCGCACACCCTAGCACTTAAACATACAAGTAATTGGTTACAAAATTGCAATAATAACAATAACAATTCAATATGCCCGCAACAGATGGTCTTCTTTTAATGCCGCAAAACCTTTAGCCTAGAAAGCGAGTGGGGAAAATTAAACTCATGTCCAGCTTCGTCCAGTTGCTAAGCTGTCCTAATTGGCGCTCATTATGTCAAAGAGTTTTTGCGTGGGGAATTCCAAGTACACGCACATATGTAAACATAAAACTCATGTGTGTGTACGACGACCTCTTGCACTCAGTGTAGTATGTTAGAGGCTCGCAGAGTCCCCAAATGGTAATGAGTTTCAATCAGGTGACTTTCTCCACTTTGACTGGTCAGATTTGCTTTGCTATTATTCTGTATACAGCTAACAAGCATATCAACATATCAAGCTTACACACATGTGTTCATGTAATGCTTACCTTTTGTGCGTATACTCAATATTCAAACGCTTTGGTTATGCGCCCATTTAATCAGTTATTGAGTTATCCGTGTCTAAGTGTATGTGTTAACGCTTTCAATTAGAGAGGTTATCACTGGACATCGTTTGTAAGGAGGTTCAAGGCGTATTAATCAGTAAAATTGCAATGGATTGAGGTGACACTATTGAATGGGCTAGATTGTGGCACAAGCGACGATTCTGTTTATGGTGCAAGCCTATCAATCCACTTAACTTCACTTTGTAATTAAATTGCAAACACATTAACTCTGAGTTCGGTATGGCGTGTGCTTATGCTCTTTACATCTGTTCGTTTTGGGCTAGCTCTTATCAATATACATTTAACATAAATCAAGTCAAGCTCATTTTATTTATGATTGGCTGCAAAATGAATGAGCTTTTGTATTCAACATGTACTTCAATTGCTAATCATTTGTAAGTATTAGTTTAAATACTCGTAGTATTCAAGTGTGGTATGCTAAATTAGATATGTTCAATATAGGCATTGATTTATTTGATTGGCCTTAAATTAGGTCACTGCTTAGGAGGTACAAGCCATAATTCACAAACGGACAAACATTGAATTGCAATTTAAATTACATTTCTTATAAGTATGATTATAAGACTGATAATACTTTTATAGCAAATTCATCTTTGCATACGTAATAGGCTGTAAGATAAAACAATAAAAAAGAAAATCCAATTTAAGTTAAATTATTGTAACACGTGAAGTTTGTAACGGTCGTTTAAATTCAAACGATCGCGGCAAAAACTTTTTATAGCTGAGAGCTTTTTGTCGTGCACGCAATTAGTATTAAAAAAAAAATCGCCACTGCACTAAACTGCCGTTGCACTAAAGCGCCGACGCCCACGCATTTAACTTTGCAGTCACCTCTGCCGAAAAGCTCTGCCGGCGTTTATAAGCCGAAGCGAACATGCGTTTAACCTCTTTACCGAAAACTCTTTTTATATAGAACACACGCGAGGTTGTGCCAAATTAAATACAAAAAAATACATGTGCCAACTTAAATTAAAGTAAAAGAAGTAAATCTTGAAACATCATCGTCCCACAACGGAGAATTTCGACGTGATAAATCTAGTTTATCATTGTCAATAGTGCCGGACTTGTCCCCCAAGGGCCTGAATTGCCGTCATCAAAGTCCGCACGCTATACCCACAGACGGGTAGAGAGAACGTGTTCGGAGGGAGACGGCAGTGGTTTTGTTCTTTTAATCATCTTGCGGCCAACTCAGAGGCCAAAAATTCGACGAGATCCGCTTGAGCTGCACCGCTCGCCGATCAGCGAAGCCCCATCTGGGAGCACTATACACAGCGCCGAGACCAGCTCCCCGAGGCCGACTGTGTGTGCAGACTCCCTGCTCTTCTTCTTAAATTGCAACAATTGGTTGTGAAAAGTTGGGCGTGTGTTACAATACCACGTTTCCATAGACGCCCCAAAATCAAAGAATTGATAGTGTAAAATTTCTGTTTAATATAATACAAAATATGCAATTAATCGCCAGGTAGAATTATTTTTTTTGAAAAAAAAAAACCAATGTTAAAATATTCCAAAAGAGTGAAAACTAAAAACCTGTAAGTGGCAGAGCAAAAGAAAAAAAACATAACCAACAATATACATGCGTGAAAATATAAATGTAGTAAAGAAGACACAAACAAAAACACTTAACGACATACATGCACAATGTACAAATAACTCCAAATACAACAACTGCAACAAAAGCCCCAAATCAATTTATTAAACGTGCTGAACAAACAATCAACGAAAAACAAAATACATGCAGCTCTCCGAAAGGCCTTTCAGCGAGGAATTGAAACATGTAAGTCTCTTATACTAAAATTATGATTGGATTTGTTTTACAAATACCCGCCAAGTAACACGGCAACCAGATCAGCTGGCAAGGTCAGTGCCCTTGCACATGTGTGAAACCTTCTCTTTCACACTCTTCTTTATGCAAGCGCCGGCCAAGCACAGATGTGGTTGTTGTTGTGACAAAACGTTTTGAGTGAAAATTGTTCTTTGCACATGTTGATTGAGTTTTTTTTTTTCACGCACAGTGCGTACAGTAAATTTACGTACACTCAAGTAAAGTCAAGTAACGTAATGAAAATCTTAGCACATTCCAGTAAAAAATATATATATTGGATTAAAGATAGCTATATCTATATACATATATTTTTCAAGTGGAATGGTTAAAATGCCTACATAAGTAAATTTTTTTAAAAACATTGACATTTATATGTGTTTTTCTTTTGTTTCTGTTTTGGAAATTTTAATTTTTTTTCATCAATGGCATTTAGTTGTTGCTTCCTTGTTATTGGGAAATATTATATCCATGCATACACTCAGAAAAAAAGCCAGTTCTAAAATCATAACCATTAGGTTATGATTTCTACCGGCACCGTTCATAAATTTTCGTTCTTGAATTAAGAACAATGGTAATGAATTAAGAACGCTAGCAATGAAATGTTCTTGATTTGGTACAAATAGAACGGATTTGGTAGATTTGTACCAAATTAAGAACGATGTTCTTATTTATAAACCCGTGAATCGATACTCGCTCTCTCGCAAACATGAAATGTGTATGCAAAACAGCTATGTCCACAGTTTACCCATTTTTGGGTAAATTGACACTTCGTTTCACACAGACACAAGCCGAAGCAAGTCAATTACAGCCGAACAACAGCCGAAGTTATTATTTGTTCAGTGTTACCACCGACATCATACTAATAGACGCACCGGGGCGTGCAAAATGCGTACCAGGCTCTGGCATGATACAATTATACTAGGTAGTGTAATTCAGTCGCGAGTTACCGATCCATCGGTATCTTATATTTCCCCTCCCCTCAAACCCCCTCGCATCAACATGTGATGCCACTCATCAACACATGGACATACGTACATACTAAATGCCACACACGAGTGACATACTTTCAAGTGGTCAACGACCACCCCAGCAACTACTTAGTTGCAACTCAGCAACTACAAAGTTGCAACACAGCGGCGACCAACTCGCCGCCTACACATGGTAAACATCCGCCGACAAAACCGACTCAGCACATTTGCCGCTGAAGTGACGGTTCTTATTTCATGCTGTGCCTGACACACATATATAGATTATACTTACTGTACTTAGCTTAAGAAAGACCAAAAGTAAAAATACAAAATTAGTCCAATCTTGACAACAGAACACATCAGTCGTACATTTAATTCTCGCTCTAAAAATCCTTCACTAACTTACAAGGAAAAACACATTCCTACAAAGCAATATCACACAAGGCAATATCACACAAAGCAACATATACAACATCGTTCCCTCAACCACCTGGCTCTGGAGAGGTAACTGGCGCAGCCGGTAAACAGAATGTTTACCATTCTCTTTCTAACATTATTGTAAGTAATGTGAAAGTGCAAAAATATGCAAAGTATATAGAAAAAAAAAATCAAAAAAAAAAAATATATGTAAACCACTCGTTAAGATTCTCAACAAAGAATGTCTATTCACAACAGCAAAATAAAAAGTGTACGCAAAGTAACAACTAAAACCAATCCACAACAAAATGTGTGTTATGTGTAAAACAAGAAAAAACGAAATTTCATAAAAAAAAAAAAAAAAAAAAAATTTAAATACGTATACATTTGCGCGAAATCAATCGCTGATCATTCGCTGCCGTAACTAAGAGTGAGGCCAAGTGTCGTATTTAAATTTCAAAAAAAAATATATACAACAAAACATACTTGAATTCAAAATTCAAAACATAAATACGTATACATTTGCGCGAAATCAATCGCTGATCATTCGCTGCCGTAACTAACAGTGAGGCCAAGTGTCGTATTTAAATCATTTCAAAAAACAAAATATATACAACAAAACATACATGAATTCAAAATTCAAAACATACATACACTCAACCGCTGAGTAAAATTTATGCAATTACTTGCAGACAAACAATAAACGAAACACACATACGTATACATTTGCGCGAAATCAATCGCTGATCATTCGCTGCCGAAACCAAAAGTGAGGCCAAGTGTAGTATTTGAATCGTTTCAAAAAAAAAAAAAAAAAAAAATATATACAACAAAACATACATGAATTCAAAATTCAAAACATACATACACTCAATCGCTGAGTAACATTTATGCAATTACATGCAGACAAACAATAAACGAAACACACATACGTATACATTTGCGCGAAATCAATCGCTGATCATTCGCTGCCAAAACCAACCACGAACTTCGAACTATCAATACCAACAACAAAACAAACCACAAACTTCGAACTATCAGCACCAGCAACAAAACTACCACAAACAAACCAACAATAACAACAATAGAAACCCATTCAAATCCAACAACCAACCTAATCACAGTCTGCACAACATAGAGGAAGAAAACAAAATTCAAACTGATCAAAATTTTCAGGCAACAGCCTCGGAAACTCAACAGGGTATATAAACCCCGAAACACACAAATCATCACTTCCATACATTGTCGTTAAATTTAAAGAGAAACAATCCCTTAAATTGCTTATCGACACAGGATCAACTAACTCTTTTATAGATCCTACACTATCAGAACAACTAGAATGTACAGACATACAGACACCATTAACCATTAAAACAGCGCTTAACAGATTTACAATTACCAACAAAGCTAAAATATCAATTCCGTCCGAATTCAACGCCAGAGGGCATATAGAGCTACTTCTATTTAAATTTCATTCCTTTTTTGACGGTCTCCTAGGAATAGACTCCTTATCAAACCTAAAAGCGAAAATTGACCTGGTAAACTTACAACTCATTACACAAAACTCGACACTACCATTGTTATTATATAACAACCATACTTCTAAAGTGTTCAACATCGACGCACTTAGCAAAGTCGTCCTACCCTTACCAGTGCAAATAGAACAGGGAGAATTTTATTGCTGCACTACAAAAATTAACGATAGCTTGACAATATCTGGTGGATTGTATAAGGCTGAAAACAACACCGCTATCGTAGAAATTACAAACTACTCCGACTCCGACGAATTACTATACCTAGAACAACCCTTAAATACCACTCCATATAATAAAGACGATCACATCGAACTTTACAATATCACAACCACCTCTGACGACAATACAATTACAAACGAACTACCAAAAATTCGAACAGAACATCTTAACCCGGAAGAAAAATCAACACTAACATCATTATGTAGTGAATTTTCAGACCTATTCTACCGAGAAGGCGACCCCCTTACCTTTACTAATAAAGTAAAACACACAATTCCTACTACAGACAATGCTCCAATACATGTTAAATCCTATAGATATCCTTTCATACACAAACAAGAAGTCAAAAAACAAATCGACTCTATGTTAAACCAGAAAATTATTAAATCAAGCCACTCCCCTGGAGCGCCCCAGTCTGGGTCGTCCCAAAAAAAATAGACGCTTCTAACACTCAAAAATGGCGCCTCGTAATCGACTATAGAAAACTTAACGATAAAACTATATCAGATAGGTACCCTATCCCTAACATCAATGACATCCTAGACCAAATCGGAAAAGCAAAGTATTTTTCAACAATTGACTTAGCGAACGGTTTTCATCAAATAGAAATGAATAAGGAAGACATCCCAAAAACAGCATTCACAGTCGAAGGTGGGCATTATGAATTCATCCGAATGCCTTTCGGTTTAAAAAAATGCACCAGCCACTTTCCAAAGAGTGATGGACAATGTCCTTGGTGATCTAAACGGCACCATCTGTTTAGTCTACCTGGATGACATTATAATTTTTTCACCATCCTTACAGGAACATAAGAATGACCTGAAGACTGTATTTAATAGACTAAGGTCAGCCAATCTGAAAATACAACCTACAAAATCGGAATTTTTCAGGAAAGAAATAGGATTCCTAGGCCATTTGGTCACACAAGACGGAATAAAACCCAACCCCAATAAAATAGAAGCAATAAAAAATTTCCCATGTCCAAAAACAAAGAAAGCTATTAAAGGTTTTCTTGGTCTTCTAGGATATTACAACAAATTTATACGAGACTTCGCACGAATAACAAAACCAATGACTAAACAGTTAAAAGGAAAAAAACAAGTTGTTATCGACAAAGAATTCTTAGACGCATTCGAATTTTGTAAAACCCTTCTTTCCAACGACCCTATACTACAACACCCAAACTTTGAAAAACCATTCTTACTAACCACAGACGCAAGTAACTTCGCAATAGGAGCAGTTCTATCACAAGGAACTCTTAACAACGATAAACCTGTTTGCTTCGCTAGCAGAACCCTATCCGACACCGAGGTAAATTATTCAACCATCGAGAAAGAAATGTTAGCCATAATATGGGCAGTTAAGCACTTCAGACCCTACCTGTTCGGGGTAAAATTCACTATCATAACAGACCACAAACCCCTAATTTGGTTAATGAACTTCAAGGGACCAAATTCAAAAATAATCCGTTGGAGATTACAACTACTCGAATATGAGTTCGATATTATTCATAAAAAAGGTTCCCAAAACGTAGTAGCAGATGCTCTAAGTCGAACAGACCCAAACCTAAATCACAACGAAATATCGCCTGAACAAGACAATAATACAAAAACATGCCACCAATCCGACAAACCCCTAAATGATTTCAACATACAACTTGTACTAACAATAGATAATAATACAGACTACAAAACAACTGTTCCATTTAAACACAAACTCAGAAGAGAATACACAAAACCATCCTTTGACCTCGATAACATCACAAAAATACTAAAAGGATCTTTAAAACCAAACAAAACCTGTGCCTTCTTCGCAAACGACGAAGTCTCCAAAATAGTCGAAGAAACTTATTCTAAGTATTTCGCAGCTAATCCAAATTTTAAACTAATACGATGCTTATCCTTACTACCAGAAATCACTGACATTAACGAACAACAGAAAATTATCAATGACTATCACACAAATAGTAATCACAGAGGTATAGACGAGACCATGTTACACCTTAAACGCGATATATATTTCCCTTACATGAAAGACAAAATTACTCAGCTAATCAGAAATTGTGAAACATGTTTAAAACTCAAATATGACAGACAACCACAAAAAATACCCTTCCAAACCCCAGAAGTCCCTGCCAAACCCTTAGATACACTTCACATAGACATTTATACAATTAATAACAATTTCAATTTAACAATTATCGACAAATTCTCAAAATTCGCAGCTGCTTATCCTATCCCAAATAGGAATACTATAAACTGCATCAAATCACTAAAACATTTTTTTAGCCAATTCGGAACCCCCAAAATGCTAGTTTATGACCAAGGAGTAGAGTTTTCAAGTGACATATTTCGCAAATTCTGTTCCCAATTCAACATCTCATTGCATGTCACATCCTTTCAACAATCCTCAAGCAATTCACCAGTAGAAAGACTACACTCAACACTGACAGAAATTTATAGAATAGTAATCGACACTAAAAAACAACTTAAACTAACCACCGATCACGAAGAAACAATGGCAGAAACTATAATTACATATAACAATGCGATCCATTCGACCACCAAGCATACACCCTTTGAACTTTTTCATGGCAGGACACATTTATTTAATCAAAACATAGAATTTAATAACGAACACGACTATTTACAAAAACTAAACCAATTTAGAGACACATTATACCCCAAAATCAAGGAATTACTTGCCAATAATACACAACAGAGGATAGAAAAATTAAACGAAGACAGAACAGATCCCACAAACCTAGAACCAAATACAATAATATTTAGAAAAGAAAACCGGAGAAATAAAATAACTCCGCGATTTTCGATACATAGAGTCTTACGTGACCGTGGTTGTACAGTGATCACCACTAGAAATCAAAAGTTACATAAATCTAAAATTAGGAAAATAATTAAAAAACCAAACTGACCAAACCCTTCTTACCTATTATTCCAGGTTTGCCCACGAGGCACTACAATCAACTTATATCCACAAATTTACAGACTCCCACCCCATTGCAAAAATAAACTTAGGAGAATCCATTATAATAGAAAACTATAAAAAAATTAGCCACGTAATAAACCTTAATGAATATACCGACTGTATCGAAAACCTTTATAATACCATTACAACCCTCAAAAATGACGAAAACCTAAACGATTCCTTTTTCGTACTCAACGCAAAACTAGAGCAAGCAAAAACAAAACTCAATGCACTCCTACCATTGGGAAGACATAAGAGAGGCCTTGTCAATGGGCTAGGCAGCTTAGTAAAAATCGTCACGGGAAACATGGACGCTAACGACGCAACAAACATTGACAACGAATTACAAAAATTAAAAAACAATTCAAACATAGTTGCTAAGAACTTCCAAGTACAAGATCTTTTCAATAATGAAATTCTAATAAGATTTAACAACATTACAAAGCACATTAACAACGAACAAACTATAATAAATGAGTTCTTCACAAAATATGAAAATAGCATTTACAAACAAATGAACGAAAACGAAGAACAACTTAAAAAGTTACAATATATCAATAGGCTCAATTACAATATCGAGCTATTGATCAACCACCTGAATGACATAATAGAATGTACACTTCTGGCAAAAATTAACGTAATACCCAAACTCATTTTAAACACAATCGAACTAGAAAAAATTAAAAACATATTCCAAAACCAAAACTTTTATATAAACTCTGAAGACCAAATTTACAACCTAATTAAATTAGAAACAAAAAATCATAAACAATGTATTGTATTTAACATAGAAATTCCCATATTTAAGAAATTCAATTATAAATTAACACGCTTAATTCCATTACCGATCAATTTAACACAATTTATTGTTATACCAAAATATTTAATAGTCAATAGCAATAATACAGAAACATTGTACACCGAAGACAAATGTCCACTAGTAAATAATCAATTCTTTTGTGAACGAACAAAACTGTATAACTTAAGTAATAACAATTGCCTGAGCAATGTACTATTAAACAAATCCAGCTCCTGTGACATCAGAGAAACAGGATTAACAACTGACGTATTCGAACCAGAAAAAGGATACATCTTCGTCTTCAATGCCAAAAACCTAAATATCCAAACAACAGACGAAAACAGTTACGAAATTAATGGATCAGCCGTTATAAAATACACGAACTGTACAATCACAATAAATGGCTTGAACTACGACAATACCTTGGATATAGTAGAAGAACACTTTGACTTCTTCCTACCTCCGGTCACACACCTCGTTAAAAACAGAACCATAGAGGTTCTCACCCTAAAGAGACTACAGTTGGAAACTTTACAAACATCAAACAAACTATTGGTTGTGGATCAAGAAACAACTCAGCACACAACGATCCTGTACATCCTTTGCCTATCACTAATAGTGTCAGCCATACTCACCTGGATATTCCGAAGCAACAATAACGTCTACCATACATACCCGGAGCAGATCCTACCGATCTCGTTGCCCCCAATTCCATCCTTGTGGCCATCACTTCAGACTAGGGGGGGAGGAGTTACCGATCCATCGGTATCTTATATTTCCCCTCCCCTCAAACCCCCTCGCATCAACATGTGATGCCACTCATCAACACATGGACATACGTACATACTAAATGCCACACACGAGTGACATACTTTCAAGTGGTCAACGACCACCCCAGCAACTACTTAGTTGCAACTCAGCAACTACAAAGTTGCAACACAGCGGCGACCAACTCGCCGCCTACACATGGTAAACATCCGCCGACAAAACCGACTCAGCACATTTGCCGCTGAAGTGACGGTTCTTATTTCATGCTGTGCCTGACACACATATATAGATTATACTTACTGTACTTAGCTTAAGAAAGACCAAAAGTAAAAATACAAAATTAGTCCAATCTTGACAACAGAACACATCAGTCGTACATTTAATTCTCGCTCTAAAAATCCTTCACTAACTTACAAGGAAAAACACATTCCTACAAAGCAATATCACACAAGGCAATATCACACAAAGCAACATATACAACATCGTTCCCTCAACCACCTGGCTCTGGAGAGGTAACTCGCGCGCGTCGCCTTATAAAAATGAGTACACAAGAGAGAGAGAGAGCGAGAGCAAGAGAGTAAGAAATTTGTTCTTGCATGCACATGTATACACACATACATATGCATATCACAACGCAAAACGTCCGTAACCGTGCGTCGCTTACAACGCTCGGCTCGAGACTGAAATATAAGGTTCCTGTTCGGAGCATGATGAAAAAACATAAGGTGGTCTCGTCGGCAAAAGACATCCACTTATTGTATGCTTGCAATAAGTGCGAGTGAAAGGAACATAGTTAATAGTGTCGTATTGAGTGTGAGTGAGGCGGCAATGTGTTTGTTGATTAACCCTTCGCATACGTGCACTGAAATAAGTGGATACTTCGTAAAACTTCGGCTCCGACGAGACCACCTTATGTTATTTCACCATGGTTCGGAGAGCAAGCGACTGCGTTACACTACCTAGTATAATTGTATCATGGGCTCTGGCGCCACGTCTCTCTCTCGGGTGTTGAGAGAGGCCAGCCGAACGCAATGCGCCGCTCAATTTGCAGGCGTAGCGTGGCGCTAGGGAATTGCAAGGTATTGTTGTGCTGGCTTTCGCTGCGCACAGTGGGCCAGCCCGTAGGCCAAAAATAAAAAAACCAAAGTCCAAATTTTGACTTTAAATGTACCGATTCTTATTTATAATTGGTCTAGCTATTTGAATTTATTCATCTTTTTGTTTTGCTCTGTCTGTCCGCTTCAAGAATAGCATCGAAAGAGATAGCATGATATTCATTGTGTATTGCAGCGTAAGCAACGTGCAAGGGAAGCTCTCCGGAAAAAGTTTGTTAAACATATTTAAAACAAGTGTTTGTGCCATGGAAGTGATTAATATTTTAAAGAAAGGTATTAACTTTCATTTTACAATAAAAAGTATATGTAGTATTTGTTGTGTTTTGTGTAAATCATTGTTGTATTTAGTACATAATTGTGAACGTTCTTAGTTTGTCTTTTCTGTGTTTGGTTAGAGTTTTAGTTGTGATGGCACTCATTGGCATTCAAATTTTTTTTGTATAATATTCTTAGGCATTTTAAGAATATAAGAAAGTTGAGTTCAAGTGCCGTAAGGTGCCGTGCGGCTTGCAAAATACAAAAAGGTAACCTAACCTCAATTTTAAAAAAGCACGTTTTTCTGCTATATTTTGTTCTTTGTTGCCGTTTGTTGGTTTGTATTGTCGTTTATTGTTATTTTTGAGTTATGTTATGTGTTTATATTCTTTTTTTTAAATAATAGCTTATTATTTCCTCGTGTAAAACTCGTTTTACACTGATTTTCCTATGGCAGCTATATTCATAGTATCCAGATTTTTTCTGAAGTTTCCCAGGTTATATAAGAAAATTTCCAAAGTTTTGTTGCAATAAAATGAAAAACAATAGTTTTTCATATAAAAACTGAACATTTGACCGAATATTCATATGGCAGCTATATGATATAGTTGCCCGATCTGGCTGATTTTTACATATTATTTTAGGATAAATATAAAAAAATTTTGTGCAAAGTTTCAAGTCCCTACCTCAACTAGAAGTATTTTTGGCCGCTCTCCCCATACAAGCCGGACCACTGTGCTGCGAGCACAACAAGAAACACACCCCTTTATGTATGCGCTGCTATGCCAGCGATCGTATGTATACACACATGTAGATATATATGCACGCATTTGCCAGTGCGTCTGTTTGTAATCTGTTTCAAGTGGACCTAGCTGAAAATTAGCAAAAACAACACAAGAACGTATGTATATCTACATACATATATATGTATGTGTGGCTATACGTCAGCATTTGTTTTCATATTCTCGGACTCTGGCTTCGAAGCGATTTTTGATATTTTACTTTTTCTACTCTTTTTAACTTTTTTTTTTCTATGACACTTGTAAGTAACTTTGTCAACGCAGCTACTGTTTATATGTTAAAGAATGCACATGAATTAAAAAAGAGTATTTACGAGTGCATTGTGTCAAGATCTAAGAATGCTTGTGTGCGTTCACGTAGGTAGAGAAAGGGTTGGCATGCGTTTGTTTATATGTGGTAATGAACTGCGAATACCCTTTTTGCAGATCAGATGTGAAACCACATAAAAACGATGCATGCATGCTTACAAAGGGTATTCGCAGTTCATTACCACATATAAACAAACGCATGCCAACCCTTTCTGTACCTACGTGAACGCACACAAGCATTCTTAGATCTTGACACAATGCACTCGTAAATACTCTTTTTGAATTTATGTGCATTCGTTAACATATATACGGTAGCTGCGTTAACAAAGTTACTTACAAGTGTCATATGGAAAAAAAAGGTGGAAAGAGTAGAAGAAGGAAAATATCAAAAATCGCTTCGAAGCCTGAAATATGAAAACAAATGCTGACGCATACCTACACATACATATGTATGTATGCATGTATGTACACATACGCTCTTGTGTTGTTTTTGCTGATTTTCGGCTAGGTCCACTTGAAACAGATTACAAACAGACACACTAGCATATACGTGCATATATATATACATACATATATATGTGTGTACACATACGATCGCTGGCAGCGCATACATAAAGGGGTGGGTTTCGCGATGTGCTCGCAGCGAAAGCCAGCACAACAATGCCTAGCGCCACGCTACGCCTGCAAATTGAGCGGCGCATTGCGTTCGGCTGGCCTCTCTCAGCACCCGAGAGAGGTGGCGCCAGAGAAAAAAAATACGATGCGCCAGGCAACTTTGTTCCCCGCAGCGTGTCTATGAGTAATAGGTCGGTGGTGTTACGCATACCAACGCACTGACAGCTCTCTCAGCTTGGACACAAGGCATACTTAACTAGGTAGCCGCACTCCGCTCTCTCGTTGCCTTACGAAAAATGAGAACTAAAGAGAGCGAGTGAGAGAGCGAGTGTGTGCTACAACTACGACCAATTCGATTAAATAAATGTAACAAAAGTATTAAAAAATGATAATAATATTTTTATTATTTATTTTATCTTATAACAAAAGTTTTAACATTTTTTTGTTGCCTACAATTCACAAAATCGTAAAGCAAACCGCAAAAAATTCGTCAGCGTACGTGCGTCGCTCACAACGTTCGTATCGAGACTGAATCGTAAGGCAACAGAAAAAGAGAGCGAGCAAAAGAGTGCGGCTACCTAGTTAAGTATGCCTTGCTTGGACCATGATGAAATAACATAAGGTGGTCCCGTCGGCAAAAGACATCCACTTATTGTATGCTTGCAATAAGTGCGAGTGAAAGGAACATAGTTAATAGGGTCGTATTGAGTGTGAGTGAGGCGGCAATATGTTTGTTGATTAGCCCTTCGCATACGTGCACTGAAATAAGTGGATACTTCGTAAAACTTCGGCTCCGACGGGACCACCTTGTGTTATTTCACCATGGCTTGGACATAGCTGATGCAAAATAACGGGATCGCTCTCTCGTATCTGCGAAGTAACGGAATGTCTCTCATAAGAGCAGTGGTCGGCAGAAAGCCGTATTTAACAATTATACGAGACATTCAATGACGCCTGATGGTCGTGCTGTCTAAGACGCCGCTCAAACCGAAAGTCCCCGGTTCAAATCCTCGTTGGGAAAAAAAGGTAAGTAAAAACTGCATTATTTATAATAAGCATTATTAAGCATATTCACATTAACATTAACTGCTAACATTAACATTAATACAATTATAATACATTGGGGGGACTGTTATACACAATTGTATGAAATATTATAATTAGTCGTTAAATAAAATAAAAATGTTGTTAATCTTGATAATAAAAAAAAAAGTTTTTTATTTTTTAACAAATTAATAACGAAATGTTCTTAAAATAAGAAAAATTGTTCATAAATTAAGAACGAAATTTTCTTAATTTAGGAACGAATTATGACCAAACACAAAAAAGCGTTCTTAAAAAATTCATTCAAATTCGTTCATTAAACATGACCGGCGTTCATGATTTAAGAAAAAACGTTCTTAGCGTACTATCATGACCAAATGGTAATAGTTTGGTAATGATTTGGTACAATTAGAACGAGTTTTTTTTCTGGGTGTAACCTATAATTATTATTATATTTATATTCTTAATCATTATTATTTTTTCGCAGTATATAATTGGTTGTTTATTTTTCTTTTGCCGCATTAGCTCATAGCGTTTTCCTTGCGATCAGTTAAAGTTAAGTTTTTTGCTAGTTAATACTAAAATACTAAATAAATACAATTAAAGGTATAAAAATGAAAATAGAGAAACCAAGCATGAAGTTTACCTAAAGAAAACATTAAATTTTTTTTAAATTTAAGCTAATGCACAAATAAAATTAACGCATGTTTCCCATTACAAAGATGAATTGCTGAGTTTTGTTTTAATTTCCTGATGGCATGGTAACATAAGAATGTAGGTATAGAGTTTTTACATGGGATATTCAAATAAATCCGATTGAATATCATGGTTGGGTAGGGTAAAGACAGGCGTATGTTGAACAACACCTTAGACATCGTCACACCCCTGCTAATTCATAGTCGTCGACGATCATCCCTCCTGTATTTTAAAGTTCAGTTTAACTTCACTAATTCCGATGGATATCTTAGTTATCCTTATATATATTAGAGTCTGCAGAGGTCTTAAATGAAATATTCGTACGCATCGGGATTCTTGGACTGGTCCGAATCCACTCCCACCCTCTACCGACGAGCACGGTCCAGAAGACCTCGACCGCCAGTTCCCAAGAACGCTTAGGATACGGTGTTTGGTTATGGTCTACCCGCAGCCAACCCTTTTCACCCCCGAGGTATCCGAGGGCATGATACCTAGTTATATTTTCATAATTATGTTGGAACCCGAAATGAGTAGATGCTACACTGATAGAAAAAATCAAGTATTTCGTACTCAAAACCCAACAATCCGAACTTGATTTCTCACTAAGTACGGAATTACTGAAGTAGAGAATATCGTACTTGATTAAAGTACAATTTTTTAAGTTCGGCTATTCTTGATTTTAGTACTCCTTGAACTTGAATTAAGTTTCACCGTACTAGATTTAAGTCCATTTTGAACACGATTTAAGTTTTCGTGCACTAAAAATGTGAGTTGATTATTTTCTAAAAATAAGTATTTTGTTGTTCTGGATTCTAGAATTTGTTTACTTAAACTAACTATGATAATTACTTATTTCAAGTATTGCAGTATTTTCTTAAAGATTGATTGATGAACTTCTTTGGGTTTTTTTTAAAGCTTCCAATCACTCCTCATGCCTTAAATAGAGATGTCGGGGAGAAGAAATTAAGAAAATGCCATTATATATTTTTTCACACTTACCATGACGAAGATTCGAACCTGAGACCTCTTGTTAATGCGGCGAATGTCTTATCTGTTGAGCCAGATCCGTAAACAATCCTATGGCAGCTAATGGATACTTTAAGCTAACATCGCTGCAATGAATGTATAAAGGCGATCGTCTCTCTTTTGAGAGAGATACCGTTACATTTTGTGTGTGCGCGAGAACGACTTTGTATACGTTCATTTTTTTTGTATATACAAATAAGTATTTTCTTATGTTATGGTTTTTATTTTCCTGTATATCTCTGTTTAAAACAGCAACCACGATATATAAAAACAAAATTTTTTTTAAAAAAAAAAGGAATTATAAAATGCCGTGGGTGGGATTCGAACCTGCAACTCGAACTTGAATCGCGAATTTTCGTACTCGATTTCAGTATTTCTGGAAATATACTTGATTCAAGTTCACTTATACTTATTTTAAGAATCTTGTACTTTATTTTTATTTTTTTAATACTCATTTCAAGTATTTTGTACTTGAATCAAGAATAAAATTCGAGAATCCAAAATACTTCATTCATGTTCATTCGAACTTATTTTTAGCACGGCTTTTTTCTATCAGTGTACAAGTTTTATAAAACCCAGATCTTTAATTTGAATTTGTTTCTGTTAAGCTATTTGAATTTTTTACACCTGTTTTAATAATTTTAATTGTTATACCTTAAATCGTATCAAAACTAATCAAAGAGTACAAAAACTCATAACCAAACATTAATAATTTGTATTTTGTTACCGATCAGTTTAAGTGCATGCAATAGAAACACCACTATATTCCAAAGCTATTTAGTTTCAACATATTTGTTTTGATTTCAATCGTTGCAGCTCATCATGAAGTTCACGTGTCAGACTGCTCGTATTGCAAATTAAATGGCGCCTTGGAGTGAGACAAAGTTGTAGAGGAATACTTCACATCACTTCTTCGGACTCTAGCACAATTCCACTTGAGTAGAACTATCAGTCTTTAAAGTCAGCGTAATGCCAATCGGCGAACGGCAATTGGGTATCGATTTCAGCTCATTTGCGGAACCATAATAAAACCATTGGCAGAAACGTTTTCAACAGGCCGTTTCTACGTTGTACGTGTTTGTCATGTTGAATTACTTCGAGCACCGGTACAAATGTAAAGTATTCTGTAATGACAACAAGACAGCAGGAAAGCGGAAAAGCAGGAAAGTGATGCGGCAGGGTGGACTGGGCGGTCCTACATGGTGTATGAGCAACGTCTTGTAAATTGCTTTGCTTTGCATTTGTATGGGCCGCGCCCAAACTGTCAGCTTGTAGCATAATTGTGCGTCGTTAACTTGATTATGAAGTGCCTTTCACACATACACACAAAAAGGCTCACACACACACACACATACATACACAGAGGCGAGCTCAAGGACACACACGCAGACAATTTTAATGCGCAAATGGCGCACTTTAAGTCAAGCAATTGGAAACTAAATTGGAATTTTTACGACAGGCATCAAGGAGCTCAGCTCTCGGCTCAGGCACCAAACAGCTCAGCACAATGGATTCTGCATGGTAACAACACGAAGGGGGGCAAGGGCGACAAGAACATTGTGTGTGCGCATTTGACCGACAGCTCCATAACAATACGCACACACACTCACTTACACATACACAGCAGTATACACACTACTGAAATGCATGTGAGCATTTGTAAAATTTCCCTTAGGCCCCGTTGGCATGAATTAAATGTTGACGTGGCTAAAATTCACGCCTGACTTGGTTCACTTGTTTAGTCGACCATGAAAAAACTGTCAGTTCTCCCCAAAAAAAAAGGAACAAAATATAAAAAAAAGTTGTTTGGATTTAAACTGCGTCAAAAAACAAAAACAAAATAAAGCATATATATGAATGAAATAAAATGATATAATAGAAAGTAGGATAATCTATGGAGCAATTATTTTCAATTCAATTTTAAGCTATTCATAAATACATAATTCAGACGTAATTGGTTGCGCATAAATAAATCAACAAGTGCCTTTCAAGGGTGAAAAGCCATCGCATAAAATTGGCTTTTGATTGCATTGCATTTGTTATTGACTCGCGGCGACTGGCAACTGTGTGGCAAGTTCTTGTTTGCAGCTTAGATTCAATAAATGAATGCGACCGCACTCAATAGCGTCAAATTTGCATGGCTCAAACTGACTCTCACTCGCCAGAATGAAAAGGACTGGATGCCTGGCTGCCTGACTGGCGGAAACAACCCACTTCCGCATAAAAGCATTCTGTTTGTGTGGTATTTTGTGTGTGCTTTGCTTTTGATAAATACTTCTGCACATATTAGAAACATATTCATATGTGTGCATGTGTGTGTGTTTGCATAAACTGTTGCCAGCTTGTAGGGTGCGCTCAGTGTGTGCGTGTGTGTGTGTTTTTGCTTGTGAGCTGTTAACTATTTGTGTTGCCTGCAATTGCCTTTTGGCTATTGACACATTCACAAACACTTTGCCACAATCTGCTTCAGCCGGTGCTGCTTTTTCTCCACTCTACCCCCAGTTTTTTTGGTATTTTTTTTGGCCTGCAGCAACTATTTGTGCATTTTGTGGTAGGGTTTTTTTGGTGTATAAGCTAAGGGAAGGAGTTCCGGCTGCTCGGTTTTCGAATGCAAAGCATTTTTTGCGGTTCGTTTGTCAATGCGCATTTTGTGTGTGCTCAGCGCAAATAACGCAACTCATTTAATCTCAAGATATAGCAAACAAAATGCATATCAATTGGCTTTATTTACTTTTCTGCAAACTTTACTTATGTTCGCGTTTTAAGTTTTCTGTCTTAGCCATTTAATTCTTACTCCAGTAAGAAGAAGTAAGAATCCCAAATCGGATTATCTTTATTAGATCAGGTCTTTTTTTATTAACACGAGCGATAAAAAGACTTTGAATTTAAATCAGATATCCTGAAAAAGTAAAGAAACAACAGTCGGGACACTAGAGCAGAAAAAACAATCTTCTTTGTGCGGCTTTGTTGTTTACCCAATGTTTCTTTAACCTGCCTTGCGTCCACTTTGTTGATAGTTGCTTATAAAAAACATATATTAAATATTGACCATAATCAATCCGAGTAACTAGTGTAACAAGGCAACAAAATTTTGGTTTTCGAATCAACACAAAAATGTTAAGGCTTAAAAAAGAGAGGAAAATTTTCTATCTCTTATAAGCATGAAGCGTAAGTTTTTTAATTGTAAATATTTTCAAATGCACTGTATTCGTAATCGAAGACGAATAATATATATAAATAAATTTCTCAAGTTATGAAGTCATATTGCTTTTGAGCATAGCTTGTTATTAAGAATATTAAACTTAATATTTGAAGTTGCAAGATGTATCTGGCCTAGAGTTCTTTGCCATTTTATCCTTACGTTCACTTGCTATAAAAATAACAAAATAATTAAACTTATCGTTTCCACACTAACCGTATCACAACTATTTTTGGGTTTTTGTTGTTTGTTTTGTTTGCGTTGCTTACCGGACTTTTAGCTCTTGGAACGCTGTATGAGAAATTTTGCATTAGAATAAATAATTTAATTACCCCCAATTTTTGCCAACTTGCATTTGAAGTCGACCATAAATCAGGCTTCAATTGAGTGTATTAAGACAGCTGCAAGCCGCAGGCAAACTAAAGTGGAGGGTAAAACAGAAGCTGGCTGACAGTTTGCTACTCGTAATCATCAGCATCGTCACCGTGAGATACTACTGCTGATGCTGATGTTGCGCAGCTTGCTGCTGTTCCATTGTCATCGTCGTTGTCTCCACGCTGTCATCATTCTCAGCACACAATTTAGTTTTATTAACTGAGGCAATGAACGGAAGAACGGAGACGGTAGTCGGAAAAGAGGCGAAGTCAGAGGGCTGCACCAGAAAATGGCAAGAAGAAAAATGAGCTGCACTTCTTGTTGTCGCTTTTGCCAGTTGCCATTTGATGCCCATGCTGTTCATGCTGCTGATGCTGTTGATGCTGCTCATGCTGCTGATGCTGATGGTTGCCTGTTGACAGTAGCTTGGCGTTGCAAACAATGAACCACCCATCTGCATTGCATCCCACTTCCTGTTCGGGAGTATTCTGGCAAGGCATTGTGGCAGGGCCATGCATAAGCCAATATGCACACCAGCCAGAAGCTTGCTTGCCTTTGAATGTATGCCCATGGAGTCGCTTGAGATTGGCAAACTAATCAAACTTAAAGCTTTAAGATTGACATCATTAAATCAATGGACAAATAAGGTAAAATAAGCAAAGATTTGTTTTTATTTGCATAATTTTATTATGTTTTATTTGTTTTTCTTCTTTGTTTTTGGTTGGTTGTTGTTATTCGTATTACATTTAACTACACATACTTAAAAATAAGTTCTAGGTATTTTAATGCGTTTTATAAAGTTCCTTTTTGTTGTTTGTTTAATTGTATGCTTCTTATGTCAATTTACACATCAATTAAATTATTATTTACACTGCAAATGTGGGCCACACTTTTAGGGAATTTCTTAACAATTGCTTATAAGATTTTCCCGTGTTTTTAAAAAAAATTAAATATTCTTTAGACTAAATATAATAGGTTCTGTTTTGATTACTCTGTTCCTTGCTGCTGCTTTTGTTTGTTCCTTTGATTTTCAACTTTTACACATGGCCAAGAGCCTTGATTTTGTATTAAATAATTCTGGTTTTTGGATACCTTTAAAAAATTTTGTTTGCTTTAGTTTGTAACCAACAATGATTTTGTATTTTTTTCCTATTTTTTATTGCTATAATTATTATTATTATTATTATTTTTTTTTTTTGCATATTGGCAAATAACTTAAGTTTAATTTTTTACTTGTCTAGTTTTAAGGATTAACAAAAATTTATTTACATCATGTTTAGAACTAATGAATAGCAAATTTAGTAGAATATCTTTATTTTATCAAGCAATTAAATTATTTCGGTATTTACAAAATTGTTGAATAAATAATAAATAAAAGGAAAAGTTTCTAGTTTTGTTTTGGAATATGTATTTTATTTGTTCTATATTATTGCTAGTATTTAATGCCAATTTTATGCTAAAGTTGACTTAAAATCACTTACATAAAAGCTCTGCCAGCTTTAAGTAGAATGTTGTCTTGTTGCTATAATCGATTTAAACATATTTTCAAGTAATAAATGCACGGTTTTAATTTTATTTGATTTTTTTTTTCGATTTTGTTTCAGTTGTATAAATAGATTTTAATAGAAGTGATTAAGCGTTGCTAAAACCCTTTGACAAGTTAGCAAATAAAAGGCTCAATTTGACAAATACCCCGACAAGGCATATCTTAAAAAGTTTGGTTACGCACATGGGTGGTTTGACGTTTGTCAGTTTCTTGAGCTTAGTTGGGGAGAGAGCTGTTCAATTGATGATTACCATACGAGAGTATTTTTGCTGTTTAACTAGTGGAATGTCTGCCTGGAGTTAACTTATGCATTACTTAATGATAATTTTACTGCTTTGATGAATTAGTTACAAATGCGTTTCGCTTGGCTAATTGGTGTTTGCCTCTTAGACAATCTTCATGTAGACACTTGTGTGAAATATCCGATAGCCGATGGCAATGATTACCATTACATTATGCAGCTGACGCTGCGTCGTTTTTGTGGAGCCACCCACATGTCCGTGATACATAGCCGCAGGATTATCACCTTTACAAAGCATAGGAAAAGGAACAAACGACAAGAGACACATGAGAAATAATGCATATAAGAATCAAGAGTAAATGTGCTCAAATTAATTAAGATTCACACACACACACTTGAAGCACACAGGTGAAAGGAAAAACAAATGCTAATGAGCATTTTCAGTGTCCCTAGCTTTTTTGCTATACCACTTATGCTGGCCCTATAAGTTATGAGCTCTCACTTACACCGCCCGCTGGCACGTGTTTGTGGCTTAGTGTTTATGGCCTGACTTTTAATGGCTGACTGGGTAGTGCAGGCATTTTTAATCCGCACGCCTGTGGCTCTGAAATTTTCATAAATTACTTTTATTGTTCTCTCTTTTGGTTGTTACTGGTTTTGTTGTTGCTTTTTCTCACTTGATATATGAACTGTAAAATAACTACACGCGCAGCAACACTCCAACAGTTACAAATATAGATGCAGCTATTGATATACATCTGTACATTCATATATATTTATATGTGCAGAGCGGGGAAAAAATATCGCAGGTTTCTTCTTTTGGTTTATTGTCAGGCTTAATTTCATTTTGCAAATTTTTTATCGTTATAAATTGCTTTTCTGCCTTGCTTTATTTAATTAAATGTGGCAATTGAAAGTTCAGCAAATAAATATTATTTGAATGCCACCAAAAATAGCAGCAAAGCCAAAAGGTTTTTGTTGCATTCCCTTTATTATTTTTATTCATTTCCTACAAACAGTTCTATCTTTTGCAAAACCAATTTTCAATGCGTGCATGTGACAGTTACCTACAGCTGCTATTTTTTTTTCTTGAATGAAAATTAATGCCATTTATTTTATTAATATTGCATAAAACGTGAAAAAGACAAATTAAAAATCTTGCGATTCCCTATATATTTCGTAAAAAAGCCTTACGGGAGAATACAATGAACAATTCAACTTCTTCGTTAATGCAAAGATGAGGTTTCACACATATCAAGTATACACACAACTGCAAGAACATATAAAAATGCCAAATATGCAAAAGCTTACCTTTGAAAATATGTACCAAAACGCTGGCAGGCTGCGTGTTGCTGGCCACACACGTAAAATTGCCCGAGTGCTCGCGACGGGTGCGCTGAATTGTAAGCTCCGATGATTGAAAGTCTGCAATGAAGCAAACGCAAGAATGCATTGGTTAGTAACAGGGGAAAAAATTGATTTAGGAGGAGGCAGTGGTAGGTGGCATGGTGCATGCAATGGACACACTCACCTGG
Organism: Scaptomyza pallida; assembly: GCA_018152965.1. Taxonomy (NCBI): domain Eukaryota; kingdom Metazoa; phylum Arthropoda; class Insecta; order Diptera; family Drosophilidae; genus Scaptomyza; species Scaptomyza pallida. The sequence continues at coordinate 4,311,042 of JAECXP010000005.1, read as the reverse complement.
TTCGGTTGACACATTAATGCCCCGATCAATGTCATAATTAATCATGCGGTTGTCGTGATACCAGAATATATATTCGGATGCCTCCGTATTCTGCACCACACGGCATTGCAGGCGCAGCGTGGATCCCGGCGTCAGATAACGTATGGGCGGTCCTGATATTTCGGCGCGCGCTTCTAACCGAATTGAATGACATTTTGGAAATTGAATTGCCGTTGCCACAATCGGATATTTGGTGGTATGAAGAGAGTGTGCGTGTGAGTGTGTCATGTCGTGGTGGTTGCGTGGTTGAAGAGAGTGGAAAAGCAATTGAGATGAAAGATTCTAAATTTAATCAAATGTAAATGCAAATACGTGTCACACAGCTATAAACTAAATCATTTGACATTTTGCTCTTTTGCTACCCATTAGAATTTACCTTGCGTAGAAAAGGGTATTTCCAACGCATTTATCAAACATTCTTTATCTAAAAGCAGCTTACCTAACTATTTTTAAACTGCTTTTAAGCATGTTACCTTAGCAATTTCACAATTTGCAAACATACTTTTAAGCCCTTTAGTGGGAAACCTTAAAATTTCATTAAACTAACAAAATTTCATTGAACTTTGAACTTTTCAATAAATACTTTAACATAAAAAATTCAAATTTATATCACAGATTATTTTTTAGCTAAAAGCTTAGTCTTTTGTATTCTAGACAAATTTAGATATTAAATGTTTGAAAAATAACATACAAGCTTTAAATTTTACTGTTTATATCCTTTTTTTGAGCTGTTTGATAAAAAGGCATCGTCACAAACACTTAACCGCGTTTTGACTTAACTTCAATTGGGAACATACAAATGTAATTATTATTATAAGCTATACACAGTGTGCAATTCAAATAAAGATGCAGATATTTTTTAGTGTCTTATAGAAAAATCATAAGATATCCAGTTTCACCTAAAAGCTTAATGCTGCAAATGCTTCCAACAAATCACTTAGTCATAGAGCTTTAAACCTTTGATCCGATAGTCTGAAGCAAACAAGGAGTGGCTCTTAAAAACGACCATATTAAGCCCGAGCTCTTAAATATGCCTTATGTTGTGCATGTGTGTAACTTGAGCTTAAAGGACGCATCTGATTAAGTATGTCGCCGCCTGTGCAGATTCATGTGAGGCGTTAACCAAATGGGTAGCACACACTTTTTTTTTGTTGTGCTGTCGAATCAGTTTCAGCCAGTCAGTGAATGTGTATGTATGAGTGAGTGAGAAGGTGTACGTGTGTTTTGGGGTCTTGTTTTTGTGCAGAAAACGCCATTAGTCGCAGCACATTCAAAGTAAATTGTTTGTTAAATTCAGAATAATGTGTGTCAGTTAGCGTTAGCCAAGGCGAACAACAACACGACAGCAACAACGACAGCCAAATGAAGAAGAGTGAGCAGAAGACGACAACAGCAACAACGAAACGAAGCACTGCACGTCTGCCACGTTGTTTTGGGCAACTTTGCTGACTCGCTGCCATTTGGGCAGGTATACCGTTTTATTTCTTTGCTTTTCATTTTGTGTACATTTTGCGTTTTTTTTGTTTTTTTTTACTTTTTTTATATTCTGCCTTAGCTGTTTCGCTTGCCAACTCTGACAACTGGCATATGGACATTTCTAATTTCAGCATGAGCGCATTGAGTACAAAAAAGGCACAACTTGAAATAAGAGCATGAAGGGGAAATTGTGCGAGTAAGTTGATACTCAGTGTTGACCCAGTGCCCGCTGCCCACTGCACCGTATTAGGGTTTCCAGAGTCGACAATTTTGGGCAACGGAAAACTAAGTGAAGTTGGCGAGTTTTTAAAAAGCTTACTTGAGCAATTTATTTCTGCTTCAGAAAGTAAATAGCATAATATAGAAAAAGAAGGCTCAGCCCTTTTAAGTGTAGTGGCCAAGAAAAAACGCATTGCGAATCCAAGCAAAATTATTCAGTTGCGTTTAAAACTCTAAAAACTAACCAAACATTTTCTATTTTGGCTCTATCGGAACATTATTTTTTTTTTGTAATAACAGCCAACAAATATTTCTTTTTGCTAAAAGATGGCTACCTATTTAGTTGGCTAACTTTTCAATTAAGCAATCGTTTTTCGTTTCCACTTACCGACGACACTCAAGTGCAGGAATATGGATGTGGGCGGATGTGTGGAAACTTGACACTCATAGACGCCAGCATCACGCAGCTGCACAAATTTAATTTGCAATGTCCAATCCTGCAAGAGAGGGGGTAGAAGAAAAGGAGAAAAGTAAAATACAAACTTTTGTTGTGATCACAGCTGCAGCAATTTAGGCAGTTTTAAAGTTGATTGTTATTGTTAGTTTCGCGCGCATCTCTGTCACGTATACGCAATGCTGTCCAGCGGCAATTGGCAATTGCCATGCAGAACGACGCTTTGGTGGCAGCTGGCGAATATGCAAATGAGTGGTGCACTCACCTCGGAATGCTTCAAGTGCGTCGCACTGAAGCGCTCATCGCTGCTGTATGTTGTTAAGCCCACCGTAAGCAGATGATAATCCTTTTTGCGTATCCAAGATACCTAAAGGCAAACAGCATAAAAGAGAGAAAGCAAGAAGGAAAATAGGCGCCATTAGTCAAATACTATGTAAATAAAAAGAATGAGAGAGAGAGGGATAGTCAGCAAGGACATTAGTCCCTCTATGGAGAGGAGAGGGTGAGGATGAGATGTTTTAACATATGCCAGCATCATTGTATTGGCTATTCGTGCGTTTTACGTCCTTTACAAATGTTTGTCAATCCATCAAGCGGCGACGACAACATGATGATGATGCAATTTTTCAAAAAAAGATACAACTTAAGACCCGTTGCCAAATCGAATAGAAAACGATAAAAAATAAATACATAAAAAAGTAAAGTACGGATAGTCCACCAACAAAATCAAAAAGCAATTACGTGTAAAACTCAACTCAAAACAACAACAAGAACAACAAAAACAATAATAAACATAATAGCAGATTGATTGATCCATGGCTCAAAGTTCAAATTGGCTGCTTAACTGTAAATAGACAAACATGTTGAGCCTCCATCTAAAAAATGCCATGCCTACGCACCCACAATATAGCTCAGTTTTCAAGGAAAAGCCACTTTCCCAACCCACTCTGTGTGTGTTCAAGAGTGTGTGTGTGTGTAAAGTAAATGTGTGTCGACTTTTAGCTAATCTGAAATGACCATTAATCATTTCGTTTTCGACATGCTCTACGTTCCCCCCCCCACAAAATAAACACGCACCTTACAAAACGCACACAGCTATAATATCTGGGGCTCATTTTGGGTCTAAGGAGCCTTGTCTGGTGAAGTTAAGAAGCGAAAAGTAAGCAATCGGGTATTAAACATACGAAAAAGGAGCACATCACAATGATGTGATGCCCACGACTGCAAAGTTCTGTGTTTTTACGGAGTAATGTTTCATAAAGAATGCGTAAGAAACTAAATTTGTTAGGAAACTATTTAAGTTAGATTTTAGTAAGCTGTATAAACATTGAATACATAACCCATTATACCCCTTTATGCTTCAAAAACAGAGCATATGAAGGGATGTGCCACAGAGTACTGACTCCTCTTATCGACAACCTAAAAAGCTCGCGTGTATCAATCAATTTTCAATTGATAGAAAATGTTATTTATTGCCCCCTCAAAAAATGAAAGAAAAAGTACGTAACAGAAAACGCAAGTAGAAAGTTTTTGAGCAAATATTGGCACACGCACATGAAGAGAGCGAAGAGAACATTTAACTTGAAGTAAATTTAAAGATCGTCAACAATTGCCCAAAAAACGCACACACTCGCTGTAAATGCCAAATGTTCAATATGGCGTATACGCAATGCATCAAATATAAAAAACATTTTTTCTCTATTTGATGTCCTGGCACATTTGCAACTGAATTGTTGGAATAACAACAGCAGCCCGATAGTCATTTATTATCAAGATTTTGCCATAGGTTATGCAACCAATATATCTCTATTCAATTCGAGCTGTAACAGTACAGGACACAAAAGTGTAAGGTATAAATTTTGCATAAGTTCCGAGGACAGAAAATGGGGCTAACATCGTCTATATATACAATATATCTACATCCTTATCCATCTCTATCTACATTCCTTACCTTCTCTTTCTCTCTTTTTTTATGATATTTATGATGGCTGAAGTTCTTGCAGACTGCGTCTGTGGCTGCTACGTGTCGGCAAATAAACCCTGAACCATGCAGCTAAAGCAAAATGTTGCAAAAAGCGTAAAGCGGAATGTGTAAGCGGGTCGAATGTGTGTGTGTGTGTGTGTGTATGTGGAGTGTGGCAAAAGTGAAGCCATCACTGGCAAAAATGTGTCTGCCTGATTCCGCAAAAGGAAAGAAAATCACACCAAAAAAAGAAGAAATATAAAAAAAGTATAAAATGTTGCGGCAATTAATCAAAAGCATGCGAATTCCTTTGCCAAAGTGTCTCTCTGCGTGTGTGAGTAACTGGTCATGTTTGCTACGTGTGTGTGTGAGTGTGGTGTGCGCGTGTATATGGCGCATAAATCTCAGCTGCCTGTCACGTGTGTGCGTGGCGCCTGCTCCTGCGGCTGCTGCGGTTCTGTGTTTGACTTTGCTTGAACATATATATACATATATACATATGTATTTATGTATATGTATTTGTGAGCTTGTGTGCGTGTTGGTTGGGTTGCAGCTGTGAGCGCTCAGATAATTGTTTACATTTTACCTTTTTTTGTTGTTGTTAAAAAAAGAACATCCAAAAATAAAAATACAAACGAAAGAAAAACAAAAAATGAAATGCCAAAGCTGCAAAATAAAAAGCCGCGCTTAATTTATAGCCGAAGAAGTGGGGCGGGGTTGTGTTGGAAATGGGGCTTGGCTTGGCGCCCAGCCACAAATCACTTGTTAGCAAATTTATGGCAAATTTATGCTGCCTACATGTCCTTTCCGAGCTGCCAACAGGCAAAGGTAGGCAACAATGCGAATCCTTTCCGCCTACCAATGCAAAAATTGTAGCATACTTATTTGCGCTGCGATTTGTTTACGCTTTTTAAAAATGTCAGTGTTTGTGTATGCATGTGTGTGTTTTTTTCAAATGGCAGAACAGCTTATCGCTCGATCTTTCGACAGCTGTGCGCATATGCAAACTGTCTAACTGCAGGCAGCCGGACAGGCATTCAGGCACGGATGGTAGAAGAGGGCGTGGCAGGAAGAGGAGGAGCATGCAAAGCTTGTAATTGCGTGGCATAGAAAACGAAACAAAAGAGAAAAACTCAATACAAAAGCCGATTACTGCATGTTTTTGCATTTGCTTCTTTATTTTTTTATACCGTATTTTTCGTGTTCAATTTGGTTGCCGCACAACAAACTTTAGATTGGCTTTTGTTGTAGTTGCTGGTTGTTGTTGTTGCTTGTTATTGACGAGTATTTTGCATGCTTTATTTCGCGCTGTCCAACCAATTTCCGTTGCCACAAGCGCAAGGGTCAACAAGAGAGCTGTTGGGTGGGGATTGTGAGGGGAGGTAACAAATGGTAACAACTTTTTTTCAATGCACGCAAAAACTTTTTAACAAGCGATTTTAATAAAATTCTATTTAGATGCTGCTTTTTGGCTGCCATTTGTGCAGCAAATAGATACGCACACAATTCTCTCCCCATTTCTCTCTCTATCTCTTTTTCTTTCTTGTTACCTATCTATAGTAGTGTTTATACAAGAATTTTATATTTTTTACGAAACGTTGCACTAAAATTCTTTCTATTCAGAGTCTCTGTACGAGTGTGTTGGTAACTTTTTTAGTATTAGCCAGCTCTATGCGGCATTTTTCTACACAGCTTCATGGAGTCATCAAAATTGCCATTGTTGCACAAGCGTGTGCAAATATTTTGCAGCTACTGTACTTGCATGTGTGTGTGTTTAAATGGGCATGCAAGTGAGCGCGCACATTCACAACAAACTGTGGAGCGAAATTGGGTCAACAAGTCGTAAAAATTTAAAACTTTGACAAAGATAAAGTTTTTACCTTAAAACTGTTGAAATTTAGTGAAATTTTGTCTTTTTAACTTAAGCGTAAGTTTCAAGTTCAATTTTTGGCACTTGTTTGTGCTCCGCAGGCTATAAATAAATAATCTTAAACGGGCCACAATCACAAAGCCCTTTAATTAGGGTGGGCAAAGTGTAAGTCGGAGAAAGCAAAGGGTTTGCTTTGTGCTGGCTGGAAATTTGCGCATTATTCATTATTCTTGGAGCGGAAGTGCGCATTAAATGCAATTAATGCATAATTAAACATTAAGCATTTGCTAATTGCGCCCCAAATTAGCCTGTCAAATGTAAAAAAGAAGGTCATTCAATGCCCGCCAAAACAATAAACCATTATATTCGCGCAAGAACCAAGACAAACATTATAATAATAATAATGAGAAAAAAAATCATTTCAAGACTTGGCACAAATGAAAATAGCCATAGCCTATTTTTGAGCTGTCAAGGCGGCGTGAATTTTGCAAATAAATGCACATATATATGCATTGTTTGTATGTATAAGAATAATTCCATTTCCATTTCGTTTGCTTTTTATTAATAGTGAAGCATTTGTTGTCATCATAATTGCAATGCAATTAAAATAATTTAGTTTGAAATGCAGCACAGCGTGGCGCACCCCAACTTACGATGCTTGGCATTTTTAGCATTTTAATACCCTGTTCGCATAGCATAGGGTGTACCCAAATTACAGGGAATGAAGGTTAAAACTACAATATATATGTACAAGCAAACATTTTCAATTGATTGAAGTAGAATCTGTTCTTAGCAGAGAATAAAATCTGTGTTGACATTCAAAAATTTGAATAAAACCGCATTGATAAATTTGCGCAGAGTACTTCGCAGTCATGAAAATATTTTTACAACCATATCAATTGTTATTATTATTTTTTTTTTTTGAAAGGTGAGGTCTTGTACATAATTTATATCCCGGCATTGAACTTTTGCCTTTGGCCTGAGCTGAATCTTACCAGAAAAGTTGCAGTGTTTGTTAATTGTTTTTGGACCGCCTTTTGTCAAAAACAACACAGAAAACTTTATAGAAATAATGAAGCCATTTAGCATACACCAGCACACCATCATACACACACACGTAGGAAAATGTGGGTCAAAAATTGTTGGCCTTTGTTTGTGAGGCATTTGTTTTAATAAACATTGTGACAGGCAACGACAGACCACGAACAAAAGGACACAGCTCATTCACTGCGGGCGGCTTGGCCAGCTGGTGGCTGGTGGCTGTTGGCTGTTGGCTGCAATAATCCTTTATCAAGTTGTCCTGGCAGGAGAAATGCCTTATTAGCTGACAAACTGGCAAACACAGAGCAACAACAGGACAACACAACAACAGGCGGCAGGGTCTGCTTCAAGACCTCTTCTATGGTCGTCACTTGTGTAATTACGGTTAAGGCTGCCAGCGAACAAAGTGATAATGATTTGTATTCATTAAAAAGGTTTATGGCAATTTTGAGCAACATTTACTTTACGGTCAGGCACTGTTCTCGACACGGCCCTCACACCCCAAAAAGCAAGCTAAGCTAAGAGACTGAAACTAAGTATTTATGCTAAACAAGCCAACACTTACAAATGGTCTCAGTCTAAGCGCATGTGTGTCTGCATTTAAAGTTTTCTATTTTAAATAATAGTTGAACTTGAAAAGTTGCTGAAGAGAATAAAAAACTTAGATAATTATTAGAGAGACAATGTAATGGCAAGAACAAATTAAGTAACTATAATGTGAACAAATCTCGAAATCAAATTGTTGAGTTTTGATATAATATCATCATCAAATGTGTTTATATTGTTTGAAGTTATCACGTCTTAACATAACATATATATATATATATATATACAATATCAAGATCTGTTGTAAGTAAAGCAATAAAAATAAAGTAGATTTTCATTTAAAGTTTCAAAAAATGGTCAACAACAATGTAGCACTGCAATCACATATATGTACGAGTATTGTAAGAACAGACTTCACAGCAAACTGGCTGCAGAAACAAATATTTTATGTGTTTTTATGATATTTTAAGCAGCAGACGACGACTCTGACTTCCAAGACACCAGAACTCAATGCCACATTGGGCAAAGAGTCTTTGTTTGCATTGATATCTGTGTATGTGTGTGTGTGCTTGACGAATGCAAGTTCCCTTTAAGCCTCACACAATTCATATGAAACAAAAATGTAGGCAATAAAAACGGGGCAACAACAACTATAATAAAAACAATAACAAAGCGGCGTACAACAATAAACAAACTTCAAATAAAAATGGAGGAAAATATAGCTGTATACGAGTAGACTATATAATAATACTTTGTTCCTTCCATACATATACATTAAATGTAATTCATGCGCACCGAAAAAATAAAATAATAGCAGAAAAAAGAATAATAATTTATAGCAGCCTAAGAAAAGAAAAACAATTGGATACTGCCAGCAATGTTTCTGTGCTACAAGCAGGCAAAATGTATTTTATTTCATTAAAATAAACACAAATTACGAGACACGAATTATTTGTTTGTTTTGATTAAAAACGCAGCGGTTTTTCTATGCCCAACAACTGGATATTATGCGAATACATCTTTGCCTTAAAGCCATTCGAGAAACCCTCATCATTGTCTATTCCTTTTGTATTTTTTACTTTAACCAAATAGTAAAAGGAGATTGTACCCTTTATTTTAGCAAAAATGGTTATTGAATACTTGATAATGCTCATGTTTATTCACTGTAATAGTTGGTCGCTCTCAAGTAATGACCCTACTGATATACAAACACCTTCATTAAATTGCAGTTACTATATAAGTTTACTCAAATTTTAAGACGACTACCAATACATTTGACTTACAATATAATGGAAAAGATCTAAGTTTAAAAATAGCCAATAAAGTTAGTTTTATATATTGTTGAAATAGATTATAGGGGTACAAAATAGAATTACAGAGTTGTTAAACTTGTGTTCTAGTAAATCGTATACAGAGTAATTAAATGGTATGTTTTCTTGCTACACGTGTTTATGCAAAATATTCGAGAAGCTTCACATCTATATACATTAATGTCCTTTTGCTTGAATATATGTATGTTTTGCAGTCGAGAATCTTGAATCTTGTTATTGTAACCATTTCTGCCTTGGACAATGGCAATTCGCTTCTTATCCGATCTAAACTTTTAACATTCTAACAAGCAAACATGTGCAAGTTATATACGAGATAGTATACAAACATACATACATATGTATGTAATTATGTAGAGCTGGGTTAGCTTAAATATTTGCGTAACCTTTTTTATCTAAACGACTTATCAGACTGCGGGCGGCTGCTAACCAAAAATTTAGCTCAATAAGAGTTCAGGGGCTTGCTGGGATGGGAAACCCTTGAGCGTTAATTTTCATAAAATACCAATTTCAGGCATTTTTATCTAGAATTTGGTTGCCAAAGTATTTGCAATTTCCAGTCACACACAGTCTGTGTGTGTGTTTGTGCTTGTGTTTGGGAGCAAAATTCACCTTGTAATTATATTCGTTTTTGCTAATCTTGCAAATTATATAAAATAAATTAGATGCAGTTAGTAACTGCTTAAAGTTGGCTGTGCTCAAGTTTTTGTTTTAAAGCATTTAAGCATTGGGCATTAGACTTTAGCATTTACTTTAGCTTCTTGTGCTTTGGTGACATGCTGTGAGCACATTTAATTACTGCCACTTTTCTCTATGAAAGTATATATCTAAAAGTCTAGACATTAAAAACGACAATTTATCTAAAAAGTAATTAAGTGCTCAAGTCACACAGACATACACGAGCTCGCAGCATACCCTACAGGATGACATTCTGGCAGTATCTTGGGGGACAGCTTTTAGTTCGTTTTAGTTTGCTGCTGACTTTAGTACAATTTGTATATATGTATACGCGTTCATAAATGTGTGTATGTATGTGTAGTTGAACGGGAGTGCAAGTGAATCGAGTGCAAGTGAACAAAGTGTAGGTTAAAGCCAAACTTAAGGGCTGTCAGCCAGCGTTTTACATATTTGCTTAGTTTATTTTAAATGCCATTTAATCTCGCCTTTCCGCCGCACACACATAACTAAAATAATTCCCAAACGACATATTTTAATGTCAACTGAATGTGTGTGTGTCTGTGCCAAAATGTGTCGTAATTTCTAATTTCCAATGGGGTTTTCCACTCTATTTTCCATTCAACGGTTATTATTGTTGTTGTTTTTATGGTTGCAGTGCATAACGCTTTAAGCTTATGGCTTTCGTTTTGTTGTTGTTGTTTTTCGACTGCATGCAATTTGATTTGTGTGCTTTAAATTTGTTTGAATTTGCCGTTTGCTGTCTTTGACTATCAAAGATTTAGTTTACAGTGTGCTGAGCCGCAAAAATTTGCTATTTGTCATGCCAATTGCATTTGTCAAATCCATTTCCACATTTTCGAAGATATAACCAAATTTGATTTTAGTTCTAGTGTTGGCAGCTGGCATTTTCTTGGAATTTGACACAGACTTTCGACTGCAAAATTCGTACAAAAGATGCAATTTATGAAATCCGAAGTGTCAAGAATTGTTTTAAATATTTTTGATTATAAAGGTTAAAGGCGCATAGAGCACAAATTTGAAGGAGCCAGTTAAGCTTTACTTGGCTTGGTTTTTTAAGTTCTCGGAAACTGGTAGTCAATTTTTGTCGGTTAAATAAAATAGTTGCAATCGAAAGCGTTAAAACAGAAAATTGATTAGAATTTTACTAAGAAATTTTGAATGTCAATTTTAGCAATTTCTTCAGAATTTTAAGTTGAAGTGATTACAAAAAGAAACACAGAAGTGTAAAGTTGGAATAAGTTTTGCCAACACTATTTGTATTGTTTATGTGTTTCGACCCACTGCAATAATAGCTTACAAATTTGCTTAGCTGCTTGGCTGCTTTGGATGCTTTGTTGTTGCCGTGTCGACTGTGAAAAAGGCAAAGACTGAGAAATTGCTGCGCGACAAATATTAAAATTGCTGCAAAATGGTAAGACAAAGGCGCACTTTCCATTTGCTTACTGCTTGCGGAAGCAATTCATTTATTTAATGTTTCCTGCATTTTATTGTTGTCTAAAGCTGAACAATATTTACGACAATGGCAACATCAGCGGCAAACGTGCTGGCAAAAAGGCGCGGAAATGTTAAGTGTGTATTTTTAGAAGCCATCTACATACAGAGTCTTCTCCTTCCAAGCATCCTTCATTAAGGGTGCAGCAAACAAACAAAACAATGAACCACCAAAGACCTAAAACAAGGGGCAAACGTTTGCCAAGCGACAGACAAAAGACAAAATTCTGTTGGGAACCCTCAAATCAGAATGACAACAGTGCATAAGACAGGATGAATTCGTGCTCTACTAGTAGGGAAGATTAAGTGCATATAGAAAAATTAAATTGTCATCTTAAAAAGATTTAATCAACGAAATTAAATAAAATAAAGTAATTTGATAAATGATTTGATGGTGTTCTTATAGCTGATATATGAAATTGGTATATAATAGTATTATATATATCAAGTTAAGTGTGAAAACCCGAGGGAAGCAGCTGTATATGTAAATGACTAGGACTCATTTGAGGTCCACAAAGCTTATGTTATTTAAGCCCGATATAAATTTGTTGCACGAGCGAACTGGCGTTAAGCAACATGGTTTTGAGGGCTTTTGGTTATAACGGTAAACTACAAGGCTTTTATAATTACCTAGGCTTAGTTTGTTTCTCAAATTTGTCTAAACTGTGGTTAGTAACATAACCTGCCACTCAGAAATTGGTCCTAACTGGTATCAAGAAAGTTTTCACACTGTTATAATTAGTTTGGTGATCTATGTATTTATTTGCCTTGCACCTTTTTACAATCAACTTCAGGTCTGCTTGGTTTTCAAACCCACATATATTTAATTACGAGAGCATTTTTTTAGTTCTTACCTTTCATTTTTTCTTTAATTTAAAATATTCAATATTTTATTTTTAATTATTTGTGCTGATTTTAAGTTAATAAATTATCTTCGCACTGATTTATTGCTCCATACGCTTTTTGAAAATGCTTGCAGTTACTAAAGAACGAGGAGCAGTATGTTATAAGTGATATGCCAAATGTTAAATAAACTATCCCATATGATTTATACACAACTTTTGCAAAAGGCAAAAAGCACTCACTTATTTTGTATGTGCGTGTATTTAAAATATTGAAATTAAAATGCAATAAAATCAATACTATTTTTTTCACATTTTCTGAGTGTGAACACATGCATATACACACACATACATAAATGTGTGTACACCCACATACGTACAAATAAATATTCATATGTTTGAATTTATGTATTTCCTATTCAATGAACTTGCTGCTTTTGCCGCCTTGCACTTCTAGTGCTGCGTTCATAAATTTCTGCAAATATTAATGCGCACTGCACAAAGGCAGCGGTACGACCAAAGGAATGATGATAGAAACATACATATACCCTTGTACATGTGTGTACATATATGGAAATGGAAATGGATGAGAAATTCATTTAAAGGCAAGTCGAGACTCTCTTCAATGTGAGCATGCATTAGTGTCTGTGTGTCATAAAGAGCTCTTAAATAGCAAAGGCAAATGCTTGCAATAAATGTCGGTGTCAATGGCAACGCGGTGCAAAATGAAATATCATATCGATAGTCGACCGTCGAGAGTATAAACTCAATGAAAGGCAACTGTCATCAATTTGTGCGTGTGTGTGTTGTGGGTAACGGTGTGTGGTATAAGTACTGATGAGAATTCTGCTTTGGTTGCATTTAATTTGTCTTGCGCCAATTATGTGGCATATATCGCTAATGAATATTGTCGCTGAAAATTATGCAACCTATCTTGTTTGTTGCACAATTGTACTAAGTGTATCTTACGAGCTTAATTGACAGCCAATTTTATTTTCAACTGCTTGTGGACTCCATGGAATCATTTTGACTTTTATCTAACTGCTGACTTATTGGGGCCAACTTTAGTCGGTTGCCCAATGGCCACTTAGGCACGGGCTTGCTGAAGTGCAAACCGGCTTAACAACTACACACACACGGGATATTAGCACACGTTGTGAACGGCCTGGATGTGTGAGAGTGCGGTCCCAAAGCCAGACAGCTAAGTTTTGGAAAGGGGCCTAGAGGCGCTTAAGTGCTTATTAACTTCGGCACACTTGAAAGCACATTTATGAAATCCTCAATTTAAACCAGACACGCACGCAGCCCAAAACGCTGAACTGGACAGACAGGGGGCTGTGCTCATACCCGGCTATAATTGTGTCCAGCAATGCCGCCCACTTTAGTTTAAGGCTTGGGAATACCTCAACTGCCGCTGCTGCTGCTTCGTTAGAAGCTTAAGCAAATAGACGAAGCGTGTGAAGCGGCATACGCTGCGTATGGGTAATAACTCTAGACAAGCGTTAAATTAATACCACTTGAGGCCATACAATCTCGAATACCTCACACACACACACTCACACACTACGTTCCCCAATGTCTCAGTGTCTGTCTCAACTTGAGTTTTTGTAGTTGACGTACCCCACATTACTGAAAGGTGTTATTTGTTCTCTGCTTGACTTCTGTCTGTTTATATGTATTATGTGTATAAGCTTTTCGATAAAGTCAAAATATATGCACGTACACATAACTACAATATATGTACGTTTTGGGTTATAACTCTGCTAATAGTTGTCCAAAACGCACTAAATAAGCAAAAATGTCATTATATTCCTGAATGCGTCAAATGGGTGCAGCAATTAGACGAGCAACGATTAAAGAAATTTAAGCTTTGACTCCTTAGGAATTAAATATATATAAGAAATTACATTCGTTGGAATATTCCCAGTATAAATATAAAATTATGCCTTGCCTAAAGAAAATAAAATACCTCAGAGGGAGCGGAAAAACTAAAACAAATCTATTAATCGATTTTGCCTACAATTAAAGTTTGCTGTTAGGTTTAAGCGATCGAAAAGTCAGTGCGGAAAATAAAACTATAAACGAAAAAAGCTAGAATTTCTTGAATAACCTGATAATTGATCAAAATACAGTGTGTGTTTCTCCATCTTTTTACTATGTGTGAATGAAACAAGAGTTTTTTTTTTTTAGGCGTGTTCTAGGTACCAAATAAATATGTCTAACGAAATAGCAGTAGATTTTTAGAAGTACACGAAATATGAAAATACATTTTTAATACAGTTCTTAATGGATAGTCAAATGCAAGAAAGATTTTATTGCTTTGATTTATAATAAGCAGTTTAATGCAGATTGTCGTTTATTTTATAACCAAGCTTTTTGCATTTAAAAGAAAATAATAATCATTCAAAAAATAATTAAAAAATCTCATCTCGAAGCAATATAGAATTAAAAGCATTAACAGAGTCTGGATTTTCAATTAAAACGACAAGTGGAATTGGAAATTGAACGCGATCTGTTTGCCATTGTGAATGACACTTTGTTAATTAATGCGCCACAAGGATGCAAAATGCGTGGAAACAGGTAACAGGTAACGGAAACAGTCGCACTGTCGCACAGTTGCACAGTCGAGTCGGGATGCCGCTTGCCACAAGTCAAACAAAGCAGAGTTGATGAATTGATTTTAAATAAAATATTAAAACAATGGCAACCGTCTGCAATGCGAATAAGGTGAAATCAGTGAGTCATTTGTGGGCACAGTGAGAGAACAAGTTGAAGTATATGAGTATTATTATGGGCTTTATTTACTTACCACACCATCGCCAATGTGATGCACGGTGCAAGGCACGTGGGCCGTTGCACCAATTTGCGTCGTCACCACCGTTGAGTTCTCGGTGCCAAAGTACATGGGCGTGCCGAACACATTATCTGCACCATCAATGCCGTGCGTCGCCTCCAGATGATTCTCTACGGGCTCACCTCTCTGCACGGGTATGGGATATGGCCCAGCCGTATCTTTGGCCTGGATTCGAGAGTGTTGTTGCTGCTGGTGATGGTGATGTTCGAGTTGGTGGTGTGGCGGTTGCGGCAGGCGTTTGTCATCGATCAAGTCGTTGGAGTCGAAGCTTGTTATGCTGCTGCCTGAAGCGGAAGAAGAGGAACTGCGTTGATGTTGTTGTTGCTGTTGTTGTGGTGCTGTCAGTGCGGCCGCCGATGCGGCGGCAAAGCTCGAGCCGGGCAATGGCGACATAATTAAATTTTGATTTATATGCCGCTGTAATTCCTCACTTGGGCTGCCCGCTGTTGGTGGCCTCATTGTTGTTACTGACGCTGTCGCTATCGCTGCCCCTGCTTTTGCCTGTGCTTCCGCCTGTCCTGCCACATACCCTGTTGAGTTGAATGAGAGAGGAACAGTGAACAGTGAGCAGCGTTTTAAAATGTGTTAATATATGCGCGGCGTTTGTTGTCTGTGTCGTGGGACAAACAATAACAGCGTGAAGTCAATTAATTTGAATGCGCCTAAGCGTTTGCGTATACTTAATGTCATTCATTGGGACTGTCGTTTGGCGGCATGTGGACCCAAAACACGCTTCGGCCTCACTCATCCCACCAATTTGCATAAAACGCCACAGCTAATTAAGGTGCCCATATCAAGGAGGATATTATTATGCTGCGTTTTCACAGCCCACCTTATACCTGTTCCTTCTGTTTGAACAAAAATCTGCGCATAATTTTTGTGAAATTTTGTTGTCCACACAACAAGGGCAATACAAAACGTAAACAATAACAAAAATGTCAGTCGTTGTCGTATGTAAATATCTTCTTGTTTATTACACATATTTCTCTCCGACAATTGTTGACACACGTGCTCCAAAAAATACGCAAACAAGCAAATTATGAAAAAATAATACAAATTTCAAGCCAAAGGCGAAACTCATTTTCGCTTAAATATTTAAAAGAATATAAAATTTTGGCTCTCTTGGTTAAATCACTTTAGTAGCTTGAATAACGTTGTTTAAGTATTGTGAATATTTAAAAAATGCATTTTATTATGCATATATTTATGTATATTTATACAGTTTGTTTCTCTTCTTTCCATCCGTATCTTCTCACTCTCACTTTTGGTGGTGATAGTTGCAGTTAACCAACGCAAAAAAATATATATATATTTAGTCAGGAAAATAACTTAGACAAGATAGCAATGCTAGCAAGCCAGAAAAATAGTGAAAGGGTATTCGCCACGATTATAAGCTTTAAATTTCCAGCAAACATAAAATATGCATTTTGATGACACAAATCAAAAAACTCAAATGTATTCACCACAAATTCTACAATCTATAAGGTGTAAACCAATTTCCCTTAACCAAAAATATTTGTATTTCAATAATAGGTGAAAATTTAAATGGTATATGTAAAAGAAAGATGAGGGGGAGAGGGTGAGAGAGGCAAAACAATTATACATTTTCTTAATAAGTTTGTGGTTTGCTTTTAGTTTGTGTACAACATGCTTATGAAGGATTTAAAGGTCCCTGAGGGTTGCTTGCGGGTTTGGTTTTCATTTGGCAATGGTTTAACCGCATTGCACGTTTCGTCATCGTACAGTCTGTAATTTGTGTTAACCAAAAAATGATTTACAATTAAACATAATTGAATTTGGCATGCTTATTCGGTTTTGTGTGTTTGTCCTTGATTGGTGTTTACTGTACGCCAATTAAGCCCAAATATCAAAACTCAAATCTCAATTGCTTCACATTTATTCGTCACGCTTCCGATTTGTGCTTTTAAAGTCGCAAACTTGATAGTTTTTCATTATGGTTATCCCTAGAGAGCATGTCCTAAATACATTTTTGGAAACTCCCCTGCTTTTGTGTGTGTTTACGATGACTTATGCAATATACATTATAGCACAGCTTGACTTTCTCAATCATTTTTCCGGGAAAGTTTTGGAATTTACTCTAATTCATTGAATAAACACTTTGCTCCAAAGAAGTTTCCTTAGTATTTTCAAATATTTATAATTAAGTTAAGCAGCTTTCAAAATCACAAGCCTGCTTTCTGCATATTAATTAAAATTTATAGACAAACGTTCGATGTGATTTTGGTTCATTAATTAATTACTAAAATCAACCGTAACAAGCATAACAAGTTTAATTACTTTGTATTTGTTTTGGCTTATGATAGGTTCATTCTAAGTTATTAAAGCCGCAAATGCAAACATTTCGAACAATTTCGATGTTTTCTTACTAACAAATTCGTGGAAACCAATATAAATTCCATCTTCATGTCAACAGAAAGAGCTTTATACTCATACACATACATACTTGCATATATTGTCAATATTTTGTTAAACTTTAAATTGGTATGCATTAAAATGTAGCTGCAGCTGATGTTGACACAATTGTGAGGACTGCATCAATTGTCAATCTATTTGTTCGCATAACACACAGCAATTTGCAGTCGGAGAGCAGACATTTTGCATTCAGATGCTAACCCACAACTATATCGCATTTGCGGTTTTCTGCATTGTTGTGGCTCGACCCTTGCCCCAAGCTCGGCCCAACGAATAAGAAGCAGCAGAAACAAATAACCAGCTGGTGCGTGAGGACAATGTTAGGCGAAGCGAAGCGAAAATTGTCCCGATGCCATGGTTATGGCCATCGGTTATGGTCCCAGCGAGGAATTGGCCAAAGAGCATGATGCGCCATCATCGTGGCATTTTTGTCACGTTCGCACGTGACTGCTTACTGAGTTTCGGCTGAAAACGTTTCTCAGTTGCCAGTTGCCATTTTCTCCTTTTCTGTTTTGCAGCTTTGCAGTTTGCATAGTTTTGTAATCGCAATGTGAATAGGAGAATCAACGACCACATAACACAGAGACACAAATGACTGAAAGAAGTTGCTTTTATTGTTGTTGTCATACGCTTTTTTTTTTGCCTTCTGTGTTGCAGTATGTGCAAATCCCTTAAAACTAAAAATACAATTTCTGTACATCTCTACAGCAAATACGCTATGTTTTCCTTTTATTTGTTTATTGTCAACTAATATCAGTTGACATAAAATTAAAATTAAATCAAATTGAAAAATAGGGCTTAAGGGACAAAAATGTATAAGATTAATAAACAAATTTGAAAATTAAATCAGTAAGCAAACCGAAATGAAATTAAAAAGTTTAAAAAATTAAAATATTCTGTGGAGTTCAACAAAAATTTAATGATAAAGGAAACAAGTGCAAACATCTTATTGTAGTCTGCGCACACTACACAAAACGGTTCCTGAATTAGATAGTTGGTAGAGCAGCGATCAAGGTAAATAGGTACAAAGTGAGTTAAATAATAAGAAGAACGGGTCTTCAGATGATCAGCAAAATTTAAGCACAAAAGAACAAGAAAGAAGCCTCAGAAAACGTAAAATTTGCTCGTACGTCTGCTTCAACTCAAGCTCTCTCAAACTTGTCTTAGTGCTGTTGGCAGTACATACGTTGCAGATTGAATTAAACTATAAAATCAAACACTTGAGCTTAAATAAATATCTTAAGCCAACTCAACAATAAGGTTAAATATTACTATGTTTATTAACAAAGATTTAATACTTCTGATTCATTTGCATTTAGTTAATATTTGTCATGTCGATAGTTGCATTACTTCATGATTATATTTACCAAAAGCGTCTTCTTCTCATGTTAGGGTATATCATCGTTGGCAGTCGAAAATACGATTTTTCAAAGATGCTTTCAGCTTTTTTGCATTCATTAGATGCATTTTTGGCGACTTAGTAATTGAATTTTTTCGCTAGCAAACGAATAGCTGATGCTGCTGCTTTCGCAGATGATGCCTGGATGTAGCTTGTTGTGGTTCTTCGTTGTGGATTTACAAGCACACTGCGCATTGCCAACTCAGTGAGGTGCAAGAATAACACTGAAGGCAGTAACAACAAAGCAAACAGTGCCACAAACATTCTGCGCCAAGCAGAAAAAAACAATTTGCATTTTCCGCAACACATGTGTGTGCGTGTGTGTGTGTGTATGTAATTATTACCGCTGCAGCTTGCGACAAAGTTTGCAAATGGAGTCACAAGAACAAGAACAGAGACTTTGTGCGTATGCGTTTATTTCAGAACATTTTAATCAAA
The DNA here is from genome assembly GCA_018152965.1 of Scaptomyza pallida. Lineage (NCBI taxonomy): Eukaryota > Metazoa > Arthropoda > Insecta > Diptera > Drosophilidae > Scaptomyza > Scaptomyza pallida. The sequence goes on along the minus strand of JAECXP010000005.1, from coordinate 4,291,950 downwards.
AGTTTCGCCTTGTTTGTTGAATTGTCTGCGAACAGCAGTGATTTTTCATGTGCGTGTGTGTGAGTGAGTTGCATTTCCTTTAAGTCTGGCAAATAATTAAACTTTGCCATTTGCACAATGCGTAAATAATTATCTTATTGTGCAAATATGTATAATCTATAACTAAATTCAAGGTTTTTCTTTTATGAAGTTAAACAACAAAATCGAATTTTATATGGTAAATTTAGTTTATTTTTTAATTTGATTTATTTTGTTGCCGACAAGCTAATTCCATTTTCACGTATTTAAATTTTAAACCTTATTTGAAAACCATTCATGTATTTACATATGTACCTACATTTGTTTAATATTCATGCAGTTAAAACACATCCCATAGCCAAATGATTTTAATTTTAAATTATTATTTCGTGCAATGACATAACGTGCATGTAATTCTCTAATTAAAGATTATTTCGATTTACTATACTGTAAATACTCTTTCTAGTTTTATTACAACAAACGATTTTAATATAAAACTTTTTAATTTATTTACATTTTTTTTTTTCATAAATTATTAGACATAATTTTTTTATCATTTCATAGAGTACATTAGTGACCTAATTAAAATATAGATAATAGGAAAATATTACCATAGAGGATATACCATCTAAATAACAAAACAAATAATATGCATATACGAGTACTTCGCAACAAAAGCAATGTGGATAGCATCCCCTCCATCCATCCACCTACCCTGGGCAGTCGGGCTGCACACATAATTTATTTGTCTCTGTTAACTAAATTTGCGGTTTTGGCTGTAATTTAAAACAGGGCACGAAACAATTGACACAAATAATTTCGGTGCAGCGAAATTTGTTACAATGGCCCGCAAGTTACTTAGTTCAACAGCAAATTGAAAAGTTTTAATTAAATGCTTAAAATTTATCAATTAGTCGTGCGCTGAATATACAAATACTCTGTATATACTTATGTGTATGTTTGTATGTATGTGTGTGTGTCACGCTCCACCTCGAACCAAACCGAATTGAACAGAACCACAGCACCCTCTGGCCTCGTCCCTCATTCCACTGTGACGTTGCTAGTGGGCCCAGGTTAGAATTTTGCAACAAATTTCGAAAATTTTGGTTTCAAGCGAAGTGAACATTTGCCGCTTTTTGGACCGGAAACACTTGACGGCTGCTGCCAAGTTTTTGGTGCTCGTAATGAACAAGAAAAGTTGCGTGAAAGCAGCCAAAGAAGTTTTGTGCGCAACAAAGTTACAATGTTGTTTTTCTTCTTGTTGTTGTTGTTGCTGCTGTTTTTATTGCAAATATTGTTGAAGTCGAAATGTTTGCATTTGACACTTGGCGGTAATTTTGTGTAAATGCGTTAACTGGCCTCTGGCCATGAACTGGGCCCAAGCAACAACAGCAGCAACAACATTTAATTGAGGCACGCCCATGCTCACGCCAACACCCAACTCACACACAAAGATACATGCGTACAAAGAAAATGGCCGCCAGAGCGTTTAACTTTGCCACTGTCATAATTTTTATTGAACGTTAACATTAACAACAACAGTCAAGTCAGGCAACTGCTTTGGCTCTAACGTTAGCAGCCCTGGCCCTGGCGCAAAGTGTCAGTGTAAAATCAGATAAGTGCGTGGCGTGAAACTTGCAACTAGCGACTATTCGCCATTTATTTAACAATAAAGCGTCACCGAGCTCACTGCGTTCTTAACAATCATTAATGGTTGTCCCAACCCCAGGCTTGCTGCCAGAACTGAAGAAGGAAGGAAAACTAACAGCTGGCAGGCAGCTGTAACTGCTAGGGAGCCACTAACTGCTTTCGTAGAGGCGCCCATAAAAAGGCATTAAGACTAAAGTAAAGTGCCTATTTAAGTTGAGTCATAAAATTGGCTTTCTATCTGGGCAAATGGCAGCGTCTTTCGCAAAAACAAATTCGAAGGCGCCAAGTCTAAGCAGATGTAAAGAACAAGATGAAAATAAATACAAGATTGTAGTGTAGGAGCAGCATTCTACAATAAGTAGTAGTGGAAGCAGGCCCAAACCAACACTCAAAGACCCGATTTTAGTAATTTTATTTATTTTATTTCAATGCGTGTCTAAGTGCTCAACTTTGGGCATTGCACACACATACACACACCAGCACATTCAAACACACATACACAATATGGCTGGAAAGTGCGGGAAAATGGGCAACTGCTATTCGCAGAATATTTTCAACTTGCTTTGGATGATTTTGCATCGTTCAAAAATGCTTAGAAATGTCTGCAAAAATATTTACACAGTTGTAAGTGGATGGGTCGAAGCTGGGAAGAGTGCGGAAGGCCAGAAAACTTATGCAAGGCCAAAACCAAGTTTTGGGCTAATTAGCAGCACTTCTAAGGCACCCACGAATTTAATTAGTACCAAGAAAATGCACTCAGCCATATTTCTTATTCATACAAACAAATATATGTGCGTAGGTTGGAATCACAAGTTTCGGAATCATAAAAAAAATTCGTTTGAACAAACTTTGCCACAGCTTATGATTAGATTTCTGTGCACAAGAATATTATATTTTTTATAATTTAATATATGTATATATAAATATTAAAAAAATAGTATGTTTTATTAGTTTTGCGCTACACAATTACCAATTATTGTGTTGTCTGACTTAAATAAACTTATCAAATTGCTTTTTGCCAATTCATCACTCAAATTCTATTTTTGTATCTGGCGGTGTTGTGTGAGAAACAAGTATCAGATTCTGATTTTTATGCCACTTCACCAAATGAGGCATCAAAATCATTCATATTTTGTCAATAAATGACGCCTTTGCTTGCGACAAGACGAAATTGTTTGCGTAACTTTACATACTTACAGATATACTATCAAATATATAACTTGAAATGAACTAAAGAGCTTAACTAAGCAATACTCTCTTTTTGTACAAGTCATACATATATAGATCTTAAATTGTTATTATTTCTTTTTGTAGGCTTTAAATTGCTTGGAAAATAAGTTACAATTTCAATGCAGACTCAAAAATGCCAAATCCAATTTGAAATTTGATGCCATTAATGTTTTATATAAACTGCTGCTACGCAATATACCCTTCCCCTTTGTGTGGCCAGACAGTGTCGAGAGCCAAGAGAAAAATCACAAAAAGTATGCGCAACATTAATAAATTATGCGAAGCAAAATAAATAAGGTACAAATATGCTACAGCGAGTTTTTATATCTGTAAAGCCGTTGAGCTGTGCAAGTATGTGTTTGTGTGTGTAAAATCAAACGGAAAAGTCAGCACAAGAGGCAAAAATATATGAAAGAGCATAAGTTAAGTGCGTCATGTGGCAAGTGGCATGAGTGAATCTCTGTGTGTGCGTGGGCATGTAAAGCATGTGAAATATGCCAGGCTGTGACTCTGCCTTCTTCCTAATGAAGATTTATACTTTGAATAGCTCAAACACACACACACCAACAAACTTACACACTGCAATCGGATTTTGGGGGCGAATTGCAAGCACGTGCAAATCAGAATACGATTACATAAATACACGGTTCGTACCGAGTACCGAGTAGCGAATACAGAAAGCGAATGCTTGGCTAAGCACTTTGAATAGTCAACCTCAGGCGAGACCAGAAAAGGGCAACAACGGCAGGGACTTCAATAAATGTTAAGTATCTGCGAGTCTGGGGAACCAGGAAGAACACAAAAACTCTATTTGAGATCCGGCCAGTCCTTCAGTACATAAAATTAAATTGTCAACTTCCGTAATGCGTCGCATAAGCACACACACACACACAAACTGAAAGAAAGTAAGAAAGAGAGACAGAGCCAAATACAAAAAAGGAGAAAAGTCAGTTGCAGACGCAAGCGCTGAGGGACGAAATAGAACGTTGACCAAAGTGGCCCTAGCAGCATCAAAGTGAAAATATTATTAAAAGCAAAATAAAGCAAAAAATAATAATATATCTACCAGAGAGCTGCAACGAGTATTAGATTTTTGTTCACAATCGAGTGTTCATTGAAACTCGTATGTGCTCATACAATTTTGTGTGTGTACCGGTCGATACTCGTTTTGAAAACGAGCTCGAAGCAAACATAGATTTTGAATCACAACACCCGAACTCGTGAAGTGTCAAACCTACACGAACATGTTTGGCTACTGTAGAGTATTACTCGTCAAGTTCGATAGAGTTTTTTATGAAGCTCGAGTTCGTCCATGACAATGACAAGCGAGTTTATTCAACATATGCGATAGAGTTGATTTGTTCTAGAGATGTGAAATATCGATGATTAAGTCATCGTTACGGGTTGTCAGTTTGACAATAAGAAATATAATCACAAGTGAGAAGTCGAGAAGTTGAGAAGTCGCAAAAGTTAAATAAAAAAATGGCAAACCAAGAAATTAAAGAATATATAAATAATGGCAGGTACACGTTGTCTGGTCAGCGAAAAGGAAGGAGTTTTGTTTGGAATATTCTGGCTGAAGTAATAAAGGAAGATGGATCAGCTTTGAGCGGTTACGTATACTGCCGTGCATGCAGCCAAATATTGCGATACGTTAACGGTCAAACATCCAATTTGACAAGACACCCGTGCTGCAAAGCAGTCAAAGAATCAAACGTTTTAATAACGGTTCCCGAAGCTTGTAAAACGGAGGCAATCGAAAAGTGTTGTGCATGGGTAGTTGAAGATTGCAGACCATTTTCTGCCGTCCGTGGGTCTGGATTCCTCCAAATGGCAAAGTTTTTAATCAAAATCGGAGCAAAATATGGAGAGCACGTTGACATTGAGGACCTCCTTCCTGATCCCACAACTGTTTCAAGACACGTCCAACAGGCCGCAGCCAAAAAAAATGAAATGAAGCAGGAGATCCGCAGCGTTGTTTGCAGTGGTGGAGCATCAGCCACGGTAGATATGTGGACTGATAACTACGTAAAACGTAATTTTCTGGGAGTAACTTTACACTACCAAAGGGATGGCCAGTTCTTCGACTTCACACTAGGATTAAAATCAATGGATTTTACAAAATCTACAAGCGCAAATATTTTGAATAAGCTTAAAAGCGTTTTTCTGAATTTGGGGTTGAGGACATTCAGCCTATAAAATTTATAACGGATAGAGGGCCAATATTAAAAAGGCTCTACAAGACAACAAGCGTCTTAACTGCAGTAGCCATTTACTGTCAAATGTCCTCGAAAAATCATTTTCTGAGACAACAGAGCTGTTTGAGATGCTGGAGGCGTGTAAAAAAATTGTAAAATATTTCAAAAAGGCAAATTATCAGCATTTTTAAAAACAACGCTGAAAAATCAATGCCCGACAAGGTGGAACTCTCACTTTACCATGCTGAAATCAATTCGTGACAATTGGATACAAATGAACAGTATTTTAGCAGCAAATGAGGACTGCAACCGAATGCTAAGCATTAATTTAACAGTGGTAAAAGTACTGGTTAATATTTGCGAAAAGTTTGAAATTATTTTCCAAAAACTTCAATTAACTTCTGCGCCATCTCTATGTTATGTGTTGCCATCAATTTTAAGAGCTAAAAACTTCTGCGAACCGGATTTGGATGACCCAATACCAATTTCCATTCTTAAAGAAAATATTTTAAAAAACTTGGACGAGATATTTCTTGCAAACTTGGATATGTACCATAAAGTTGCGTTTTTCTTTATCCACCAGCCGCTAATATGCAGCTTTGTGATATATTGGATATTAAACAGTTTTGTATTGAAAATTTTAAGCCCAATAATGAAATCAAGGAAAATCCTCAAACACATCATGAGACATTTTCCTTGTCACAAACATCAATTTTTCATTGGAAACCGAATCCCCAGAGATATTAAGTTTGGACCCATTACCATCTAATAGTTCCGGTGACGCATTCTTTTTCCACAATTATTGGATTTGACAAAATCAAGAATCCAATACAGAGAAGCCCCGAAGAAGAATTTAAAAGATATGGAAATGAAGTCATAGACATGACTGAAAGCTTTAATTTGTTGGAGTGGTGGACAACGAATAAAGAAAAATACCCGTACCTTTTCAAATTGGCAATGCAAGTTCATTCAATGCCAGCAAGCAGCGCAGCTGCTGAAAGATCATTTTCTATGGCAGGAAACATTATAACAGAAAAACGAAATAGGCTGGCACCAGGATCTTTGGACAGCATACTTTTTTTAAACTCAATTTCAAAAATAGAAATTGTTAATAAAAATAACATTTAACTTAAGAATTTAGTTTATTTTTGCTTATATATTTAAGATAACACCTTCAATTTGCCCCTCCCACTATCCAAAAATTGCAACAGGTGCATATTAACAGAGAAACTTGCTCTATGCACATCTTTGTTATCAGGTAGTCCCAATGGCGCCATAAATTTCTTGTTTGAATACAATTTGTTGCTGGACTAAGGTACTCGTCATTGTCAAGTATAGAGTATAGAAAAACGATACTTATCGTATAAAAATACTTAATTTATAATCCCACCACTATTATATGAGATGTCAGGCACTCGAGTGTGGCTCGAGTTTATTTATGTCGAGACTCAAGCAAGCGAGTGTGCTGCGAGTTCCGATGAACTGTTTTTACTCGTACTACTATAGGCTCGCTCTAAAAACACTCGTTTGTAAACTAGTATTGAATAAGTTTGAAAATTTTGTTGACGAGTGTGTTAATCATTTTGACTTATTTTCAACTAGGTTGTACGAACGAACTCGAACACACTCGTTGCAGCTCTCTGATATCTACAACAACAAGGAAAAAACACAGCTCACAACAGCAAACGAAACTTTCTGATTTTTTTTTTGTATTTTGTCCAGTCCACTTAATTCCCACCCAGGTCCATCCAGACACACACTAGGCGCACAGGCGGCGACTTGACGTCGCGTCGCAATGGCATATAAACCGACTTTCCTGCGCCGGATGTGGCAAATTTGGCGGCTCTTCTTTTGGGATTCGGACGTAATCAAAGTCAAACAGTTTTCTCTGTGACAACTTTTCGCAATGCCACTTCGTGAACACCCTAACTCAAAAATATAGGTTGGAATAGACCAGAGCAATTGCGATTTATTAGGAGTATCAGGTTTTTGTTTAAAGTAGCTTTACATAAAGGAGGTTTTGACTTAATCAAATTACAGCAAGAAAACACCTCTAATAGAGTATTTTAAATTCGGCGCGCTATAAATTTATATAACTGAAGGTCCCTTTTAAACAGCTTAGTCCAGTTTGAAGAGACTTAAGTGGATAGCTTTGACAAAAGTGGAGCACAAATGTTGGGAATACCTTAAGTTTGTTAAAAGTTTCCTTTATCATTTTATTTGGAATTTAAAAAATAATTATACAATTGACAAATAAATTTATTATTATGGGAAAATCTTTTAGAAAACGAGTGTTGCCCTTAACATCATTCGAGTATTGTAGAGTATTTAGGCTTGACCAATGTTTGGTCAGAGAATGCAGATATCATACCTTGCTTTAACTTAATGTCCTTGACGTCTTCTATTTAAGTTCGATTTATTTGCGGCCGAAAGGACAGCTAAACGAATGCCATTGATCGATCCCCATTCCGATGGCCGTACTCCATTTCCACAATTTCCATTTCCATTCCGCAATTTCGCATTTGAAATGTTCAACGCTGAACGTTGAGATTGGGTAAATCTCGCTCTGACTTTTATGTGTGTTGTTGCTTCTTAACATTTTTATGCGGCAATGCGAACTGTCGCATTTTGTTTTGGGGCAGGCATTAAGATGATGAGGGGTGGCAAGGGAAGGGGGAAGGGAACCAGACTGAATGTGGACTGTGTTGGCCTTTGTCCGTTTTATGCCGTTGAAATTTCCACACTAAGCCGAAATGGCAAATGGCTTTGGCAGGACTCGAATGTCCGATGTCCGACTGAATCTGGACGTTGAGAATTTCAAAAAATTTCTACTTGATTTGTTGTTGACGATAAAAACTAAACGTACCAAATATTAAACAAATAAAATTGTGGCTTTCAATTTTTAAAAATATTTTTTCTCTCTTTTTTCCTTTTGTGTTGTCAATTTATTGTGTGGTTTTTTCGGAATTGCTTTTGCAACTGGCAGCAAAACTTTCCTTTTCACTGTGCTGACCATGCAATTAGTCGAGGGGTGGTTGAGTGGGTTGTGTTTATTTGATGTTGAGCCACAATTTTGAATGAGAGTGCTGGCAACCGCAGCTAGAATTCGGAGAAGGTGTTGTTTGGCTCAGCTGCAACGCAGCTTGAGTTCTTGACTAACCGCAATTGTTGGGCTTTAATCACAGTTTGAAGAATTCAAAGCCACAACACGGGACTGGGAGAGCGTGAAGACAGACTTTATTTGTGGCACACATAATTAAAATTTCGTGTGGCTAATAAAAATGATAAATCGAATTTTGGTTTACGGCCTGATTGGCATTTCAATCCAATCCGATTGCATTGCTGGTTGCATTGGTTGCGCTTGAGGCTAACACCTGATTGCAGCAGTATTGGCTGCAGATATTGCAGTTGTTTTGGCAACTTTTTGGAACGTGCTCCACTGCGTATACGTAATTTAACTAAGACATCGTATGAAAAAAGTTCTGTACATGCAACAACTGCATCGCGTCACGTTCCAAGTTTACCTTAGCTTGTGTTTGCTTTTTCTTTAGTTATAAGTATCTTTAATTTTGCAGCAGAACATAAAACCCGTCTAGTAGCATTTGCACGAATTCTGGCTATTAAGTTGTTTCGTTTTTCCCCTTTACCATTTTGGTTAAGCAACAAACAAGTGCAATGATTGGGGCTGTTCATATGGGGGCATAGCATGGCTAAAGTTGTTACACTTGCCACCGATGTGCTTTCGTGACTGGGCAACATATTGCTGGCACCTCAACACAACTCTGCTCGATGTGCACATAAACTGATTGGGCCCGTTTCCGTTGCAGTAATCAATTTACCGTATGCGCAACTTCTTTGCATGCCTATTAAAAGTTGTGTGTCTGAGTGTGAGTGTGCTACATATTTGGTTAGTCGCCTGTGGTCAGTCTACAATGTTCTACTGCCAAGTTGTACAGAAAGCGAAAGAGCGAATGGGAAACTCATCAGTAAGTGCGCCCGTGGCGATTTCTGATTCGCATACCAAAAGCAAACATTTCCATTGAGCAAATATGCGCAGTTCTCTGTTTGAGTTTCGCACAGCAAAGGCGCCGATGGACTTTAAGGGAGTGAGGTGTGCCATCGATGTATGTACTATATACGAAACAACAATGGCTAGCAAGTGATTTCAATTGAATTGGATTGTTATGACGCATGTTGCATGCGTTGGCCGATTAAAGAGAATATAACTTTGTTAAGATCTACATGTTTGGAAGCAAAGTATTTATTGTTATTAACTAAGTGGCTGAGCTGTCAGAAATTTATTGATTTGCCCATTGGCATTCATTATGAATTATGATAATTAAGCCACAAAATGCCTAATCAATGCCTGTCACAAAATGCCAAAAAGAAAATTTATTCGACTCAACGCACACACAAAACAATTTTCAATCAATAAATCTGTTTCTACGACAGATCCAACAAATCATTTCCCAGTACTATGTCTGCTTCGAAGAACAACAGACCGCGAGGCTAATAACTTTCCTGCCCTCCGCTCTCCACCCCCTACGCAACACGCATGAGCGGGGGTAGTAATCATAATGTTGGCGAGTTTGGCATTAACCGAGTTTTGCAACAAAGTTTTCCACTTTTGAGTTCTGAAGTGAAACGCCCAACATTTTCAGCCCCACATTTAACAGCTGCATTGAAAATTTAATTTTATTTGTAAATTCACTTTGCTTGCAATTCGCAAGTGCCAAATCCCCTTTACTCACAACACCAAAAATCCACGCACAAGAAATTTTGTATACGCCATAACATAAATTTATGAACGGCATGCCGGATAGGCAACAACCAGATAAAGAAGACATCTAGACATGATGTTTGCTATACCTATAACCTTAAAAAAGAAAGGGTATGAATCATGATTCAATTTGAAATTATATTAGTCCAGTGCAGACTTTAATCACTCTACAATTTTGAAAACTGGTTTAAATGAAATGTAATTGATACGTTTAAGTTGACTCAAATGTACCCTACTTATAAGAGTATATTCTATATCGCTGAGAGTATTTTGTAGTCAGGCATTTCATTGATGACTTATGTACTTCTTTATTTTTTGCGGCATAGGGACAAATCTGCGACCGAGGCAGGAAATATTCAATCTATGCGGCAGGCGCGTGTATAGAAAACAAAAATACAGCCGCACTTACACACACGCACATACATACAGACACGTGTGTGTGTAAGGAAGAGACTTGAGTTACCTCATTGTTAAAGCAAAGTCAAGTGAATAAATGCAAATGAACGGGGATTCTGCAAGTACTCAGAGGAACCATGGGGTTGCGGCTTTGCCTGTTTGTCTTAGGCGGTGTTTGCCTCGCGACTCCACAATACCACCCTTCTCCTCACCTTAGGCAAGCAGATACAATACATGCTCGCTTACAGTATCTAATGGCAAAATTTGTTGTCGCAGTCGCAATGGCAGTCTCTCAAAATCTTTTGCAGTCTTTGCTGTCATCATCATATTCTTCTCCAGGGCGCAGTCTACTCTTGTTTTTTTTTTTTTTTGTTTTTGCTTTAGCAAGTTGTATTTTTTTTTTTGTACGTCCCACTCCCCATGTACCGCAGACCCTTTTGGCTTTTGTTGACAGAATCATTAGGCAATGCTGTAGCCGGTGCTTTTGCCGTTGTTGTAACTGCTGCTGCTGCTGGCACTGGTGCTGTGTTAACCGTTATCATTTGTTGTCCTTGCGAGTCGAGTCTTTTGTGAGCGGAGCGCGAGTGGAATCGCGTAAATTTCTGGTCGCACCCCCCACAAGCCCAACCGAAAGATTAACAAGCCAGGACTAAAAAAAGAAGGAAATTCGCTTGCTCTTGTTCTACTTGTTATGTTTCTACATTTTTAGTCGCCGTATTTTGTGTGCTGTTTTTTTTTTATACACTGCGTAGATTAGAAACCTGAAAGGTACAAAGAGATATGCTCGATACGATAATACTCAGAAAAGCCACTAGATTTTCTGCTTTAATTATTGTGAGCCATAAAAACATGTGTTGATGTGTAACTTTTTAAATACCGCCTGTTAAAGCTACTTTAATCGCATTAAGAGAAGCCTACGGATTTTATTAATGTGTAAACGTTAATTTTAAAACAAAGTAAGCTTGCTCACACTCAAAATTCTCAAACAATCGCATAATCCCATGCTTCCTGTTTTAATCCAATTTGAACTCTCATCTCCTTAAGCGATTCTCTTCAACTTTTCAAAAAACGTCTTCCATGCTTTTAAGGATTTTGAGAGCCAGCTACTAGGTATTTTTCAGTCGAAATTAACTTACGTTCTACTTCTCTTCTGTGTTGCTTAGCTTTCAACTGTGTAATATATATGTATAATATTGTATTTTTTAACATAGCATTACGTGCATATGTATGTATATGTATATATATAAAAATTTACAATTTGTGGTTTTCTTCTTTTTATTTGGTGAAATTTAAGCACTAGCTATAAATTACACTTGTTTGCCACATTCTACACTTTCGCTCTCTCCGATTTCCACTTTCACTGGCAACAGTGAAAGCGTTTGCATACTTCTAGGCGCCAAATAGAGTGTGAGATAGAGAAAAGCGAGACTTTCAATATGTTTTAAGCTTATTATCACAGCCGCAGAGACTACTTGAATTGCGTCACTAGCTTTTGCTCGGTCACTCTGTCTGTCAGCCAGTCTGTCATTCAGTCACTCAGTCAAACAACACCCCTTTTTCTAGCCGCCGTCAGCTTTGAAAATAATTTCGAAAGCAATTTTCATAAATTAGCTTGCCGCATACTCTGCTCCTTTGCACTGTACGCCAACAATCCCCCAACTGTCAACTACTTCAACAGTAATCCAAATTGTTACGCAAGGTCTTGTACGCATCTCCACACACACACATACATACACATACATACTTACGCGCACCCCCGACAAGCACATTCAAATATTTGAACCGCCCCAAGGCGACTACCCTGAACTGAATTTGCTTTTTAGTTACAGTTTCTCTTAGTATGTGTGTGTGTGGGCGGTTAGATGGCAACTACCATATTTTAGGGTGTGGAGCTAAATTTACTGCGCTTTAAACTTTAATTTATGTAGAGCGTACAAATGGGCTAAAGTTAAAGCGCGCTTCCCAGCGAAAGTGTAAATTATCAACGGTAATTAAGTAAAGCCCATGCATGTGTGTGTGTGTGTGTCTGTGTGTGAGTGTGTATGCGTGTGTTAGCCGTTAGGCTGTAGGTTTCGTGTTTGCCTATAAATTTGAAATTAAACACCAAAGACAAGCTTATAAACCGCAGCATCCAGCACACTTCCGTAGATCGAGCAAATTTGTGGCGCGAAATGTGAAAACAAGGGAAAACATAAAAACAAATAAACGAAGAATTTAATCATAAGAACCGCAATTATTTGATTAACTCTAGGAGCTTCTGAATTAGGACAAACTAAAATTTGCAAACAAAATAAAAATTATTGCTTATTTATAGCTGTTGTTAATTAATAATCCTAGAAAGTGACAACGCTCTCGAAAATTAATAATTTTGATTTGATATTTTAAAAGTAACAAAAGCTTACCAATTAAATTATGTTTAGGGATAAATTTTAGCTTTGTTTTTATTTAAACTTTGCTGTTTTCGCATTTGTGAAGGGTACCATAATATGTACATTATGTTTCTTTATAAACAAACATTATTAACAAATTAATCGTTAGTGGCATCAAGTAAACAGCTTTGTAGCTTTTAGTAAAATCTTAAAATAAAGAAAAAACAAGTAAGAAGGCAGTAGTCGAGACTCACAGTCATTTGTGTGTATTCACCCAGAGACCAAACTATAAATGAAATATCTCCGGTGTTTTAATAAATTTCCTTTAAATGCTTATAGTCTTAGTTTTAAACTTTGTTTTCACAATTTTGAAATCAATTGCTCATGATTTCCAAAAACCGTAAGTGCTATCGACAATTTGAAGCAAATTTGTTTTTCTCATGGTATAGAAGTGCTTAAGTTGAAAGTTTAAAGTTTCTAGCTGTTTGAATCTCTGAGATCGGTGAGTTTATTCAGACGGACTGACAGACATGGCTTTTTCGACTCGGCTGTTAATGCTGATCAAGAATATATATACTTTATGGGGTCCGAGATGTTTCCTTCTGTCTATTACATACATTTGCACAAAACCATTAAACCCTTTTTCACCCATTTGATGGGTTAAGGGTATAAAAAGATTTCGGGTTAATAAAAAGGGTGATGAATAAAAAATATTTTAGGGTGCTTGCAGTTACGTAGTTACATGTCTTATCGTTCTTATCGTGGCATGAAAGAGCACTGTTGAGCTATTGAGCTATTTCAATAGCTATCGAATTTCCACAAAATTTAATAAATATAAATGCGACGAAACTTGCATTAATATAAATTTGATTTATTTGCCTTCGTGGCCAAACTTAAGTGTATTAGAAGTGTTAGGATGTGTCAGGCTCCGAATTGAGCTGTGCAATGAAAGTTACAAAAACGAATTGGCAGGTGTCGAAAACCGTGCCGCGACTTGAATTCTCGAGTGATCGAACAGAACTAAAAAAGCTGCCGAATTGAAGCAGCTGCCTTGCCCTTAGTTAATTTCAAGGGCAAGCAATAGAACAATGCAAGGTAAAGAACTACGATGAGCGTAACAACAGTTATGTGAGTAAGTTAAGATTGCTCTTATGCTGCGTAGAGCACAACTTATAAAAGAGACTAAGAGATGAAGCTGCTTTGTTGTTGTTTGGTGTAAGTAGCTGCGTAACCAAACAAGCACATTAACTCTGATTTTTAAATTCAAAACCTTTAGTAGAATCGCAAGCATCGCTAAGGTAAAATAAAAAATCAGTGATGAAAACTAGCCGCGTTAAGAAATTCATAGATGTTGCCAAATCGAGCTCAAAATCTCTCACACAATATATTTTTTTCGCATTTCATATATTTTACCATTCACAGTAAAACATCGCTTAATGAAAAACCCTTTCCATGTTGTTTGACATGCGAACAAGAAACATGGTTTAATGAGAAATTCAATGAGAACTTTCATTTACATTTTTATGTTGACCATTTGGCAGTGTATTATCCAAGCGACATGGCTTTATGAAAACTGATTTCGCTTTTGAGTTCAAGGCTATACATGGCAATGTTTGGTGTTGTACGATAAGTTGCTTGCGGTTTATTTACTGCCATTGTAACCTTGAAATATGTAAGCCGGCATGTCCAGAGCTCAGCTTGAGCCCAATGCTGCATGGCTGGTCCTTCCTGCCCCTTGCCATAGTTAAAGCTATCCAGAAACGTTGGTGGAAAATTAATTACCGCATCATGGCGCAAAATGGCCGCCGCTAATGCCTCAAAAGTCATGTCTAACTTTTGTGCGCTGCCAACTAAAAAGTTTCTAATTACGACCGTGAAACCGGCTGGCGGTTTTTTATTCACTTATCTGTTAGCTGTTGGGTAGTGAGTACGGAATAAGTAATGGAATGAAGGGGAAAAGTGGAGAAAGGGGCAAGCCTGGTGTCGCTTATCGTTTGGTGTTTAAGTTTTTAATATAAAGGGGCTTGTGCTTATGTGTTGGCGTAGCCGTAGATGTAGCTGACAGAATGGAAGCCATGTAAATTGTAATTACACTTAAAGCCATAATCCGGCTTTATGCGCAAAGCGCCAGCTCCTTTTGATATGGGGCGTAATCGTTGCCGTTTCGTTGCGTTTCGTTTCATTCCATTTCGACGCATTAAGGAACTGCTAAGCAGGGAGATTTTGGCCAAACAGGCAACAAGACAGCCGTGAATAAGAGTGAGCTACAGTTACTTAACGCCCAATCCCAAGGTAAAGCGCCTTTAAATAAGTTTGTCAAAATAACCATGTTGAAAAAGTTGTGCAAAAAAAGTTTGAAATGTAAAACATCAACCTTGCCGAATGTTATTGAAAATAAAATGCAAAAGAACGAATTTAATTTTAATTTTGCTTTCACCAGTATTCAATTTTAGTAACTTTTTAACAGCCCTACTCGCGCGAACATAACTATTTTCGTTCAAAATCGTTGCAAGTTCAACAATGTAAATGAATTACAAAATAAAGTTACAATAACATCTAAGCATAATACAACAACGCAAAATATCTATAAAAATCATTGCCTTCATGTTTTTCTGGTGTCCTTAGCAGTATTTACACTTCTCAATTTGTTTATTAAGTGGATTATGACTTGTCATAGGATTAGAAGCAACTTAATTTATATGCAGCTTTGAACGAAAACGAGTTTAAAATCGCATTTACATAAAACTTAGAAAGTATATTAGCAAAACCATAAACTTTAAACGAAGAATCGATTTTTGTAAAGTCTTCAAGTCTGAAAATCTACAAAATAGAGTTCACAACAAACAAAAGTTTGCGATGCTGTGCGGCGTAGTGAAAAAACTTAATTTGCATGCCGTCGCCTTCGTGAGCTTCGGTTGGAAGACAGAGTGTAGTGCATATGTCTTTGCCAAGAAAGATAGAGATAGTGAGAGAAAGTGTTTGTAGCTTGCAACATTTTTTCAATTTTGAAATTTTGTAGTAACATGCAATACTTTATCCCGATGACTTCTGACTGAAGATGCCACTGCCTCTGTTCCTGCTTCTGCTGGTTGCTGCTAAAAGTATACAACGCCATTTGGCATTTAGCTTTGCATTTTGGCGTCAATGTGCTCGTTGGCATTTAAAACGCAGACAGCTTGCTCCAGTTGCTACAGCGCGCAATTACTTAGAGAACACACACTCTCTCTCTCTCTTACACAGACAAATTTTCAGAACAAACCCAAAAATATAAAACTTATGTATGTATGTTAACGTACAAAACAAAAAAAAATGTTGGCCAAAGAAAAAAAAGGGCCAAAACCAGAAAGTTTTCTCTCGAAATTCAAGCAATTGCTTTTGAAAAGTTTCAATTTCTGCTTGCTGCTTGCGAGTTGCGAGTTTCCTAGCTCGACTTTCCCCGTTTGGCGTTGCGAGAGCTGCCGAGACAAATGATAGGCAAATTCTCTGCTTCTTGTTATGCATCGCCCTTTTTGGTTTCTTTTTTTTTTTTGGCTACTGACAAGTCTCGTAATGAAATTGTGTCAGCAGGATTTTGTTTCAGCTTCTTTTTACCAATTTCGCATTTGGTTTTTTTTTCGACAAAAGCGACATGAAGCACAAGAAAGAAATCAAGAGCGCCAAAAATTCAGTCAAATTAATGACGTTAATAAAGTACGAACTGAGATAACCATTGCCCAAATTGTACCTTAAGGAAGCTGCTTATAATTAAAGGGTATAAACGAAAACCAAGGCACTTGTGGACACATCTGCACCGGCCACTTGTGAAAGTTGCCCGCAAAGCAGCTCGTTAGCAGAAGGGTCGTCCAACTATGCACGTCATCAACAGCATCAACATCATCATCACGCAATAACGATGGTGATGCGGCTCAAAGTTTAAGCCGAAAAATAAAAGCAAAACAAGAATTAAAAAAAATACTACAGCAAAGAAAAAGTGGAAGAAAATCATTTGCATATACGCTAAGCAGTCAAAGTTGAAGTGTCTGTCGGCGCCCAGGTAAGTTGACTCTTTGCTTGTCTTTAATGGATTTGCATGATTCGTAGAAAAGGAAATGGAGTCTCTGCAATCCATCCACACCTAACACAAGCTGTTTTCCATGCAATCTTCTAGCCTTTAACTGAAGCCACATAAACGTCTATAACACGCCCAGATTGACATAAGTATTATAAATGCATAACCAACTCGTAACTTGTATACTTAACGCACGCACCAACACCTAAACCTACACCTACACCAACAACAACGACAACGGCAAACACTGTTTAAGCGTCTTTCCAGTGCGACCGAAGGAATACCCTAAACCAAGTGTAAGTGCATAGAAAGTATTGTGACAAAATAATCAAAATTATTTATTTATTGTTATTTAAAATAGTTTATTGATTCAAAAAACTTTAATCACGTCGTTCCTTATATATTTTTTTGTTCTACAACGTTTTCTACCATCTAATACCCTTCTATTATAACCTTTTATCGCATTCGCAAATCTCAATCCGAAGCACGCCGTTTCCGTCCGTATTGAGATTGCCAAAAGGTGGCACCCGCCTTAGCTTTATATAGAAATTACGGGCATTCAATCCCCGAGCCCCAACCCCAGGTTCTTGATCAAAATGCAGGTGCATTGCAGGCTCAGCTCCACAAACTTACACAACGTGTGCGACCATTAGTTTTTGTGCTGATTATTATGGCTGCCATGGCCGCAGCAACGCCCACGTGTCGTTGCATTTGTAACAGGTGAACTTTATAGCTCTGTTGCCGACCCACAACTGCATCTTTCTGGGTTCGTGTGTGTGTGTGTGTGTATGTGTATGCAAGGGGGTAGTACTATTAAATTATGCTTGGCAACGCGCTTTATGTATGTTCACCCTCCATCGCTGGGCCTTGACCCGGGTTGAGGCTGCCTGGCTGCTGACAGGCCGACTTGAGTTTATTTAAAATTATTATGCTTGAGATGAAGAAATATTGAAATACGTGCGACGTGCAACGCCTTTTTGTTGCAACATGAATATATTTGTGTGAAGGTGGCAGCTGCCGTAAAGGGAATGCGCTTTTCAAAAAATTGCTTTTTCGTTCGCATCAATTAAAGCAGCCGTTTAAGCCACAATTGAAATGCTCAGCTCATATAACGTATACGCCCCGGAGGGCTTGCCAGACTTGGGATTCTGGCAATTAAGCTATTGAATTGATCTCAATTTACGCAGCCTTTGGATATTTTTTTTTTTTTTTTGTTTTGTTTTGTGTTGAATGCATTTGGCCAATTGACTTGATCTTCCCACAAAAGTGGCCAACTAATCGCTGTATATTGTTGAACGATTTGAATGTTTTCCGAATGTGTTGTTTTTCACTGCTTTTGTTTCGACAGTTTTATTGACAGTTGTACACATGCATGCGCAAAAGGAAAAGCAGGGGACAAAACAGTCATAGTTTTAGCTTTTGTTGCATTTCGACTTCACATCTAGCGTCATTTTCGACTGCAATCGCAGCCAATATTTCAAATGCCGTCACGTACTTGGCAAAACCACGTGCTTCACGGCAAATTGCTAACATTTTACGTATAGTTCACCCCTTACGCCTTCACCTAATCTACGTTTCGAGCACACTTGCAATTCAATTCAGCACATTGGTTGTTGGTGTGCTGCAAAATTAGAAACAGCTTTAAAATCGTTTAAAAGTCATTTGAGGGTCTATCTAAGGAAAATCAATCCATAAAATTCGACTTTTTCGTTAATCAATAAAACAGATTAGTGCAGCGTTTCTTAAATAAAATCTTAAATATTATGTCCAATTACTATTAAGATGACTAAAATCATGCATAGAATATAACATTTCTTATTGGTAATAGTTAAGACACAATACAACTAGAACCATAAGTGAAATTGTTTAAAAACATTTATTGTATTTTATGATAATAAAGTTTTTTTTTAAAAACTTTTGACATAATTGCAAACAATGCAATATAAAACACACATGTGTATACAAAAGTTTCTACAAAATGTGTTATTAGGGCAAACAATCACGTTCTTTAATGACTGCTTTTACAGAATTGTTACAGTCATTTGGATATATAAAGCTGTTTTTTAATAAATCTGTATAATTTATTGCATAATTTTAATGTGTTTTTACTTAACCAGTGAATATATATATTTAACGCAAAGGAAGAAATGGAGTATATGCACTCTCGATCAGCATGTCCGTCAAAAAAGTCAAACATTTATTAAGCTAGCGGCTCGAACTACTATACCATACTGCTGTACAAAATGAAAGCCATCTAAAGAGATATAAAAATCCCACTCAGTTTTGCAAGTGTATGGACTATTCGGTATACCGAATATAGCTTTCATACTTGTTTTTGAAAATGTATTTTCCACGTCTGAATTATGCAAATGTTTGTGTTCATTGAGCTGCAGATTTGAGCTCAGAAATGTGCATATGTGTATGTGAGTGTGTGCTTGTATTAATGTTTACAGAGAAAAAATATAGTTGAAGGTAGACGAAAAAAAGCCAAAAACACTGCATTATTTCTAGTTGTCCTTCGAAAAGCTGGGCTCCCTGACATGCATAAATATTGATATACGAGACGGTTGCTGAGGCTAAATATTAATGTGCACCGTATATAAAAGAGGCATAAAAATAATAATAAAACAGAAAGAAAAAACCGGCAAGCTCAGCAAGAAAATTGTCTATTTTTTAGGAGCTAAGCCCATGTTTGCTTTGTTGTTTCGTCATTTTGTTCTCCAAGAATTTTATATTACAACATTGACAGTGACAGTTGAAGTGTGCGTTTGTCTATGTTGTGTGTGTGTGTAACCCAAAAAGGAAAGCTACACATATACATACACACATAAGCTGGCATAGCACATGCAACAATGAATGTGCTAGATGTGCCAGAAGTGCACAGCTCCAGGGCCAGCAACTGGGTCGCTTTATTTGACGATTTCACAGACCGTTTTATGGGTGCTTGGCCTAAAGGAGGCGTGGCCGGTGGGTTGCTGTGTTGCACGCACAACCGCCACACCAAATGCTCCAGTTATTCTGAGGGCCAGCAACTACACACGACATTCACCACACATGTATGTGTGTATATGTATGTGTTTGTGTTCTTTGATCGGTTTTTTCTTTTGCACTTTGCTTTTTATTTGTTTCAATGATTTGGCAACAAACATTCGCAAAGCGACGCCACCTTGGGGCTTTAGCTCAGCTGCCCCACCTCCTCCTCCTTGTGCCCACCCCCAGTCACATGAGCTCGGGGCAATTTCTGGCTTTGTTGATTGCTTGACAAATTGCCAACAGCAACAAAACGGGGCACAGTGGGGCATGAGGCGCACTCAGCAGCATACAGTTTGCCCCGCAGACAAGTGTTTGCAATTGTGTTCACTCATTGTTGTTGCTTTTGTTGCTGTTGCTGTTGTGTCAGACATTGACAAGTGATGCACGATTTCCGCGCTATCGCTGACCTGTCAGTAGAAGCGACATTGCCAATAAAATGTAACACATTTTACAATTGCGCTTATATTGCTCATTCTGTGCAGAAAAAAGGGGTCTCCCCTGACAATGACTGCAATAAATAATAATTGGTGAAAGGTGTATATCCCATATCTGTTTTTGATAAGTTGCACAATCGATTCTGCCTAAAAGTGGCACTTTAAATAGTATTCTTCTTTTGGGCTCGAAACATAATTCAAATGTTAAGTTTACAGCTTAAACAGCTAAAAAATTGTAATGCTTTTAGAAATAAAGTGATATCAAGTCAGGATTTGAAAGTCAGGTGGACAACAAAGTCGTGCGATAAGTGTTCTATAGCTCCCTCCGTCTCTCTTCAAAAGTTGGGTATATAATGGGAATGCTTAATTTTATACGGTTACTGTTTCTTTTCGAGAATGAATGTTAAAAGTTATCATCTTAACTTTATCCATTATAATGGTATTTTCCTTTTCTTTTGTATAAGCAATGTTTTTGGCATAAGGTTATCTGATCAGCTATTTTAAAAAAAGAGTAACATTATATAATTGAAAATGCAATGAATATTTTAAAATTAAATTTTAACGGATTCACAGATCAATTCAGTATTTAATGTTGTGTTCGTCATTGGAAAATCTCGATTTCTTGCAATATTAATTAGCCATTTATCATAGCCAATATTGGAGTGGCATTTTTATTTGCGTGTTTCTGTTGTGCCACTTGACTTTCGACAATTTTTGCCAATCTATTTGACATAAATGTAATTATGCGCACACATTTGCTGCTTAAAGATAAACGATAAAGAGAGAGGGAGGGAAAGTGAACGCAATGAAAATTTGATATGTCATAATTGCCATGAAAATGAAATGAATGAATTTTTACTTCTGTTATTGTTTGCTTTCATTTTTATTTCAATATTTAAAAAGAGAAGGAAAAACACACGTGTGTGTGGGTGGGCTATATATATTTACCGCAAGTGCTGCATGCCACAATGTATGCCATAAAAATAAGTGCCGACGTTTTTTGCACGCTGCCAAGGACACAACCGTGCTTGATACGATATAATCCACTTGATGCCGGCATTTTGTAGCTGTTGTTGCTTTCACTGCTGCTGCATCAGTTGCTGTTGTTGTTGTTGCTGTTGCTTTGATTAAATCTGTTTAATTTTTATAAAACGTTTTTGCACTTTGCTTTCAATTGTTTTGAATACTCAAATCAATTCATCAATGTTTTATAAAATTCTTTTTTTTTACTGTCATTTCACATAAAATATTTTTCACATTTACACCCAAAGGTTGTCGTCGCTTTCAATTTTTGTGTTTTGTATTATGAGCTAGATTTATTTTTGTTGTTTATAATTTAATTACATGTTTACCATATTCTTTTTTTGTATTGTGTCTGCAATTTAATTATGTTGTTTTATGCTCAATTTCTCGTTAAAATTAAATAGCAATTACAGACTTTTTTCAACACACGACTATCATTTTTATTGACCCACATTGACATTGTAAATTATTTTGTGCCTTAAACTTTTACTCTAAATTTGAATGATTTGATTCCTAGCAGTTTTTGTTGCCACACGCGTTTGCCCAGGGCAGTTGCCATATGTCATTTGCGCCGTTGTGGCATAGACTTAGGCCTTAACCTTTCACTTATCCACTCACACAATATGTACACATCAAGGCGCAATATTTGCGTTTAGTTTCGTTAACACTTCCTCAATATTGTAACATTTTGTTCACGTCACATTCGATCAGTTCGCACTTAATTGGAGTTTGATGTTTGTTTAGAGTTGACAACAACAAAAGGAAACACGATTCGCGCACGTTGCACGTTGAAGCGCACGCAACGCGTTTGCCGCTGTGGTCAGAAATTAACTGACTACATGCGGCGTCAAAGGATGTGGCACGCGGCAGCCAACCAAGCAGGCAACCAAACAGTCAGGCAACGTATAACCGATTAAAGGCTTCGCTGTTGGCGTCGCTCGTGCGTCTACTCGTTGTTGTTGCTGTTGTTGATGTTGCTGCTGCTGCTGCTGCTTTTGTTGTGGTTGGCGTTGGCGATGCTTGCAAACTTCGGCGCGCAGTTGCCTCTGCATGCTCGGACGACGCTTGTCTGTTTACTTTACGCTTTCACAAGCGACTGGCAATGGCAACTGGCGTTAACGTTGGAGAGGACACGGACACGAGATACCAACAAACGCTACAAAGCCAGCAGCGACGTTGACAGCAGCAG
This sequence comes from Scaptomyza pallida, assembly GCA_018152965.1. Classification (NCBI taxonomy): domain Eukaryota; kingdom Metazoa; phylum Arthropoda; class Insecta; order Diptera; family Drosophilidae; genus Scaptomyza; species Scaptomyza pallida. Next base: position 4,269,582 of record JAECXP010000005.1, on the reverse strand, counting down.
TACAAGCAGCAGCACAATGGCCAGCCAAAGTCTGTGTCTGCACAGCGCAGCTAGCGTAGACGTCGACAGCATTAGTGGCAGCAGAAATGCTCTCTGCTTTTATGTGTGTTGTTGTTCTCTCTCAATTTATGGCAGACTCAGTTCGTTGCGCACGAGGTGCGTTAAATTGGTCCATGGAGAAAAGGTTTGACAAGCATTGCTTTGAACTTTTTTGGCGGCCTCTCACATACACATATGAAATTAATTTAATTATTTGTTAGCTTTCAAGGCACTTTATCAGTAATATTGACTCATTCGAGTAAGTGCAAACAAAAATTAAGAATACAAATATTTTAATTTTTATTTAAACCATACAAAAAAAAATATATATTGTAAGGTATCTGTTGTTATTTTCGCTAAAGTAAGTTTATTTAAATTATTTTTAATACAAACAAACGTTACTTAAGCGATTAACAATATTTATACTTATGACAAAACCAATATGATATTGATCGTTTATACTTATTGTTGCAACACGTTTATGTTGGGAAATATAACTCAATTACGTTAACAATGATTTCGTATTTAATTTTTTTTTTTTTAACTCAATTTGAATGTTTTAGTTTTTGAAATGCTTTTCAATATTTTTGTTATAATGTGGGGAAAAAAAACAAGAATGCATTAAAATATTCAGTATCTTATTTAATGATTAATGATTTATATTTTATATCGATGTGTCACATTTACTTATCGATTTTATGAAATATTAAGCAGATTTCAGCAACAACTTGTATGTTATTTTCAGCTTCCTTTTCTATGTTGACTTAATTGATGCTGTTTGATGCTTGATGCCAATAAAAACAGCTGTTACACTTTTATAGCAAACATTTTGAAACACTCACAATGTTATCTCAGCTACGCTCTCTCAATTTCACTCTTGCAACTCTCACGCTTCTGCGCACCTCGGGCTGCAATAATTTTGCCACAGTTTTTCTCTCATTTCCGCTTTGAAGTTTTATTTTTATATCCGCTCTTTCTCTCTCTCTCTCTTTGTTTGGAGCTGTTCGTGTAGTCTCGTGTTTTGGGTGTCTGCAAACAAAACCCAAAAACCGCTTTAATTTGGGTTATTGTGCTGAAATTAGTAAAGGGCCAAGTTTCTCAAGTCCCTTTCAACCCAAAACCGGTCTGACACAAGCTTCAATCCGTGTTGTCCAACACGCATAGTCTGGAGCTTAAGTTTTACAGTCAAATGCGTAGCATTCTTTTCAGGGCTTGTCTTTATTGGGCCTGCAGCTGCATTTTGTACTACAAATTGACACAGTTAACCTTAGAAAAAAGCATTAGATTACTGGATTTGTTAAGTGAGTGTAGCTAAAGTGAAAGTCTTGCATTTTTCAAATTTGCTTGAAGCTGATCCAACATATATTTTCATCTGCCTTAAAAAAAATTTAAAAGGCAGCCGCTTAATATCGTCATAGTTAATTTTTTTCTTGTCGGCCATTGCCAGATAAATGGGCCACAATTTCAAGCTGAAGACACACATAAAAAGCAACATTTTGACCAACTTTTACTCTTATATAAACCCACACAAATAATGTCTAATGTGGTGTGTTGTGTGTGTGTTTGTTATATGTGTGCTTTCATTATCTAAAAACAAGAAAATCACAGACAATCAGTTAGGAGGCTGCGTGGGGAAATAAACTCGTCGAGAGCTTGTGTTTTAACGGCTTTCACAGCCAAAGAGCAGCACAAAAGTTACATTTGCCCAAAAAAAGGAGTATGGGGGAGGGGAGGTTGTCATTGTGCGGGGAAAAAGTTGGTCGGCATAGATGAGCTTTAGCCAGTTTTGCCGCTTCCGTCGCTTTGCGAGTTTGCAGTCAATGCCTACGTCATTATTTTTATTTATTGGCGCAATCAGTCAACGTTTTATATCCGGAATGTAATTAGGTAAACACACACGCAAGCATACAGACTGACGGACACACACCGAAGCAAACACACCGGAAATACGCAGACTGTCTGCAAACACACAAAGCACACATACGTTGCGTGCATCTCAGGGGACACAGGACATATTCACATTTTTTTTAGCAAAGTATTTCTTCTACGAGCACATGCAAATGTCTGTTATGAATTTGGCATGCACATACGAATAAACTCATATTCGCATGCAACAGCTCCAACTGCAGCGGACAGTCAGTGCAGCGGACAGTCAGTGAAGTAGAAATGCCAAAGCATGCACTTCAGCCTGACACTCAGGTCTGTTTATTTGTCTGGCCGACTGGCCTGGCTGCTGCTCTTCGCCCTTTTGCCTAGAGTGACGGTGTCTCCGTGTTATTTTTTGATACCCTTGCTCATAAGCTATAAAAACTTTGGCATAAGGTGAGCAAAACCCTTTCAATAAGGCGTATCCGATTACAAAGAGCTTACCTAATTTGAACGTTAACGAGCTAAAACTTTTTATATTGGCCCTAAAATCTTTTCTTTTCTTGTTTTTAATCGTAATTAACTAGACACTGTGAATCTTTTTGGACGCTTCAAATTAATTCGTTTTTTTGTAATTAAGAAAATGTGTTTTATTTATATATGTATATATTGGAATCCTTTATTATATGTGTGCATGAATTCCACAAACAAATAAACATTAGTTTTTCTTTAATTAATTATGTGCTTCAAGTTGGATTTTTATAAATGTGCTAAATAGAACTAATTATATCAAATTTCTTAAGAACTGTTTGATGCTTGTGCAAGTATAGAAACTAGCTAAGATAAAATTCAATTCTATATTTGCATGAAAAATATTTTCAACGTGGTTATATTCTGATACCGAAGGTATTGGCCAAGATGGATTCTCTTACTGAATAGCCATACATTCTAAACCTAAGAACTGGCAAATTGATGGGACGATAGCTGAACTTTATTTTTTTAATAGCGACAGAGTATTTTGTAGTTGGTTGGGTCTGACTGCTAAGTTTTTAATTGTTTTTACTTGCATCTTAACTAAACAAAAACAACAGTGTTATTTAGTGTATATTTGTTTCGGTGTTGAACAAGTATCTGCTAAGGTTGGTTTGTTTATTGTTGTTGCTGTGAGTCTGAAGACTGTTGTTGGCACAAGATGTAAACAGTTTGTGTGTATAGGTATTTACAAGAGGTCAAGCTTTTGCTTTCGCCTTCACTTTCACTTAATTGGTGTTGGCATGGACGACAACAACAATAAATTAAGTGTGAAAATCGATAGAATTAACATTAAATGGAAACACAGCACAGAATTAAATTGCAACTTTATTATGGAAACAATTATTTGCAACATATTTCGAGCTCTCTTCTCGAAGAATAAATATCGAGTCGAAGAAAATATAGAAGATAGAGGTAATAATGCAGCTGGAAAAACAAATTATATGATGGCTGATTACTCATACGCCACGTGGTAACTCTTATTCGCTTGGGTACGATTGCAAACAGGGCCAACAGCGTATGACAAAAGCTGAGAGCAGGAGCTGCTTAAATTGAAAATAAATACATACACAAACACACACACTCGCTTAGTACAAAGGGCAATGTAAAAACAAACAACAAACTGCTTAACAAGAATAACAGGTGAGGAAATAGAGAAAGAATGGGAAGAGAAGGGAAAGGAAAAGTGGCAAATGGCAAATGGAAGGAAAGTGGAAATGAGTCGAAACAAGCTGCAGCCAACTGGCAATTGAGTAAATTTCATAGAGTGCCACCCACCTTTAGGTGCATGCCGAAAAATTGGCAAGGAAAATAAAACGAACTCGTTGCGTGAGAAATTCGCTGGCGAAAAGATGAATTGTTGGCAGTCTTAACGTAGCTTAGGCCCCATTCAACAGGGCGCCTTCAACTACAGCTATAGATCTCAAATGGGTGGTAAGTTGGGCGGAGAGAAACCAGCAAGTGAATTGAAGGCACTTCAGATTGAATTTCGAGCGCAGTAAATTTTTCAATCGACTCACTAATAAAGGCAATAAATATTCCATTCTATTCCCTTCAAGGCAATACACGGTTCGATTTTTGAACTTTCTGCTAGTCAGTTTCGTAGTTATTTTGGATGAAGAATTGGCATAGATAAGATTCTTTAAGCCATATTTCTCATTAATCTAAGGCATTTTTGTAAGTTTAAGAAATACTCTGCGATACAAGAATTTTAGCTTCTGTGCACCAAAATCGCTTCCGAACGTGGTTGAAATATTTTGTTGGGTTTTTTTTTTAGTTTTAGTCTAGAGCTTAGTCCATTCGTGATTATATGCAGTGTATCTTAACCATAATTGCGGCTTTTTTTTTTTGGGTGGGGGGTGGGGGGGCTTCGTTTGTATCAGAATTGTAGTTGTTGTTAAATTCATTTAAGGGCGCTTGAGACGACTGACAGCGAAAATTTCATTACGTTTCATTGCATTTCACGTTAAATTCAATTTAACGTTCTGGTATTTTCTTACTTTTTTTTTACCCCACACCAAACAGCAAATAGAGCAAAACCAAAAAAAAAAGAAAGAAAAGGGAAAACTTTGCACTATTTTCTGGTAAACATTTCTTGTGCTTTTCACTTTCGCCTCGCCTTTTGTTATTGCCGCTGCCGCTGCTGCTGTTGTTGGTTTTATTTACTGCTGGTCCACAACAGCAGCAGCAGAAGCAGCAGCCACCAAGCGAAGGAAAGAATGAAGAAATTTTCTGCAAAACGTTTTCCCACCCAAAATGGAAATGTGTCACACAACGTCGTTCTCGTTGTCGTTGTCGTTCTCGTTGTTGCTGTCCTCTTGTCCTATACAATTCCCAGTTACAACTGCCAACTGCTGCTTCGTCTTTTACCCTTCCTGCTTCCTATGAACGCCCTTTAGGAAAATGTGTTAAACGCATAAATGAGCTACAGTCAAGTGAATTGCATGGCTATGGCTTCTAAATTGCTGACGTTGACGAACTGGCCATAGTTTAACTTCATTTGGAGCCAACGCAAAAATCTACGTATTATTTATGGGCAGCCCATCTCCCCTACCACTTCTTTCCCCTCCCCTCAATTCAAATGACCAGCTGGAAAAAAAAGCTAAGCTGTGTATTCTTCTTCTTTTTTTTTTTGTATAAGCTCATTTTCATTTTTCAGCCGTTGTCAAAGTTTTGCTGTCTGAAAGTGTATGTGTGTTTATGTGTGTGCCACTTAGCCAAATTGAATATGGAAATTGATTTTTATTGTAATTTTTGCCGATTATTTATATTGAAAAACGGTCGTGGCCTGACTTGAAACATTAGGAGTAAGATTCTTTTGCGCTCAACATCGATTTTCCATTGCTTCTTCTTCATTATTTTCTGTTTCTCTGCTCGCCCCAGGAATCTGGCTAAGTAGATAGCCAAGTTCTTGAGCGCAAAAAAAGTTTATTGAAATATTTAGCCAAAAACTTAAGTAATAAGTTGCCAAATCAGAACGCAAAAGATTAAACTCCAATAAAGCTAAAAACCAACCCACGCCACGGACAAAAATAAAAGCGAACAAGGAATGAAAAAACAAGAACATAAAGAAAAAGAGTTACTTGTGCAGTAGCAAAAAGTCAATACACTTTAGTAATTTAACAAGAAAACAATGTGAGATTTTCTTTCGTTTCGAAGTGCAATAAAATTCTTAATGTACTCTAAAAAAATAAATTGATTGATTGTTAAATTGATTCATAATTATAAACAGTTTAGATAAGAAGATAAAATAATGCAAATATTGAAACGTATAAGAAAACAAGTAAGAAGGCTCTAGTCGAGAAATCCCGACTAGGACATACCCTTAACCCCATACGTAACGCGTATGTGACCAAACTTCAAACTGCGATATCTCCGGTATTTCTTAACCGATTTTGATCAAATTTTTCAAATGTTCATTATTTTATCAATAGTTTCAAACCTTATTTTCACAATTTTGAAATTCAAGATTTTTTTGTTATCGATCACATGTGTATATCGAAAACCAGAAGTGTTATCGATAATTTGAAGCAAACTTGTACTGCGCATGATATACGAGAGTATAAGTTTCAAGTTTGAACTCTCTAGCTCGTATAGTCTCTGAGATCGGCGCGTTCATACAGACAGACGGAAAGACAGACATGGCTAGATCGACTCGGCTGTTGATGCTGATCAAGAATATATATACTTTATGGGTCGGAGATGCTTCCTTCTGCCTGTTACATACATTTGCACAAAACCATTATACCTTTATTTACCCATTTTATGGGTTAAGGGTATAAAAATAGTTCAATATTAATTTATTAATTGTTTAATCAGGTATGAGGTTGCCCTTAGGAGCTTTAACAGAGTTTCAGGGCACATATTTTAGTAGACAAGCTTCTTTACTTGTTAGACGGTAGTATTTCGCATTGAGTTGTGTTTTTAAGTGTGAAGTCGAATCGTCTAAGATAACCTGTCCAAACTAAAACTTTTCGTAACTTTTTACCTCTTAACCTTGATTGGTGTTTGAGAAATAACCTTGCTTTGACTATAACAAACTATATTCTATTGTTTCCTTTTTAGTCTCCATTTCAATTCAAGCTCCACATCTTACTAGTTTTCACTAGTCAATCTTATATAGTCTGATTCTGCAAAAGCAATGTTGGCTTAAAAATTTTATAGTTGAATTCACCAAAAAGTTCATCTTAAGATGAATGTCAAAAGTAAAATAAATGATTACCTTTCTATTAATTATTATTAATTTTAGCTATGTTTAAATTTGAATTATTTGTTGACAATAAGTTAACTTTTGTGAACTAAAAATCAAGCAGGTAGACCCACTGAGAGTGTAATATAAGTATATTTGAAATATTAAGTAGCCGAATGCACCCTTGCAAACTCAGCGATGGATTACCTTGAATAATGTGTTGAAATGGTGCATCTGTCAGGGTATAAAATCCTGGCTCAAAAGAATACAATTATAAAAACTTTCATCACTATTATCACATGTTTTTAATGAAATTTTTGTGATATCCAATTGTGTCCTTGAAGAACGGCTAAAAGATGCCTGTTGCCACAAAGTGAGCTACACAATGGGTTTAATTATTTGCTTACAAAAGAAACATCTTTTGGTCTCCGTGCATAATTACAAGTGTTAATGCCAGCTTTTGGCTGCTTTTTCATCTCCAACTTCCTGCTGCAACAAAAGAAATTACTTGCTTGAGTTATGTCTTGCACAAAAGCCGAGGCTGAAGTAGTGCATTGATTTCGCTTCCATGGCAATCTTTTTTCATTCAATTCACTGTGCCAGTCGTTAATTATTTTTACACACAATATCAGTCGCTTTTTATACCCTTAACCCATAAAATGGGTAAATAAGGGTATAATGGTTTTGTGCAAATGTATGTACCAGACAGAAGGAAGCATCTCCGACCCTAAAAAGTATATATATTCTTGATCAACAGCCGAGTCGATCTAGCCATGTCTGTCTGTCCGTCTGTCCGGCTGTCCGTCTGTCTGTCCGTCTGTCTGTATGAACGCGCCGATCTCAGAGACTATAAGAGCTAGAGACTTCAAACTTGAAACTTAAACTCTCCCAAACCTTGCGCAGTACACGTTTGCTTCGAATTCTCGATAACATTTCTGGTTTCCGATATACACATGTGATCGATAACAAAAAAATCTTGAATTTCAAAATTGTGAAAATGAGGTATAAAACAATGAGTAAAATAATGAACATTTGAAAAAATTTGATCAAAATCGGTTTAGAAATACCGGAGATATCGCAGTTTGAAGTTTGGTCATATACGCGTTACGTATAGGGTTAAGAGTATGTCCTAGTCGGGATTTCTCGACTAGAGCCTTTTACTTGTTTACTCTTTCTCTGCCCATGTTTGAGGTGGCATCAACGTGGAAGTGAGCCTGTCGCCTGTCGGCCAATTATCGGTCATAATGCTCTGATTTAATTTAAGAACGCTGCCTGCCACAAACACACACACACACATACAGACAAACGCATACAAACATTTAACATAAAGCTGCATCAGCAGCAAAAGCATGAAAATTGCCTTCGTATTATATCTTGTTAATTATACCCTCGAGTTGCTGGTAGCTGAGCAACTATGCAATTTTCACTCGTAATGGTTATAGCCCAGTTGGCCAGTTGCTCAAGCCAAAGCCAAATGACAATGGCCACCTTTAGTTCGTTTGTTCGTCCTTACATTCGCTCGTCCGTTCGTTCAGCATGTCCAAATATTGCAATTTATGACTTAATCCGCGCTTAACCACTCACTGCTTCAGACAATGGCCAATACTCAGGCCAAAAAAGATGAAGCTCCTGATTTCACCGCAGGAATCGAAAGCTGCTCGTTGCCTGCTGTCCGCTGTCCGTTATCCGCCCACTTACCACTTATGTATGTGTGTATGTGCCACACAAAGCTGCAATCGTTCTTTGGTGCTTGCCTTTTGTTTGCTGATTGCATTACGTTGTCCTCAACGGTTCTGGCTCTCATTCCCATTCGCATTCTTCATCATACGTTGCTGTTGTTGTTTTCTTTGTTGTTGCTGTTGTCGCACAGTGCAAAACTTTTAAATTAAAAGTCTAAAGCTGGCTTATGGCTCAGTTTATATCCGCTTAAGCCGCTTCATTACGGCGACCAAGGGAGAGTGAAAAGTTCTCATATTGCAACAGCGTTTAGTGATTGCCTCAGTTTCTTTGGCCCACAAGTGAAACAATGCACTTGGCTGGCCAGTACGTATTCTCCCTCCCTACTGCAAACAAACATTTTAAACGGTACGTCTAATTTTGTGGCAAATGCCTTAAAGCCAAACACTAATCAAATTAAAATAAATGGCTGTATGTATGTGAGTGTTTTGTTGGTGTATGCAGCTAATTTGACATCTGTCGTTGTATGTTTGCCTTACCAGAAATAAATTAAATTTCTTGTGTCAGTTAAAAGAACGTTTAACATTTGAACCAACTCCGTCCCAAATAAAAAGAAAGAAAACAAAAGCAGCAGACGCAATTGTCAACCTGCTGTGACACTTGTCACAAACAGAGCCAAAGGTCTAAAGTTTCTTCTTCGGATGGTAAAGAAATCCACACACGCACATACATTTACTCACATTCATACATACTATGTGTATACACATTTGTGTATAAATTTATGCCTCTTATGTCAAAAAACAACCAATGAAGCAAATGCCGTTAATGACAACATCGGTTGCAAGTGGCAGCAGCAGTAAAAGACCATTTTTATACTTTGATACCAAAGGTATCATAGTATATTGGGATTGTGCAATGTCCGTCATGATGTCTGTCCGTCCGTTCGTCCGTCCGTCCGTCTGTCCGTCCGTCCGTCCGTCTGTCTGTAAGAACGCAACTTTTTTCGACACCCTTTAAGCTAGAGCTTTGCAACTTTGCAAATATCTTGGTACATGCCTTCGTCAGACAAAGTGTTAAATTTAGGGCTCTACGACCTCAGGGGGCCTGGGAAATCAATAACAAGTCGATACACCTTGATGTGCAAATCGATAAAACACAAGTATTTCCTACATTTTAGCAGCTAGAGCCCTACCGCCCTAAAATAAACCGGAAGGCATATATCTTCGCCAGTTTTTGAGCTAGAGTCACCAAATTTGGTATGAACATTGGTTGTGACATCCGTAACAGATCTGCATCAATGTTTTGGATGCCACGCCCACTTATACCGCCCACCTCTATATCTTTGTAGGTTTTTGCGCTAGAGTCTCCAAACTTGGTAGGGGGATAGAAAGTGCCATCCGTCACACATAAATGTCATGCCTACCCTTTCTGCCTGATTTGTATACCCAAAACCCTCATATCTTACTATTTGCACTCAGAATCCTTAACACAGCTATGTAAACTGGTATCAAAGTATATCGCAGTCGGTTGCGTCCGACTGCAATATTTTTACTTGTTGGATATAATTTGGTGCATTTTCTAAGCCCGCATTGTCAAAACTAAATCATTGACCTAGATAATACGTAAAATGTTTAAGAAGTTAAAAATAAAAATAAAAATGATCATCCAACAAATTATGTTGCATTAATTATTACACTTTTTTTTGTCGGTCGTTCGTGATATAAATCATTTAGCTTTGAAACAGGACTTTAAACCCTCAAAGATATACCTCAAATTTCTTACAATCATGTTTGATATCTGATGATTTAAAGACCAGGTATCGTAAACAGAGCGAAAATTCTTTTTAAAAATGAACAATCAAATCCACAAGAAGACTGCATTATCCAAAAGTTAAAAACAAATTATAATTAATTAAATTTTTAATGCATATTTATGTTAAACTATGAATCAACACATAAATAAGTAAATTAAAGAGAATAGAATAATTATAAAAGAAACGAACTTCTAAAAGTTGTGTTGTGTTTAAATTTAAGTACTGTATCTCATGATAAAGGTTAACATCCATGTAAATAAAGTTTAATGTACGTTCTAACTGCAGGGTATAGAAATCCAAATACAATGTGAAATAAACAACCTGCAGCCTGCTGCTTACACATGTGCCACACAAGTGCAACGGACAATGTGGCCAGAGGCACTAAGCTAACCCAACCAGGCCGGACCAAACCAGCATGGCCTCATCAGGACTGAGAGTGGGGACGGTAACGGGAACGGTAATGGGACCATGGCCGGGAACAGAGCCGACCAGACGAGCAGCCTAATTAGTTTTCATAGGGATGCACACGTGTTCGCTAACCTGATGCAATGGTCAGTCTAGTGACACAAACATCGTGGGTGGGATGGGAGGTGGGTGAGGGGGGCAACTTCAACTGAGCGTTTCCTCGACGTGGCTTTGGCGCCTGCCGGAAACGGATGCGGATGCGGATTCGACGTGCACAGCAGTTGCAACAGTTGCGCGTTGCTGTTGCTGTTGCTGGTTTCGCTGATTGCGCAGGTGTGTGTGGATGCATGCACATTGGTGTGTCGCGTTTGTGTGTGTATGAGTGTGTATATGTTTATGCGTTGGTTTTAAGTGCAAAACGCATCATGTGGTTAATGGACTTTAATTGCCCCTAGCTGCTACTGTACGCAGGACACAACACACACAGGACGCAGGCCACAGGAAATGTGTGATCACACTTAGCAAAAACATTGCACAAATATTTGTAAGTGAGAAATTCTTAAATGAATTACTTACTTAGCTCCTTTGTGTTATTGTCGTCTATAGAGTTGTCAAACACAAATATTTTATATATCAAATCATTTTCATAAAGTCAGGACGGTTATTTTTCCTAGTGCAGGTAGCGAGAAAAAAAAAAAAAAAAGACAGAGAGAGAGAGAGAAAGTGGCCTCATGCGAACCATTTAACTTGATTAAAGTTCGTGTTGTTGGATGGCAACTAAATAAGCTGGCAGCTAAGAGCTTTAAATGCGCTTCCGAAACTTAACAAAAGCGAAACGCGACGCAAACGCACCTAAAATGTAATCGTCCTTATCCCGACTGCAAAATCAGCTCTGCTCGCATACATACACGCTTACAAACATACTATAAACTGTATTAAACTGTAACTGTAAATCTACGGCACACAAAAGGCCAACATTTGCCATTTTGGCCCTGATTCTAGTCCTAGTTCCAGTTCCCATTCCTCTTTCCTTACCCATTTCCCGAGTGTGCAATGAAAGCTTTAATAAATTTTACTCAAACGCAGTGCGCATAAAAACGTTCGCGCTTTTCAAATGCAAATCTCATTTACAGAGCAGCAGTTGCCACTTTCCCCCTTGGCTACCTCTTAGCCCATGCAAGTACTAGGCTTTCGATTTAAATCACATTTTACAATCGGATTAAATTTAAATTCAAACGCCGTTTGCCATTAGACCGCAAAATGTTGCGGACCAAATCAAAAGCATGGCAAACACAGTCTTTAAAAATATAAAAAACACTTTTGGTTTTGCTTGTTGGCTTTGGCTTTCAGTTTCGGGCCAGCTTTTGCTGGAACGAAATGTTGTTTGAATGCGCCACATGTGGCACATTGTTTTTACCATTTATACAAGAACATGCAACAATGCCGCACATTGTTGTATTGAATTAACATATAACAATTTCGGTTGCCGCTTGTGCACCAAAGTTGAGAAAAAAAAGTTAAACAAAAAAGAAAAAACCGTACACGTTTGCAATGTTGTTGAATTCAACTTTTTGGACCAAGAACACAAAAAAATTAATGATGAAAATATTTGAATACATATGTTTCCAACGATAAAGCTTAATATATAATAAAAAACCATTTTAACAAAAAAAAAAACCAACACCGCCACAAAAAAAAAATACAGACGAATTGATAACCTCCTTCTTTTTTGAAAAAAATGGAAGCTTTGTATTTGTTTTTTAGTGATTTTAATAAAAAATATATATATTTAAATTGTTTTAATAAGTAGAAAGAATCTAAATGATTTTTTTAAGACACTTTCCAATTTTGTATATTGCGCACAGAAAGACTCACCTAGTTAAAATAATTTACAATGAAATAAAATGTGACAGTCAAAAGTTTAACACGCTAACGCCGCGGGAAAACATTTGCATAAAAAACTCATTATGAATTTCAATTTAGTAGCCGGCAGGAACTTGCAAGGATGCAAGCGACAGTAAAAATTACAAAAGAGACGAAAAAAAATACAGTCAAAACATAAAAAGTCAATGTCGTTGCATTAGCGGATGTTTAAAAACAAATAACAAGAAAATAAAATAAAACATTTGAAAAAAACTGCTAAAATATGTTCTATAAAAGTTTGATGATTTATTTGCTATTGTAATTTAAATGCATTTTTTTTTATCAAATTAAAATGAATATGCACATTTTTGATACTAGAAAATAAACAACAATTTTAACAAAAAGAAAACCAACTTCAAAATAACTAAAATGCCCTAAAAAGTAAAAAATAATTGGGTTTTCTTGTACAAGTAGTTAGAAATATTGTTATTTTTGGAGTCGGTGTCAGCTGAGGTAGGTTTATAGCTTGGCTGCCCCCGATACGGCAGAAATTTATTAATTCATTGATTCATTGTTTAAGACCATTACTTACGGTTCAGTAAAACTGACAAACACAAATTCACAGTTTCGCAAAACGTAGTTTTGAGAAAAACGCATTTAAAGTTTCAATTTTAGTCGTTTACTCAACGGGTTTTCTCTTACAACAGAATGGCTATCTATTAATCCATTCAATATGGAACATCGATCGACATACCTTAGCTGACCGACTCCAAAAATACCAATATTTCTAACTACTTGTACAAGAAAACCCAATTATTTTTTACTTTTTAGGGCATTTTAGTTATTTTGAAGTTGGTTTTCTTTTTGTTAAAATTGTTGTTTATTTTTTAATTTTAGTGATAATAATAATAATATTTAAACGTGCTGCTCATATGAGACAGCGTCGTTTAAGTGAAACAAACAAAGGAAGGCAAAAACGCCTAACTCAACAGAGGTGACGACGTCCCCCAACTTCCCAACAAATCTGGAATGATATCGTCAGCTGTCTTCCTACCAAATTTTGTGACTCTAGCACAAAGATTGTAAAATATTACAAAATTCTCGTTTTTAAAAAGTGGGCGGCAGAGGTGGGTGTGGCATCCAAATTGTTGATGCAGATCTTTCGTATAAAAAAATTTGGTGACTCAAGCTCAAGAACTGTTAAAGATATAGCTGTTTTCGATTTAAAAAGGAGGGTGGCAATGCTGGGCGTGGCATCCAAACTTTTGATGCAGATCTTAAGGGGACGTCATCACCTAACTTCTCAACTAATCTGGCGACTCTAGCTCAAAAATCGTGCGAGAACTTTGCGGTTTTCTTAATGAAGCCATTGTCAAAACTGGACCGAAAAAAAAATGGGACCACACTGGAAGCACCAGTTTTCAAATACAAAAAAAATTATCAAAATCGGTTCACCCAGTCGCAAGTTCTGAGGTAACAACGCCAAAAAAAAAAAAAAATATACAGACGAATTGATAACCTCCTTCTTTTTTGAAGTCGGTTAACAAACTAAACATTCACGTTTTGAATTTATTTGTTCAATTTAAAAAAAAAGAATTAATTTAACATAACCTTCAGTGTTTTAATGCACACTTACAGACTGAGTTTCAAGTACATAATTGGTCATTTTCCACATCTACAGGACATGTTTTTCAAAATTTACAGCATTGTTCTTTTGTAATAAAAAAAAAAAAAAAAAATGAAAAAAATAAAACCTCGTCGCGGCCAGGAAGATCCTAAGTGATCGAATATTGCATAAGCTCTGTCTTAGTGCTCACATTTGACTTATAAATCAACATGGGTATAAGTTCAATGTTCTATAATTTACTACTCAAAAACTATAAATTATAAATTATAACTCTAAGTTCATTTCCAATACGTCAGCTTCAATCTGTATAGAGTTTATATTTAGAGAAAACAAAACCACAAAAATTCAAATGAATTCTCATATTTCAAAAAGAATGTAATACAAATTCAGCCTTCTTGGCGACTCCTAACAACTAAAATTCTCTACAACGATACCTTAACAAATGTGGTGAAGGCTTTTTTGGGCATTCCTCACACAAATGCAACTTGAAATGTGAATACCAGAATGAATAAGCTTCAAGATTAACTTTGGTCAGGACTGCTCAGTAACGTATATACTTCTTTTTTAATAAAATATTTAGTTATAACGTCATTCAATAGTTCTGCGAAAAACCCAAAACACTAGATTCATTTTCGTATTCATAACACATGTATGAATATATTTTTGTCACATTTATCCAAACTACTTTAAATGCAAAAAATATATATACATACGCATAAATATTTGTTTGTTGTTATTTTTCAACTATTTAAATAAACAATTTTTGGTCGGAACGCAAATGTCGACACAGCACGCGTGTTCACATGGAACATTTGCGGTTGTGGCCAAAGCCAAAAAAAAGGAAGAGTTTTTGCACTTTTTCCTATACGCAGTTGCTGCTGTTGCTGTTGTTACTTCTGGTTGCTGCAGTAGCCACTTTTCAAATTAAAACTGCCATTGTGCGTGCCCGTCTAGACCGCCCATTTATTTGCATACAAAGCTGCAGCAAACAAAAGCGAAACCCCATCAACAACAACAGCAACAACATCAACGACAGCGGCAGGAACAAACATTGTGCAACAATGTGCAATGTCAATGTGTTGGTCTTGAAAATACGCAACACTCGAAACATAAAACCCTCGTTCAGTGTACCATGTAAGGCATGCGGCATAAAATGCCATTTTTTTAATGATAAACTGGTGAAAGTGGCAAGACACTGTGAAAGAGAATGAGAGAAAGAGCAAGGGGAATGATGAAGAGATAAGGCAATGGGCGGTTGGTAGATAGAGAGTGAGTTTTTAATCCGTTGACAGCAGAACGAACATGTGATAAAGGTTCTGCTGCTCTTCGCATAAATCATTGTGCATTTTGGCGTATGTAATGAAAATGCTTAACAGCTACTTAAAACGCAAACAGAACAAAGAACGCAAAGTGGCAGCCAAGAGGCAGTCAGACAGACAGACAGCCAGATGTTTCAGCCGCAACACAATTCGCGTGTAAATGACACTTGAAGCCGCATTATACATGACTCGCACCCACTCGAAACAAATGAACGAGGTTGGGGGGAATGCGGGCATATTTTTGGGGTTGGCCAAGGTGACTACAATGGTGTCATTAAAAGTGCCATGCCATTGAAAATCAACAACCACAGCAGTAACAACAACAAACAGAAGTAAAGAGCAGCTGTCACAGTTCAAGTGGCTGACAGCTCAGGGAAAGACTTTTTGCAGCATTGCCAACACAAAACAACAAAATGGCCACCAACATTTAAATTAGCCAACACTGTTGAACTGCTCCACAAAAAAAGCACATGTGAGCGTGTGGAATGTCTTCAGTTTTTATCAACGTTTCACGTGTTACTTAGTTTACACAACAGGCAGCTGCGTGTGGCAGTCGCACTGTTCTTGCCTCAACACCTCTGTACACCTAAGACAAGCCTTCACGCATACCCCAAAAAAAAAGTTGCAATCAACCAGCCTGCATTTAATGCTTTTGATTAATCGTTCAAGTTTTACGAAGTACCCAAAAGTACATTTTCTTAAAGGCAACATCGTTGTGTTTCTCTCCTAAGATGTGCTCAAAACATATACATATATACATATACCATATGTATATACATGTACTATTTATCTTGTTTGTCATGTCGCATGATATATAAAATTGCCACACATCTACATACGCCAAACAAAATAAATATATGTATGTATGTGTGTTGGCATCTTGTGATAAATATGTTGGCAACCGTAAGTTTAGCCACTTTTCAAATTGTTTTGTTAGCTTTTACTTGGCATTCCTTGGCACTGATTTTTAAGCACACTGATATGAAAAATGAATTGAGCTTAAGCGGTTTGTTTTTCAACAGACTGAAAGTAGAAAATTCACCTTTAATATTTTTTCGCCAAAAATGAAACACCATGTCAATGAGGAAGTGAATTGAAACTTTTAGCGCCACACGATCACTTGTAAATTGGCCGCATTGGACCTTCCCTATACCTTCAAGAGATTCTAAATATTTCTACATCTCGATTTTTTAATGATTTATAATCAAACAATAGAACAAATTTTTCGAAGCTCTTAATATATGTGCGTTTACAAAAGTCTTTCACAAAAAGTACACATTAAAGATATAAGCATGTATATAAAATGATTGAAAACTTTTGATAATTAAATTTGAAATCGACGAAGTCAAATTCCGTGAAACAAGCAAAGCCAAGGAGTTAACGTTGTTTACTCTTATATCATTCAACTTATCTAATTCTTTTAATAGTTTATACACTTTTAAAATAAATGTATTTATTAATCTCTCTTTATGGTAATCTTATCATTTACCTTTAGTTTAAACAAATTAATAAATGTCACTCAAAAGATTAATGAGTAAATCCCCCACAAAATGTGTTTTCCCATTCATGTATGATCTATTTTGCAAAAAAAAAAAAATGGTAATCAGAAAATCGAAAGGAATAAGACTTAGAAAATGATAACAAAAATTCATGGAAATGCTTTGTGCATTATCGTAAACTGATTAGAATTTTATAGTCAATGAAGATTGGCGGTTCCATTATCATTTCTGGGAAAGTGTTCCGATACGCCGTTAATGACGTTTAAGTATACGAACATACCATACAGTGTGTTTAAATCATGTAAAATGCTTTGACAACTTCGATTGCCACTCAAATAAAACTAAGGGCATTAATTGAGTAGCGTGTAAATTGAATGAATTGAATGGAGAACATGCGGCATGGGCGCCTTACAAACTCAGGTGATTCAGGCTGACGTACTATATAAATAGCTTTAAAAATAAGTTCTTATATCATTTGCTACAGTAGATAGATAAGAATGCAGACACCAAGACACCAAACAGTCGCTGTCTGATAAGCCCAACTAATAGGACATGAGCATTGATTAGTGCGCTGGGGCCAATTTATCATGGCAGGTGCCTAACACTATAACCTCGAAAAAGATATCATGCAAAATGTTGTCTTAAGACTGCACAAAAGCCAATTAACAAGCCAATTGCTTTGTACAATGTCTTTCTTATCACGAAATGCTGCAGAAATATTTCTGCAGTCATCGCATGAAGAGTTTTTAGCTATAAAAGAGACATCAATGTAATATGAGCAATTAGTAAGTTGCTGAAACTTCCATAAAAAACAATATGCAATTGTTCACACGAGTTCTTCTTCTTGCAGCTACAGTGCTGAGCGTAAGTATATTTCATTCATTGGCTCACAAACGAGAGACCTCAAGACCATAAAACCTATTTTTAATCTGTTCGTAGGCCAGCGCCTGGCCCCGTTCGGCTGCTGAGACCTCCCTTCTCCGCATGGTCGTGGCCCAATTGAGCTCTCCCCTCGCCGAAGCTCGCACCTTGTCGCCAGCTGAAACTGCTTGTGTGAATAGATACAACAATGCGACCAACAGGATCAGCGACGACTTAGCCAATGCGACCAGCAAATGCGAGGAGGCATTCAATCGCACTCTGGTGGCCAATAGCCACAATAGCAATGCTACAGTCAATCAGATCCGCAGCCAGTTGCTGACTCTGCAGAATAATTTGCAATTGTGCAGCAATCAGACCGATAATATTCTACTTATCAACTGTACCACATCGCATGTAAATATTATGTTCTGGTACATCACAATATACACCACTAAATTATTTTTATTTTTTTTTTTAACCTAGTTTGACAAGAATCTGCAGTTGTTGGATAACTCAAACTCTTTGGCCTACCAGACCCAGTCTCAGTTCACTAGCAATTCGTCAATCGTGCAAAATCAGCGCGCCAATTGCATCAGTGCCGCTGTCAGCGAATCCAAAGTGAAGTCCATTGAGGCTGCCAACGACTTTGACACATGTATGGCTAAGGTACCATATCAGCGTGAACTGGCTTTCCAGCATGAGCAAGAGCAGCAACGCAAGGATATGCAACACAATCAGGAGTCTGTTTATCAGGCAGAACAAAAGCCAGCCCAGAAGCCTGCTCAACAGCCTGCCCAGCAGCCTGCTCAACAGCCAGCTCAACAGCCTGCTCAGCAACAAGTTGTGCCAATTGCCAACTAATCTGTGAGAATTAATGAGCGTTGTTGAATTTGATATGCGCTAAATAAAAAAGCTATAATATTCAATTGACTTGACCTTCTCAATACAACAATCGAAATTTTAATACATAATAATATCTATAAATATTTATTAAATTTGATTATAACATTTTCTATGGACACCGTCAAAAGTCTCAAGTGTGTTTGAGACAATCACAAAGTTCAAAAGTCATCAAAAGAAATTCCGTCTACGAATTACTCACGACTTAGTGACAGGTGTATTCAGTACCGATATGGTATCAAGCTATTATATTGATATGAATATGTATGTATAGTGATATATAAATATATGCAGATAATTGTAATCATCAATCAGGCAGCTTAGTTTCCTTATCGCTGAGCGGATGCCTTGCCAAAAAGAACTTTGTTGACTGTGACTTCAAGTAGTTGAATAAGTTGATAAATAATAAAAACCCAAACAACAACTATCAGCAAAAAAAACGTCATCGATTTTGTGGCCACATTTGATTTAAAATGGTCAGGCGCTACATTGGCCAAGCCAGAAACGACAGGAACCGCCAACATGGAGGTTCTCTGCAAAATAGTGCTGCTCTGTGTAGTGCTCTTCAGCGCTAACGTAAGTAAAAACTTTAAAGTTAAGTTACTTAGTTCATAAATCTTTTACTACAAAGTATTTGAACGAGACTTAAAAAAAGATAGTGTAAAGTAAATTAAAAATTAATACAAAGTAAATTAGGTAAAATGCACAAGTAAATAAAATTGTTGACAAATATATTTTTTATCACTTTTTGGATATACTTAAAATAAAATCCATTGTTGTGAAAAAAGATTAAAATTTCATATTTAAAGCTATTTTATAACTTAAAAGATAATATATAAAAATAGTACAATAATTTTTATACTTGATAAGATTAATTTAATTAAATATTATATCCATTTTGAAATTCTTATCCACAGACTTTAACGACAGCTGAACACCATAATTCGAATGCCTTAAATAATCTGCTACTCGATGCTATAACAGGCGAACTAAAACTGCCCGAATCGAATGCTCTGAATATTTTTGACAAATGTACGGCCATTTACACAATCAAAGAAGTGGAGATATTGATGACTGCTGGCTTCAAGCTGGGTCAATGCGCCAATGTCAATCAACGTGAACTGCAGACCTTTTTGCAGCAGCCAAAGTCAGCAGGTGTACAAGCTGCCTTCCAGCAGCAGATGCTCAGATGCAGCAATCGCAACTGCTATGCGGATTTGGTAAGAAGGCACAAAAAACCATTTTGCTCTCAAGACAAAGCTCACTAACAAAGTGTTCTTCGTTTTAGGTTATGAATCTGTTTGATGCTGTGCAGCCCATGGAAAGAAATTTCAGACAGGTTAAACGTTGTGTCGTCCATGAAATCAAGAAGACTGTATGGAAGTTGGAACAGTCGATCGTTGCCTTGCGCAATTGCGTTTCTCAGATTGATGGGGAGTCTGGTAACAACACAACCTCTGGTCCACAATGGAATAACACAACTCCTAGCTGGAATCAGACAACTGTGGGTCCACAGTGGAATTTAACTACTCCTAGCTGGAACTGGACATCGCCTGGCTTGAACGAATCAACTCCCAGCTGGAACTGGACAACACAAGCTCCACCAAACTGGAACTGGACAACTCCAAGCTGGAACTGGACTACTCCCGGCCTAAATGAGTCTACACCGAGCTGGAACTGGACAACACAAACTCCACCAAACTGGAACTGGACTACTCCTGGCCTAAATGAGTCTACACCGAGCTGGAACTGGACAACACAAACTCCACCAAACTGGAACTGGACTACTCCTGGCCTAAATGAGTCTACACCAAGCTGGAACTGGACAACACAAGCTCCACCAAACTGGAACTGGACAACTCCAAGCTGGAACTGGACTACTCCTGGCCTAAATGAGTCTACACCGAGCTGGAACTGGACAACACAAGCTCCACCAAACTGGAACTGGACAACCCCAAGCTGGAACTGGACTACTCCTGGCCTAAATGAGTCTACACCGAGCTGGAACTGGACAACACAAACTCCACCAAACTGGAACTGGACAACCCCAAGCTGGAACTGGACTACTCCTGGCCTCAATGAGTCTACGCCAAGCTGGAACTGGACAACTTCAAACTGGAATACCACAACTCCAAGCTGGAACTGGACAACCCCGAGCTGGAACTGGACTACTCCTGGCTTCAATGAGTCTACGCCAAGCTGGAACTGGACAACTTCAAACTGGAATACCACAACTCCAAGCTGGAACTGGACAACCCCAAGCTGGAACTGGACATCTCCTGGACTAAATGAGTCCACACCAAGCTGGAACTGGACAACTCCAAGTTGGAATGCCACAACACCAAGCTGGAATG
This sequence comes from Scaptomyza pallida, assembly GCA_018152965.1. Classification (NCBI taxonomy): domain Eukaryota; kingdom Metazoa; phylum Arthropoda; class Insecta; order Diptera; family Drosophilidae; genus Scaptomyza; species Scaptomyza pallida. The sequence continues at coordinate 4,248,639 of JAECXP010000005.1, read as the reverse complement.
TGACGACCTTGCCGCCCATGTGGAATAATAGCACGCCCAGCTGGAATCAGACAACTGTGGCACCCACTTGGAATGAGACAACCACTGCGGCGCCCCAGACTACGCTTGGTTGGTGGGACAAGCTGATGCATGACCTTGGTCTTTAAGCAGTGTCGTTAGGAAATTGTCCTTTTAAATCTAAAAATTAAATATTCCACAAATAAAATTATATAATAAATTGATTAGCATTGAAATGAGTTGACTTCGAGCACCCGTAGCCTCTTAATTAAGTCCATGCGGACCAATGAATGTCCAGCAATATGATAAGCTATCAGCTAAGATTGTGCAAAATAAGTAAATAGAAATGATGGCCAGCAAAAAAAGTGTTTATAACAGTGAAATGCCGCTAACAGGCAACGCCCACACAGCGTGAGGCTTGACTTGGCCAACGCCTGATTAAGATTTATTAGCCAACTGAGTCAGCCACGTGTCGCAGATGGCTGCACAAAATGATGGATCTGAGTGAAGCGTCAGCAAAGTATTGCACAAGCGGAGGGGCCAAGTGCCAAACGAAGCCAAAAGGCTGTCAATAAGTAGAGGGGAAAAAAAACTAAGCATGAAGCGAAAAAGCGAGCCAGCAATAATTAGTTACACTTGGCGAGGCTAAATAATGAGCTGGCTGTCAGCATCTTGTGGCTCAGGCCTTAGCATCAAATATCAGACTAAACCGCTTTTCCCTCTCCCTTGCATTTCGCAGGAAACAGCGTTAAAATCATCATGGTAAATGCTCAAGGTCTAAATCCAAAATTGTGTCAGAAAGTTTAATAATTGCAGATGCAGTGCAGGTGAAGAAGGGGCTCGAATAGGCAACGAGCATATTATTCAACGCACACTGACAGCTCGACATGGTAAGCATTTGCATAACCATTGAGCTCAATGCAGTGTCTGCAGCACATGTGGTTGTGTGTGCCTGTGTGTGTACACTCAGAAAATAAACCTTGGACAACGTTTTTGAATTTACAACGATTTGCAGATTTGCAAATACAACATAGTTCCAAAAAGATCGTTATGGGGAAACGATAGTAGGCGAAGGAAGGGCTGAGGAGCGCAATTAATTAGGTTTTTTAGAGCTACACATTAATAGATAAAACACACAAATACATGTATTTTTGTTTAAGTGCTTTTTGGTGTGCTGAGCATACAAAGAGAACCTGACCTAAACAATGAGAGTATTCGAAAAACTTTTAACCTCAGCGCAAGTAGATAAATCACGTTGGATCATCACCCTCAGCATTCATTGTCCACACTGAAGCACCATTGCATTGTGTGTGTAGGTGTACTCATATGTGTGCCAACCCACACACATACATACTCATACATAGGAACGTTGCAGGTGCTGCACATTCAGTTGCGATTTGTGGCCTGGTCTGGTGTTAAACTGCCAGTAGCAGTGACCAAAGTCCAGATTCCAGAATCCATAGCACCCGAAAGCATTGTGTGTTGGTGCTTTTGCCAGAGCTATAAATTACCACACAGGCTGTGTAAATATATCCCAGCTTTTTTTCTTTTTACTGAATGCCTGATCCCTGGCAAATGATGGCGTTCCGGCTGGGAAAAGTGTGAAGAAAGGGAGGCGAGTAGCTGGAACTGCGACTTGAGTAAAGTTTTAATGAAAATGCACAAATTCAAGTGATCAATTAACATTAATGGCAAAAGGCAAAGTTCATAAAAATTTCATGCGCCAATCACGAGAAAGAGCATTCGATAAATGAGCCAAACAAAAAGAAAAAGTGATTAGATTACGGACAAAGGGCTTACTCAGCATATAAAGTTAAGCAACATTGGGAAAGATAAGAGTAACAAGATACCCTGTAATGCCATTAAACTAGAACCAGTGCCTGTATTTTATTTTTTCCTTCATTCCTTTGCTAACATTTAATGAGAATTTCGTTTAATTTTAAGTCCAAAACCGTCCATAGCCAAACATACCGTTTGCTCGTTTAGGACCTAGAGCTCACACTTTTTGACTCTGAGATTAAAAGCTTAACTGAGGGACTTGTTTTGTATTAAGTTCATAAAAACAGAGTTCGCTGTTGCAACCCCTGTTTTGTATACAAAAATGTTCTAGTCCTGCAAAATTTTGAAATCAAAAAGTTTTGAATGTAAAACATAACCATAAACTTTAATGATATGAATGGCCAGCGGCTAAGCGACCGTTGCCCTAAATAGACAATTAAGATTTTTAAATGATTCTCAGCCAACAAAGTGACGACAGACGATGTAGAAGTCACTGACAGCGAACTGAAAATTAGTAAGTCATTAAAGTGAAACGCCCGCCCGTTAAAAGGCCAATAAGAGACGAGAAAAAAGGTGTTCGAAAAGTGCGGGGCCAAGTCGCAGTCAGGTACCTGCTGTATACTGTCTGGTGTCTGCTGTCTGCTGTTAAGTCTGTGAGAGAGACTGTGAGAGACGCAGCTGCTGACAGACTGACGTTTGGGTAACTAATAGGCCTTATTTGCATGTTAATTGCTCTTGACTAAGTCAACAGCAGCAGTGGCAGCAGCCACGGCAGCCACGGCAGCCAGAGCAGCGAACGTAAACGACAGCCCAGAAAAGTATTCTAATAACGGCAGCACAACAAGAATAATGAGAAGCGGGGCAAGGCTTAAATACCAACAACAAGAACAACAACCGCACATAGCAGACAACAAATACATATAAAAAGTCTGACGCATGAGGCGAAATTGTACATGAATTCATCAGTAGCATTTTTACAGCTGTCAGGGCGTTGCTGAAAAGTAGGCAACACGCATTACAGCAATACATAAAATTTGCATTCGCTCAAAAGTATGCAACGCTTTTGCGCATTTGAAATGTTTGCCACCCGTTACTGTCCAAACTTGTCCGTAGTTAGTTGCTGTTGCGTAAGCATGAAGTGTTTAAGTCATGGTTGTTATGAAGTGTTCAATAGTCATAACTCTCTTAATTTCCTTCGAAACACTGTTTCAATTTATTTTCTTTGTGTTCAAATATCATATCAGCTCAAAGGATTAATAATTTAATATCCCATATGCACCATTGACCAACAGTTGTTCAAGAGAATCGACATTGATTTGGTTGTTCGGTTTTGTAATTTCTCTGTAATTGTTTTCATTGTCGTTCTTGGAATCAGATCCATCGCGGTAAATGTAAATATGCACGCGTTTAATTTTTTGACTGTCAATTCACAATTCAAAGAACTTGCGGCGGCTGTAGTGCATGTTTAAGATAATACACTAGGAAGAAAAACGGTCCACGTCCTAGTGTAAAGAAAATAAAATTGTGAAGAAAAGTAACAAACTATAATTCTTAGGTATCTGAATTCAAAGTATGTTATGTGCAATTTCTGATAAGATATTTGATAAAACATTGATTGTCACTGACTTGACAGCAATCCATTTAGCGACTTTGAATTGCTTCTGTTTGGAAGAGGGAACCACAATGCTTACCACATTAATTGCTCATAAAATGTGCCCACCCATTTTGTTGAATCGATCAAAGTTAATTGGCATGCAACCGCCATTTGCATGTCATGCATATTTAATAAACGAAAAAAAAAACAAGGAAAACACAGCATAAAACGTGCAAACGTGCAGCAGTTAAATTAACATAACCAAACGACAAACGGCACGCAATCACACACAAAACATTATAATAATAGCATAAAAAACTAAAGTATTACATGAAAAATTACGCTTCGTGTTTTAATGCAATTTGCGCATTGTTCGTGAAATTGTGAACTGTGAACGCAAACAATGCAAATTAAATAATGCCGCATCAAACTAAATACCGAAAATTAAGCACATTAATTGCGATCCATTGCGCACAGCACGCAACTTATGAAATCGACTGTAACAATTTATTATCAATACGTTGCAGCAAGGCAAATAACAATCATACAAAAATCAGCATATTCTAATAATATATATTCATCTTACCTGACGAGACATAATGACATTTCTAAAACTGTAGGATTTTGGAGAATGTTTCGTATTGATTCGTCGTAATAGAAAGAACTTTTTTATGTGAAGAGAAACTCTTTTTATCATTTCAGCTTTCCGTTCAGCTTCCTTCCGGTGTTGGCATGTGTCGTGGCTGCTTTTATGAATCCGTTACATATTTAAAAATCGCATGCTATAAAACTGGTAATTTGTATAGTGCGGCAAGGTGTAAAGCAAGCCAAGCCCATAAAACTGAGAGCCAAACACCATCAAAATTTATTCCACACGCACCGTCAATACAATCACAACAATATGAGTTTCGTACTTGTTTGTATCACATGCGCGTGGCTTACAACTTAGTGGAGAGGGCTGTCACGTAAGTCCTTAAGAATAATATCATTATAGTTGTTGTGCTGAGGCATTTTTAACTTTAACGTTTCATTCACAACTAACTACTTATACATTTTATTATTAGATTGCTCATTCGTTTATTTTTTCACTGTTGAGATCTGTCAACATCAGCCTATTTCAAAAGCTTTCCTCGCATTGCTCAACTAAAGTTTCTTCTATTACTAGCAGAACTTTGAAAGTCGCTGGGCTCTTTGCGACTCTGTTAGTGGCATTAATAGGCGCAATTGTGAATTTATGGGCATGCCCTAAGGTTGATTTTGTCAAATGCATAAACAGCGGATGAGAAAGACCATTTGTGAAAGCTGCTATAGCTTCATGTCTTAAAGAAGTTTCGCGCTTTAAACAAAATTGTGCGTTTGAAAAAAAACAGCCGTAGGCAAAGTTGATAAAATGACAAGACTGATTATTGATTAATTAACTTTGTATTTTAAGAGGCATCTGGTATATCAAGCGATTGTGCATTTATCCAGAACACCGCAGGCCGCGCCCATAAATTATCAAGTGCTTGGATAAGACTGCAGCTTAGCGGACTCTCTTTAAGCATTATAGCAAGTAGAAGCTGCCACAGTTGCCGCCGCACTGCCATAAATTTTCACGCTTAATACATTGTCGTCTCGGCCTCAGCCGGGACCATATAATGGCCTAAGTAAGTAAGCGGTTGGCGGTAGTCAACACTTGCGGACGCGAGTCTTAGCCGCAAATGCGCGACGCTTCAACTCCATTAAATTTCAATTCAGGGTGCGGGCTGCTGTGGGGCTAGCAGTGGATTTAAATGCGCAACAGCCGCAGTTAGCAGTAGCCAGAATGATAAAAAAAAAAATGCCATCAGGTTGCGCAAAAATAAAAGATAGCAGAAATAGGTACGTTTGAGCAAAATCCAGATACCCTGTATTTATTTTCACGTACCATATTAAATATAGTTAATCGAAATGTAAGGAAATTGCACTTTTCGTGTATTTTTAAGGTTGAGAAGACTTAAAATTTACAGAAAATGTTCTTTTACAGGGTATTAAAAGGAAGCGAAGATGCTCGAACACTTTCTATATATTTAAGGAAAGAAAATGCAAAACGAGAGCGTAATTTAACTTTACAATTGTTTAATTTACTGCAATTTAATGGTGCAAATGGTGTTGCGCTGATTGAAATAAATCGAAACTTAATGCTCATTTCGTTAAAAAGAACTTATATTGCGAGTGTCGTTTTTTTAAATATTGCGCATACGCCGCATTGTTTTCAATCAAGCAAAAAAAATTATGTGCTGTAAATTATTTGCATATTGGCTTATAAATTAGTTAAATATTAATCAAATTTTGTAACCATAATTGTGATGCGCCATAATGAGAGCACAAACTATTCAATCAATTGGAAAGTAAATGAAACAAAAGCCCACCTCGAATCCATTATAATGGCTTACTAGTTTGGCATTCAAAATGCGGATTGCGCCAACAAATTCACATAAATTTACGTGTTTTAACTGCATCGTGGTAATCGCTTTTTGCTAATGTGGTTCTATCTATTTTTTTAATTCTTGTTTTTTGTTTCCGTGTTTTTGTTTTATGCAAAATATGTGCTGGTGTGGCAGACTTTTTGTGGCTAGTGTGGCCGCCAGTTTTGTATGTGGATGCGGTTGGATGCATTTGTTTATATTGTAGAATTCACCCATTGTGGCTACAGCGCCCATTTATGGTTTCTTTTCGTGCAAAATCACCGGAAGCCATAATGGTAGTTTAATGTGCTTGCAATAATCGTAATGTAACAAACTATGTATGTACATACATATGTACATTCATACATGCAAAGCATGCATAATCGCTCATATTTCATTGAATTATCAAAAATTATTGGTCGTTGTGGTGCTGTTTAATGCACAATTTATTTACAATTTAATTTAAAGTACATAAAGAGAATTTATCTCTGTAGGTGTTTAAGTAAATAAAAAATAATTAAGTAATATCCCTTAAATACGAAATAAACTTTAAGTATCATCTTAATATTTAAATATTTCTACGAAAAAAAAAACTGAATGAAGCTTTGACAAAGTTAATGGAATTATGGAGACTTAAGATTCAATGCACAGTTTATGAGGGCTTTTAAACAATTTTTAAGGACTTTTTGTGCCAACTTTTACTACTGATTTGTAGTGATGTCAGGACACTAAAGGATTTCTCAATGTGCACGTTTAAACTTTTTTTGTTATTTTTTTATTTTAATTAAAATGCTGCTGCTGCTGCTTGCAAAGGACAAACGAAAGGAACTGAAAAGTCAGGCTGGCAGGCTGTGCACTAGGAGTCTGAGATTAAAATCAATTTAATGCTTGCAACGCCTCGCTCTGCTCAATGCAGCTAGTTTGTCAGGGCCAAGCAGAAGGCAAGTGCCAGCATGGTTGAAGCCTGACATTGGAGCAAATGCGTGGGCAGCAGAGACAGCAGGGCTGTCCAAAGGGTGTGGAATATGCGTACAATAAATTTCATATTGCCAAAGGACATAAAAGGGCGTGTATAATATGCAAACACAATCAACGCGTCAGGACAGTTGTTGTTAGCTGCACACGCACTGCGGGTATCGAAAGAAAAAGGGAGCGAGTGCTAAAGAGTTTGTGCATAAAAAAGGACTTCCAATGAAATAAAGTCGCTGGCAAACACTGATACAAACAGACAGGCAGCATGACAATTCGAAACAGAGTACAATATGTGTATGTATGTGTACTCATACATGCACACTTACAACTAACTGTAAAGCTAAACTTTGAAGTGCCAACCAGGCACATATTGTATATTGTATATGTGTGTGTGTGTGTGAGTGTGTGATTGTGTGTGCGCATAAAGCAAAGCAATATAAAAGGAAATAAACCGGCGACAGCGCTGCCAGGCAGCCTGCCTGACTATAAGCAGAAACTAAACGAAAGCATATAAAAAACGTACAAAAAGAAAGCAAGGAAAACGAATGAGAAGAAAGAAAATATGTGTGTATGTCTGTATATATGTACATATATAAATATAAGAGGAGCAAAAACTTTTTTATGTGGAGACGTGCAGAAATTTTTAATTTGCGGTTTGCTGCTGCTGCTGCTGCGGCTGCTGTTGCTGCTGCTGCAGAAGCAAAGAACAAGCTGAAGAGAATGAGGGATGCGAAAGGCCTTTATGCGTGCACAGAAGTCAGTAGAGCCCGAAAAGTAAAGTCACTGCCACCAACAGTGGAGGAAGGGGGAGGAATGGAGAACGAATGGGCGAGTTGTATGCCGCTTATTATGATTTACATATTTTGTATAGCTGAGCTCGAAGGCTGAGCTTCAAGTGCTCAACTCAGACAAACACATTGTGCGCTTAGCTTAGATTATAATTAAAGTTCACGAGGTCAAACATCGATGTTGGACTAGTTGGTTGGCTGGTTGGTGCCTGCAGCTATGTTGCATTGTTGCAGCTCTTGACTTTGGCATATTCATGGCACAAACCCAGGCGTGCACACAATATTCTTCTTAGCAGCAAACGAGTTAAGTGCACTCTAAAATATGTGCGGCGTTGAGTTGTCGACGCACACAGTTAAACTCGCACTTCGCACAGACCGCGTGGCATGCGCAACTCCGCAATGCATTGGTCTAGGGGGAGAGAGAGTTTGGTGAGCGGAAACATGGCATCTGCAGGCAAGCAAGTTTCCGCGTGTCTTGTCTGTCATTTGCATATTTAAATTGCAGCCAGCAGATTGTCATCAGCGCGTTTTAAATGTTGATAAATGCGAGCCATAATTTTATATACCCACTATCTCTTTCGCTCTTCCACTCTCTCTCAGCTCGCATTCTCTTCGCGTTTGCAATGCACATTTTAAATGCACAACACGGCGTATGAGTTACATGCGACTGATGCCAACGGCAAGCTTCGTGCAATGCAATAATAAACTTTTCCCGCTTAAAATCTTCTCCGCAAGCACTCTTTAAGGCGGCTTTTTATCGGCTTAAATGCCAATAATTGGCCTACTGACAGAAAGCTCATCTGTCACATGCAAAATGTAGAACCTATTCTGAAGTGGTTGCCACTTTGCAATTACAATACGCAGTTTGAATTAAATTTAATACTGGATGTTGACTGTTAGGAATCTATTAATGCTTAACACGAAAAAGATAATGGCAAATTTTAGCTAAAAAGCTTGAAAACAAACAAACAAATGCTTTTATCTTCATTTAGATTAGATTAAATATTAGATTATTTATTAAATAGCAAATTGAACAAAATCATTTGCTTAATATTTTTCAATTAAAATTTTAATGGACTGCCACCTCGCTCATATTGGCTACAACAGCAAACAGCGTACGAGCTTTTGCTTGTGCATTGTGCATGGGCCAACTGTAAATACTCATATCTGAGCCATTTGCTTGAAAGAATAAAAGCAAACGAAGCTCATTAAACAAACTAAAACATATAAACGGAAATGCAAATATGCCAGCGGAAGCATTATAGTTTGCACACGACAACAAGAGGACAACTTGAACTACAGCTAGAACTACAACTGAAACAGCAACAACCACATCAGCACCGTAGATGACAACACAGGATGTGCTATGAGTGCAAAGTAGCCATAAAAATTGCATGCGACAATCGTGAGAGTACAATGGCAATCGTAAGCTTCATTGATAAGTATTATGAGTGTTATAAAGTGTGGTAATTGTGGCCCGATGACCACTCCAGAATTCTCTCTCACACACACACACACTCTCGCACATAATCATCTGTATACGTTTTATTTCTTTGTATTCAGCACATCCTGTGGAGCATCTTCATGCCTTGCATGAATATTTGAAGCAGATGCTTTGGTCAAGTTGAGAGGCACTCGAATTTGATTTTGATGTTGATTGATAATGTTCAAATATTAATGTAGCATTGGTCTACTTAATCCACAGGTCAAGTTACATTCTCAACGTGTAATGAACTCGCCAACATCTTGATTTATTCGGTCTAGACTATTTCGGCCACACATTTAAGCTAAGCAATTTACTTTTAATTCCTTTGTTTCGGAGACAGTGGCTCGCATAAATGAATAAATGCATTAATGTTGTACGTACGCTTATGTTTGTTTGATTTGAATTTTTGTGCAAAACAAAAGATAAGTAGAAATAAATACTTTTTTTCATTACTTTTCGTTTTTACGTTTTTTTTTTAATACCGAGAAATTAAATTAATTTTTTTCTTTAACCGACTAAAAAATATGCAATTTAATATAATGAAGTTTGTGCAATATTATTTTATTCAAACTGTTTGTCAAGTATAACTGTAAATATAAGTGCCCTTTAAGAAATCAGACTTATCTAGCATTTTCTTTAACTGAAATTAAAATGCAAGTATTTAGCCAATCTGCTTTAAGTTTTATATTTGTTTTCCCGATATTTAGTAGAAAGAAACGCTGAATTTTCATCAAAGTAGACTGGATTGAATTTGACACAGAAAAAATCAATTCAGCGGTTGAAAACGTTAACTATTTGTAACTTATCCTAGCAAACCGAGCCCAATTTACCGCCAATTTAAAAGTTTAAAGTAAGCCATATAATCAAACCCAATATCATAAAAATAAATTTTTAATGTTGCGTCGGCCAGTCTCATTTAAAGTTAATCACGTTATTATTGTTATTATTATTTTAATATTTGATTCCAGTCTCGTGTACTAGATACAAGTAAACATGATGTTTACTTCCTGAATAATTGCATTTTATCCATCATACTTCAGCTAGGAATTAAATTTGTTGAGAATTTCTCTCTAAGTTCAAGAAATGTTCTTTTTGAAATTCTCGGCGCTTGCTCAAAAGTACAAACTCATTAACCATTATAATTTAATATTACTTATTAAATTTTATAAATTCTTTATCGATCACATGTGTAACTTCTATAAGCATTTAATTGAGTATTTACTTATATTATACATTTACTTTATTGGGTGTTTCAAACATTAAAAACCACATTGTGCTCTGAAATTTGTAATTACAATCATGCCATGTACGCCTTAAGTTTATTATATTATCATGTCTCTTCGTTCTGGTCGCTTGATCTCAATAAAGTTGTGCTTCAGTGTTCCACACAGTAGTTTGCTTTGTTTGAGTCGTTTTAAAATGCCGAGATTAGTGGCAAATTTGTCAAGGCCCACAGCAGTATAGAGAGAGCCAAAGCACGCCCTATGGTAAGCAGTCAGCATATGGCTATAAGCGCCACAATATGGCCAGAGTCAACAGAGAACGAGGTCAACTAAAGTCTGAGCCTTAGTAGGGGCCTGAGCTGAGTGCTGGACTATGTTCAAGGCATAACTTTGTGGCCATTGCCAAAGTATTTTAATTGGATTTGGTATAGAAAAAAATCAAAAAACAAAAGTTTTTTTTTAACAGTATGCCACAAAAGTCGTTGCAAAGGGCTCAACATTTAACACAAACATTTATAATAAACTAGCTGCTAATTTACTTTGACAGACGGTCAGGCTTTCAAACACTAATGCACACTAGCAAACACACACACACACCCATATATATGTATAAAGGCAAGCACCTAAAGTTATTTAGGGCTTCGACGGCACTTTACTTTGCTGCTGGCTTAGCTGATATCCAAATCAAAGCCCAACATTGTCCAAGCCAATTCACAATACGAGTGAGAACGGTAAAGAGAGAGAACGGTGCGGAAGGGCAGTAAGACAGTCCGGCGAAAAAAAGGGGCGTGGGCAAAAGCTCGACCTTTTTATGAGGCCAGCAGCAGTTGCTGGTTGTCTGCTAAGCTTTTGCGTTGTGCGGTGCTAACCTTTGTCAATTTATGTGTTTCATTATTAAACTTTGCCACCTGACGCACATTTACCAACACTCACACACACACACATACTCGCACACTGACCAAGAAGAATAGTATGGCGAGTGTTAGGCCGTGGTGTAGTTAACAAATAATGGCTAAAAATCAATTGAATTGTAGATGCGGGGTTAAACATAAGCGCAAACACGTGCCCCGCCCCAAACTAAATAAAAACATCGTAAAGTTAAAAAGGACTTTCGCTACGAGCATACACACACATATGTACATGTAGCTCTCTCTCCCTTTCTCTTAGTTTGTTGGCTTTTACACACACGATTGAATGCGGAATTTATGCGGCGTAATTTATGAAAACAAAAACCGGAAGCAATATTTTTGTTTGCTCACTGCGAGTCGGTGCTTATGTGTGTGTGTGTATTTTGTGCTTGTCTATTGAGTGGCCAAAGGCAGTGCGCTCTGCCAGACCATTATCCTAGTATCTTCACAAACACACATACAGTTATAGTTATTTATGCGCTCGGGCAATGCAACGTCATCGTCATTGTCGTCGCCGCCTCAGTGGCTGCTTGGTTTCTACAACCTGGCAAACAATAGAAAAGTATTGTTAAACTAGCTACAAAGTGGCAGAGATTTTATTCTTTGTTCGCTGTGTTTGGGGCATTCATTATACCCTATGTTGGTTAGGAATGCAGTTGCTAAAATTAACTAATCCAACTGAATCAATCACATTGACTAACAAATACTAGAGAGTAGAAAATTATGTGAGTATAATGTACAAGTAACAAATATCAAACTTCATTCTTAAAAAACGAAATCGATATTTGTTTAATTGAACACAATTCAGGATGTAGTAGATACTGGTGTTGGTGTTTCTGCTAACTGAATTCCCACTTTGAATCAAATAGCATCTTAGTACTTAAGGCATGTGCGAAGAGAAAAAGAAAGTTGAATGGAGATTAGTCTGAGCTTGGAAGTTTTCATTTGCATTTGATGCCAGCAACAGTAAGTTGAAGTTTTTCAGAATTGAATAGTACGAAAAGTGTGTCAGGCTTTGGATGTGAAACATCGACGTCAAACTTAGAGAGCCGTTTCCTCAAAATGATGGCTAAAAGTGTTGCCTCGGGCGGCGAGTGCAGAATTTATATATAAAAACTAGTTCCACACCCAGCCCCAATCCCAGGTTTATTGCCACCCCTTCCTGGAACGATGAAGGCCCGCACCATTTTGGATTGTGGCTTAGTCGCTTTCCGCTTTCCGTTTCGTCATTTAGTCGTTTATTATTACTTTCTTTCATTCTCCCTGTTTCCTTTTTTTATTTTTTGGTATCCTTTTCTTGTTGTTGTTTACTTGGGTATAGGCACATAAAAATCACGCACTCACAAACAAATAAAATGCTGACAGCATTTATTTCCGTTTCCGTTACAGTTTTGAGTTAAACACATGCCCTGCCTCCATATACACATAGAAACATATAGTACAATAGAACTATACATATGTGCGTATGTGTGTGTGCGGCTGAACGGATGTATTACAATTTCGAAACGTCCAAAAACGAACATTTATGGCAAAAGGATAAGTCGGAAACAGCAGCTGAGAAAACCCAAAGACCCGTCTGCTATTTGCTTAACGCTGCCCGTCCCAAACGTATGTATGTATGTATGTCAGAGTATGAACATATCCCATATCCTTCATTTGAGTTTAATGCTAATTTTGTAGTTCCTTTGTGTGCCAACATTAGCCCCCAGCTTCAGATTGCCTGCCACTTTAGATACTCCTTTTGTGCCACTAAATTAGTGACGAAACATAAATGGACAAATAAGGAGTCGTTAAACTAGAGCTTTGTGGTGGGTCAGCCTTAAGCTTGCACTTATTTCTTTTTTGCCATAAAATCTGATAAGCAAGGACAGAATTGAGTAATGACATACTTCAACTTTTTGGTAAGATACGTTCCTCAAAATCTATAAAAAAACCGTGCAAAAAGGGGTTTTCTATAGTATAAACGGGATACGTTCCATGTGATTTGAAAACCGTGTAAGATGAAATAAAGAACTATATTTACTTCGAAAAACGTGTAAAAAAGTTGAAAACTATAAAATTTCATACAAATTGTATTACATATGGCATTTTAATGAGCATTTAAACTAAAATACAAATCATATTGAATATTTAATCCACAATTAAAGAACAGAAAAATTAAAATGGAAATAAAGAAAAATATTTACATAGCAATAATTATTCGTCGCTACTTGATAACAAGAGCAATTGTTTGCGATGATGTGATTAGTAAAAATATTCATCAAATCAAATGGTGAGTGTCTTCCGGTAATGAGTTTGAAGCGGATTACTTTCAAAGGTCTTGCGCCGTCGACTTTTTTAAGAAATCTTTTATAGAACTTATATGAAATATGTCAGAAAGAGACAAAACATTTTCCAATCTCACGCTGACATTGTAAACACGCCTTAAGAAATTTGAATAAGACCACTATGTATGTCATGGATATAAAATGTAATAAATCCCTAACAATTGTGCAGAAAGCGACAAATATTCCAATATGAAGATAAACATTATGTTGTATATCAGTCGTGTGAATCTGCGAAGTTTCTATGATTATAACTTTTGAAATCGACACATTTACATATCAAATTGAACAGAGCATGCTTAATCAAAAGCATCAAGCTAAGCAACTTCATTATAATATTTATACCTATCTTTCAATTATTTAGGGTATAACTAATCAGAGTTATTTATTTGAACAGATTTTTAAAACAATTCAAATAATCTCATACACTTATATCTAAATTAAAAATATACTGTTAAGCACTTATAATAACTAACGCTAAGTAATTATAATTAATAATTAAAAAATTATTGAAAACAACTTACAGGATACTTTTTTATTCTTCCAAGTATACCAACCATCGATCTTTAAGCAAAATCATTAGGTTCCAAGTCGATTGTAAAGAATAATAAATTATTTATTTATTTTTGAAGATTAATAAGTATTTTATTATTTGGATCTCACACATACATATGTACATATATACCTCGTTGCATATACATTCATTTTTTTGGGTGGCATTTTCTTTTTTTTTGGGGTCCCCTTCGATTTGATTGACGCAAAGTTTTAGAATAAACATTTGGCATGTGCGTGCGGGCAATTTAATAGCCTTCGCCGCGCAGTTTGTAAATATAGTTAATTAAATTTAAATATTTGCATTGTGCGGCATTGCTGTGTGTGGCACACATTTTGCGGCATACTCACAACGCGTTGTTTGTGCGTTGCTTTTGGCTTTTCAGTTATACACTGGGTGGGAATAAAAACCGCAGCGCTAACCACACCAAAAACGTCTGCTGACAGTTTTTTATGTACACCTGGTAAAAGATATAACAAACTCGAGGCTGTAGTATGCGTAAGGCAGTAGAAGCTTAAAAAACTTGTATAGTAAATGTGTTATCAACTAAGCTGTTGAATAAATAGGTAAAAGTATTTAATATATTCACAATACTTTTTGCTCTATACATAATACATGCAAAGAAAGTTAAAGTTTGTATTCCTCATTGTTACTTACTTGAGATTCGTTGACAAAGTATTATTTAGTCGGTTGGTAAGCTTTAACCTACATTTTGGGAGTCAATGCGTCGTTAAATGTTTGGCAATGAACATTGTTGTTGTTTTTGTAGGTGGCATCGCTCGTGGTCGTGGTGCAGGTGGCGGTGTCGGTGTCGGTGTCAACTGGTCAGTCGCAGGCCGCAACGTGTTGTCCAAGGCATTAAAACAAAGACAAAAAATAAAATTCGAGCGCTCTCGAAAATTTATTATGAAATAATTCATAAAAACGCATGCGGACGCTTCGCACCATTTCCAGGAGCCGCTGTCGCTGCCAGTCCAGGTGAACAACGATTTTTTGTACCTTTTCCCACATTTTTTTTGGGGTGACAAACAGCCACAAATGTCTGCTGCTGTTGCTGTTGCGACAGTTTGGACCATGGCAGCTTCACCATCGTTAACATTGCGTATACGTGATGCACAAAGAAACAATATAAAAATGGTTAAATATATATTTATTTTTATTACAGCCTGCTTTGCACTGTTTCAATGCAACATGCGACTGCGCTTTATTTACAGCATTTGACTTTTTGTTGCAGTTGCCGACTCCCACCACTTTTCAGTTGCACATTTCGTAAAATACATACGACTGTTAAACCTCGACACTTTTTTTGGTTATTGTTAGCAGTTAAACTGTAACTGTGCGCCATTTTTTTTTGCATTTTATTCATGCTAATGTTTGCTTTATTGGCCACGCGATTTTTTACATTTGTTACCATTTTTTGGGGTCAACAAATATTTGCGTTTTAACTTGTCAATTTGAAGTGCATCAAAAGTGCAATAGTGCAGCTTTTTCAACATTTCCTAGTAGTTGTTTTATTGAACTGTACAACGAGTGCGTGCAATTGAAACGATAAAGCAATAGGCAATTATTTTACATTCTCATAAAGGAATAATAATAATTTGTATAATATACGAAAGACCAGATTTATATTGTATTGTTTAATGATGCTATCGTAAAAAGTTAAGCAGTGTGTTTTAGCTTTATTGTATGGCCACAAGCATTTAACTTATAATTTTTCAGTTTTTATTTGATTATTTTTTTTCATATTAGTCATAGTTTAGTTTCCCAATTTAAATACATATGTTTATTAAAAAATTTCACAATGTCTGTTTGTCAACTGCTACCTTAAATACAAATATCACCACATATCTAGCTTCTTTCTTACTTCCATATTTATCATGCTTTACTTTTGGTCCAACACTTTGATCTGAACTGTTTTACCCCGAGTCTGGAGTTGGTTATGAATATTCACGAACTGGATATTAGCTCTTCTTGGTTTCCACCATTTCAAATTGTGTAATTTAAAGTTGCCAATTAAGAGAGTTCGAGCTAGATAACGAAGTTCTTCAACTGAATATGTTGTTGTGTCATGTACATATTTATAGTGTTTGCCATGTCTTGTATAGGGTGCACAAAGCAAATAGCAATAAAGCAAATCGTCAAGAGGGTTACAGAAACAAACAGAGCAGCACGAGAGACGGATACTCGCCCTGTATAAGGTATCCATTCATCCTTCTAGACAGCCGAGTTGAGTCTCTGGCTGCTCTCTTTGCAGCTCTTTTTCCCTACACAGCACAGCATCATTCACAATTTGTTTCAATTTTAAATGCCTTGTCGCGGGTTTTAGACACACCAACATACGTACGTGTGTTGTAGCAGAAGCTGCTTGAGTGTTGACTGCAGTACGTGTAGTTTTAGCGGGCAGTCTTTGTGTATGTTTGCGTGTCTGTGTCGGTGTTTGCGTGTGGGCGTGCCTTTTGTGCTTTTCGCCTAGTGTTTTTAGCTGCTGTGGCGCTCAAAAAAGAAAAGAGATTTTTTACTTACAACGAAGCTCTAATGCCCTAGCAGTTTTACCTTTGATGCTCAACTTGTTTCGCAATCATTTTCAACACCTTACGTAATGTCAAAAATCGTTAACCAAAGTTGAGTTCTTAAAATTCATTTACTATTCTTACGAACAAACTTTTACTCAGTTTTAAGTTATCTTTTTCTTGTTGTTGCAAGATTAGTAATCAACTTCGAATACCCTGTGGAAGAGCTCAGCAAATTGTACCACTGAAAATGTTTCGATGCTGCTTTGGAGTGCGAAAAGGTTGGACCCGCACTTAAGCAATGTCAACGGCAACAACATCGGCTCCTAGGACTATGGCTTCTGCTTTTGGTACTGCTTCTACTGCTGGTGCTGATGTCGCTGCTACTTCACTTGGTGCTAGATGAAACTGACTCGTCTACGAGGAGCCAAAGAAATGCCAACCGGAACAAGCCGGAACAGCGGTTGGTTGTTTGCCATTCGCAGCGAGGGAGAAGTGAGAAGAGAGAGAGAGTGAGCGCGAAATGCCGGAGTGCAGGGGGGCGTAAACGTATTTGCTGAAAGTGTAACGCTTGTTAAAACAGATAAGAGCGCGCACAGGATATATGCACTCCAACCAAGCAACCAACCCACCAACCAAACAGCAAGTGAGCAGGAAGAGGGAATGGGGATGCGGACGGGGCAACTGGCAACTGTAAGTGCCAGTGCCGGCATGATAAATGACATGTTTCATTTGACATTTTAACAAAGTGTTGAATTTTTGCTGCTTGAAATGCTTTTTGTGACGTGACGACACTTTTTGCCCCGCTACTTTACTGCTTGCCAGCCAGCCAAGTGTTAAATAAGAGCCCAAGGACCAAACAAAATAACTGCATAATTTTTCAAGCACATTTACCCACTGGCAATATTAAGGGGGAGGTTCGCCTGTCACACCAAAGCATCTGACATTCGATTGTTTTGCATTCACTGCCGATCTGCAATGGCTAATGATATATTTATGCCCTTACGGCAGCAAGGATGTAACAAAGCTATTGCTCATCAGTAAGGCTGAAAGGCTTTGATAATAAGGATAGCTTATAGCATACGACACGTATTAAACTTAAAAATTTAAAAGTTTTACTGAAAACGTGAGACCTGAAATGAACAATATCTACATTGCATATATTAGTATTTATTGTATACCAACATTAAGCTCACCAACTTATGAATGCTTGTTTTCTAGGCTTCCTTGCACATTGTCGCACATAATTTAAGTCCTAAGAGTGGTTCATCTATATAAATTTG
Source organism: Scaptomyza pallida (assembly GCA_018152965.1). Classification (NCBI taxonomy): domain Eukaryota; kingdom Metazoa; phylum Arthropoda; class Insecta; order Diptera; family Drosophilidae; genus Scaptomyza; species Scaptomyza pallida. Next base: position 4,230,796 of record JAECXP010000005.1, on the reverse strand, counting down.
TTCAATATTTATGGGCGGCCAAATTTATCAGTAGTGGCCAAAAGGGCTACAAGAATTTAATAGTTGATTTTGTGGTCGAGTTGCTGCTAAGCATTTATTGCTTTATTACTTGGAAATTTGGGATGGAGCGCATGTGTTGATTTCCATTAGAAGCGATTGCATTAATGTATGGGCCAATGGCAATGGCAATGGCAATTTCTTGGCCTGGCTAATAGGATAACAAATGACAATTGTTGTTGATTGTCGTCATTTATTTTGATTTTCGGTCAAGCTAAAGTCGTAAGCTACAACACACACACACACACACTCTGACACACTCACTTTACCACACAGCCCATTGGCCATAATATAATAATAATGGCCATATTTGGTTAAAGTAACTAAGCAGCTGACAACAACAACAGCTAATGCGAAACTGCCCTCTTTCAACCCAAATAAAACATTCCATTCAGCTACTTGTAAACATATGTGTTTATGTTCATGCTTGTGACCATGTGTGTGTGTGTGAGTATGTGTGTCTTTGGACTTTGGGCTAACATGGAATCCGCTTGTTGTCTGGCGATTTCGCATTTTATTGACATCCAGTGATTCTCAATGTGAAATTATGTGCTTAATTCCGCACACAAAACCATATATTATGATGTCCACAACAAGAACTAAGTATAGCTAAACATAACAAGGGACGCAGAGTGGAGGGAATACTGGGAAAACTAATTGATTCAGGCTTGAGGCAGCTGCAAAGTTTAACGATTTACAGTCAAGTCTTGAGTCCTTCTTTTATATTGTTGTGGATGCTCCTTGTTTTTGTTAAGGGTATAGCAAAAAGAGTATTCTGAATACTACAGTTTTGGTTTTTGTTTTATCAATTATCAATTTCTTCACTTAAAACCTCGTCTTTATGTGAGTTTACTTAAGATAAATTGAGAAAACTGTGTACTATATACAAATATGTATTAAGCACTATTTTATAAACAAAAGTTAGATCAGTCAAAGTTAAGAAATAAATCATAATTTTTTATTTATTCAACGACATAATTGTACAATTTTTAATTCTATTCATTAAATTTATAATTATAAATATATTTGTGAAGCTTTTATACCCTGATAAAGAGTTTAGGAGTATAATTGTGTGTCTTGGTGTCTGTCCAAATGTAAATCTATTATTTCAAACCATAAATGCTATGGCTGTGGAATCCACAGTGTGGACTTTGCAATAAACGGGTCAGATTGAGAGCCAAGATTAATCCATAAAGTCGAAAGCTTAAATTCGATATGCATTCATATATCCCATAGCAAACTTTGTAGGCAGACAGCTACTGGCGTACAACAAAGGCAACAGCATCAGTTATTTTTCAATATTTGAAATATGGCATAGTTGCAATTAAGTAAGTTGGAATAAATTCAAAAAACATATAATAATCAGTTTCGGATATCTTCTTTTGCTTTAGTTACCTTCAAATATTATTTGAATCAAATTTTAATGATTGCTAAGAAATTCTGTCTTCAAGCAACACCAGGTCTATGGCTGATGATCCTAAGTTGAAGTATATGCCACAATATATCCATTAGGAGCGCCCGCACGCAAAATTTAATTATGTGCAATGTGAATTTCTGCAATATTAACGAGATTGTTGTCTGGCGCTGAGTGCCAAGTGGATCGATCATAGGAGGGAGCAATGAGAGGGGTCTGAAATTTAATTTCAAATTACGCTCGCATGTATTTACGTTCTTTTGAGACAGCAGCCAAGTCGATAACAGCAATAGCAAACAGCACTAGCCCCCGCAAAACGCCCCAAGACCCAACAACTTTCGGCTCTTGTGATGATTATTCGAGCCACATGTTTCATCAGGCACGCCCCAACCGTACAACCTGTACAGAGCTGTGATTCCCCTCGTTCCCTCGTTCCCTCTCTCTCTCTCGTACTCTCGCTCTGCCAAAAACACAAAATTACATGTCAGGGCAGCTGCTCTAAGCACTTGAACACGGGTTTACTCAAGAAATTAATTTCCTTGGCCCACTAAAATCTAACGATAATGTGTGCAATTCGATAAGGTTTGCTAACCGTGGGCGTCATACGCCATATGTGTGAGTGTGTGCTGGTTGTTGTTATGTGTGGGTATGTGGGCGTGGGAAATCCGTTTTGAAGCATGCGATAAAGCCAGCAACCATCTTCCCCTTTTTATTCGACTGTGCCGTACTGATTTTGCTGTTTATTTAATTCAAGCGCGTTGCGGCACACACTCACCCTGCACCCACATAGATGGGCTTGTTAAGCCCTGTGATGATGGCCACGAGCAACAGGATACGCAGGCAAGCAGCGGCGGACTGCGCTCGTCGTCCAGGCTGCGTTTCCTTGACAGCCTCCTGGCCAAAAGCATTCGACGCTGACAGCAATGAAATTGCCCTTGCGGTTTGGCTTAGCTACACTGAAAAAAAAAATGTATTAAGCCTAGATATTATTTGCATCATTTTTGATACATTGCTGGTATTAAATATCTTTAAGGCTAAAAACCCAAAAGTAAATCTTGTTTCTTAAGGTTAAAAGTACGTTTATTTTTTAACTTATTTACTTTTTTAAAATATGTATTATTTTTCGAAGTGTATGCCGTAATCCTGACACCCCATTTTCCCCTTTTATCTCTTTCTCTTGCTCTTATACGCTGTTTTGACTTCTATGAAAGCCCAGTCGATATGGTCAACTTTGGCTGCTGCTGCTGACTAAATATCAAACAGACTCACGTCCTTGGCGGGTAGTTGAAAGGAGTTGGCAGTTGGCACATTCCGTTTGCCACATTCCATTGGAGCTTGGTAATATTAAATGGTGATTCATTTGGTACGCGAGACAGAGGCAGCATCATCAGCTGCTGGCACGTGGCTTTGCATATGACATTCGCGCTGTTTTCATCATCGTGTTAAATGCCATCGACAGCTAGTGCTGCAGCGTATACGTAATGTGCTTTGTGCACTTTTAATGCTTTCCATTCTCTTGGTTCCGAATCAGCATCGATTTAGCCTCAGGGCACCGACTGCACTCTCTCTCTCTCTCTCCGTGTGAGTTCTGGAGAACATTGCTTGAGAACGTTGCTGCACATGTTGAAACGTGTTAAATTTATGGTTTGATTTCGTTTTGGCAGCACCAATATGCCAAGCAGTCAGCCCCACACCACTTCGCTGTGCTGCCACAACCCGATGTGTCTCATATATTTATGGCTAATACGTGCGCACATGTGCCACACACATGCATACAAAGTTGAATCACTTGGCCCTAAGCAGGTTGTTGGCTTCCAGCTCGCCAGCTGCAACTTCAAATCGCTGCTCATACTCCAACCCTCACTCTCTCCCTCTTGCTTTGTCCGCTTAAATGATTTGACCAGCATTTATGCTATATTGGTATATATGAATGGATTCAACCGATGCGCGCTCCAACATGCAATACCCACTAATTTTTTAAAACTTTTACAATGGATATCACTTGCTAGGCATCATGTTAACTCACAATAGAGAATTTAAAGCATATTTTTAATAAGCATATTAGTAACAGTAATAAGCATATTGTAACACATTAAAATTAAGTAACCACACAGTTTATCATTATATCATGACTTACAAAGTATTTCTCCCGTCGATCCCTTTTACGATTGTGTTCTTTCTCGCTCTTTAGCTGTGCTGTTGGCTCCATTACTGCAATTACTGCAACTGCACGTAAAAATCACGTAAGTTTAAATTCACCTTAACATCATTAAGACAAAGTGCACTGCTTGCGGTTTCTTGCCAGGCTTTTGTGCCCCCGCCCGCCGTCATGTCAAGAGGCGCGGGGCGTTTGGTAGACGCAGTTGTAGTCAAAGAAAGCAGTCTAATGAAAATTTAAGTGGTGCATGCTTGATTTAGCAAATGAGTTGAGTGCCGAGCCTGAAGCAGCGCCAACAGCCAAGCAGCAACCAAGCACCCACCAAGCACCACCAACCGCCCATGCCACCCACAATGCAGTGTCTAAAACTTACCCCCGCACCCCGCACTAAGCATATATAAAACGTAATTTTCAAATTAATTAAATGCGCGTTGCCTGTGCGATTTTAATTGCATGTTGCATGCAACTTAACATTACGTTTTATGCACTCCGCCTTTCTCTTTCACACACACACACACACTCACACGCACACCGTCTGCTCCTGTTATTTTTCACTCAGTTCAAATTGAGTAATGCCACAAAATTCATATTTTGTGCAACTCAAAATATTTTTTCTTTGAGCTATGCTCGCATGAATGCGATATGTCATGCGGCTCTCTGACCAATTTTCCCAAAAGATTATGGCCCTATCGGAACGGTTTCATAAGCTCATTCTTATAAGATGGCCTAATCTGGGCAAAGACTCACACTGCCTGAGACCCACCGCAGCGCACAGTTGTTGCCTTCCCCCCTTTTAATGGGCATGCGGCCATTTTGAATTCAGACACTGAATACTGTAACTGTAACTGTTACTGAAACTCTGTCTCCCTAACTGTAACTGTGAATGTGGCTTAAACTGACCGTTAGCTCAGCGGGTGGCACGTCGCGACGTCGGAAGTACGCCCTATCTCCTCGGGCTTCTGTGCGTAACCTTTGAACCATTAAGATAAGCGAAACAGAAAGGGACCAACCGAAAAATGAGAAGAAAATAGATGAAAACAACAGTCACAAAAAAAGTTATGCCACACAAAACGTGGCTGACAAACAAAAGCTTACAAATGAATTATATGACTTGCCTTGTCTTTATATACCCTGTAAATGAATCACATAAAGGAACATGACAATTTCTCACATGATATTGTTTGGAAATTTTCAAACACTGAGTATTCTAAATTAATTATATTAGCTTGCATATAACAAAAACCCTCTTTTAACAAGCGCAATCACACTTCTCTCACACACACAGAAACATTTCTATGTCACAAAGGACAGTTTTTTCTGTACCTACCATATGACATTAACATGTATCAAACAATAGTTATATTTATGCAACAGCAAAAAATTTAAATGTTTTTTAAATTGATACTAAATACACGATTAAAATTCATTTTTTTAAACGAAACCTAGAGTAGCTGCCAGTTGGGCTTAAGTATTCGCTTCGACGTCTCATTAGCGTGGCTTTAAACAAATATTCGCTGGCCACCGTCGACGGCGAAGTTTTGCCATTTTTTATGGGACCAGCAGCTAGTTATGGCCATATATCTTAAAGGTTTGGAGCGCAGCTGTGGAACAATATGAAATTGTCGAGCCGCAGAGGAAACCAAAATCGCACATCGAAATCCACAAGCCAAAACCGAAAACCCGAAAACCGAATGCAAAATGCAAATCATTATTTTGGCGAGCTGCAAATTCAGCAGCTGCTGCATCTGCTGCAGGCGAACGTGCTTGCTGCTTACTGGCGTCTGCCTGCCACCACTTTGTGGCACTATCGTTTTGTGCCCGTGGTGCCGCTGCTACTGCTACTGCTACTGCTGCTTGTCCACGTCTCATTGCGGCACATTCCGCCTAAGTATCGCACTTGGAAAACTTATTGATGCACATAAATCAGTGCAACGAGTTCGGCGTCCGCAAACACCACATCGAGTCAAAGGCAAAGGCAGAGGCAGAGTCAGAGTCGAAATCTCTCGCACTTTGTCGACATCATCCACTCTGCATGCCAAATCACTGCAGCAGAAAATTAGAAAATAGTTCCCTGCTCTCAGCCAGTATAACCCCAACTGACGAGTCAAAAAAATGCGAGTTACATTTCGCACACAGCTCAATCCAACACGTAGCTGCATATTCCGCAACTGTATTTTGCTTCCTTTTTTTTGGAAACACTTGAAGATTTGGCAAAGCAGCTGCAGCTGCCAATGAAGTCATAGTGACAAAGACGTGACAAGCTCAAGTAACATTCGAGGCAAGTGCCGCAAATTGCAATTAACTTTAGACACCCTAATTAGCCGGCCCGGGTAAAAACACAAGACATACAAAAAATAACGTTTAACGCGCGTCGAAATCCGCTTTAAGCGCACAATTAGCACTGGCAGCAAGAAAAGATGAACACCAAAAAAATGTGCTGTAAATACAACAGGCAAAAAATGGAAGAAAGAATGACACAACAGCATGCTTTACATTTTTAAGCAGACACTTCAACCTTACCCCGCCCAATGGGGCTCACTCTTGGTGACTGTGGCGCCAATTAGCGTGGCCACCGCCCAGCACTTCACCGAAGACCACCAAGAGCAGCTACCGCTTGGCTGGTTTCACATTATCAATTGCTCACATCATCAATCAACAGCTTTCCAGGTGTAAAGCACCCACTAATGCTTCTATATGTAAGTATCTGTGTGTGTGTGTGTGCGTGCGTTTTTGTTTGTATGTGTGCCTGAGCTTGTCTGTGCTTGTCTGCTTTGCCATCGCCGATAATTTGTTCAAAGTAAAAAAAAAGAGATCTGACTACAGACAAATGAAACTCAACAAGCGTGGCAAGCACGCACCCTAAACAGATTTTAAGGGCAAACCTTGGTCGTCTACCATATACCCTTGACTTTAAAGAACACCATGCAAAGAAAATTTCAAAAAAAAATAATTAAAATAAGAGCAGTAATAGGTTTCAATTGAAATGTATGTCATATCTTGTTAATAACTATTATTCAGTATTCGGTATGTCATCTCTCTCTCTCTTAATTTATCTTAAACATGTCTCACAAAATAAAACAAGTCAAAAAAGTAACTACTACATGTATTTTGATGTATGATGATTCTTACACTTTACATGCGTGGCAAGACAAGACATGATGGTTTTTGTTAACAAAATTCAAAATAACTTATTACCATTCATTGATACATATTTGTTCTTTTTAACCATCATGATTATTTATTTAATTTATCGCACTGTTGACAGATAGGGTATTCCCTATTCATTATTCCTAAAAAAATGTAATTCACTGTTCTGTTATCAATTCTAAGAATTATTCTGATATCTTATCTTCATATGTAAAAACAAAATAACAATGCGTAAATGATATCTTGTGATGTGCTTGTGAAGCTTTTGGTATAGCAACATTTAACATTATGTGATGTCATGGAAAGCACATTGAGCTTTTGTTTTATGTTTAGACGGAAAAAACGTCACGCTAATGTTATTTAAAGCAAAGTCAAGTTTTAGCGGGAAACTTGCTTGGACAACACAAACAGCAAAAGTGCTTTAATTAGCTCGCCCACAAAATGAGTCTAGAAATAATATGCAGATGTATTAATGGAAATTCTGTGTGAGGGCTTTCAAAGTTGCAAGAATTGTTCATAAGAATGCAATGTTTGCAGTACCCTTGCATATTGTTCGCACTTCATTTAAAAATAACTTTTAACTTGATTAAAAAACGGTGACAACAAGCGACAAGCGGAAGGAAACAGTAACAACCCTTCTGCACCCCTTCACTCCATCCACTTTCATTTACGCATCTGAAGTAGGCGGGCGGAAAGTGCAATTTGAAATCTTATGCAATTAACTTAAAGCCAACTTGACTTGAGCCAAAGGACAAGTGCGCTCTGGCAGACCGTGGTAAAAGTGAGCATGGCCTGAGCGAGGGACAAGGGGCAAGAGGTATTCCCGTTTGAAAAACTAATTGACATCGTTGCTCTGGCAGCACTGACAGCTGGCGCAGAAATCGTTGCCGCGCCGACTGCTTCGCTTAAGGATGGAGCAAAATGTGGCGCACAAATATTTTCACAGTTCCAACTTCTTTTTATTTTACTGGGTGGCTGGCTACATATATTTTTTGTTTCTTTTTTCATTTTGTGCCAGCAGTTTTAATTTAATTTTTAGCCAAACTCAGCGCCCTGTCGTTCATTGCAGCCGCCAATTTTTGCGCGTCCCTTTTGTGGCCTGTCTCTACCTCAACCACAACCTCAACATCAACCTAAAACTCGAAAAAAAAAAAGCAAACTCATTCTAGACCAGAAGCAACTATTGTCGGTGCCATTAAAAAAGTTTAGTCCGATTTAAGCGCGCTGACTTAATGGTCATGATTTTAATCAGAAAATGAGTTAAAAGCCAGATGGTTGACTTCGACACGGCCAAAGCTGCCTACTGAAGTTTTAACCTGGTACCAACTTCCTTCCACTCCGTTTCTGTCTGGCTTTGATTATTGTAACGCTTATGTACAATTACTTGCACACGCTGACATGACGCATCAGCGTGCATGGTTGCTCCGTTTGCCAAAATATTTTGGGTGCCGAAGAGACTCAGCTCAGTTGAAAGTTGAGCGCATTAAAAAGTTTTATAAGCGCAGCAGCGAAAAAATGCATTAGCCGCAGGCGCAACTTTAAGCAAACCTTATGCAACATTTTCCGACACTGCAGCAAGTTAAAGGCAAGTACAAAAGCGGCGGAAGGAGTTTTTTGTTGTCTAACAATTGACATTTGTCTCAGCACCTCCATATATTCGAAGCATATTTCAGGGACCTAAGAGAGAGACTAAAGCAAGAAGCTTTTAAACATATAATCACCAATTATAATACTTGCACACAAAAGACAAATCTAAATTAAAACTTTCAATTTCAAACTAGTCTAACTTAGGGTTAGTTGTTTTTGTCTTATATTCAAGTTTAAATTGCACTGAAAAATTTTACAACTTGAAATGAATTACAAATCACTTAACACAGTTTTAAAATTCAATGGCACACATTTTTTGTATCTCTTTTTAGCTGTGGCACTTTTGCCATAAGGAATCAATTTATTTAAGCGATGAGTCTGAAAACATACAATTCAATGATTACAGGTGAAATGCAACCGTGCAATTTATTTTGCTTGCTTTCTGTCATAAGCTTAATGCTATATTAGTCCGTTGTAGCAGCTTACACACTGCAGCACTTTTATAGCAGTTTATGCTATTCAATGTTAATTCCATGGAAGCATTGGAGGGAACGTGTTCCATTCTAGAGGTGCCATGGTATTCCATTCGATCGGCTTCATGGTAAACAATGGCGCCAATGTTGGACAATCTGCTCCGCTACATTCCGTTTGGGTTGGACAATCAGAACCAATGCATTCAGGTTCACTTGTACAATCTGAGCCATTGCATTGCGTTTGGGTTTGTGTGCCATTTCCCGTTTGGCTTTGACTTTGGCTCTGCTGACCATCTCCAGAGACTTGTGATTGGCAGCCAGGTCCAGTTTGTGTTTGCGTCTGTTGGCCATCCGATGAGGTTTGGGTACGAGTGGCGTTGCTGTTGTCCGAGCAGCTCACTGCAACTGGTAATGCCTTTGCAATAAAAAAATTTAACATAAATGTCGCACAATTAGTCTGTTTTCATTACATGCACGTTGGACACCAAGATAATAGCCATGGCCAAAAGGCAGACACTGCAAATAAACCTCATGTTGAACGTTATTTGCCAGCACAATTGGAACTGAATCAAATGCCCTACGAGTCCACACTTTTTATAGGTAAACAACAATCAACAAAAATCGTGAATAGATCCTATGATAATTAAAATTTCAATAGTTGGTTACTTTTGCTTTTCAACACTTATCTTTATGTTTCTTTTGTTTTTTGTCAAGAGGGAGATTACAAAATGAAATACCTGTTTATAATTAAGTAGTGGGATTATTTGATATTCAATTTGTAAATTTGAAGTGGGTATGAGCAGTTTTTCTGTTTAGTATTCCTGTGTTACTTTAAAGTGAAGAGAAGTAAATGTAATCTACTACTCTAAAATATTTTATTGCCGATTGCTTTGAAGGACTCTTATACATAAATCTTAAATGTGCTTATTGCCTTAAAATCCTGATATCTATACGTCTAACATACACAGAACGGACAGACGGACATTATATTTTCGGCTAATAATGATGATGATCACAAATATTAAATTATAATACACAATTTCTGTTAAATGCATTATCGAAGCTTCATTCCTTTTGTTGTTTATTATTGTTTAGTTTCAATATAATACATTAAATAGATTTTGGGTACAAAAGTAAAAATATGTCTATCAACCTCCCAGAAAGAGTTTTACAAATAGACTGCTCAAGTGGCTAAGGAGGGCCGCTGGATGGAGAATATTGGGACGATTCTGCGTATGATGCTGGCTTCTTTGAGTAATGACAGAAAGGGTACTTGAAGGTATTGTGGCCTGCAATCATCGTTGTCTGCTGGTCAGTAGACCCAAAAGAAACTTCGGCAGTTCTGCCTGTAAAACAAATGCATATAACGCGATTGTTTATCGTTTGCTATAAATATTTTATTATCATCATGTGATTCCTTAGTATAGTATTCGCAGGGGGATATAAACATACGCGGTATCCGTTGAGTCCCATTGCACATTGCACACCAAAACATTTGCCTTCTCGTTGTCCTCCTCCAGCAAATTTTTTGACTGATGAGTGCAAATAGTATTTCCTTGCTTGCCAGAACATCTCGAGAGCTTTAATAGTTCAAGACTGTTTCTGAAGTATCTGCTCTTTAGGTTAAGTATATATACATAAAGTCCCTATTTCTAACATTACAATCATTGACTAGTGTTCCATTACGGTTTTTTGATAAATGCTCATTTATTTCCTGATTGAATGCAGGCTACTTAGGAACCAGTTAGACATTGGTAGCTGCCGTGGAGGCAATCACAACTGGAGCAGCTGAACTCGCAGCTGCAGCAACAGTTGAGCCGGTATCAACGCTAGCAGCAGTTGTAGCAACACTTTGGGTAGAACTGGGAGGCACAGCTGTAGTTGAGGGGGGAGCAGCCGCAGTTGTTGGAACACCGTTCTTCAAGCAGGTGTCCAGCAGATCGTAGGTGGCAGCCGTATCCCGAACATAATTGCTCTCGGTGGTGTTGGTGCACTGGTATTCCTTATCCTGGTTGGCTTTGATGGCCTCGGACAGAGTGTTTGCCGTATTGGCTGCATTCGTGGCTATATCATAGATCACAGTGACATCGCCTTGGGCCTGTAAAGATTTGGGTTTTGTAAACTAAGTAATTTATGAAGTAAATAAGCTTACCGCATTGGCATAACAGTTAAAGAAGCCAGTAGTATCGTTGCCAGCATTGGAGTCGCAAGAGGAGAATGCGCTGCAAAGACCGCTCACTTCCTGTTGGTAAATTGTCTGATCCTTCTGAGCCTCGGCGGTTAAATTGGCCAGGGCCTCGTTGTAGGTGGTGATGCAGGCCTGGTACGAGCTCGAGAAAGTGGCAGCCACTTCATTCAACATGGGCAGATACAGTGCAAAGCACTGGGAGGTGACGTCCGCTGAGACCATATCCAAATTGTTTACATTCACCAGGTATTTATCCAACGTGCCTTGAAGCTGAGTTTGCACGGAGCTGGGCTTGGCCTAGAGATCAAATCAAATTGAAAATTTTCAGATTGGACTCAATGCTCGTGAGCGTAATGCACTTTTAAATTACTTGAATATGGAGGGCAACGCTGGCCAGGATTAGCACACTGCACAGAAGTTTCATGTTGAGGCTCTCTCGTTGGGTTTGTCAAGTACTACTGCTTGTGCCCTCGAACTGGCGCTTATGCTTTATATATAGTCCAGAGCACGTTCGCCAACAGAACATGATTGATGCATTCGCAAGTGAATTTGTTGTCAAATTGCGTCTAGCAACCGAAGAACCCCAGAAACTGCCAAATCAGGTGAAAGGTGTGAAGCCCGTTCACCGATCAATTAGGTGGCATTAAGTCAACACAAACGGAAACACAAAACGACTTAGGCCTGAGGCCTCAAATTGCTTTGCATGTGCATTTCAATTGGATGCCAACGTACCTCACAATCCACAACTCAGCTACAGGGTCAGTATCCAAAAATAGATATACACCCGCCCACAACAACAACAACAACAACAAAATAGTGTTCCATATGTGTTGTGTATGTATGCATACACACACGTGCATGAATAAAATACACACTAACTGATAAGCAAACTCAACAGGTTCAAACTTGTTACAGTGTGTTATCGCCTGGTTAGCCTGGCTAATGAAATATTAAGCCAATATATGCGCCAATTTGTCTACAACTCAATTGTGAGCTTATCGGTTTTGGCATTTTCCGTTAACCCCAGTCATAAACAATCGGAAAATATACCAAAAATAAATTTAATATTAAAACGCCGACGCACGGAGAGAATGAGCGCGAAAATAAACATAAAATTAATAATTAAGTACATTAAATTTTAATGGTTTCGTGGAAATGTGTGTAGCATACAGAAGGCAGCATCTCCGACCCCATAAAGTAAATATTTTCTTGATCAGCATCAACCATCATGTTTGTCACTCCATCCGTATGAACGCTTAGATTTCAGAGCCTATAAAAGCTATAGACTTCACAATTATAACTTAAGCTCTCCTAAGCCCTAGGTATTCCAGTTGTCGATATACACATGCGATCGATAACAAATGTTTAGTCCTTATGCAATAGTGCAAGCATTTTGTGTGTACGTCTGAACAAACACAATTGACTTAACGCTGGTAAAGGGTATTTCCTATACAGGGTTTCTCGACTAGAGTCCTCATACTTGTTTTTTTTTTTTTGGGTATGTTTATCAATGTTGTGACCAATTGTAGTCCTATTTAAAAAAGTCTTAAGTTCAAAATAAAGTAATAGTTCCACATCGGTTCCATTATCATCAAGACTTGATTTTATGATGGAATCTTAAAGAAATCGAAAAAAAAAAAAATAAAATAAAAACGAACGCGGCTTTTGTATAAAGCATTGCTTGGAAGCCAACGAAAAATTCGTTTGGCCTAAGCCGGCTTTTGCAAAGAACCTGGTGACAAAAAGAATCGAGCTCAACTATAACTTTCTCTTTTAAGAGGCTACTGACTTAATGAATAAGCTAGCACCGATTTCAAATATATGAGAGGGAAGCGCTTTAAAAGTGAATCCTGTTATTTAACTTTCTATTATTTGCTTCGAGTGTCTTTTTCCGGCTTTAGAGTTGGTTGAAATTTGTTGAGCTCTCAAAAATGTTCAAAAATAAATTACAATCAAAAAATTAATAATAATCAGTATTCAATTCTTTGACAACATAAATTACTGCATATGTTTTTGAGCAGCAACAAAAGCCGTGACGATTTGGCCATGTTCGTCTGCCTAACTGTCTGTTCAGATGCTTATATCTCAAAAACTATAAGACCCAAAGAATTGCTTGCTCTATTAAAATAAAAACTTATATTTGACAACAATCTTACTTAACTGATTAGATCTAAACATTTTTAAATTTTATCATAAACCATTGCACTAGTCACAATGATCGTTTTTGGGCAATGTTCTTGACATGGCACACAAAAATATGCACCACATTTTTCGCTCTTACAGTTTGGGTAGTACTGAGCTTTTTTGTGTTAATGCGATAAAAAAAAAAGCTTAGCAAAGATACGCAAACAAACAAACCATGTATCAATGTCTGATTATTTAGTAAGCTATGGCAGGCTATGGTCAGGACTTAACTTATTTTTGCAGTTTAACTTTCGAACCAAGCCAAAACAGACATGAAAATCATTTTTTTGACTTTGCTAACGTCTCAACTGCTGGTAAATGCTAGTTGAATTTTAAAACTCTTCACAGTTTTAATCAAACCTTGCAGCAGGCAGAATTGCCGCCCCGCAGTCTAACCAGCCTATCAACCTATTTGGAGAGCCATGATCTGGCCGGAGTGGGCAATACGAAGCATTGTTTTGCCAGCTACCTGCCAAAACTGGAGCTGGTCGGTGCTAGTTGGTCGAGGGAGTACAATGACTGCCAGCAGCAGGCGTCCATGGTCCAGAGCAATGTTCTTAGCAGGGTGGTTGGTATGCAGCAAGCCATACGTACTGAGGCTCTGCGCATTGGCACCTATATTGAAAGCTGCCTGAACATAACGGACGTCTTGGATTATTTTAGCTGTTTTGCCAAATTGGTAAGAGAGAGCAAATGCACACGATAGCCAAACTAACAAAGCCTAATGAGCAACCCGTCAAATTTCAAGTCCAAACAGCAGCTCGTTTCCATGTACACCATTTCAGTGAATGCCTCGGAGATAGCACTCAGTCTTAATCAGGAGCTGAATAGCGTCGATGTACAGCGTTATATCTGCACAAATCGCACAGAGGAAAGCTACGTTTTGGGCACTGCACGTATCTTTGATGCTCTGGACAAATGCCTCGAACACTCTGCCAACTTGGCCAAGAGCACAGATTAAAGTCCTTTAAATGGTTTACTAAAATCTAATATCAGTTTTATTTCTATAGAGTTTAGGTCAATTTGACCCGTCCGCAAGCTGATTGCGGCATTCGTGCAGCTCTTCATAAGCCAGACGCATGCTGCTCATGTACTCCACCTGTGCATCCAGAGTACATAGCACAAGCGTCTGCTGCACTTTATCGTAATCTTGACGCAGCCGAGTGTGTGCGCTAGTTGCATTGCGATTAATCTCCATGATCAGGTCCAAATTGCGACTGCCCTGTAATTAAGCAATAAGCAGTGATAAGCTTGAAGGCATTGGGTAAATGTTTAGTTGCAGCTTTAATATGAGCATGAACGTAAATCGTATCCGGTTATATATAACGAATTAATCTTTCGAAATTTATGAGACATTCACCCGTTTTTGCTTTAATGGAAATATAATTGTGAGCAAACATCTCATATCAGTTCTTTGTTAAATTATCAAATTGTTTGTGTGCTTTGTGCCCTGTTTTAGTCGTTGGTCAATATAGCAAAAATATTATATGTTTATAAAATATACGTAAAAAATTATAGCTCATACGATGTTTATGGATCTAGAGCTATAAAGCTATATTCTTGGAATAAGCAACTTTTTATTGGATAAGGTAGTGTGTGGAAATGTACACAACAAATGCATTGCCAACTACTGTTGATTAAAGAAGTTGTGGTAATTGTACTTACATTATTTCTGACACACTCAAAGTACTCAAGATCGTTGTCAAGTGAACCGCACTGCTCAACATTGCCACACAACATGCTGCGTCCCATTTCGATTTGTAAGCGCTCCAGCTCCTCATCGATGTAGAGATCAAGCTGTGTTTCGTTTGCTGTCAGCTCACACAGCTCGTATTCTTTGGCGAATGTACTCGAGGCATTCATGCTGGACAGCATATACTCATCATGGCAGTCATCGAGCGTTGAGTCTGGCCAAACAGGTGGCACACTTGGAGTCTCGGCTGTCTCTAGGCCTGTGCCACATGCCCCATGCAGACATATAGAAGCTAGAAGCAGTAGCCAAACAGAGAGCAGCCACCGGCGTCGTCTGGTCTCGCAACCCAAATGATTTTTCACTCGTACCGCACACATTTAGCTATCGATTTTGAATGGCGCTACGAGAAGCAGGCCGTCGGCAGTCGAGTGTGTTATTGAAAAGGTATCTAATTGTACATTTCCTACTAATTTTTCATAATCACGATGTAGTTATTGAACGGACGCAGCAGTCGTATAAAGACTTAGATTGGCGTATCAATTGATAGGTGGGCAATATTATCACTTCCCACCGCGCGCCCTCTGAATTGGTGGGGGGACGATTCATGTCGAGTGTTACGCGGGTTCCTGAACTTGGCTGATCCATTGTTACACTATAACAAATTGGTTCCAGGGCCACTTATGTTAGTTGTACCCTCGCGAAAAGTGTTAGTTTATCTAACTTACTTATCGCGTATTTGTTTTAATTTATGGTTTGGTTAAACACTGCTGATAACACTAATCAATGAATGGAATTTTCTTCACTCCCTAGAAGTATGCAAGCGAATTGTGTTATTTTTCAATTATTTATCAATTATCAGCTGATAATGTTTATTTATAATTAGCTTTCAAGCAGATTACTAAAGCTAATGTACTCTAGAGATAATCGCAATTTAGAAAAATTTCTTCAGCTTGTCTAATGCGTTTTGGAAGGTCATTGGCAAGATCTTGCCAATATCCTCCTCAGGTGATTTTTCTGTTGTCACTTCTGGTTCCTCAGTGGACACAGCTGGTTCTTCTGTAGAGACGGCTGGCTCTTCAGTGGATACGACTGGTTCCTCAGTGGAGACAGCTGGTTCCTCAGTGGAGACAACTGGTTCCTCAGTAGAGACAACTGGTTCCTCAGTGGAGACAACTGGTTCCTCAGTAAAACGGATAGAGACGGCTGGTTCCCAGAGCGGTTCCCAGTAGAGACAGCTGGTTCCTCAGTGGAGACAATTGGGTCCTCAGTGGAGACAGCTGGTTCCTCAGTGGAGACAGCTGGTTCCTCAGTAGAGACAACTGGTTCCTCAGTGGAGACAACTGGTTCCTCAGTGGAGACAGCTGGTTCCTCAGTGGAGACAACTGGTTCCTCAGTAGAAACGGCTGGTTCCTCAGTAGAGACAGCTGGTTCCTCAGTGGAGACAATTGGGTCCTCAGTGGAGACAGCTGGTTCCTCAGTGGAGACAGCTGGTTCCTCAGTAGAGACGGCTGGTTCCTCAGTAGAGACGGCTGGTTCCTCAGTAGGGACGGCTGGTTTCTCAGTGGAGACAGCTGGTTCCTCATCACCGCTAATGCAGATATTAAAGTCCGAGTCACATTTCTCTAATTCACGAGCATACTCTAAACGAGCATCGTCCACGCATGTCTTTAGATCAGAATCGATGATATTGTACTTGGTACTGATGGTGTTGAATTGAGTGTTAGCATCGCTGTTCAATGTGAACATAATTTTATAGCTGTCAGCTGACTGGAAAATAATTAAAATAAAGAGTTTTTTTATTGATTGCTTTTAATTGAGTTACGAAGAAAGCATGAAAATATCTATGTGTCATCGTGAAGGATGAAATGAATATCAAGTAAAATAACATCAAACATATTCCAAGACCCATATTCTTCAAACCCCACATTAATGTTTGGCAAACGATCTAACCTTGTTTAGTATAACCATTATTGCAAAGTTTCGAAGTTTTAAAAATAACTTTAACACTCTTTCGTATATCTAAATGTACTGCCTAAGAAATGCTAAAACTAAGAAAGAACATATCCTTCGCTTTCGGCAAAAACGTCCTATCAAAGGACCTTTTACTTTAAAAATATTAAAATTTGGCTGACTTTTTAAATACATTTAAAGTTGATAATATATAACTTGCACAAATTGCATTGCACATCTTATAATTAAATTTTTAAATACATTTGAAACTTATTTTCTTAAAGACACGTATTTTGTTTTTAATAAAAAAAAATGTTAGGCAAAATAATATTTTTTTTCTTTTTTTTTTGGGAGACCGCAAATATTGCAGTATATCCACTAAATTTATATTTCATAAACTATCATTATTTTATCAATAATCTCAGAGCCAATGTGCAAATTTTAAAAAGTTACGGAAATTGCATTTGTTAATTTAAAACAAACTTGTTTTGCGTATGTTCCAAATGAAAACACTATCTTTTAAAGTCTCTGATAGGGATGTGTTTTTACATACGGACAAATAATAATCCTCAACGCGTATTTAATACTGGTACCAAAGTATATAGCGCAGTCGGATGGGTCCGAAGGATTTCATTCACAAATTCGTTTTACTTAATACGTACCATATTTCTATAACAATCAAAGAACTCAAGACCATCTTCGAAGGTATCGCAGGAGTACAGATTATTGCACATGCCATCGCTGCGGGCTAACAAATCCTTGCGCATCGCTTCGCTCTGAGCGGTCAGGGTATTCTTATCTGTTTGAGCTGTCGATACGCAGTTGGTATAACACTTGTTGTAGTTGCCTAAAGTTGATGTTTGATCTTCAATGTACTGATTAAAGCAGTTGCTAATCAGATTCGGATCATCGCTTTTGCTATTGGCAGAGATCATAGAGCGCATGGCCTTTTGTTGTAGCCTCAGGAATGGCTGAAAGTCCACATCCTTGGGGGAAAAGAACGCGCTGCAGCTGGCGGCTAGCAGCAAACACAAGGCAAGCAAGAACTTCATTATTTACTTTGCACCTTACAATTTCTTCCAAATGCGATTCTTAAGAAAAACGAACTTGAAGAACGAAATGGTATAGATTTGACTGATCGTAAACTTGCTCAAGCAATGCTTATATAGCCAAAGACAATCGGAACCAACTGACCAAAATTCAAGAAAGATTATTGATTAAAAAGCAATCAAGTAGTGAGGAATAATTTAAAGATTGTCTCAAGTCTTAATTAGTTTTTAACGCATCTAATGAAAAATTTAAAGTAAGCGTATCACTAACTCATTGAGAGTTATTTATATCATCTAGTTTGGTGTGGTTATTACCACGCTTTAGTCAACACGCAAAGAGTTGATTGTAGATAAGAAAGAGTTCCATGTTATGCCATTTGCGCATGTGTTCACGATGTAGAGGTAAGACTGTAGTTGCCGGGTATGTTAATCAGTTGAGCGCTATCACGCGACTTTGTTTTGATAATTGTTAAACTAGACCTTATCGTCGTTTGCCAATTGATATTGTATAACGCATAAATCAAGTCATATGGATATTTAATTGCAATACTTCAAACAGCTTATAGTGCTTTGATATACTATGGAGGGAAAAAGAGTTTTAAGATTGCAAAAGCCGAAAAAATGCCATGCAACAATGCTCTAATAGTCTTCCCAGCTCTGGCTTTGTTTGGGTTAGCAAGTAGAAGAGAAATCGATTTAATTAGCGACCAAATATTTATTAAAAAATATCAAACGCCTCTTAGCGCGTGCCTTGTGTATATTAATTAAAAGTTATTCATTGTTGCTATTTAATAATCCGAGATTCTTATCAATCTTAACGCTAGCTGCATTTTCCTTTCAAATGGATTAGTAGCAAAAATATAATTATATAAAAAAGAAAAAGTGTCAAGTCATGCCCCAAGAATATATCTCTATCATAAAAATGTTTCTCAAGTTTCGGTTTACCTAAACAGTTTGATTACAAACATCTTCTGATGTGATTAAGATAAAGTTCAGGACACGAGGCATATTATTTAATGATGGGAGATAAGAAAATAAATATTTATCATTAGAGCAATATAATAATATGATACAAGTAAAAAGCATCTTACCGAGAAAGATCGACAAGGAAATACCCTTATACTTAAGTGTTAGTACGAGTGTTTGTATACATACAAACACAAATATTGTTTTTTTATTTTGCGTATAACTAATAAAGTTGCTCTGAGATCGATTTGCAAAAACTGCGGGTCATCAGTTAATCTTGACCATTCAATGGTTAGTGATTTTAAGAATGCTTTTCCTTGCGCCTAACAGACATTTGCACCAAACCATTATACCCAACTATGGGCTGCGGCTATTTACATGTAAAATATTATTTTTTAGCAGCTGTGTTAGTTTAGTCAATACGTAACTTAACAAATGAAATATTAAAGTGAAATTAAGAAAGATGTAAAGTATTTACACAAGCATTATATGACAAGTATACAACAACTCTATCATTTGGACCGCCCTTATAAATATCGATGTCGCTTTCACGATTTCACAATAACGAATACGCCGTCCGCAGCTTAAGGTGCAAATTCAGTTAACATCTTACAACATGCCTTCAACTTCGTGTGTCCTGTGTGTCCTTACTGCGGTTATTGGCCTGAGCCGTGCGGTTCCTCAAACGTTGCAGCCAGAAGTTGGTCTTGGGCAGGAAAACTCAGCCCGTTCGCTCGACTGCTTCAACACCTATCTGCCCCTGCTGAACCAAATTGCTGAGGACTACAAAGCGGAATATGCTAAGTGCGACAGCAGCGCCGAAAAAGACCGCCTTTCCATTGATGAAAGCACAACGTATCAACGCAATGAGTTCAATGATTCTGCGAACGGTGCCTGTGCTGCCCTAACCAAGTGCAGTGAAAACACTGCATCCACCGAATACTTTGATTGCTACACGAAAACCGTATGTTATTCAACTTCTTCATTTACTCTCAAAAATACAATTGTATTTTCAGGCTAGTGAAACTTCCAAGACCATGTTCACTCTTTCCGCTGACTCTGCTGAGGTATTGGCTGCGGTTCAGGAGGAGTATCGCCAGGTAGAGAGCAATGAAAACAAATGCACCAGTGCAGCGGACCGCGATTATATGGAAAAACAGGCCTCGGTGTATGAAGATTTCGACAGATGTAACAAGGGTGCTGAGTAATTTTAATCTCATCCGCGGATAGGACTTTCGGACGCTTCTTTCTACTTACTTGCACAATGTCTACCATTTATAAATGTTTTCAATATTGTCGTTACTTTATAAATTTATTAACTTTATGATTTATAAATGATTTATCAAATTATCCTAGTATTTTATACCTTTAACGCATAAAATGGCTAAATAAGGGAATAATGATTTTGTGCAAGTGTTTGTACAGAAGGAAGCCTCTTCGAGCTCCATGTATGTCTGTCTGTCTGTCTGTCTGTCCGTCTATATGGGCGCACCGATCTCAGAGACTATAAGAGCTAGAGAGTTTCAAATTTGAAACTAAAGTTCTCCTATACCATGAGAAAAACAAGTTTGCTTTGAATTATCAATAAGATCGATAACAAAAAATATTGAAAATCAAAATTGTGAAAACGAGGTTTGAATTTAATGGATAAAATAATGAACATTTAAAAGCATGATCAAAATCGGTTAGGAAACACTGGAGATATTGCAGTTGGAAGTTTGGTTATATTAAATATTTACAAATGACTGTAGGCGTTACGTATGGGGTTAAGGGTATGTCCTAGTCGGGATTTCTCGACTAGAGTCTTCTTACTTGTTTGGTACTAATCTGCTAAATGGTGAAATCGACTCAGCCAACTAACTAAACTTCTCTAATTGATCTTCTTGTAACTTTGTACCCATTTACCTTGATCGTTGCTCTTTACTTATTTAGTCATAGTCACTAATCAATAACCTTAACCTTAAAATCTGATTGGGCTTTTTGTTGAATTTCCCAAAGTATATTATTCTTTTACTACTTTTCCAAATTTTAACAACTTTAACTACAAAAAGGAGATTACTAGCGAGTATTAACGGAGATGAATGGAAGCAAGTGGACGAAGTAACGATTATAATTACATTATATTAACAGTTTAAGAAAGCCAATTTATTTGAACTTAAGTTTTTGGAGCAATAACTCATGTATGTTTTTTTAAATAATTAGATATTATTATATAATTTTTTGTTAAAACTAAATAAATAAATTTTTTTGGTTCCTTAAACCATTTGAAACGAATGGTCAATCAAAACACATTCTTCAATTCAATTCTCAGGATTATTTTTACAAAGAAAGTTTTTAAAAAAAAAATACAACGCCCCGACCTAAGATTAAAAATACAAAAAGGAACTAATCGAGAAATCCCGCCTTGAATACAACTATTTTTCTTACCGATTTTGTTAAAATTTTCTCAGATGAATAATTATTATGTACAATTCGATAACACAAATAATGTTTCGATATATTTGAAAATAATTTCCTGCTTGTGGTATACAAGAACTTATGCAAACAATTTTAAGTCTTTAGCTCGTGTAGTCTCTAAGATCAACACAGATGGGCGGACCTACGGCTGATGATGCTAATTAAGAATATATTTACTTTATAACTTTACATACACACATTTGCGAGTTTGGTTAATGTTGTTAAAATGGTTAATATTTAATCAGAAGGTTCAAATCCTGGTATTCCAATTTGAGAAATGATAGTTTCCGATTTCAAGTGTATACGAATGTCAGAAAACTTATCGATGTATCAATAGCATCAATTCCTTACCTCCTAAAGTCTCTGAGATATATGCGATTATACAGACTGACTTTCGAATAACGTTTAAAAAATTGTATTTTTACCTACTGCCGGTACTTATTTTCAGAAGACTCACGCTTTATTTTTCCTTTTACGTCAAGTTCATGAAAAATTATTTCAACGTCACCATTATCAATCATAAGTAGAGTAATCATGGCCAACACGTGTTAAGCGATACGCAAACAGCAGGCCGCAGATAAGGTAACTACAATCTGCAAGTGTGCTTTTGTCTAATATTTTGTAGTAAAACTAAAGTTTTTGTTACTGTGAACTGTGAGTAGTTTAAAAATTGGACTTAATCAGGGGAATTTTTAATGTATAATATACCAAATAGCTCAAGTCACAATGAATATTAAATCAAATATGAATATGAAATCATATAAACAATGCGTTTGTACTATAAAGTATAAATAATTTTATTATAGACATCTATAATTATTATGTTCAATTTTAATTGATGTAATTTTTATTCATATACAAAAACTAAGCAATTAAAACACAACTTTTTAACAGCATTCAAGTTGGCGTAGAAGAAAGTCAAGTGAGTAGTTTAATATTATATGTATTTAAAGATTTAGGTACTGATCATATTTTAGGTGATTCTCTCTTGACTTATTGTAAGTGCCGGCTTAATGGCGGTTGAACCATTTCTTCATGTCCTCCACCATTTGCTTAAGCTTGTTCTCCTCCTGTGCTATGCGGGACAGATCCTCTTCGGGCAAGTTATCCTTGTCATTTGGAGCCTCTGTGGGCGCAGAGGTTGGACCATCTGTGGGCGCAGAGGTTGGAGCATCTGTGGGCGCAGAGGTTGGGGCATCTGTGGGCGCAGAGGTTGGAGCATCTGTGGGCGCAGAGGTTGGAGCATCTGTGGGCGCAGAGGTTGGGGCATCTGTGGGCGCAGAGGTTGGGGCATCTGTGGGCGCAGAGGTTGGAGCATCTGTGGGCGCAGAGGTTGGAGCATCTGTAGGCGCAGAGGTTGGGGCATCTGTGCTAGGAGCATCAGTAGGCTTCGCGGTTGTTGACAAAGGCTCAAGACCCTTGTTACACCTGTCGAAATCGGCGAAAAGAGCGGCCTGCTTCTCTACATAGACGCGCTCTGATGAGTTGGAGCACTTGTGTTCGTTGACATCGATTGTTGCGAGTTTCTCTTCAACATCCGTCAATTCTTCTGAAGAGTCGGCGGAGATCTTATACATGGTCATGGTATTTTCGTTGCCCTGTTAAAACAAGTTATTTATATTAGATATGTTAGATATATGGCTTGTGCAATGTTAAAAATGAACAAAAAGTACTTATATTCAACTTACAGCATTTATGTAGCACTTGAAGTATTCAACGGATCCAGTTAGTTGACTGCACTCGGTCAAAGCAGCGCAGGCGCCGGTCGCAGATGCGTCGATCTGAGCGCGAATTGACTTAGTGTCCTCATCGACGCCCTGACGTAGAGTTTCGGCGGCTTCCACACACTGTTCAAGTTCCGCTTTGAATTCCTCACCAAGTTGCGTCACAAGGGGCATGTAAGTGTTAAGACACTCAAGCGAACGGGCAGCATTATCCTGGCTGGTTTCGCGAGTAGACATCATGAACTTCATGAGACCAACTTCCGGCATAAGCACCTTGGGCACCGCTTGGCTGAGGCCAATGGCCAAGAGCAGGACACACAATTTTGTATACATATTGTTTGTTATTAGCACTTTTTGATTTACTCTGATTTGATTTGGTTCGTTTGCTTTGAGCGTCGGATTCGTTATTGTGGAAATGTTTTAGCGACTTCAATATTTATAGTCGCATTGCTCAAGTGGCGTTGTTCATAAAAAAAGGTGTAGTATACGCTGTATACATGACATATTATGGCCATTTTATTACTTTAGATTTGGCTCTATCACTTGAGCTATCATGTTATCAATGTCGACTGACATTATCACTCTTATCGTTTGCCCGACACTCACAAAATGCGGTGAAAAACATTTCCAATGAAACAATAATCAATCGCCGAACACTCCCCGCTCACTGCACCACAGCAATCTTTAAAATCTTTATAGGCCCAATATCCACTAACTACTTCCACCAACTTAAAGGGGCGTAAGAATCTTAGGCGTATCAGAAAAGACTCAAAACTATTGTAGTTTGGCAACATCGATGTTCACAAAACTACATCAAGCAATAAGTTAGTAATATTTTAGGTATAATTTTTGTAATTTTTCGTACTATATCTGACAATATCACAATATTGATGGACATTGATTGAGTTGAACTATTTTTAGTATTTATCAGCCATCTATCAAGTGTTCATATTTTTAATAACATGGGTCCGCATTTTTTTTTTTTTCTTTGAAATAGATTGCAGTTAAAAACCTTTTAGCTACCCAATCGATATTGGTGGTTTTGCCTAGTTTCTTATCAGCACCAGAACGTCATCAGCTATTGCCATTGGCCAGCTCGGTTATCAGCTGTTCACAACCGGTATAATATAAGCCTACAACTGGATGATCACGATTAAAAAAAGCCAAACTATTTTTGAAAATGCCTAAAACTTAACACTAATTAATAATTATCGTTTAGTTAGGCCTGCATAACATTGATATTTATGTTTAACATTGTCAGGGTCATTGATCGTTGTTCGTTGTACTAAATCCATTAAATCTAATCTTTTTATATATGTGTCGTCTTCAGTTCCTTATCATGCCACGTGCTTGGTCAACGAGGCATTGAAAACATATAAATAAAATATATAAATCGACGGACACGGTGCTGTGAATCATTAAGCACTTGATTTCTATCTAACTAAGGAAGAAAATTAATTGTATTTAAGTTCTTATTAACTTACCGAACAGAGCTGTTTACTGCATTCAAAGTAGTATATTTATTTATGGAAGGAAGCATATTCAACCCCATGAATTGTAAAACAAAATATATAGTACAAAGAGGTTCGCGGAGTTAATGATCACATGATTTTCAATCAGGTATCGATCGAAAAAAAAATTCTGAATGCTGTCGAACTTATCTAACTATGACATCCAGTATCTCATCAAACTGTTCATCCTAAAGTTCACCGATTTTTATACATCAAAAAATTATATATTTGCAGTACGAAATAATGTCCAAAACTAGCATCCCCTTTTAAAGAACTAAAAATTAACTATTATTGTACCATTAGTGCTTTACTTAGGTCTTAAATGTTTTATTCTGTGGTATAAAAAAAAGAAAATAAGCAATACAACATTTGTTGCGTAAATCGGGGAAACACCCACGCTATTTTTGTTTGAATTTTTTTTCGGCTTTGATAAGATACATGAAAACTGTTAGTTCTTTTCAGTAAGGAATGGAATGAAGTGTGTTTTAGGCAGAGTATATATGTAACATTAAGGGTCTTGAATAAAAAGTTTGCTGGAGTAACGAAGGGTAAAAAATATAGAAAGTTCTAACATGGATTTGGCTCACAAATAAGTATATTGTTAATCAATATGGCTAACTGTGTCAATATAACTTGGTTGGCTTTGAACCGAACTTATCATTTAGAGTTTAAGCAAGAAAACTGAAACCAGTCCTTTTTTTGCTGACGAAAGATCTTTTGTCAAACGTGAAATTATATTTCCAAGAGCTTTTAAGTTCTAAATGGACTATTATTTCAGTATGATTAGCAAATATGGATATCCCCTAAGTATCGAAATTTGTTTAAACTTTCTACTAAATCACATCTTGTTCAATTTGTATACATCAAATTGATTAATTTGTTAAAGTAACAATTTCGATCTGTTTAATTTATGCGCGATGTAAGACCGTGTTTGATAAGTAAATTGGTTTTTACTATTAACGTTTCCATTATAATTATATGTATGGTATACACTTTAACGTAAGAGTTATCCACCTTAATGGATTTATTTCAGTAGAAATTGAATATTTAGATTTTTCAACAAACGCTAGCTTAAAAATCTAAAATAGTGTTTCAATTATTTTGTTCTTATCACAAGTGCTGCAAATCTCATCACACTGCTTACCTGCAGCACTGCAATATGCAACACAAGGCAAGGGGCGTGGAAGCGACTAATTTGCATATCTTAATTGCATTCTTTGTACAAACCTTCTCTCACCGAGCCAGGCAAACACAACTTCAACTGCATTACCACTCACGCACACACAGGCATACACACACTAAAGAATGCAGCTAGGCAACGCTTTACATCAGCCGTTGGCTGCAGCCTGTGGCAAGGACACGCGACTACACTAGCGACAGTTATTAGCTGAATTTCAGGGGTAAAAGTGCGTAAGGGTGTGCGAAAAGCTGTGTGAGTTTCTGTGTGAGCGAACATTTCTAATTTGTTTTAATTGCAGTGACAACAATGCTGTAGGCAACAAAAATAACCCGAACAACAATCAACAGTCGAAGCAAAAACAAACGCAATTAAATTTAAATGAAAAAAACGCCGCTGGCCCAAAAGATAACACCTGTTTATTTTACGGATAAAACAATGACTTTAAAGTAACAAATTAAATCTATTTGGCCGCATAACAAGCATATTTGCTAAATGTTATCTGAAAATTGCAGCTGCAACTGCAACTAACCGAATTTTGGCTACAAACCAAAAAAGTTTGTAGACCCATTTGGCACTTGAGAATATTTTATAATTGCTTAAATGATTCTACCAATTCTGACTTTGTATATTAATTGTGAAAATGCGATTTTTTATTTTTTAAGAAATAGCAAATACCATGTTAGGATGTGTGCGTTTGAAAACAGCGTTGTTACGATTACTTCAATGAAAAATATTATGATTATTATCCTTGCAGTACCAATGAAATAATATGTGTTTTATTGTTTGCATTTTTTTTATATACATTTCATGGTATTTAGTGTTTCAAAGAATTGAGAAACTTTTTGAGATCTGATCTCAGGTTTGGTGCAGCAGAAGCTGATGCTGTCGTCGTAACTTCAATCAAAGACGACGTTGTCGTTAGTGGTTCCGAAGAAGCTTCAGTTGAACTTTCAGTTGCTAATGAAGTCTCTGGAGCTTTCGTTGTTTCGATTACATTAGTAGTTTCGATTGGAGTAGCAGCTGTGGTCGATGTTGTTGAAGTAGTTGTTGGCAGTGGTTCGTTGCCCATAAGACAGCTCTGTAGATTGACATATGCTTGATCCGTTTTAAGCTCATAGTTGAGCTTTGAGGTGTTAGTACATTGTTCCTCTGTGAACTGAATCAATTGAATGCGTTGCTGCAGCTGGCCATAATACATGTTGGCAGTAACGGAAATGTTGTACATAACTTTAGCATCATCGGAACCCTATGGAAAATTATAACATTTATTAATGTGAATTAGCATTTTGACATATTTACTACTTACTGCAGCTGAGAAACAGGCCAGAGAATGCAAGCTATCTACTTGATTGTTGCAACTATCTATCTGCTGACAGGCGGATACTGCATTGCTGCCTAAGCCGCCTATTACTGGCTTGAAGCTGTCATCCAGCTGGGCTTTTTGCAGTTCCGATGCATTTTGGCAATTTTGGAAGTCCTGCTCGTACTGCTGCAACAGTTGATCGAATACCCCACTGTAGTATTGAAAGCATTCCAGGGAGCGTGATGGATTACTCTGTTGCAAGTCGCTTGTGCTACGCATGGCCTGCAGGAGTTTCGATTCACCCACTGCTTGACTGGGAATGCCACAGGCAAGGGCAGCCATGCAGGCAAGCAGTATTAAAACTTGTCTAAAATAATTCATTTTTTCGTTTTGAATGGATCACGTTTATGGTTCTGTTGTTCGTTGAAGACTTTGGTGGCAACTAAAGGTCGCTGCCATTATATAGGCGGCAACCGGTTGAAATGTCAAACAAAATGAAATGGTTTGAAGGCTTAGTTTTTTAAGGCATGACAAGCTGATATGATATAAATATGAATTACCTTTCTTTTATGGTATCTAACTTTTTTTGTGTTGAATATGTTCAAAAAATATGCGTCATTTTCTGGATATCTTAAAATAAAGTAGCGTGGTGAGAAGTGAATATAGTTAGTTGGAATTTTTACCCTATTTAATACTTTCTTTTGGATTTTATGCAAAAACGTTACATTATGTGGGATATAAAAACATTTAAATATTAAAGAGTAGTGCAACGCCTGTGTTAAATACGTCACTTGACTCGATCATCAATATTAATTGGTTTAATTCAAATGCCAATTTATCTACAAATGCCTTGTTTTTGTTATCGAACAAAGTCGCTCGATACATTTGTCCGGCATTAACAATTGCGCAACGAATAATTGAAATGCCGCCAATCAACAACATTTAAGTGTCTGACTAAGCACTCAAAACGTTTCCGTTCTGGCGCGAATGCCGAACACCTTATCTATGCAGGAATACCCACATACATACAAACATATAGGTCGTGAAAAGTAGATTGTGCAATTCTTTCCGATTCTTAAACGATTTCGTAGAAATAACTTTGAGAACGTTAACTTTAGCGTATTACAAAATTAAATTCGACAAAACAAAATTAGGCAGTCAGAGGTGCACTTGACTAATTGCGTAGCTCAGTAAAAATAAAATGCGCAGACGAAATGAAACAGAAATTCTCTCTCTTTTTTTCCAAATAAGCGCTATTCATTTTCATTTTTCAGTTACAGTTGTCTTCCCAACCCAGTTTTCGCTTAAAATGCATTTTCAATTTACCAATTTTTGGTGCTCTTCGTTGTTTTATGCATGTCGAGCTGCAGCTCGTTTTCAGCAACCGCACCACCGGGCGTATGATTAATTTTATTTACTTAAAAGCAAATGCAACGCCTGCAATGCCGGCAATGGTGCTTAGTATGCAACGCAGTTGAAGTTGCATAACGAGGCGCCCCAAGGCTTCTGCTTGCTAAAGCTGTCAGCGGAAATGAAGTTGTGGCAAATGTTTCACCGCTTTTTCGACATTGAGTTACGTTGAGTTAACGCCTGATGGATTGTCAGACATCAGGGCGCTAAGACACTGACAACTAAGTGCCACAGTTTCAGTGCATCTTTTTCGCCTTTCTATCCCTTTTTTTGTAAAAACCGCTTGAATTGTGGTAATCGGTTGCCAAATAGGTAAAACAAAAGTTAAATTTTAGCTTGAACTTTGCCAACGTGAGTCACTTTGGCCAGTTGAAGCGACATCTGATAAGGAAGTAATTAGTTTATGACATTCATTTATCAAAGCTAATTTAAAGTGCCGTAATTAGTGCCATTGCTTTGGGTTTCTTCTAGCACTAACAAATAATATGTCCAGCATTTCAGCGATAAGCTTCTTCCGTTCTTTTTCCAAGGAGTCCCCCAATAGAGACTACTTTTAACCTGGACAGTGGCATATTTAAACTAACAACTTAAAGATAAGACTCCTTATAATTTATTGTTAAATTTACCTCATACATACGTGTTTTATATATATGCAGAAAACTACAAAGCGCGAATAAATGGTGTTTTTGCTAACACGATTTAAATAATTGTCATTTAAAATTTAGATTTTGAATTGTTTTAGATTCCTTGATTAAGGATCCTCTACTTATTAGTTTGAGTATACTAACACATTTTTCTTCATCATAAAATTTCCAAAATTAATAAGCTATAAATGTTAAAACAAAAAAAAATCGTTGAACTATTTCAGTCGATAAGAAAAATTTGGTCAAGTTATTCGGAACTCCGAGCTGGTTTCTTTAACATATAGAAAGAACATGAAACGATTCAAAATTGTTTATGATTAAAAAGTTGTTTCCTCATAAATGCATCACCACGTTTTTTGATTCGGCTTATCTCTGGTTGATTGGATTCGTAGAAAGTTGTAAAACGATTTCTTTATAAGTGCACTTTCAGGTTTATTAGAGGTTAATAGACATGTCAATGGCGTTATTTTGTTTATTTTTGTTGTCATTATTGAGGAAAAGTCCAACAAAAATAACAAAAGAATAATTCTTTCGCATTCTTCAAGAAGTTATGCATAGAACAATATACAATTAGTTTGATCATTTTTATTTCCATAACAACTTAGTTAAGAATTCAAACTATGATCAACAGCTGTTTACTATAACATGATGATAAAACATGATCAACAGCCATTTGCTAAAACAAAAGAAATATAGTTTTAAGTATAGCACTTCAATAAATATATCAATTATGATCAATTATAATAATTATTATTATTTGTATTATTGCTCATAAATTCTTAAATCATAATGATGTTGTTTGATTTCTAGCACATAAAGATAACAACGAATTTGAAAGACAAAAGATTTATAGACGATTCTAAGAATTTTGAGAATTGATTGGCTTTATCTTGTCAAAATGAATGCGAAAAATATTTGATTAATGATTTTCCTGTTTGTGTTTTTGTTAACAGCAATCGGCTATTTCCGATTACGTTCATATCTTAAAAATTCCCCTAAAACATGTTAATATATATATATATATATATATATATATATAATATAATAATAACACATATATATATGTATTCATAATGGGAAAAATAATAATGGGAATATGTTATTAATATTATTATATATATTATTTTTTATCATCTGCACTATGTACAAAATTATTTTAAATAAATATTACTAAATGTTTAATTTCAATACCATTGTAAGATATGATACACGCTAAAATTACTTAAATTAAAGTATATTTTAAAACTTTTCCAAGCTCTTGACTGTCAAAACTATATTAAAGAAACTTCTAGCTGGTTGATAAATGAGTTTGTCTAACACTTCGCATCTGGAATTTACCAGCCTATTATTGCCATTCCTAAGTTTCTGATAGTCACTTTATATCAAAAGTTGATGGCTAAGTATCAGCTCATAATTAAAAAACGGCAATATTAATTATTGGGAGTAGGTAAGTGGCGTCAGACGACCTCACATGTAATAATTTCTTGTGAAGGACGGACAACTCAATAAAATGTCCGATAATTATTTTAACAGCGTGCGTTACGTATACGTACTGATGTCACTGTTAGTTTAATATAGTATTTGATGTGTACTTAAAGCAACTAGCCGAACTGCTGAGGGGATGAGCGACGAAACACAACGCAAATTATTGTGTTGCAATAACAAAAGATTTTACGATTGCAATAACAAGAAGTGCGCGCAATTAAACACGCTATCAATGCGAATGTGGATGTGGATGTGGATGGAAACAAATTGATGTGGATGAATGTGACTGGACTTGTCGTGGACGTTTCCCTGTCGACTGTGCACCAATGCGTGGCAACAGCAACAGCAACAAAATTTAACTTGGCAACATATACAGATACAGAAATAGAAATCGCAATCACAATTGTACTATTTAGTTGGTTGGGTGGTGCACCATAAAAGTAACCGGCTTTTGGGGCACGCTTCGAGTTTATGAGTGCGCGTGAAATTCAATTAAAGCGCGTGCTCAATATTAGTTGAAATGCGTGTGTGTCTGCTGTCCAAGCCATAAACCAGCTTATTGTACTCATACTATTGAAGGGCATCAGCAACGCTGCCATAGCAGTAACATGCTCAACAGCAATAGCAACTGATACAGCAGCAGTTACTGTCGATCATTTGAGCTCATTCTGCTGAGTGAAAGAACACACCCTTCTTCGCAGCCTGTACACATACTCTACATCATACTATGTTTATATTTATTAATAACTTTATTATAGCAATGCAAAGAACATAAGTAGCATGGATATTTAGAGCTATACACAACGGGTTTTTAATCTTTCACATTTCCTCTAATCAACTTTCTTCCCAAACTATTAAAACAGTTGACTTTGTTTTAGTATTCAAGATAGATAGCAATATTAAAAGAGTATCTCGATTCGTGGTTACTGAACTTCTGCGTTCCTTTGGTTCGTTTTTTTGCGATATCTTTGCATGTAAATGTCAACTGGCATAGTCAATAGTCAATAGTTTTTATATGCGTTATGCTCTGTGGGCGTTTGATTGCCAACTGTAGTGTGTGCGTCAATTTGCACCGATTAGTCGTCAGTGCCGTGCAGTCTATAAAGATTATACGATGGCTATAATCAGATATCATATCAAAATACATACAATAACAAAAAAATAACTCACATACCTTAGGAACGAGGCAACCAGCCAAATTGTCGGCCTTTGCGAAAATTAATTAAAGTAATGCCTTGAAATATGTTATGAACTTGTCACCGCGCGACAAGCTCGAAAGTAGCCATAGCTGCAGCTAATTGTAAATGCACTTCAAGCTTTATTGGCCAAGTGGAAGGGAGAAACGTTAACCTGACTTACTGGCAGCTGACTGCAGGCAGCTGGCATAAAGTGCAGCTGCAGATGGAACGAGTACAGACTGCTGCATAATAATGAAAACTTTCGCCTTGTTGCACACTGAGCACACAACACGACCAGCTGCCAAGTGGCTTGTTGCCTGCTACTTGCCCCACGCCATGGCTAGTCGTTTGCGAGTGAGTGCAACAAATGGAATTCCTTCTAATTACATTTTTACTTTTGCTGAAATATTAAACGAGTTGCGGCCTCTCTTGCACGTAATTGCTCCTGCATTTTATAACGTTGTTGCGTTACGCAGCAAAAGTAAATTCTAAAACAGTTACTTGCATTGTTAGTCAAAGCTCATGTTTAAGCCATTGAGCTTGAATGCTCTTCAAATAAAAACCATAAAAATATACAACACAATTTATATGGACGATTTTTTGACTAATTATTTATAAAATAAGCACATTGCAGCCTTCTTCGGACATTTCGAATTTTTTAGACTTTATTTTAACCGACTTCAAAAAAGAAGGAGGCTATCTACCAAATATTCTAAATAGCCTAAAAATGAGAAAAAGTTTCCATAAATAGGAAGAGGTACAACTAAAATGAACAAAGTAAAAATGTGCAATGCGAAAAAGTCAAAAGTTACTGAGGTTGCCTTACATTGACTATGGCCAATAACAGAGACAATAAGCAAACAAAAAGCCAGCGAGGAAGTTGTAACCAGAAACTCAGCTTATAATACCTACATTGTGCATATAAGCATTTTCAGAGCTTGACGATTTTGTGACCGACATTAGACAGCGTTTAAAACCCTAAATGGCAGACACAAAGTGAATAGAAATTGTTTATTAGCTGGTAGCAGACTACGCCAATAACCAACTACTTCCGACCTCATTGATGTCAACTTCGAATGCAATAAAAGAGCTTAAACCAGCCAAAGCAAATATGTACAACTCCAGCAACTTGCCAATGAACTCACAGAACTCAGCAGCTAGCGAACCAGAAACACAAAATGCGAATGTATGCGCCCTAGAATTGATGTTGATACGTTAAGCTGGAGAATGTTTGGAAGACCTACGATTTGCAAGCAAATCACATGCACTGCCAACTGCTTAAAACATGCGTTAACGGCCAGACACTAAATGTTCTTAGCTGTCAAATTGCATTGGCATTGGCAATGTTGGGAGTGCTTGGAATGCCGCATAAGAGGTGCAATACTATTTGCACTAAAGCTACCAATTTCCATTGAGCAATGCTTCTGCGAATTGTCAATCTAATTCCATGCGAAAAGATATGCTATGCATTTGCATTAAGTAGCGAAGACAAAACACATTTATCTTGCACACTTTCCAGCGTGAAATAAATTCCCTACATTATGTTTGGTAATATTCAATTCAGTTTTAAAGCGATTGAAAAAAATTACATTGAGAAATTTTGACTTGGCAATAAACATGAATAATACAATAAGGACAAGAGTACATTATTATGGTTGTATAAAGAGACAGCTTAGAAACATATTCCTCTAAAAGAAAATAATAATATTAAAAATGTGTTTATGTATTTTGCATATCAGGCACTAAGCTGACCCGAAATTAACGTATCAAATAGATGCATAAAATGCTTAGAAGCAAGCAATTCTATTGAATTTGCTTTAAATAATTTATGTGAAAATGAATGACCTAAATCAAAATTCAACATAGTTTGAATGCCTAATTATGTTAAATATGAGCATTGTGCGTGGTTCTATGCTTGAATTAAAGGTGGCAGGACATGGTGGCGAGCATGGAATTTGAAGTGTTAGCATGGATATGATTAAATTTTGCGTCGACGCTACACAGTTGTTGTTCTGGTTGTATGTAGTTGTGATAAGCTCGACACAGTGTTTCATGCAATGGCTCATAAATCAAGCCAAAATTCAAATGCTATCAGCGTGCGGAATATTCCCAAACTACGTAATAGGGGCAACTAGGGTATATATTATTATAAATGTGTGTTGGCTCGTTCCAGTATGATAGATAAGCAAAACGGGCTGCTGCCCAGTAAGCTGCTGCCACTGCAGCAGCAGTCTTCCTATATACCAAAGTCCATTTAAAAGGTTCATTTGTGTCTGTGCTTAAATGCCTAATGAGTAGAGTTGGTTTCTTTTGCGCCTGCTCGGTGGATCAGTGTGCCATGGAAACTATGCAGATTCCTTATATACATACATATATTGTTTGACATTTACGCAGACCAGTAAGATAAGAGCAACTGCTATTCGTGTACTGCATTAAATAATTGCGTGTTGGCAGCAACAAATTCGCACTCGTCTAAGGGCTTTTCCCACCAACAATGTGACGGTTAACCAGTGACAACTGCACACTTAAACAAACACACATACAATCCAATACTGCTGCAAACAGGTGGCATATCTAACAATAGACGGCAGCACTTTGTTGTTTTTCTAATATAAATATAAACGTTGCTGCCTACTTTGAGGCGCTGCGCTGCGACAGCAGACATCAGCAGCATTATAAATGGCCCTACTCGCACTTGTTATCCACTCATTCCCGTCACGCCAATCATACCGCAAAAAACTCGTGCGCGATCAGATCAACTTTTCAAAATAAAGATCACACTACAACACCAACGTGGTGGAGTATCAAAAACCCAGTGACAAGTCTTAAGACTTAAGCATTGAAAATAAAAAACTAGAAAATAGCAAATGTGAAAGCGGTACTGGAACAAAAATACAAAAGTGAAAGCTAAAGTTTTCCCATTTGGGCAAGTAAAAACGATAACACACATTCGCCATGGTGTCCAAGGCATTGGTAAGTACAGCAACAGTTGCCACAACATGCATAAAAGCATCTGGCAACAAAATCATGGAAATATGAAAATTTCAAATTATTTCCAAAGGATGGTGTAGATAAAGCTTAGTTAAGTGAGACTTATGGCAACTGTTCAGCAAAAAAGTGGAGATTGTTACAGTTTTTTTTTGCTACGCACATTTTCAAGCAACAAAAAGGATGAGACTTTTATTTTTTACTAAAAGTTTTATTTTACAACTTTGCGTAAATGTGTAAAAAAAAAACACGCTTATCGTATAGTTTTTTAGTTAAATATAGCTTTTCACAATTGTATGCCCAAAATATATATATAGACACTTCGAAAATTTTTAGTTATAAAAGCTCAGAAACTGGATGGTAAATTGTATCTTA
Organism: Scaptomyza pallida; assembly: GCA_018152965.1. Classification (NCBI taxonomy): domain Eukaryota; kingdom Metazoa; phylum Arthropoda; class Insecta; order Diptera; family Drosophilidae; genus Scaptomyza; species Scaptomyza pallida. Next base: position 4,195,675 of record JAECXP010000005.1, on the reverse strand, counting down.
ATCCAAAAATTTCAACTTTTAAAGCATTTGCATGCACTACAAAAACAAATTAATGCTTTTTAATGCATTGAATGCATTTTGGGGCAATTGCACATAAAATGACAGGTGCCTGTGGCATACAAACAAAAATTGAATTAATGCCATACAACATGAATGCTGACTTGCGAAGCCGTCAGACATCTTTCCAAAAAAAAAAAAAAAACACAACACACACACACTAGTATCAGCAGCAGCAGTTGTGCACACACACACACACAGAGAAACACAAAAACAGGCACACATGAATGGATATGGTTAGAAAATTGCAAATTAACAAAAAGCAGGCGTCTGACTTTACGCTGGCACAAATTTAGCTGAAAATTCAACAAAAAGTGGGTGATAGGCGTACGGCTTGCACACTTGCATTTGTTGTTTGGATGGATGCGAATTAGTGTTGCTTCTCGGCAGTTTGTCCAACAAGAAACAGGCCAGGCTCACACAAAAAGTCAGAAAACTCGGCCCAAATCAGAGTTGAGCTGTGAGCTGAGAGACAGAACAACAAGCGAAGCAAAAGCAAAGCAGCCGACAGATGACAACAAAAAGTGCAGCGACAACGAAGAGAGAGAATGTGTGAGGAAGGCTGAAAAGTGTTAAGAGGCGTTTTCTAAAAACAATCCCTTGAATGCTTAACGTGTCAGTCGCCTCGTAGAGAAGCGACGGCTTCTCGACTAGCTGAGAAAAAAAAACAAAAACGTATGCAAATTAGACATCAAAAATGCTTTAATGAAAATACCGCCTGCAGTGGCAGTAGGACAACAAAGAAGAGAATAGTGAAAAAAACAAGGCTCTTCAAAAAAGTGCACATTTTCACACCAGAACTGTTAAGTTATGCTTGTTGCCACTTGACGAGTGCAGTGTACGTTAACGCAAATAATTAGACAGCCTTTGTCGCATGCCACACATAGAAAACACCTCCAACCAATGAATTTTTCATATGTGTTATTTTATATTTAAAACCAAAAACGCAGTAGCTGCTGTACAAAATAATACAGAGAGGAACCAAGCAAAAAATCTCGTGGAAATTTTGCGATGACCGGAGCATGGCTGAATGCATGTGTTTATGCGCATATTTCATACAATACTTTTTGGGGCATATGTGCATATACATACATAAAAGGCACCACTTCACCTGACCAAGCCCAATTTGCGTTTTCTGCCAAATAAAAAAGCGACATTAAACGGCACACAAAGGCGCACCATTTACCAATGGGTCCCAATTGGCGTGTTAGCCACCATGAAAGCAAACATTGCAGCTGCCAAAAAAACAGAGGACATACAAAGAGAAGAAGAAGGAGAGAAGTGTGTAGCTGCCGCAGCAATTAAAATGGCATGCAACACAAGATGGCAACATGTCAACAAATTTATGTGATTGATGTCAACTTGATGTCAACTGGAACACCTTATCTGATATAGAGAAATTTAACACTTAAGGTATTCAATTAATTAAATTAATAAGTTTGATTTTGCATAAGCCTTACATAATAAAACCAAAGAAAGAAATGCATTAAAATGGACTTTTGTTGATCCAAGATCTAAATGAACATATCTATTGACTGTAATCGAAAGTAAACAAATTGGGTTTGAATTGAAATGTTTACCTTGCAAAGTCAACCAAGTGAAACGGATGGCCTCGAAGAAACTGACGTAATATACTCGTTTTCTATTTACCGTCACCAAAAGAGCAAACAGAGACAACATGAACCCAATGCGGGGGGAGTGAAAGGAACGTTGGCAAATCAAATAAATTTTGCAATTAAAAGTTGTGCACTCCTTCGAAAACATTTGTCAACGCAAATAAACGTAAATTAAGTTTATTTTGCATCTCGTTGCGCAAATTTTCTTTAGCTTGTTTCACAATTTTTCCCCAGTTGCCACTTGCTGTTGTTGTTGCTTGTTGTTTGTTGTTGGTGATGCTGTTACTTTTCTTTTCTGTTCTTTTCGATTTTTTTGTTTTTATTTAGTTCGCTGGTCGCGCTGTCTGTTTTGTTTGCTAAAAAGGAAGTTAAAGCAGCGGAGACAAATGTGTGGGTGTGTGTGTATGGGGGGGAGGCATATAGGATAAGGTTACACTAGCTACAGAGGAAGGAGGGAGGTAAGCGGGGAGTGTCAGTAACGCTTCTTCCGCAAAAAGTGTAGCTCGAATTTCATGTTGTTTTAATTACTTTCTGATTTATTTAATGTACCAACAATGGCACACACATACAAACTGAGCTTGCTTTTGGTGTCCATTGAAAAGCGTAGTGTACATTGTGTACTGTAATTATTTGCATTGTCACCTGGGCTAGCTGCCGCTGCCCCCAAAAACTAATGGCATAATGGACAAACATGGCTATGCATAGAATGCAGCTAAATATTTTGAAACTAAATCGCTGGCACAACACTAAAATTATATTTACATTATTTAAGTGCAATGCCAGCGAGACCCACCCAAAAAAACCTGGCCCAAATTCTAATAACAAGCCAACAGCAACAACAACAACAACAAATGCCATCACATTTTGTTTGTGTAGAAATGAATTAGGCAGCTATTTTGCATTCAAAATGTTGTTGTTCAGGTAATTTCATAGTAACTGCCCTGCACTTCCCTCGCACCAAAGCCCATAGTGCTCCTTGCGTTGCCTGCAACCGAAACGCTGACCGAACAGTGTGCAACATTTTCCAATGTTTATTATTTCAAGCGTGCTTGTTATTTGCCATTATTGTTGCAACTACTTTCCCCGCACCCCAGCCTCAAAATGGTAGGCGAAGTGTATCATTTTATGTTTTCGTTTTAATTTTGGTTAGGCTGGCAGCCGACTGGCATTCGAGTGTGGCGAATGTTGCGCTTAGCCCCGAAAACATAACATTGTGTGTGGCTTCTAAAACACACGCACAAAAACACATACATATATAGTGTACAAAAAGCAAACGTAAATTGCATACTTAAAATCGACACATGTTTACATTAAAACATGTTTCGTTAAAGGTCACATGAATAATATTTTGGGTGCCCCAAGCAAAAATGTTGTTAAACTTCATAATTTAAGCGATGCTTTGAAATTTGCACAGACTGCAATCAAAGTGCATAGTTTGCATCAATCAGTTAAATATTTAACATGTCAGGCATAAATGGATATGTAGTTGTTTGTTATAACTTATAAGTGAAATATCTGATACTTTGAACTACTGGATGGACTGATAGACAGAGGTTTAACTTGTAAAGGCCAAAATGAAAAAGAAGATCAAGAAATGAATATATTTATTATTATGATACACAATGGTTTCGAGATCGTTTTACTATCTTTGTTAGCCTAATAGGTCGAGAATACTTTCTTTTGACTGTTCATAGAAATTGATTAAAAACGTTCAATCATATATTACGGGTGCTTTGCAGCAAATAACTTAAATAACGTATTCAATTTGTGTATCCAGTCTCTACATGATATACATATAACATTTTGTATTTAACAAAATTTTTTGATTTTGCCTAGGTTTTTGGGTCCTTGTAGTTCACTTTTGTCTAATTGACTTTTGACTCCCACTCGATTAGCAATTGTTAATTTTGCCAAATTGAGATGCAACTAGAATTGCAATGAGAGTTTGTTGTGGTTACCAGATTGCAATCATAATCTTAATTATGTGCAGCTGACAATATTTAACTGTATGAGCACATCAGCATCAGAGTTAATTAATGTAAAAAGGGTTTTTGACAAAATCGTCGTAGGGTGGATTGTAGTATTAGGCCAGGGAGCATAAATGCATATTAATATGCGTAAAAACCGAAAACTGCAAATTGCAAAACGCATGCTCGAAAAGTTAATTGGAATGCAAATGCGTTCGCATACAAAGTGATGCAATTTAATTGCATACTTTTTGGCGGGCACCCGCACACCAATTAAACAAATATACCAATTCAAAGGTAAGTGTTTGTTTGTGTGTGTGTGTGTGTGATGTGAGCGTTTGTACAATTACAAAACTAATGCCATTTAATTAAGTTCACACGTGCCACAATTAAATCTTCAGCACTAATTGATGAACGTGTGCGAAAACATGTCCTGCCGACGTATTTTTAAACGTTGCCACTCAGCCGAAAAACCGAAAGCGGACGAAAAAAAAGCCAAATACAAAAATTTCTCACGTAGTCAGCAAAGCAAAACAAATAAACGAGCGGCGAAGGTATAACCAAAAAAAAATGTGAAAGCTACTGAAATCGTGTTAGGAAATCATAAACAGTACTTTTTCTCCCTTGTTGTATCCTTTCTGAATTAAGCAAACATGCACAAACATACACACACTCACATTCAAATTCTAATCCATATATGTATGTATGTATATATATATATAAATAGATGTTCTTTCTTTTGGGTTTCTCTTTTTTGGCTTTTGTTTTCTTTTTGTTTGTTGGGTTCCGTTGAGCCCTTTCCACTTAATGTTCGTTTGTTTTGTTACTGCATGCATATTTGGCACGTTTACGCCTCGTCCTCGCCCTGACCAGTTCCCTGTTAAGTGGGCGTGTCGACCGTGCGTATGTGTGTTGCTCCTCTTTCTGACTTGGTCAGTTGTTGCAGCCTCTGTTGTTGCTGTTGCTGTTGCTGTTGCCGTTCGGGCAGAAATTCGAAAATTATTTAGCAAATTAACAGGCTGACAAGTCAACTGTATTGAAGTGAACGTGCCGAGGGCTCCGGCTTCGTCTGCGGCTCCAACTCTGGCTCTAAGTTATGTGACCAGATTGCCCAAATTTATGTTTTCCATGCATTCGTCTTTAACTAATAAACACAACACGCACAACATTTGCCCAAGTTTTGCACACCTGAAGAGCCAGCCTTAAGAATTCGCAACATGCGAAACCATTAAACAAAATTCTCTCCCTTTTATTGTTTTCACAACACACATACGCAATCGTATAGTATTTGCCACATTTTTCGGTCTGTCCGTTACATACTCGGTCTGGCTGCAATTTATTTATAGCTTAACAATTGTTGTACATCTTGAAAATGGTTTAAATATTTTCAGTGTTTTATTACCAGGTTGTAGTTCAGACAACTAAAACAATCTAGCTTAAGCTTTGAACTCAAGTCTATTGTTTTCGTATTAAATCTCTCTTCTGTATATAAATATGCCCAAGAAAAACAAAAATAATCAAAGCTTCTTTACTGAGTGCTGTAAGCAAAAAGATCGTCTTAACTCGTTTAACAAATGTGAGATATGAGAAAAATGAAACCGCAACGAATGTTATTTAAAGCTTTACATATGTTTACTAATTGTGTGATTATAAAATTGTTAAAAGCTATTTGATTGCTTCACTTTATCAATAAAAGCTGCAACATTGATTCTCAGATGCCAACAAACTTCCAAACTTGTTTGCTTTATTAAAAAGAGAATGGAAAGGATTTACTGCTAGACGTAAAACTCCACTTTAAAGTTCATCACACAACCCATAAAGTTACTTTGAGGAGTTGCCCAACCGCAACACACAGATGCCACAACTTATACTTGGACTGTTTATTGTTGGTTTTGTTGTTTGTTGAACAACTCTATAGTGTGTATGTGTCAGCTAAATGTCTTGTTAAAGCCTGGCTTAAATACTTACACAGCTGCAAAAGCAGCAGCAGCATGTGCAACAGTTCATTTCAGTTCAGTAAATCTATTGTTGAGAGTTATCTTCATTGGCTAATTAAGTTGGCTTTTATTGTCTCTCTCTTTGGACATGTGCCCCTCGTTCGACGATTCAGAAAAATGGGAAATAACAACGAAATGCAATTTCAATAATTCCAGTAAATAATAAAAAAATATAATAAGCGCAAATAAACAAACGGCGCCAGCAAAGCAAATGAATAATGAGATTGAATAATTAAGTTAATTAAATTTTGGTTGCAGCGGGCAGCAGGAAGGTTCAATTCGCATCAAGTGTGTGTGTGTGGCATTATGAAGAGTTGATGACGTTGCCTAAGGAACCGCTGTATGCGGTTGTGGATGCTGCCGCTGCCGATACTGCTGTTGCTGCGGCTGTCATGCCACGCCTCAAGTATGCACTTGGCATAATTTGCACAGCAGCCAGAAACTTGCCACACGCTCGTATATCAGACAGCAGGCGACGCTGACTTCGACAAGTGTACGAAAAAGTACAGACAAAAAAAATATAACGAAAAAAGGGAGTTATATATGTGTGTGTTGAATGGACGGATATTCCTACATATATCTACAGGATATATGAGTAGCTGCAAAGCCAACGAGGTCAACGACAGCAGTGCCAAAAACTGGGCACTCAACGGCACTCGGCTAGCAGAGAGGTGGATATGAAAGAGAGGGGGCGTATATGTAAAAAGGGCGTTGACTGTGTGCACGATGGCCAGCACTTTGTGGATAATAAAACAATTAAACGCAAACTCAAATATTGCCAAAAATAGAGCCAAAAATAAAAAGTATAGAAACGCAAATGCAAACACCAAAAAGAAAAAAAATTGCATGCCTCGCATTGCATTGCATCGGCTGCCAAATGAATTGGAATACTAAATGGGAAATAGAAATGAAAATGGAAAATGGAGTAGTGTTGGTGTTGGATGCTGATGTTGCTAGTAGATCCAATGCTGCTGAGCTAACCAAATTTTGCATGGCTGCAGGCGGGGCGCATACTTAATCAAAACCAAAACAGACACGCCAGGGGTCTGGGGGTTTGCTTTTGAACCCGCCATTGCTCCCGCTGCTGCTGCTGCACTCTCCACTTACACAGCGTTTAATTGGAATTTATGGTTGACATTTGGCAGCCGCAGTTGCAGTTGCAGCTTGCCGCATGCGTTAGGCACACACAATCGCCGCCGCTGCCGCTGCTGCTGCTGTTTAAAATTGAGCAACATATTCAATTAGTTATGTAAATTTAATGAGCCCAGACCATTTGCGCTTCGACGCCTATCCTATCCCATCCCTTCACTCGCCGGCTTATGCCAGCGCCGCATTACGTCATTTGTGATGCTCCACTGCGTACTTGAGTGACGTTATCCGTTGAAAGTTTTACACGCGCCACACACACACACACTTACCCATACATTTCTGCAAGCGTTAAGGCTAAGGTTACTTACTGGCGGCGGCTAGCAGGCATGCCAAGGATGCTGCTGCTTCTAGCTCTACATATTTCATAATCATTATGCCCCATGCCAATGCAGAACGTGTCACTCTTGGCGCCAACTTCTATTGAAGCGTTTAACCAAGTGTGCTTTAAAAACTTTATTCAAATTTTAGTGAACAGTAGTTGCTCACAAGCTTAGGTATTTAATATTAAAACCGTATCGGAGTTCATAAATGTGATTTTTTTGTTTTCATTAAAACGTTTTTCAACTATAATATAGTTTTTGTGTTTTGCCTATTATTGTTAAAAGACATTTCGTAAGCCTCAAGCAAAATAGCTCACATTTTGTAGCAACATCCCATAATATTAGATTTGAAATAAAGAAATCGGATGGAAATGAGTTAATATATTAATGTGTATTTATTTGTCAACTTTAATATTCAAAATTCTGCGAATTTTGCTAAATATTTTCAAAAAAGTAAATAACTAAAATATATCAAGCAAATAATATAAGATCTTAAGCTTTATTCTTTTATTAAGTATTGGTCATAAAAAATAAAGTGTTAATATTTGAAAAGAATAATAGAATTATTTGAAAACAAAAATTCATATTTCAATTACAAAGCAAACTAAATAACAACCTTTCAACAACATCATGGCATAAAATAACTTATTAAATAAATTTCCACAGAATTAAGGCATAACAAAATCAGGTTCGAAAAATCTTTACATTTATTGGCAGCTTTTCTGTTTTGGGCAAAAGTATTTTAAAGAAAAACAAACCGAAAAGCCGAATTTCTCACAGTTCAATTAAAACATATCAAAAACAAACAAATTTATGTTTATTCTGTTTTCAAAATCTTTGCATTTAGTTTAATTTGTTTTTCACTTGCAGGAATAAGCTTTTTTTATTTCCAAACTTTGTTTCCTATATCCTTACTCAGCTACGATAGCATTTAGAATAAGTAAAAACCAAACACCAAACACAATTTATAACTAAGCAATCCTAAATGTCTTTAAAATCCACATGGGAAAATGTTTTTATTACTCCAAATGAGAAGAAGCTTTTGCAGCTTAATAAGTTGCTCAAGTGACTGAATGAATCAATGAGACTCGAGTGCCACTCACTTACACACACTTACGTGGCACACACACACATGGGCAACATCATATTCAATACAAACACTGTGTATACATTTTGGGGCGTGGCCTGCCAATCAATTTGTGGGCGGTCTGTTACTGATTTGCCACATAATTGCGGTGCTTATAAGAGAGAGAGAGAGAGAGAGAGAGAGAGAGAGAGAGAGAGAGAGTGAAACATAGTAGTAAAATGGCTTTAAACATTTAGAAGCTTATGCGATTTTATGACTCGCTTGCCGCTTAGAATAATATGACACAATGGGTGGCAAAGACAGCAGCTCAACCATAAAATAAAAGATAATCATTATTTTTCTAAGATTGCACATAAATTTTTCGCGTGCTCGCTCGAGCGTTCGCTCAGGAAATGCATCAAAATTCGTTATGCTCCTAGTTGTGTGTGTATGTGTGCGTGTGTGTTTTGTGTATATGAGGAAATGCGCCAGCGCACATGAACAGCAGGAACAGGAATAAAGTATACGTTACGTGGCATACATGCATGCCCGGATGCAGCGGTTGTCCGTACTTCGTAGTCCGCAACCCGCCGTCTGTAGTCTGTAGGCCACCGTCCGTTGCTTGGTTTGGGGCTACAAAAAAGTGCTCGGGCGTTAAGAATGCAACGCTTGCAGTTGTTGCTACTGTTGCCGTTGCAGTTGCAGTGTCCGTGGCTGGGTCCCGGATGCAGCTCATTTCACTCGGGCAAGCGCAAAATGTAGCAACAGCAGCAGCAGAAGCAGCAGCAGCTACAGGATCAGTCTTTGCCATCGTCCCAGTTGATAAATATAGATGGACGAATGCGCCAAGTCGCTTGATATAATGCATTTTCAAACATTTTCATGCTTCATGCAAAGTGTTTTTACAGCCAGTCAATTTAATAAACTGGCGTGCCAAAGTGCCGCAAACACACCCACACACACATATATATAAACATGGTATGCGTATGTGTGTGTTTTTGTGTGGTATTGGTTGACTTTTTGCTCCATTATAGCTTCGGAAAAAAATTGTATTCTTAATTAAATGTCGCGTAAACGGAATCTTGAACATTTTTCAGCCAGATTTTATATATATTGTAAAAAAAAAAAAGACAAAGTCGATCGACAAATACACTTTCAATACACACTAATTATGCTTATTGACAGAAATGCTTATAATTGTATTCGTACAAATTCAACATATGTAGCAATCTCAAAAAAAATATTTACTTATGTTTTATGAGAGATGTTTTATTTTTGACATGCGATTCAATACTTTAACCAAAAAGGAAATGTGGCATATATTATAACAAAATGTAAGGAACCCTCCGTCAGAATACTTAAACTACAAGTTGATAGCAGCATCAGAGGGTCGGAGGCTTTTGCTGCTTCTGCTGCCAAAGTGATTAAATTGAGCAACCATTAAAATAAATATGGCGACAAATGGCATAAGTGTTCGACGAAGTCGACGGAAAAGCTCATTATGGCGAAAATATGTACAAAAAAAAAACCAAAAAAGCGAAAGAAACGTAGAAGAAGAAGCAAGAAATTGACTGACTCGCTGTGTAAAAAATTGCGTGTGTGTGTATATGTGTGTCAGCGTCTGCTGGCTCAGATCCAGACTATGTTCCACTCCTGGCCTGACTTTGTGATGTGAACTCTGTGATTTTTTCTTTTTTTTAATAACGTGCCTAATTGAATTCAAATTAGCTGACTAATCGACCGGCCCTATGCAAATGATTGAGTCTGTTCACGTTGCCACGTGCCGCAGTTATGACAGGCAAAGGGCCAACAAACTGATACCAGCTTCAACACTAAGCGAAAGATATTGTACTCTGGTACTGTGAAAGATGTAAGCCTTTTTGAACTTTTAGGCTGCGTATACTATATTATACTACTATATTTTGGTTCGATACCCTATTAAGACACTTTTTAAAACCTAGCGTTTTTTAAGCCAAAATAACCTTTCAACGTAAATTACTATCGCCGTAATGGTGTTGAACAATTTAGCTATTTTTTGTTTTTTCTATTTTATATTGCATATATGGAATATAATATTTTTGTAAAACATTGATATGCAATCCCAACAAGTGTATTAGTAAAACCTCTCTCAAATTATTTAAGTTTATTCGTTAATGTGATTATTTTCGATAATACAATTGAATAAGTATACAATGCAAGTGACAGCTGGTTTGTCTTACTATAACTTTGTAGTTATATCTAGACTTAAGAACTAGGTTTAAATGTTAGCTGAGACCGAACATTTTGTATGCCTAAGTCTTTTCTTAGTTGAAAGTCCAGTTCTTATTTAGAAGAATAAAAAATATATTGTTGAGCTAACTTGCATTTGCTTGTTTAAATCATTTAACCTAATTTGTTCTGCCCCAACACCTACTTTGACTTGTTACCGGGGCACAACAATTGCACTTGTCATCGCGTTGAACCGCCACAGCAACTGCGGCATGAATTGTGGCATTTTCTGACAGTGTCTTCGTGTAGCACTGCTTAAGAAATAGACTACTTGGACTTGGCACTGAGTGTTTTTTGGTGTTGGCGAAACCGTTATTGTGAGTACTGTTGTGGGTGCTGTTTTTGTTGGGTGTTGATGCTGGGTGATTGTTGCAAGCTCTCGGTTGGCCTAGCAATCATACTAAAAGCACCACCTGACGGCTGTTAGAAAGTATTTGTTGCTGTTGTCTACCGACTGCCAAGTTCCTTGCCCATTTGTTGTCTGTTGTTTGTTATTACGGCAGCTCCGCAGTCCCCATTTGGCCGTGCCGTATCCGTTGGTTCCGTTTTACTAGAGCATTGGACGACCGTAAATCTTTCCACACACTTTAGCAATTTATACATAACCGCCGGCATTTATTGTCACATTTAGCTCACAGTTCACGGCGTCACGTCTGCTATTTACATTTCGGCATCACAACAACAACAAAACAAAATCTAAAGCGTTAGCTGGTGCTAGGTCTGGGGCTGGGGCTGCAAAATTGTCAGCTATTTCTCTTTTCCTGATGCCCGCGCCCGATAGAGTCATCTCATTTTCGGCCCGCGGCTGTCCGTCCAAAGTTTTGCAACCAAGTGTCACGTTGCAGACTTATTAGCGTGTCTTCCATATATTTACTTTTTCCTTTTTCCTGCCCACCATTCTCATTTTCTTCCAACTTCCAAGTTGATAAAATGGGGGCGCAAGAATTTCAACGAGCCCAACAAAAAAACACACGAAATGAGATTAAACAAGTTGGAAAGCTACTACAATTGAGAGCGACACAAAGTGAAATATATTCAGCAAGGTTGAAAGTCTAAGGAGAATTAGTTTGTTAGGTAAACTAAAATTGGGTTAGGTTGGCTAAAGTTTTGCTCAAGACGGGCTTTGGCTAAAAGCAACTACGGCATATATATATAACTATTTTCATTGAAAATAGCTGTTTAAAAAAGAATTGAAATGTAATATTATAATATATATAATATAATATAATTTAAGAGGTAAAGGATGTCTCGACTCCAAACTCTACACCATTGAAGGCTTATCTGAACAAATATACCCAACTCGAATGTTTTGGACTCAATTCTTGGTTGGTTGGTTTGAGGTAATGTGAGAAATGCTTTTAAATAAATATGAGCGCATGTTGCTATCTCGGTCGCACTTGTCATTTGCATGTCGCATTTAAATTTGCATTTGTCAGCCATAAGCAGCGCATGCAAAAGTGTCGCCTTAGCTGATTGTACACGGTACATGGTACATGATGGTAATGATGATGATGATGCTAAGTGCCAAGCGCCTTAAATATTTATCATATTGCGCATACGCACAGTAGGCTGACTTGTGGCATTCATTATGCCGCTGGCTGCCGCATGATTTATGCTCACTAAAGCTGAACAAACAAACACACACAAACAAAGCAAAGCAAATGCCGCCCAGTCGCTTTGATGAATTACAGCTATAATGACGCATCATTATGCTCGACTAATTGTGGGCTGGACCGAGTCGTTTGTAAAAGTCAATTATCATTGGCATCGAATGCGCCAGCAGGAATCAGCAGGATAGATTCACCAGCATAGTCTGCATGGCTGGGTGACAGAATCCGATAGCACGTCTGAAACCAAAAGCTGAGTGTCATAAATTAGAGTTGCTGATCGCCTAACGAAGCAACAACAATTGATTTCATGCCACCCATGCACACAGAATACGAATATATGTACATATATATATATATATATATATATACACAACATACATATATCAAAATCACGCCAAGCCTTGGTCAAAGGCAGATGTCACATTTAATTGGGTTTTCACAGGCGTTTGCACCGTAAAAGGCTATTAAATAAGCGAAAAAGCCAAAAGCTGAAATCGAACGCATTCGAAATATAATTGAGCTGACGCACACCACCGCACATCAACACATATATACACGCACACACACTCACATTCACAGAGCTACACATATAGCCATAAATAACGCGGGGACTTCCGTTTGCCATAAAACTGATGCGCGCGACAAAGCGAAATGGCGCCCAGCAATGGCAGGCGCTGTTTCCGCCAATGGCCGACGCGACGATAGACGACTACAAGGCGATCAGCTACATGAACAACAACAGGGACAACAACACTTGCAAACACTCTGCCCCGAAGATGCCAGGGCCCAAAAATCGTAAATTTCAATCAACACCGTCCAACTGAAACCTATACCGAAAACTCAATGACAAACAGCCGTATTGCCATTTACAACTGCCCCATCTCCTACTTCCACCCCCTTATCCATTTCACTTCCTTTGACACGCTACAATATGACAGGCTCTAGTATTTATGCGCCTGCCACGCCCCCAAAACAGCGGCTGCGGCAGCATCAGCAGCAACGACGGCGACTTAACTCATGTTTTATTGCTGTAAATCCCATTTTTAAGCATGAATGCTGACAATAAAAGTCATTGAGACTCTACTTCTACAACTTGCAGCAACACTTCCCAGGACCCCCACCAGCGCCCTTCTTATTCCAAACTCATCTTTCACATTACTGTCTGTGTATGTGTTTGTTGATGGCCTTGCTTCACTGCCAACTGATAATTTGTTGTTGTGCAAGGCATCAACAAATAATACAAGCTGAAAGTACAAGTTAAAGCTTACAAGAAATAGATGAAGAAAATGTTTTTTGTTTTACTCTAGCTTTGATCAATGATGAATTTTAAAATCTATAAAATGCTTGAAATTTATTGAATGTGAGTGTAAACGAAGCTAGAAAAATGTTGGACATCAATTTTATAGGAACTTTATCAACTATATTTAATACAAACTTGGTGACTCTACAAGGATAAAAGTTTGAAATATGTACATACATTACTCTTATTGCCTAATCGTTGATTTTAATCAATTTTGATATTTTACATCTTCTTAATTTATAGAAAATTATAAGGAGCAATGAAGTTTCGAAGCAGTTGAAATCTTTTGCGCAAGCTACTGTCATTGCGAACTTAAAGCTTGAAGCAAATCATTTTTATATTTGTTCAGAAAACCCCTTAACAAGTTGTTGCAACAACAAGACGGAGGGCAGAAAGGGGGAAAGTGGCATGAAATGTATGGCAATATACTCGTAAATCATTAAAAGTTCACTCGTAAAATGCCAGCCACAAGAGCGACCAACAAAATTCGAGCCACAAAATTTCAGTGTTGGCCAAGTAAACTCAATAAGCCCATCTGTCCATGTCTTTATGTATTAAGTGTGCCAGTGTTGTCAGTGTGCTTACTGAGAGAGTGTGTGTGTGTGTGTGTGTGTGTGTAGATATGATATTGTACTCTTGGCTCTTGGCAGTCGTCGGCTTGCCATAAGAATAGTTGTTGTGCTTGTTTGCTGCCACGGCTGAGCAGGTTAATCGAAAAACTTTTGGCAAATAATTTGAAAATGCTCAAATTGCCATTTAAATAGGAACGTAACCACAGGACAGACCACAGACTCCTACGATACAGGACACTGTCTGAGCCTAAAGAGCCTAATTTTAGAATCTGTTCTTTATTATTTTTGGACTAATTATTGTTTGCTTTGTGTTTTTTGGGCTTAGGGTTTTGTCCTTTTATTAAAGCTCATAAGCTTATTAAGGTCACATATGCTTTAACAGAACATAATAATCTTGAATACTTAATTTACGTGTAAATGGGATTTTAAATTGGTTTTAATGGCAGCACAAGCCAAAAATCATATTAGCTTGATTATCGTACATCAATCATGCGTAGCTTAATTGGAAATTTGTTTTGCCCGCGATACCAACTCTTTTCCTTTCTGACTCTTTTTGCCGCACTGCAAATTATTATTTTATACATTTGGATGCAACAAAAAAAAATACCAAAATGGATTGAATACAAATAACAGAAATAGTAACCGCACGAAATTGAATTGCATTAAGCGACAACAAAATGTGTAATTGTTGCTAATGTAATGAACAAACATTAAACAAAATCATTGCCTGAATTGTCCATTATATGTTTATTATGCGATATGTTACATACATATGTATGTACACATAAATTGGCTGTAATTTAATTTATATTCGTGCAATACATCATTAGGTATTATGTTTGTCAACTATATAAGGAGTTTAATATTAATTTTGATTTGTTAAAGCTACTTTCTTGAACAATTAAAGTACATTTACTCAACGAAATCACCGTATATCTTTTTTTATTATTATTATTATTACAAGGGCCTTATTACACTGCGACCAGATGTTAGATCTTTTGTGCCGGCCTGTAGGATTAGGGTAGAGTCTCTGTACCGAGGCTTTAAATAAAAGAGAGAACTTTGGTAGGGTCTATATGTTCCCAAATCCTGTAGGGAGGGATAAGTTCACCTCCTAGGTGTAGAAGTCGTGCGTTTTGATCGCATCATCTGGAGGACGAGAAATTGTTTGGCTTGTCTCAGCCCTACACTGTCGGTCCAGTGACGACTTATTTCCGTTTCCTCCCATTTCCAGAGCAGTTCTCTTTTGTGCCCTTTCGAGAGTCCACAGGACGGTTCAGGGCCGATTAGTGGTATCGACGCCCCGCGTTTAGCTAGGGAGTCAGCCACCTCGTTTCCTATATGGCCTTCGTGCCCCGGCACCCAGCCCACCGTTAGGATGTTTTTGGAGGCAAGGGCGTTCAGCTGATGGAAACAGGCATCTACAAATTTGGAGGAGATTACGAAGGATCTTAGCGCTATGAGCGCTGCCTGACTGTCAGAGAAGATGTAAATCCGTGCACCTTGCATTTTTCTGCGTAGGCATTCACGAGTACAGGTTTCTATGGCGTATATCTCTGTTTGGAAAATGGTTGGAGACTTTTTTATTAACCTTTTGTGTAGTTTATTAAATTATTGCAAATCAATATCCCTTTTTTACTTTTATGCATCTGAGCTTATATTGTTATAAAAAAACGCATTTTTTCACTCAATAAATCAATTTACCATAATTATTAATATGAGGCAAATATTAAATTCAAAAATAAACACTTTAATTTAAATATTAAAATAAATGTATTTATGCATAATTATTACAAAAAAAAAACTTAGTAAATAAATATGTTTATGTAAATTAATTTTCACAAACTTTAACAAAGTAATTGCGCAGTTCTTAAAATACACTCCTAAATAATATGTGTGCGTGTGTGTTTCGTTCATAAAAGTTTATATTGCTCAGTCAATGCACATACTTTGATATATGTTACTGCCATATTTATGATTTGCCTCCACTTGACCCTTTTTTTATAGGCAAGCAAAAATTTTTAGCTGCCACTAAAATGAGTTAGAATACTACAAAGCCCAAACGGCCCGAAAACAAAAATCTGCCTTACTCTTGAGGTTCGTGACGCAGGCAGACAGTTAAGGTTTTTATAGATGCCAACACGAGTTTCGAGTGCGACGATTTGACATAAAATGCTAAATATAAAACGCAACAGCTCAAACAGTTTCGAGCCGAACTGCAAAATGCACTAAAAACTGACCACAAGGCAAGTGATTTAATTTTGCTCGTAGGTCATGCAAGGCCTTGCCGCAAGCGAATGGACATGGGCTTCACTTTAAGCGCATATCAACAACTTACAGCTCACAAATACTTTTACGAATTCCGTTTGTAACCCTTGCAAATACGAGCAGCACATAAAAATGTACGGAGTACGTTTATTCATATTATATTATTTATAAATCAAAATCACGCACAGCAATTTCGCAATGTGACGCGTTGTGAGTTAAGCTATATAATCTGACATAACACACACACCCACACATATATGTGTTGCGAATTTAGTGCTCTCCATTTGCAAATAAATTCATTCATTTTCATTTGAGTCAAATTTCCGTTTGCCTAGCCCCACACACAACTATGCCACATATTTTTGCCTTCTGATTGATATTATATTATACATATACATAAATATGTTTATGTGTGCGAGAGCATTTGGCCCTTACTGTGTTCTTTTGTTATTAAGCATCTGCAAAAAGTTGCGTATGAGCAATATATTACGTATATGTAGGTGCAACGAGTTTTTGTAGTTTGCTCTTCAATATAGTAAACAACTTTATAGTTGGCAACAGCCGGTCATTTTGTGCTGATTACGGCTTAAAGCTGTAATTAATTATCACACAATGACAATGCGCTTAACAGGCATATGCACAGTGAGAAAAAGATGTAAATATTCACATGACGAGCAGTGTATCCCATATTCGTGCATTTAAGCTGTTGTTGCTGTCCTGATTGCGGCATCTTTTGACATTTCCCATCAGCGATTTTTTTGTGCTCCATACAATTACAGCATTGAGCAAAGTGTATATGCAAATAGTATTTGCAGCGACGCGTATGTAAATCAAAATAAATTGCAAAATCACGAAACTAATTTAAATGTCATGCAGCTTCCCCGTGCTGACAGGCATTGTTAGCACATAAAGGACACACTCACAGGACACCGACACAGACACAGGACGTGCGTGTGCTAATGAAATAATACAAGGCGTATACGTATCGTTGTATGTGTGACTGTTGACATTTAATGTATTTATTGTGCTGTTAGCTGTTGCACATCAGTCGCTTCGATTGCTCTAGCATATCCTTAATGTCCTGCTCAACGCATTTACTTGTGACTTTTTGGTTCTGCTTGTGCATGTTTTGCTTGTGGTGTTGCGTCGCTTTCGTTTCCGCAATTCACAATACTCGATTCCGTTTTTGGTCATTTTTCATTTGGCACCGAGCACGCGCCATTTTCGCAGCCATTGCCTTAAAGGGAAATCGAAATTAAACTGTCCAAGGGGCTGCAGTCGAAATTTACGACCTTTTCGTGCTAAGCGACCAGACAAACCCTTCATGCTTTCTCTTTCTCTCTCAGTCTCTTTGCTTATCTCCGCTATCTTACTTTCATTCTCTACTTCTCTCTGCTTCTTTTTGCAACTGGACAGCCGTTTGTGCTTTCCTTCATTTGCCCGCAAACATCCGACCCAGTAAAATGACTTTGTGGCTGCTTTTTACATAACGTGCTGCCCAAAAAGAAAGCAAACACGCAACTCTTGGCTGGTTCAGTTGGATTGGGTGACGTTTAATCCTTTGCCAGGATTTGCATTGCTGCATTGGTTTGCCCTCTTGATCTTTGGCCACTCATCGTTGTGCCCGCATGAATGTTAAATGCACATTTGTTTTCCGGCACACCAAAGGCTATGATTATTTTATTGAACAGCTGCTGCGCAGCAGGATGCGGTCATCTTCTAATCCATATTTCTTTCATATCCTTTACATTTAATACAAATTTGTATTTCTAACCAAATTTTGATGATCCAGCGGGTAAACAAATGCAATATATTTCGTTTGCGCAAACATTGCGCAACTGTTTGCTACAAAACTTTTCGCGGCCGCAGATAACATTTCCTCTCCCACCGCCAGTTATGAGGGGGCCGCTGAAAAGAATATTTTCTTCCAAAATATCTACAAGATAAAGTTATCTGCTCAACTATGCAGTTCTTGTATGCATATTCGTATTTATTTGCTTGTTTCGAATGAAAGTTTGCGAGATGAGCACAAAAAATATTTACAACATAAAGTAAGAATTAAATATCCAAAATAAGTGATTGAATATTATGCTTAGTTTTTTTTCCATGATTAAATGAATCCTTCTACCCTGTTAGCTTATTAGGTGTATTAATATTAATCTCATGCCAAAGCAAAGCCAATTAAAACCGATAAATAATGCAATATTTCCAGCCAAGATCTAAAAAGGTTACCCATAATAATATTGAAACTTAGTATAACAATCCCTTTTAAGATAAAATTCAATGTTTCTTCGCTTAAACCTCTTAATGTGAACGATGTACGCTGTTTCTCAACCAAAAAAATCTAATAGAAATGATAGCTGACACTTACCGGTATTAAATGATTTGATTAACTTATCGGGTACACCATTTCAATTGCATTCTCAGAATTGCATGGACAGAAATGTATCTAAAATATAAATATATAAAAAAAACACTCCAACAGATTTTGTGCCTGCACCGCTTTCTCTGTTCCATCTCCATTTCTGTTCTTCTCGAGTGTTTGCTGGCAACTGTTCGCTTCGGTGCACGCACAAATTGCCACTCAAACGGCCGAGCTACCGTTATCCCCCCCACACACACACACACACACACACACATACGCATGAGTCTGTTATATCTGTATCTGTGCAATATGTTTGGCATTGCATGTAAATAACGCTAAGCACAATGCCATATTATAGCTACTTGGTCCACTTGGCAGTCATGCATAATGCCATAGTAAGTCAAATTTGAATTGTGAAAGAGTTTTTTTTTCTCATCTTAATGCCCAAGAAACTTATTTGTTAGATCTTAAGTACACATACAACAATACATAGTGGACTTTTCAGCTTTTGGCCCAAATATATTTACATATATACAATGTGTCAGTTTGTATATTTGTTTGACCACAGAGGCAAAGCAAATGGGTCACAATATGGTAAGAGCATCTCAATGGTATTTTGCAAATAGAATACAAAATAATATATTTTAAAAAATGTTCTTTCTACTCGGCAAGAATCACATAATAAAAGCTTCACTTATCAGCTTTCATAATCAGGCTCTCAACATTATCTGATGGTCACTAACAATTTTGTTTGTTATTATAATGCTATATCACAAAATGTATGTTAGAAACTGCTTCTTTAAATGCATATTTGTATTAACACAAGTACATTTGTTAATGTGCACAATATTTTATGCACTTGCAGCAAACATTAGTAAGGCATGTCCAAAAAATTAGTACAGCTTGATGCATTTGTTTGCGAACATTGTGAAACAGTTGAAATGTGGATTGCTCAAAGCTCCCAAACAACAAATTGTGCAACATTCTGTGAGCCACAAACGTCGAAACTTCACATCACATATGCACCGTGCGCATAAAGATGTGTGTTTGAAGACACACTAGAAAATAGGAACGAATCTCTAACTTTCAAATAAATAACAATTATTTCACACTATATTGATTGTATTTAGACATTATATGTAATGTATAGGAAGATATGCAATGTTTAAATTAAGTTTAACACTTAAGATTCATTTCGTGTCACGCTTTCATCTCTATCATAGTCAACATGAGCTGAATAAACTGCTCAAACACGAAAAAGCTAAGAATTTCAATTGCAATTTGTGCTGTTAGAAACCAGAAAGAGCTAAAAGCCCTTATGTGTAGGAGTAAAAGTAGAACAGCCATAAATAGAGCCACCGGAAGTGAAATGCACATGATATTTATTACTGTCAACGACTGTAATAAAACTTCTACACATCAAAACGAAGATTTAGACGTTACGAAACAATTTGGCAAAACAAAACAAAACAAAAAAAAAAGATGAAGATAAAGATATAGGGCCGACAATTGTCTGTTTGTCTTGGCCTAAAACTAAAAAATTGTTTGCAAAACTACAAAAGTGTAATTGCAAAAATTGTTGTCACATTGCGACAGATGCAACAAAGTTCCGGAAACTCTCGGTCCGAATTGTGGCTATTTTCTATGGTTGGCTGATTGAAATGCCTTCATGTACATGCTACTATGTGCCAAATGTGAGTTCACAGAAATAAGTGAGAAATTGTTGCAAACAAACAACAAGAGTTGCATATGGCCACAAGCGGCAATAAGTGTAAATGCGACAGCTTCTCAAAAACATCTAACAAAGAGCACAACTTCTACACTCAACAAAAAACATGAAATGTATCCAGATTTATCAGCATACTCAAAAGACACACTCAAACCTATTATAATTCGGCTATACTCAATATCTTACATTGCTTAAGTTAATATCAGAGGTGGACTTATTTGGGTTTGGAAGTAAATATAATAAATTCTTAAATGTTCTACCTCTTAAAGCTGCAAGTATACATTAAACATTACTGAATTTTGACAATTTGTATTTCAAGTGTTTCGCACAAAATGCTTTAATCGACACTTGACAATCTCAAAGGGAACAAAGCCCAATCAATAAGAGCTCTAAGCTTTTGCATTGAGCCAGTGTCAGAGCATCAATTTGTCACCCAAACCGGTTGACACCCGTTTGGGTAAAAGCAATCACAGTGCCAAAAACAACAATAACAACTCAATTGTATTGTGTGCACAAATTATGAAAATCCACAAGCGTTCAACTTGCTGGGCAATGGGTTGCAGGGGAATAGGAAACGTTGAGAGACTTTTGTCATTTTGACATATTTTAATGCGAATTTATAACAACGACAACCATGTCTGAGATCCTGATGCTGCTCTTTCTTTTGACTCGTCAGCACTTGAGTTGTTGCCTGGCGGCTGTTGACAGTTGGTCAACTTTATTTCTGTGGGTTTGCGTGTGAGAGTGTGTGTGTGTGTGTTGATGGGTAAATTGTTAGCCCTTTTACTTAGCGGCCCTTAACAAAATTTACTGTTGCCTGCTTTCAGGCGCGCCGTTTCCCCAGCGACCCAAATGGCGCAGTAAATTTAATAAATAAGTAAAGATTCCAGACTTGTTAGTTGTTGCTATTGTTGTTGTTGTTGTTTGTGTTGTAGCTGTTCGTATTGCTGTGGTATACCTCAATCAAAACATGTCGCATACAATCGCCCCAAACCGGCCCCAATGTGCCGTCTATCAACAGTGCCTTCAATAATTTTTCACAGACACTGCGACAACACTCTGGCAAACTGTACTGTCACACTGTCATGTTATATTCCCGTTAGGCACAAAGGAGCAAAAATTGCAAATAAGAAAGCAAAACATTCGCGCATATCGCAAATAAAATAAAAAATAACTGTTCTACGCAAATAAAGTGGATAAACAGATTAACATTGAAAGTCGAAACACTAATACGCTTTCCAACAGCATTTTAAAATTAAATTCGTTTGAAAATATTTCAATATAATAGTTTTTAAGTTACGTAAAGTAGTTTGTGTGTAGTAAGAAATCCATTGTAGTAACCTATATTTATTGAATACCTTTAAGTAACTTGTGCATGGCAATGTGAGTTAGGGTTTGAAATTAGTTCTTCTTACTATGTTAACAACGAGTTAAACTTTGAGAATATCATGGATAGTCCCATTGGGAGAGTGTAAGGCACAAGAATGGCTTCAAGTGTCATTTATTTGTCGACGTAACCTTAAAAACTTTCGCCCCAGCGTCGTCGCTCAACAAAAGTGTGTTATTCGTGGGGGCCATACGCATGTGCGTCTATGTGTGTGTGTTTGTGTGTGTGTGTGTATGCCGAAGGCAAAATAACGCATATAAAATGGAAAATCAGCAAAAAGATTTTAACCTTAACTGGAGCGCAGAGCTAGCTGCTCTTAACTTATTCAATTTTTTATTTTTTATCTTCTCTTTTTCTTTTGGTGTGTGTGTGTTGGGTGCGTATATGTGTGTCCTTTATGCTAACACTAGACTACATCGAAATTGAAATTGATTTGACAAATATTTTGCTTGGCGTTTATTACATTTTTCGTTATCAACGAGCGTTCTTTGGCGCTTTGGCCTTTTCAAGTTTTGAACCATGAACGCTGCCAAGGATTACGTCTGCTATGGCAACAATTTCAATATGTTGTGACTCCAGCAAACCCACACGCACACACACACACACACATGCATATGCAAATGCATGCCAATAAGCTGACTCGAATAGCACAAGCTGAGTGCAGAGTGTGTGTTTGTGTGTGTGTAAAGTAATCGTAAGTAAGTGCGGTATTGCATGCAACATTCCAAACATGCCCCCAAGGCAAATACTCGATGAAAATATACGTAAATGCATACATACATTCCATATATGAATGTATGTGCAGATGCATTTAACACATTGACACTTGTTGCATTTTACACACACACACACTAAAACTGCCAACTCCACTATCACACAATGCCATTATGTGTGCATTATATAATTCAATATGGAAATCAAAGCAAAGTTGGCGAAGCACGCGCAAGTTTGTGGCTCTGATTTTATCCTGTGAACCTGCATGTGTATGTGTTGCTGTGGATGTGGGCGTATGTTTTTAGGGTAGAAAAATTCGCGTTATATACAGCCGTTATAATCTAAGAAGGTAAGACCAATATCACTAATATCTTTAATCAATCTCCGTTTTAGTCAACAGTTTAAAATAAACAAAATCTTGCCCATATTGATTCAAGACTTAAACGAATTAAAACTTAACTCGATAAACTGATTTAACTGAAGAGCGCTTGATTTAATCGCCTCTTTTGCCTTTTACACATTGAAGCATGCAACGCCATCAAGGACAATCAGGACTATCGTATTAGCCAGAGCTCTTTTTTGTTGCCACTATTGTCAACTGTGTGTGTGTGGGCGTATGTGTGTACAATAGCAGATTGCAAGCATACAATTGATAAATAGCAATTTCAATGAAGTGCTGCTAAACAAATGAAAAGTCCTCTCGGCAAGGACATCAAGTGGCAAATGACAATATACATCCATACATACATAGCATAGAGTGTGCCATAGAGCAAATCCTGATCATAAAATAAACATTAAGTGGGCCAACAGCTAAAGCCAAAGTCATCCACTAATTGTTGCATTTAACTTCTTTCCACAACAACAAACTTAAAGTCTTACATGGCAAAAAGGTGATACACGTGCGTCAGCGGCAAGGTGATTAAAAAGCTTTGCCTAAGCAGGGCAAATAAACACACAGAGAGAGAGAGAGAGAGAAAGAGCGTGAGTTTCATTCATTTGACGCACGTGACATTCAACAGAGTCAACAGAAGAAGAAGAAAAACCTGAGAAACAAAAATATACCAAAAAGATATATATAAATAAAGTGAAAAGAAAGCTAAACACAGCCCAGACTTAATAAGCTTTATTTTATGACCTGTGTCCCTGAAAATAAGTTCAATATATTGAACACCCAATGAATGCAGCAACAAAGATTACAAGTGTATTTAAAAACTTTCACTTAAAAAACCAACAAGAAAGTTTTCTTTTTGAAAGTGTAGAGTCCTGCTACCATATGACACAAGTATGATACACTTTTTTAGTGCTTCAATTAAATCGTCACCAACCATGATTAAATTTTTATATATATAAGTTGTTTACGGAAAGTGTCAAGAAGAGTACAACACATCTCATATACATATCAATCCATCCACAAAACTGTTGTAAGCTGCTCCCGATTGTTAAAAAGATTATTTAATTAAAAATTAATAAGATTTAAATCTCAAAAAACTCGGCACAAGCCGTACATTAAAACTTCAAGCAATATCTTATTTTGGAGATTCAACAGCTTGAATAATAATGTTCATAAATAACAGGCAGCAAATTGCCAAATTGACCTATCAACACATAAAATTAGAAATCAGACACAACCAAATGGCAACTTGTAGGCAACTTTTGAAATTGGCGAACTTTGAAATTAATTAAAATCGGCATCAACGCTTGGCTTCGATGAAACCATAACAAAAACTAATATTTGACAATTGCCAATAATCGCCAGAGCAGCCGCATGTATGGCCAAAACACAAACAACAACAGCAGCAGCCAATGCCAAGGAATTGTAAAACAAATAACAACAACTGCAACAAAAATATCAGCAACATGGGACGAGCGCAACAATTAAAACAATTCGAAAAAAGCAATGTAAAATTTTCATGTTCTAAATTCTTCTCTTTTTTATGTTGTTGGCTGTTGCTGTGCTACGAGTGGCACCATTACCACACTACCCCCTAACACCCCCTCTTGCAACAACAATGCATGCAAATTGCGCCAGAGTATGTCTTAATGTGTGTGGGTGTGTTGTGTGTGTATTTTGTTGGCTGTTTTTGCGCATTTGGTGTAAGGACGAAGTTTTGCCGGAACAATTGCTGGCGTGCACAAAATTCAATTGAAAACTCAAAGGTCACAAATTTATGCAATATATAGAATATATATGTATATACACAAATATCGGCACTCGGCATATGTTTGTGGTAGCTGAGTGTGTATTTTTATGTGCCGACAGTTGAACATTGCCCGGCGGATTGTTGTTTGATTGAAAATGTAATTGAATTGCACCAAAAAAACGGCCATAGAACAAACAAAAAACTATGTAATTAAATTTGTGTACAGATGAACTTTAAGTACCCTTTATCAGTAGCGCATATGCAAATGTATTGTAAAAAACGAAAGAAGAGTAAAAGTTTATTTTACAATCATGAAAGTTTAAAAAGGATCGCTTAAAACGTTTTATATTTGTATTTATTGATAAACAACAAACAAGAACAATAAATGTTTATTACAAATATTTTACAAACAAACACGCCCCAACTAAACATGCTGTTTATAGAGTATCACAATAGAAAAATATACTATTTTTTTGATAACAAAGAAATGCTCTGCAAACGTGTTGTCATAAATTATGAAATTATAATATCAATTGTCCTTGACACGTGTGCACTCATGTTTATAAATTCAAAACCAACACACACACAAAACCATTTGGCAATAATTTATTTAATTAATGTTCATTAAGAGCAGAAAAAAATGGTACAAACGGATTTAAAAAGCTGATAAATGTTTTTGCAGTACTTAATTCAATATAAATAAATCAGGATGAAACGATATTTCAATTTAATGCCTTCAAAAAGATTAACATTTGCAAAGGCTTTAAGAAAAAAACAGCAAAACAGAAAAAAAAAACTGCTGAGCGTGTGGCAAGGATTTGTGTTGCCCTAAACTTCCGCTTTGGATTAGTCGACCCTTTTTTTGTTGTTGTTGTTGTTGGTGGTGCTGTTGGCCAGCTTGACCCAAGGTCAAAATCGGCTTATGCTGACAACTTTAAATCAAGAAAAGATGCCTTAAACTTAGACAAAGCCACCTGTAAGACCCGCATTCAGTCGATGGACTTCCAAACCACTCCCCTGCTGCCCTCCTCCTTTCTAAGTATTCAATTCCATAAACACTTGTACACGCAGATCACGCGACCATCGTAAGCCAGAGAGCGAGCGGCTTGGTGAAACTTCATCAACAGAAATTGTGAATTCCATACAAATAGTTTGACAAACTTGCCCCAAACTTGGTACAACTTCGGGGACAAACGCGGCTGGGAGGCTGCTTGGTTGGGGCACAAAGCGCAAATGAAAGAAGTTTTGCGGTAGGCACTAAGCAAAAAACGACGATAGGCAGGAAATGCCACAGCAACAAAACCAGCAGACATAAAAGAAATCTTATAAAGCCACAGCAACAAGAAACTTATAGTCCTTCTATATATGTATAAACATACAATTTACATACGTATGTATGTGTTAAACTATCTAACGATAAAAAGAAACTCAATGTCCAAAGTGGAAGACTATTCGTTTTGTTTTACTTTATACCATAAATATACTGTTAAGCAGTATCTTCTCTTATTAATGAGTTTACTTGAGATAAGATATTTTTATTTATAAATAAGAATGAAAAAATATAGAAATTTGATTTCATTTAAACGTTAACAATAACATGTATAGCATTAAGAATCGCATAAACAAACCATTTTTATTGATTTTAAGCCAAGTTGGATAAATCTTTCGCATCCAGGGTATTCAATCAAATATCTTTTTCCACTCGTTCATTGCTTAGGTTTGAAGCCTATTTTCTTTTTAGGCGCCAACTATTTGGTCACGTTTTGTGTGCTTATTATGAATGTGGTGAAATATACGATTACATACCTATAAAGTACATAATATACATATGTCCCATATAACTATGAGCCACGCGTGCGGCATATTATCGCCCCAAAGCCTGGCCGTCATGGCAGCCTAGGGCACTGAACGCCCTCACAACAGAAGCACCGAAAATGCGATGACGCGTCGCAATGGCTTTATTCCAGAGTGTAAGCGAAAGCAGGAGAGGAAGAGAGCGTACCACACAGTCAAAGTCATCAGACAAACGCAAATAGTGGAAAGAGAGAAAGAGAGGGAGAGTTACAGTCCAAATCGTAGCCACCATTCAAACTTTTGAATGTCCGAATCAAGCCGGAATAGGCCCACACACAAGCAGACGGCTCAACATTGGGCAACAGGATTCTTAAGTTTTAGACAACTTGTTTGGGTTCGGTTTCGGTTTTTGGGGTTTTTGGTTTAGACATTAAGCCCGACGCATTGATTGTCAACTTCCAAAAGGGAATTGAACTTTGCGGCAGTTTCTTGCTTTGTTTTATTTACGCATCCATCAAATGCCCTAGAGGTTTTAACTTGAATTAGTGGTTTGATTAAAGCCAGTTAGCTTAATATTGCGTTGATATTAAACGGCTTTTGACTCTACACCGAAAAAACTAAATTAAATCGTGTTGTCTTAAACTATTTTAAAGCATCGATAAATGAATTAACCCACAAAAAAACGTTTTGTGTTGTGTGCACGTGAATCTAAGCTTGTTTAGTTTTTATTGCACTAAAAAAATTTTATGAATATATCTTTTTAACAAGTTGTTCACTTTATTATTTTTACTTATCAACTTGGACTCATCGAACATAACGCATCTTGTAATTTAAAATAATATAGTTTGGCGCGATTTTGTAGCAGGCAGCAAACAAGCGCTTACAAAGATCAAACAGTGCTGCCAGATTTAGAAATTAAACAGTCCGCAAGGGCAGAAAGAATCAGTTTATTAAAAGCTGATGCAAAAGTTTAACAATTTTTTGTATTCAAAATCCAGAAATATTTTTTATTTTTAATAATTTTAGTGCAATATAAAATTAATTTATATATATATATATATAGTGTATATTTAGGCTTAAAAAGTTTAAGCAACAGTTCTCTTACATTTTTGCCAGTGTTTATTATCTTGAATCTTATTGTTTGTTGTTGTTTACCATTACAGCTACTGATTTTGGCCATTGTTGCTGCCCGATTTGGTGGGCCGACGAGCCGCACATCGCTTGCATTGGCTTGCGATGAGTCTACGCCAGCGCTTCAGAACAATAGATACAGCAGCTACTATAGCAAAAGCAACAACATCGACAACAGCAACAACAACGACTTTGGCTACAACAACATTGATGGCATGGCAGATAGGAACGAATACAGAGTTGACGACAACATTGACAACTATAACTACAACAAAGCGTCGCCCAAATGGCAACCAGCGCAGCAAAAACTATACGGAATTTCCCAGGAGCAACAGCAACAGCAACAGTGGCACCAACAACAACAGCAAGTACAACAACAACAATTTGTTAATGATCCTGAGGCTGCTCGGAATGACTTCCTTTTGCAATTGTCGGACTTAAATGCGGCTGTGCAAGGTGTAGGCATGCTTGCTGGCCAGCGCACTAGCAACACTAACGACAACAACATCGACAGTGGCAGCAGCAATGTGTGGCAAGCTGATGCCGAATACGAAACAGAACAATCGCATTTGCCGCTGGAACGCAGCAGCCGCAGTAGCTACATGCCCAGGTAGGCCAAACTCGCCCACTAATCCCCTCCTGCATCCTCCCATGACTTTATCCCCTACCCTATGCTCAACACAAGCAAAAATTAGCCAGCATGTAGCAGTCATATTGCATAGCCAACTATCTCGTAGCTAGTTGACTTTGGCACATTCCTCAATGTGCCCCCAACATGATAGCAGCTTGACAATAAGTCAGCTTCTGAAGCTATATCTTTGGGATTTGGCATCAGCTTTGCTCTGCATATCAACTAAATCCCCAGAACCTTCAGCATTGACGCAAGCATTTAAGCTGGCTTCCCATTTATGCTGCACTGCTTTTGCCACTGCTATTCCCACCATCTCTCTAGCATTTTTTCTTTATCGCATTTTTGACTTTTGTTTGCTAGATCAGGCTAAAGAGGATCAGGCGATGGCTATGACAAAGACTACGCAATGAAGCGTCGAGAAAAAACGTGAAAAAACATTCAACAATAGATTGACGAAGACAAAAGACTACGCGTTAAAGCAATGCAAACAAAGACTTATTACTTAATTCAATCCGTCAGCTGGGTGCCCTTTAAAGGGAACAAAAAAAATAATTTGATAAAAAGTAAAACGGTCAATGAAAATTCTTGGAATATATATTTTTCGTTTACAGCCAAACTCTTTTTTTATACCAAAAACAAACAAAAGTTATGAAAAAAAAAATTAATAAATCAAAAAGCAATGCAATTCAATGAAAAATTCAAATTCAGGGCAATGCCAAAGGCAACATTTAACTTTTGCATTTCATTTATTTTGTGCAATAATAGGTATTAAGTAGCAGTAATTTGACCACCGCAGAATCTCAAAGAACAAGATACGCAACAATTCCCAAAATATAAACATTCGTTTTTTAACATTTTTGGCAAACTTTGCGACATAACTATCAAAGCCGTAGTTGTATTTGTCTAAAGCAATGGGTGGTGCTGGTGGTTTTGGTTGGTTATACCGCTCAGCGTAAAGCATTGACAACGAAAACGGAAAATCCGCTGGCAGTCAACGACAGTCGCGTTACGAAAAAGGAGCTTTGTGTCCGCCAACACACTCGCCACCACCACCCACCGCCACACCTCTCTTTGCTCTTGCCAGACAGGCAGACAAAGCGCGCAAATGCCGCAAAATGAAAGCTAAAAAATTCATTGGCATTTGCTGCAGCTGAATGCAAAATGATGCGCTTTTGTTGGCCAGGAAAAGCTTGCAGGAAAAAAAAACAGCTAAAACTATCTAACGCCATGCAAATAGCAAACGTCAAAAGCGATTTTATATATATAATTTTTATTTTTTTGTTCTCTCTCTGTCTCACTGAGCGCATTTCACGGGCGACCGCAGCCGTTTCCGGCAGCGTTTGGCGTTAGATGCACGGGCGACGTTAATTCATTGCCGAAGCTTAAAATTCAATGAATACATACAAACAAACATACATATACATATATATTGCAGGAATGCAGGTCAACCGGAGCAGTTCGACAATGACGAATCGTTGGCTAGCGACATAGACGTCGAGGGTGAAGAGGATTATGCCGTTGCATCCAACAACAAGGATGCGGACGAGCTAAGCGAACGCTTGCCCTATGGCATACAAAATGTTCGCAAGCGGCGCGTGCGCAGCGTTATGCCACCACCAGCACCACAGCATGGCGGCAGCGAGGGTGTAAGTTCGTATATTCTTACGCCCTATACTCAATTAATTGAAATCTCTTTAAGGTTACGTATCAATCGCTTTGCCCCACAAATCGTGTAACTGTCAAGCTGGACAATGGCGAATATCGTCCCAACCACTATGTCGAGGTGACCTGTGCCAACAACTATGCTCCAATGCCTGCTCGAATGCACAACTATGACTACAACTATCGCAGCAATGAGCTGCCCCTGCTGCGCGCCCTGCTCAACGAACGGGCTGGCGAAAAGCGTGAGGTGTGTAACATAGCATTAAGGACAACAAAGATTGTGTAATATTGCGTGTTCTTTACCTGGAAGATTAATTGTAGCTTAACAGTTTTCCAGTCCATTTCAAATATTAGATATTGAAGAATCGAATATACATTACAGTAAATACTCGATTAAAATTTTGATTCGTTCCGCGAAATGACGACGTTTATCGCAACGACGTTAATTGAGCAATGTAGTTTTTTTATACCCTTAACCCATAAACTGAATAAATAAGGGTATAAAGGTTTTGTGCAAATGTATTTAACAGACAGAAGGAAGCATCTCCGACCCTATAAAGTAAATATATATTTTTGATCAGCATCAACAGCCGAGTTGATCTAGCCATGTCCATCTGTCCGTATGTATGAATGCGTCGATCTCAGGGGCTATAAGGGCTACAGACTCCATTCATTATTGATAGTTTTTTTGGTTTTCTACATACACATGTAATCAATACCAAAATAAACTCAAAATTGTTAAAATAAGGCTTGTAATAACAAATAAAATAATGAACACCAGAAAAATTAGATATAGAAGATTAAAGATTAGTCGTTATGCAAAAGCATTATATTTTGATTTCAAAAACCCTATGTTGAAGTATAGTCAATTATTGCAAAGTACAAACAAACCTTTATATTATTTTGATATTTGTCCTTTAGTTTTTTAATAATCTTTTAAAAATAAACTTTCGGATTTTATACCCGTATAGCAGGTTATACGGGTCTTGTTTTTAAAAGTTGTTTTAAAAGTTCCAATATACATATGTACTTTGAACGATATTCTTTGCTAAAAATCCCAAAAAGAAATATTATTTTTGACATCAAATATAAGTTTGTTAAGCTAGGTATCATTTATTTTCTTGAAAAATCCACATTCTGCTCTTCAGATATTTTTAATTTGTCTCTGATAAATAAAAATTAATATTTATGAAATTTACTTTTTTCTTCAGATATGTTCGGCTACCGGATTCTCGTGCATTCAGCTTAATCGCACCATACACTTGATACGCTTGAACGAAGGCAGCGGCTGCTGGGAATCAGAGACCCGAACAGTGCCATCGGGCTGCGAGTGCATGTGGCCAAAGCACAGCTATGGCGACATTGCCTCCTATCACCAGGCACAAAAGAGGTTCAGGACCACACTGACCAATATGCATGGACGCGGTGGAGCGGTCACCAACATCGATTATACACCGGGCATGGGGTATCGCCAATTGACACTTCGTTCCCGTGCACCTAAAGCTGGAGCTGGAGACGGTGGTGTTAGTGGTAGTGGAGTTGTTGGTGGAATTGGTGGTGCTCGCAGTCGACGTGCGGATGTGGATTACGACATCTATGAATTGAATTAAATTGAATTGAGCTTAAACTGGGACCAAGTGCCAAGCACAATAGGGGAGCACAACACATTTTGGATTATTTAGATACTAAGTTGAACGCGTACAATTATTGTTCTTGCTGTGGTTTTAGCCGTAATACACTCTGTTTGATTGTTCATATTGTGAACTTCAAATTGTATAATTAAGAGAAATTAAACAACAATGAAGCAACCAACAGATGCAAACACTTATTGCTAAAATATGTACGTATATATTGTTGTCATAAATCATTTGGCTTAAAAGGAATATAACATGCATGGCTTGATTCATATTTTATATTCATACAATTTACAATTAATTTAACGCTATTTCAATTGATAATCCTTATGGGAATTTGGTTGCTGGGTCGTTAACAAATGCATTCATCAATCAGCTTAAATTATATTATAAACGTATTAAGGAACAATATGTACATGTATGTGTGTAATATGCAATACTATGTGAGCTGCTGCAACGGGTGCTCTGCCACCTGCTGCAGTACTTTATCAGCAACTGCAGCAATTTGATCCTGCAGATCCTGCTTAGAACTACTTGCATCGAACTGATGCCAATAGCTAGATTCTTGTGCATTGAAACGGTCAAATACTTCACCCACTTTGCGCTGAAAGTCTAACTTTTCATAGCTGCAACAAAGAGATAAGATTGTTAATTGCATTGACACTGATAAGATTATATAACAAACCGCTCTTGACCGTAGCTACCACGTGATGTGAGCGCATCAGGTTTCGCCTTAAGATAGAAGACAGCGTCGGGCTTAAGGAGGCCACGGTCGGGTGAACAGCACCAGTCGAAGTTAAGTCCTTTTGCCACCGAGTACGCTGCTCCGGAATAGGCATAACGATCGCAAATCACTGTTGTGCCAGCCAATAGATCTTGTTTGATGCTGTTCACGCGTTCCCATCGGTTGGTTGAGAACAGCAGGTGGATAACTTCATCGCGCAGCTCTTGGCTGTTTGTTAAATACGCGTTTATTACCTTGCCAATTGCTGTTGCACGATCTGGAAAGTTGATTTGTTTGGTGTCAACACCTTTGCTCCTTAGTTGATTGGCTGCAAAAAATCTAAGATTAACAAGCGGTTGTCATTGGGTGGCACTATAACTTACCAAGGAGGCTGCTTTGTGTTGTTTTGCCACATCGATCACATCCTTCAAATACTATAAATGCGCCACGTTTACTCATATTATTAGGTAGATAATATTATTAAATATTTTATTTCTGTAATCACAACAAATGCTGGCGGGCTGAGCTGCAATTTCCCTCCTTTTTTTTGTGAAATTAAACACAGGGCTGCAAAAACGCACAAAACGGCGACTACTTGACAGAAAGCTAATTGCTTTTGCCACTAACGTTTTGGTGCTCAACTTTAACAATTTATCGTTAAATTTATAACACGAAATTAAACTTAATTTAAATTCATGATAAAGAGCTTGGGTGAACATGTACGTTAAAGTGTTTTTATCATATTTAAATTTTATCAGTGTGTGAGCTCGCAATGTTGTACATTGAATAGAAGCGGAACCAGAGCTGTGGTTCCTTAGCTCCACTCATTAGCCAAGAAACACACACACACGCACACATCTACACACACTCATAACACTGAAGCAGAAGCACACGTAAATTACATTTTGATTTAAACAAATTTAAATACGCATAAAGACGCATATATTTCGGCGGTATTTGATAGATAAGTGATTATTTTATTAAACAAGCGCTGCAATGTGTTAAGAAGAAAGTGCGTGCATTCGTGAAATTTTGTTAAAGGCTTGGTTTTGGCCTCCCTTTCGGCCCAAAACAAGTAATTTGCAAAAACAGTCGCAACGAAGCTGCAATGCGCTGCACTGGCGAGTGAGTGAGAAGGCAAGATTGAGGTATTTGCGCAAACAATGCTAATCAACAGCAAAATTCCTAACTAATACTCACCTATGCCCTGCCAGTCACATTCCGCTAACCACATTTAGTCAACTTAAAAAAAAAAATAAGGCATCAAACATCATAAAGCGACACAAACATTCATTTAACCATCTAAAGACCGCGTGCTAGTCGCGTAGCGCCCAGCAGAAGCAGCGGCAGCACCAACTACCAGGGACAGGCATGCAAAACAACGCTGCCGACGGCTGACGATAACTTATCGACTGTTTGTGTTATCGTGCAAGGACCGCTCGCTGAAAACTTTTGCAAGTGGGTGGATGCGGTCGTTGGTTGGTGTGAAAAAAGTGCGTGCGAATTTTGTTTATACTTGAAACTTGAGTAACCTGCTATAGTTCAGTAGCTCACTTGATTATGCCGCGACAGTGATTGCCAACGCGCAATGTAAACAAATGGTAGACAGGACTTTGTGATAGCACATGCCGTATGGCCCTGTAGACAGTGTCAGTGCTTTCTACCCATTTCCAAACAGAATACGTGCTTACTAGTATTACGCATGAGGTATTGAAATCGTCACATCCTGTGACTCTTATTCAACACAAGTATCCTGTCAAAATCGGTCAAAGCCTTATCACGGTACTTACACTCCACACCGGCCACTCTTTCTGACCCTTGTGTCGGCAATCAATATTTAAGAATCTTACGCCGACTTTCTATGCAGAATCTCAGTTAGTTTGACATCATGTCCAACAATAATCATCCGCACGGTAATTTAAGTCAAACGGCACAGAATCCCTCATGGAATCCCCTGCAAGTAAGTATCAGCTGATGCCCAGGCCGCCGCCGCCGCCGAACACATAGACAACACACACAATTTGAAAATCATCTCTACAGATACCTTCGTATATACCGCGACAGCCGCAATTGGCGCACATGTCCAACGAACGGTCTCTGGTGAGATCCCCCCTCGCCTGGCATGCGTCAACACAGCCGCCGCCGCCGACGCCAGATGCCATTTACAATTTTATGTCGGCCAATCATAAAAACGTAATTAACGTAGTAGTTGTCGTTAGTCGAATCCCGCAAAAATCGAAACGCATGACACCGAATTCCCACAAAGCTCCTCTACCACCAATCCAAACACCCGTAGTCAAAACTATTGTACTTAGTTGCCCCCTATGCCTTTTTTATTCCTTAAGTTTTCTCTGAATGCAATTTTCAATTGTAGATACCTTTCCTTTATTCTGGTCAGTTGAATCTAATTTTGTGATTTGTTTTGCAGCTGGATCATCATCATCAAATGAATCCGTTGCTGGCACCGCCATATACTGGAACATTACCTTTTGACTCAATGGATTTGTCGCTGCAGTCAAGTCGCAGTGCTGCTCCAGCGCTTACCAAAGCCGGCCAGCAACCACAACAGCAGCAATCACAGCAGCAACAGCATCAACATCAGTCACATTTACATGCACCGCCCAACTATCCAACAATGTAAGCTACAATTACCATATGTTGTATTTTATTGACTAATTTACTGTTATTGTTACCTTTTATTCACACACAGTCACAATCTGACCACGAATACGCCAGTAGGAGCGCAGCAAGGACATTTGCAGGGCATTCCGGCATCAGCTTCTCCATCGAGCGCTGCCAACAAATATTTAAATGCCAATGGCGCTGCCGATTGCGAGTCGCTGTTGCCGGCACCGCCCAGTACCCCGCCCAACAACAATAACAACCACAATAGCAACAATAACAGCACCAGCACAAATACTAACAGTAGTAGCAGCAGCAGCAGTGGCAACAACAATGCACCACCGCCGCATTATATGCAGAATCGTGATGAGAACTTTAAACTAACGCAGTTAAAAAATATACAAAAAAATACAGAGTTGGGCAGCAAGGAGTGCAACTATGGCACATCTGGAGCTACAGGCAAACTAGCTACACACAGTATGCAACATCAGCAACAGAACGCCAAAAAGCGTAAGTGTTTGAACACTTTATTCCAAAAATGTCGCACCATATCATACAATATTTTTAATTTAATTCTATATTTATCTATATCTAATAAGAACTCTTATATATCATATCTTTACAGCTTCGCCCCTGCGAAACTATCATCAGCAGCAGCAGCAGCAACAACCGCAGCCATATAATGTGACAAAATATAATGGGCCACAGACACCGCCAACGCATCAGTCGCCGCTGGACTATAATCAGTTGCATTTGCATCATCAGTTGCATGCAGGCGTTGGCGGCTATGCACCACATCAGCAACAGCAGCAGCATCAGCACATGCAGGAACAGCAGCAACAACAACAGCAGCAACATCACCAGCATCAGCAACATTTGCATTATGCTCCACCACAAACACTTCATAATCAGCATCTAGCACCACCACTATTACCACCACCGCCAACGTCCCTTATAGCAAGCGCACAATTTCAGCAACAGCAGCAGCTGAGACAGCAGCAACAAACCCAACTGCAACAGCAGCTGACGCCGCCACCGCACTCGTCGCCACAGCAAACACATACAACACAAATGCATTCCCGCAACACCCAATTGACGAATCTCGACATATTGTCCAAGCACAAGTCAACCGAGGAAGAACACCATGGGACGAACGAGGAGACGATCATAACAGATCTCTCAACAACAACCGCCGCACATCGTAGCAGTACGAATACCGAGGATAAACAGCTGGCCGAGGCGCCCGAATCGCCCTTACATGACCACCTCAAACGAAGAGTCGCTGGAGTCAAACAGCAACAGCAGCAATAGTCGCAAGCGACGCAAACGCAAAGCTAGCCAAGTGATGCGTCTAACGCCCAGCGACAATGCTATTGTGAAAAGACAGCGCACACCGAGCCCTCTTAGCAACAGCTGCAGTCCCAAGCGGTCGCCTAAGAATGGCGAGTTTCAGCCATTTAAAAGTATGAAGGAGCAGCAGCAGCAACAACAAAAGGACCTCGAGCTGCCGCAGGAGAATGGACGTGCAACGCCGCCAGCAGTTGTTGCTGCTGCCGATAATAGTAACAGTTCCACACTGTACAACGACACAACGACGGACAATCCAAAAACCAAGAAGCAGCGACAAGCACTGCTGCAACGCAATCGTACTGAACGGCAGCACCAGCAACAACAGCATGAGACCGGTAATCAGGTTGCCGATGAGCATCAGCCTGGCGCCACAAATGCTGCTAGTGAAACTACCAAACTGCCACCACCCAGTCCACATAGCAATAGTAGTAGTAGCAGCTCTAGCAGCTCTAGTGCAGTTTCGCACAGCAGCCACAGCAGTCAGGCTAGTGAGACGCCAATTGACAAAGAGAAACAGCATGAGCAACATCAGCAGCAGCAGCATTTGGACAACAACAAGGCAATTACAGACACACCTGCTTCACCAGCTCTGGTGGAGCAGGGTGACATTGATGCCAAGCCTGCGGTCAGTGTGCACGATGATGAGGATGAAGTGGTATCTCCAGCGGCAAAGCAATCTCCATTGCCAGTGGCAACAGCACCAAGTGTTACAGCAACTACTGTCGCTACCACTGATGCTGCTGATGGTGCAGATGCTGTCACTACCTTTAATGAGGTAGAAGATAAGTTAGAGCAGATGTTTGCCGGCATTGAAGATGAGCCCGCAGTACAAGCGGCAGATGCAGCACGCGGTCCTCACGACCTAAGTGCCCATTTCTCGCTAGACTCAGATAAATCTGCGGAACTCATTAAATCTGCAGCAGGCAATGCACCAGCAACTTCAGTACCAAACACGCCAACAACATCGACGCTGATGCTGACAACCGAAATACGGCCCGTTGCAACCAAAGCAGCAATGAAATCAAAGCTACCAAGTCCCATACACAGTCCCTCACCAACAGTGGCGGTGTCGGTAGCAACTTCAGCAGTAGCAGCAGCATTGCCCCCAATTGAAATGCCTCCAACAGCAACGCCTGCAGTACCAGCAATAGCAGTAGCAGCCAGTGCCAAAGTTGTGCCGCGAACGCCGCCAACGCGTTGCCTACCGCCTCGTCGACTCTCAATGGGCATGGATCCATCTCTGTTGCGTTTTACCATCGGGGAACAGCAGAAACCGAAGAAAACACCAGGGCGCAAGAAGCAGAAACCTCCACCGCCACCACCGCTACCAACACCACTTGAAATGGAAATTGTGCAACTGGACAGCGACGATGATAAACCAAGCACCTCGGCTGCTGCAGCTGCTGCACTTGCAGCGCGCAAACTAAGCGAAGCAACAGCAGCGGCAGCAGCAGCGGCAGCATTAGCTGCTGCAGCGAAAACGCCGGCAAACACCAAGGTGAACAACACAACTAAGAAGCAAAATAAAAACAATAAAAAGAATACACCCAAAGGCAAGAAGCCAACGGGGAAGAGCGTCGCCAAGCAAAATGGGAACAAAAAATCATTTGCTAGCGGAGGTCGAAAGAATTTCAGTACGGACGAGGATAGTACACCGGCACCCAATGGAGTCACTTCCGCACCAGATCTCAGGTTTAAATCACCATTCATACTGATCAAGCCCGATGGCAGCATAAGCATTAAGAACACCCACAACGCCGAAGATGTTAACGAAAAACAAACGAAAAAGAAGCACACAAAGGCGCCGCACGAACGCAAAAATCTGCGTGGCATGCATAGCTCAACGCTAAGCAATCGCTATGATGCAGATACAACAGATTCAAGTTGGATTTGTGTGTTTTGCAAGTGTGGACCACACAAGCTTGGACTGGGTGATCTCTTTGGCCCCTATCTGGTGTCCATTGACTGCGAGGAGTATCGCACGGCTGTGCAGGTGCCAGCGGGCAGCCATGATATCGACGGTCTGTTTGTGAGCAAGCGAAAGCGGGCTGACATGGTCAAGGTACAGCAGCGCAATCTGCCTGTTGTAGCAGCGACGCTTGCAAACATAATGCAGGCACCGAAGATCACAATGGTAAGCACCATTTTATTTTTTGAGTGGAATTATAAAGACATATTATTAGGAACACTTCTTGTTAGCTCTTGCTCAACCCACATCCCATAGTAACAATTAATAAATTGAGTTTTACTTTCTTTTTTAGCACAAACGCAAACGAAAGACAACACACGACAGCGTCTACTCCTGCAGCGATGATCCAAATGAATCGCAATGCTCGTCACAGGATCCGCTGGACTGTAGCCACGAGACAAAGTTTATAGAAACGTTTCGCGGCATGTCAAAAACTTCGGAGCATGGCTACGAAATTTGGCTGCACGAGGATTGCGCTGTTTGGGCCAATGACATTCATCTGATTGGTGCCCATGTAAACGGTCTAGATGCGGCAGTATGGGAAAGCACACGATATCAGTGCGTTCATTGTGCCCAGCCAGGGGCAAACATATGCTGCTTTCATCGTGCCTGCAAATCGGCTGCACATGTGCCATGCGCGCGGGTCGCCAGCTGGAGCCTGAGCGAACAAGATCGCAAAGTCTATTGTCAGCTGCATGCGCCAGACAAGTCGTCGGAAGGACCAACTGCCACTGTAGCAGCACCAGCAGCAATACCGACTACCATGTCAGCTATCAATGTCGAGCAAACGGCAGCACCACCGCCTACATTTAACATCAATTCGCTTCCCTGAGTACGCGTGCGCGTGCAGAAATATCGTATGGCTATTACGCGTTGAGCGCACGCTCGGATACACAAAAATCATACCAGAACAGCTGCTTAATCCTTCGTTGGACCCAGCTGCCTGCTCTGTATATATATAATCAATCTATTGCTAAAAATGAGACTTATATAGCTGCTGCTGGACTGCGTACTGAAATCCTGATCCTAATTGCTGATTGTGTTCTGTAATCATTTTTTAAACCTTTTGTAAAAATCAAACTGCTGTACATTCTATGTAGGCTCTGTAAGAAGTGGGCAACCGTTTTTAATATACAGATATATATTATAATTGTTTATATACATTTTACTTAAATTATTTTGTTATAATTAGTATCTAGTATATATGTTCGTACCTTTTTAGTTGTAATTAATTGTATATGCAAACACTAAACATTGCCTTTCATATTATACGCACTTATACCGGGAGGGTTCTTGTTGTTCCTTCACATTACAATTTGTTTTCTTTTTTCTTCATTCGATAAACAAATATATTTAATTTTTTGCATATGCCAATTGACGATTTAGTTAAATTTTGTATGTATAAACAAATACTCCATGCCATAACGTTTAATTATAATTATATTGATAATAATTATAATGGTATTGATAATGATAATGATATTAATATTGATGGTGGAGCTAATATATGCATTGTGCACAGCATTAAGTTAAGCATCTAACCGTAAATAGAAAATGTTTGACACCAATTAAAGCAACAAAACAAAATAAAATACAACATTCGAAAACTATTCAAAATGGATTATATTGTAAAACAATATAAATATTTATAATAGCGGCATGTACAAGATAAACCATGTATTGTATTTGTATTCATTATAATAAGAAGGAATTCTAAACACTTAAACAATAAAATTTAATCTCACAACAAACAAACAAACTGCAAAGGCTTTCGTTTTCAACAAACTTTTCGTTTTATTTATCAATAAATATGAAATTGCAAAGGAATATAATACAATATACAATTAACTAAATCTAAAAACTTAGTAATATAAATAATAACTTAGCTTTGTAGTACTAATCTCATTGCTCCAAATGATGTTTCTAATCCTCTTAAAAGCGTCGTTGGCGCAGCCGCCTTAGATGCGTTATATCGTTGGGCAGACGACCGACGCTGCTTTGCGGCACCTCGTAGGATGTGCGGCCCGCATAAAAGCCAATTTCCTGACCTCGATCCTTCTTGCTGCTGGTCAATTGAAGCTGATTGATCTTAACATCACTACGCTTTTGAGCCACCTGCAATGTGGGCGCTGGTATCAAGCCATTGGGCAGTGCCGGCAATGGAACATTGAAATGATCCACCTGCTGGCCAGGTCCAGCTACAGCTGCAACCCTAGACGTTTTAGGTGGTGCTGCTCCAGCTAGGGGTGGAAATAACGGCAAGTGTTGCTGTTGCTGCTGGTAGTTCACAAAAATGTTGGGCGTTAGATAGGGCTGTTGAATGGATTGTATAGAGGGGCGTTGCAACTGTTGCTGATGTTGCAAGTGCTGTTGCTGTTGATAGGTCTGTGGTTGGAATTGTGTTTGGTAATTGAGTTGCTCCGAATTCGATTGCTGTTGATGTTGTTGCTGTTGTTGCTGTTGGTGCTGTTGGTGTGGCTGATATTTTTGCTGCGGATACTGCTGCTGCTGCTGTGTGTAATAATGTTGCTGTTGTTGTGGTTGCTGTTGATAACGTTGCGTTATGTAGCTTAGCTGTTGCTGTTGGTGTTGTTGCTGTTGCTCCTGTTGTTGTGGCTGGTGCTGTTGCTGTTGGTGGCGCTGTTGCTGCTGTTGCAATGTCTGTTGCTGCTGTTTTTGCAGCACTGGCTGAGGCTGCTGCCTCTGTTGAACAAACTGTTGCTGACTTTGTTGAACAGTGTGCTGCTGTCGCTGTTGCTGTAATGTCGCGGGACCAGCAACATTGACATTTTCTGTGGCTGCCTGTCCAAATTTATTGTTTAGAAAATCGCTTAAGGCCACATAGGAATTGGTGGCTTGTGAACTCTTCGTTTGTGGTTGATTGACCAAAGTTGAGATAATGTTGTCAGCAGAATTTGGCGGAATGCGTTGACCTTCTGCACGAGCAATCACAATGCCTGGTTGAGTGGGTAACTGTATTTGTGGCAGCTGTTGCTGTTGCAGATGTTGTAGTTGCTGTTGCTGTTGCTGTGGCTGATGGGGCGGACGTGGTGGTATGTTTAGACTGGCAAGAGCTGCAATATATAATACACTATTATTATTATTTTTCTTTATAAGATTATAAATTGCATTAACAATTATTATTGTTGTTACCTGGTGCTGCTGCTGCTGGCTTCGAATAGTGATAGCTATTGCTTCGTGTTGGCTTTGTACCGCGCTGCTGTTGCCGTTGCAGCTGTGAGTGGTTGTTGCTGTAGTGATTGGCATTGTTGGTTCTCTGGGCATGATTGCTCTTAAAGTTCTGTAAAATGGAGTCATCAACAATGGCACGCGTTAACTTATCAAAAGGCAGAAAAGCAGAGGAAGGATTAAGACTTGAAGTAGTTTGTGACAACTGTTGCTGTTGTTGATGCTGATGCAGCTGTTGTTGTTGTTGTTGTGGCTGCTGTGGTTGTTGTTGTGTACCGCTTACAGTTTGTGTTTGAGCGGTTGTAGGTGCGTTAATGTGATTGTGTGTTTGTATGTTTGTGTGTGGATTGAGAGGCGCCGGTGTGTAACTATAGCCGGTGGCTAAAGCAGAGATTTGCTGCGACAGTGTAGAAAGTGCAGCTGTGACAGTGGTTCGCTGAGTGGTTGTGGTGCTGCGAGGAGTTGTTGTACCACGAGTGCGCTGCTGTTGTGGCAGAGTGCGATAGTTGGAATGACGATTGCGACCTCGTTGTGCGGTTACCGCCAGAGTTGGTCTGTTGGTGGTGGTTGGTCTCAGGGTGGTGCTTATGCTACTAGTACTGCTGCTGGCGCGTGTTGCTGGTGTGTAGACACGATTTCCGCGCTGCACTTGAAAGCGTTGCAAGTTGTTTTGAACACTATCCCAGCTGGCACGATGCTGACCCGTTTCCTTTTCAATATCACGAACGGAGATCTTTTTGTTGGGCCCCTGATCGGCACCAGAGCGTACATAGGACAAAGGAGAGCCTGTAGTTGTTGTTGTCGTGGTGGTTAATATGCTGCTGGCTTTAGGTGCTGCTGTAGTTGCTGTTGCTGCTGTCGCTGTTGTTGCTGCTGTTGGCTTTGTGGCCAGTGATAAACGAGATAGACGCAATCGACTTGCTGCCAATCGCTCTGAATAACTGCGTGTGGCTGTGGTTGAACGCTGAGTGGTGCTGGCGGTGCTGGTAGTGCTTCTGCTTGTGGTCGGTGCTGTAGCGCGCGAATAAGTGGCTTGTCGTCGCAATGCCCCACCGGAGCCACCAATGCGCTTGTGTGCAAAGCGTCGATAGCTACGAACGCGCTCCTGAGTGCTACTGATCTCTGTTACAGTCTCCGTGGAGGTCCTCATTGCTTGTGTGGTTTTTGGTTTAGGTGTGGTGGTTGTGGTGGTAGTGGTGGTGGTGGTGGCTATCACTGGTCTACCCAGTGTCAGTTTGTTTGTATTTAGCACAGACTCTTCGTCATGTGACGTCAATTTGACGCCAGCCAGAAGCAATTTTTCCGCCTGCACATCCACATCGCTTTTATCAACCGCTGCAGCACTCGGCGGTGCACTCAGTGGTTCATTTAGTGGCGGCTGAAGAAAGTCACTTAAGCTTAAACTAGCAGTCAAAGCAGCAGCTTGGCCAATGGATTCAATATTTGGCAACTCATTGTATTGGCTTAAGCCTTCAGGAGCTGGCTCAGTTGTGGTGCTAAATGTGGTGCTACTACTAAAGTCTTCCTCAAACTCTGGCGGCAATTCGGGAGCTATAAGCAAAGCTTCTATTGGTTCGATAATGGAAGTCTCTGTGGTTGTTGTTGTGGTGCTTGTGGTTTTATCATTATTATTCAATTTAGGCTTGTGTTCAAAGTCTTTTTGAGCATCAATGGGTATCTCATTGGGCTTTAGGTGTAATTTGTGGTTTTGTGTGGTTTGTGATGTGTGCGTGATAGATAGAGTTGTAGGCGATAGTTGGATAGCATAGCGAAAGAGTAAGAAGTAGAAATAGATGAAGATAGAAATTAGTTTAAAAAAAATATCTTCGGGATGCCGAACTCTAAAGACCTTTGAATAATTGCAGTTATCTTGCGATCTTCAAAATATTTTAGCAGAATATTATAAATGTTTTACTCAAATACAGAGGAAATTTAAAAAAAAGTATACAAGCTTTGTACTAAAGGTAAGAACATAAAGTAAAAGCTTACCGTAAATCTGACTGTGCCCGGTGTCTGTTTGGGTCTATTGTACACATAGGATGAGCTGACCTTGCTGACATCCTTATCGCCATCAGCTTTCATGGCAAAGCCGCGACTTAGAAATCGAAATGGTTGCTTCACCTTAACCTGTGGTGTCATCGTTTGATAGCCAGAGACGCTGGGATCCAAATCGGTGGATACCTCCTCTAGCAAATTGTTAATATTGGACACCAAGTCCATCTGTGTGGCCTCTTCTTTGGTGTTGCGTATCTGTTTAATGTAATCAGGTGCCATTTGCTCGTTGGATGCAGCCGAGGTGTCGCTCATTAGCTCCAAGGCAGCATTGACACGCTCCGCAAAGTTCTTCTGCTTCATGAAGTGATACTCACGCGGATACTCAGCAATAATGTGAGCGTTTGTATGATCGAACTGAATACCCGGATCCGAGGATAGCTCACCCAGACTATTTACATAGATGTCCTCACCAATGGCAGCTGTATCATC
Organism: Scaptomyza pallida; assembly: GCA_018152965.1. Classification (NCBI taxonomy): domain Eukaryota; kingdom Metazoa; phylum Arthropoda; class Insecta; order Diptera; family Drosophilidae; genus Scaptomyza; species Scaptomyza pallida. The sequence goes on along the minus strand of JAECXP010000005.1, from coordinate 4,151,959 downwards.
CGATATGGCTGGCGCTGGCAAAGCTTCACTTTTGATATCTTCGCCACGCAGCACATGATTGCCTGAGCTCACTGCTGCAGGTTGTGTTAAGACACCACTAACATTGCTCAGATCCTTGCTGAGCGTTTGATGTGTTATCTTGTGCTGGGTGTGTTCCTGCAGGGCCTGCGATATGGTCTTGGTGGGGTATTCCATCATTTGCCGGACTCGCTCCATCATTTGCTGTGTATTGCCCACACTGTTATCACGATTCATGTCGTAGTATCGCTCGGATTGATCACAGTCCACATTGCGATACCAGTCGCAAACAAATTTCTGCTGGCTAAATATTGTGCCATTGGGACAGAGGAAGCCAAATCCTTGAGCACTGCGTGCGGTATGTGCGCAAATGCGAAAAGCCTGACAACGACTTTCAACATCCGCATAGTAGCCTGTAAGCAAAAAACAGATGCTTATACTCTTGTTTTGAAATAATTTCCAAGTTATCCAAACTGTATGAAGTGTATTATGGATCCGAGAAGGATTATAAAAAACTTATCTATGTATTACCTATGCGGTAAAAAGTTAAAAGCTGAAAAACTTTAGAACTTCTAGTCTACGAGATAAGCGTGTTCATAAATTCGGACGGATGGACGTTAATGAAGATCAATGATAAAAATTAAGATGGGATGGAAAATGCCCTTGTCGGTTAATGCAAGATGGTAAAATAGGCCCAAGCTCCTAAAAATATAACTTATAAAGAGGTATAAAAATTTCTTTTATTACTTTGTATACCCTTAACCCAATAAATGGGTAAATAAGGTATACCCTTAACCCAATTAATGGGTAAATAAGGGCATAATGGTTAAATGGTAAATGTATGTAACAGACAGCGTCCGCTCAAATTCTTTAGCAGAATCAACAGACGAGTCGACTGTCTTTCCGTTTATCCATCTGTCTAGCAGTCCGTCTATCTGTCCGTCTGTCTGTCTGTATGAGCGCGCCGATCTCAAAGATTATAACATCTAGATACTTCAGACTTAAAACTTAAGATTTCCTATACCATAAGCAGATACAGTTAGTTTCAAATTATCAATAACACTTCTTTATTCTGATATACACAACAAACAATAAAGATATCGCAGCTTAAAGTTTGCTCATTTTCTATGTGCGTTTGTCCTAGTCGGGATTTCTCGACTAGAACCTTCTTACTTGTTATCATAACTTTTGTTTAGATTTAAAAAAAAATGGGTTTCTGCAATCTCTTTTTGTAGTAAAAATTGTATTAAAAAATACATTTTAAGGCAGAAATTTTGATCTCTTACCCTCGTGCCGGTCCTTGCAGACAAAGCTCGTTTTAGGCACCTCGCTCAGTATAGGATAGTCAACGCCCGGTTCTCCTGGTATGGTGTGACGCAGATCGTATTGCTGATCGGTATATTCATTCGCCTTGTCTGCATCCTCAAAACTGCCTTGTGCTGAGGCGCCACCTAACATAAGTAGCAACAGTGGCAGCAATCGTAATCGTAATCGGGGCATGCTGTAAGCAAATAAATTAAACAATATGTAAATAATGTAATATGTAAACGCTTGCAAAACATAATGCATTAGGCTGATTGATAAATTATGAATCAATAACGATTCATTGATTAAAATGAACGTGCTGTTGAAAACATTTATAATATAAAGCGACGTAAGAGTTAGCGGGCCAGTTAATTAGCATAAGCACAACCACCACAACCACATCGAGGTGCGCCCTGTCACACACACACATACACATAAGCACACGTAACCATATTAAGCGTAGCACTAGACGTGCTTCAATACTGATTTATTCAATCAAAACAAACGCCATATAACAGCTGTGCATAAACTTATTAACGGCACTGTCGACGACAACATTAACGGCAACTGCGTGGGTCCCGCATTCAGTCAAATTCGATTCGTCAATTGGCCATATATGCGTGACACATGGTCTAAATATGCACATACATTCATATTGCTTATCTATCGCTCTCTAAAACTGGATTCACAATAAAAGGAAACTACTGTCCATATCTGCATTGACTTTTGACCTTCAAGCAACATTCACAGTTTCCGTTTGATCAAAATTTTTGAGTGCACTTTATGGTCAACAAACACACTGCAATAACACATGCATCAAAATGTTAAAGCGATGATAACAAAAATTTCTGTTAATTGTTTTTTTGTTATTTTTCAGCAAATTCTGCATCGTTAGTAGAAAACAGTGAAGTAGGCAAACCACACAGAAAAATTTATATTTTCTACCGTAAACTAAAAATGTTTCGAATGTTTGACTAGTAGATTCGTTTTGAAGTTAGGCACGACCTGACATCGTTCATGTTTGACAGAATTACATTAAAAAGTTAGAATTTTACTTCTTATATAAGAACAAGAAAAATAAGCGGCGTTTCTAATCCGCCCGCAGCATAAAGTTCGTAAATAATGCTTGTTCCTATTGTGTGTGCCACACTTGGCTTAGGTATTCCGGATTTCCTTATTTTTTTATATTAACAACCAATGGTCATAAGTCAATCACAAGTCGTTCATTAATTTAAATCAAAAAAAGGTTCTCACAAAAATGGATAATCTACTACAAGCTTAAGCTGTTTAAAAATATTTGTTCATAAATAAGGAAGAAGCATAATTAATATTGATAAACTTTCTACTTGTTGAAATGTATTTGCTAGTTTAAAGGCTTCGCGATTGTATGAAAGAATTAACAGATTTTTTAAAAACTGCCCTCATTTCAGGATATGTCATTGACTAATTTGCCAATTTGTCACGCGTATCCAATTTGTAATCAATCAATTTCCTAAGTTGATAAGCAAAGTTATTAAGCACTTTCAATCACAGTAAAATGCGATTTTAAATCTATGAATAACAAGTCAAATATAAAAGCTATAACATTTAACTCGTTGTTTTTTGATGCTTTGAAGCTAAGGTCAAGTTACTGACAGCTCATTATCATATTCAAAATGAGATACAAGTACGCTATCTGTCTGCAAACATATTAGACTATGCCAAAAGTGAACTAAAAGATTATATTTTTTTAAAATTCGAAGAGTGAAAACAAAAGACTTAGACAGCGAACTTGCCTGCTGTGCACTTGAAATGTTTTGAATGTGCAGTCAGCCTAGTGCTTTTGCCATGAAAATTGCCTGCAATTGTAAAGATTGTTGTGTAAGGAAGCCAAAACAATCAAAAGCCAAAGAGCCCAACACTTGTGTATCGCACAGTGGTGCCATTGTTAAGATCATGTCAAGTGAAGTGCGCGAAACGAAGTTGAAGAACTGATTGAATATATAAAGCACCCAAAATGCACCACAAAATAAACAATCTGATATGTTTGAACATACATATATAATACACAACACTAGTTGCCAACAATTTGCCAAGCTAAAACGCCATAAAGTATTGTCTTTGTTTGGCCAACAAAAAGCAATATAAAATAAATCACCAAAAAAAAAAGAGACGCTGACAGAAAAACTAAAAATTAGCATTTAATTATTTACCAATTTTAACTGTTCGCGGCAAGCATTTGATAACTTAATCGATTATATAACTTGCCATGGTTTCAACTGATGATGTAAAAATTATTCAATAATATATATACATATGTATATAGAGCTATGCAAAACTAATTTTTTGACAATTAAGCTCTCCTATTAGAGGTGTGTCTTTTATGCTACAATTTATGATGGGTATTTTAGTTTAAATTTAATAATATTTAAGATTAAATAATAAACTCCTTCTATATTGGCTGCCTTAGTCAATAACCTCCGTGTATGTCAATAAACTATAAGCACACTAATGCCATATAATTCTTATAATTACTATCTAAGTAACATCTAATTGTATTTTAATGACTGGTCAAAACACAAACCCAAATGCCTAAGGCACAGAACATTTTAAATACACACATAAAACATCTATTAAAAAAAAATAAGAAACAAAACAACTTAAGGTATCTATTACAATTACATTATGCAAATGCAATACAAGTTATTGTAAGCAAGTCCAAGATCAAAGTATTATTACAAGTGATGTACGTTCGAAATAGTCAGGGTCATTATCAAGAGCAGATGGAGTCAAAACAATGCGCCGCAATGCCCGATGACTGCTGACAATGAGGAAGCATTCCAGCATTCGATTTTAGCCACATCATCTTCATCATATTTCACGTCTACTACATATTTTGACTGAAAACTGTTTAACTTCTCATTGTGTTTCAATGATCCATCAGAAAGCGAGACAAGCTGTCGAAGAAGATACGTATTCGAAGCTTGAGAATAACAAAAAAAAATGTGTATACATTGATAACAGTTTTGCATAGCGGCCTAAAAAGTGAATGTATAAACCCATTAATTTGCCTTTTGAATGGTCTCATGAACTTCAAAACGCTGACAAATGAAGATGTTTTGTTTAGTTTGAACTCAAATTTGCTATGCTGTAATAGCATTGATTCCGCATTGTGTAATCAACAATTATAATAATTTTAGCTCTAGAAATTTTTTTAGGTAGTTTATCATTTAATTTATTTTTTGTACTTCTCGACTGGGGTGCCAATAAATTAGCAGCACGTTTAAACGGAACAAAAGCCAAAACCATAAATCTTAAACAATATCATATGCCCGCAGTCAATTATTCGGCATCGTCTGTTTGGGAACTGGTTTCGCTTCACTCTAGAATTTAATTATAGCAATCTAATTTTGATACGTTTAAGCAAATAAATACAAAAAAAAAAAAAAAAAAAAAAACACTCCAGAGTCATCAAAGTGGAATTTGCGGTCGATGAGGATGGGAAAAAGGATCTAAAAAAAAAACTTCTACTTGAGAGTTTGTGAATGACATCAATCTTCAATAATCATACTTGTATTTATACATACATATGTATGTGCTATGTATGTAAGTATGTTTGGGGCTTTTCTCAGACAGTTAGTACCGGCATAGACTGGAATTTTGCATGTTCCCCAAGTGGCTGTCATTATGGCCGATTGAGTGCGTAACACAAGCTGAACAATGTGCCCCACTTCAAATTTTGCTGATCGCATCATTTTTTTTTAAGTTAAGGAATCACCATTCAATATCCGCATTGTTTTTTATAATGCATTAGCCATTGTGGGTAGAATGTCAATTGAGTATTAATATATAAGTGGGTATTATTTAAAAAATTAACAAAAATACAATTCAAACTGCATTAAATTACTTAATCAATGCAGTTATTTATTTACTCTAAATATAATTATAATATCCACTTTTGGAACATGATATAAAGTATATACATACTTTTACAAAAATAAACTTGCTCTTTCAGTATTTTATAAAACCTAAGAAAAAAAATTTAAAACGGGCCCGTTTTCACATGAATTTTAAAGCGTTTCATGCGAAAATGGGTTCTACTTTCTATTAGTTATAATTTTCGAGCGTTCTAATTCGTCAGCGGCCACTGTACTTATAAACGTAAATACAGACAAGTGAAGCCATTGTAGTCTGATTTAACAGACTGCAGTATACTCTGATGCCAATACAAAAATGGATATAAGTTCTTTATGTAGATCTATAATGTCACCATCTAAGCTGCTAGCACAAATTTGGTGACTATTCGAACTTTTAAAACAGATTTTTTGTAACCAGTTTTCTTCCAACCAAATTTGTTGAGTCAAGCTGATTATATGTGGGCTATGGGAGGTGGAATGACTTGTTATCGAGTTTCCAGGCCCATCGATATCAAAGCACCTCTACAATGACACTTTCTCTACTGCGGGCATGAAACAAGGTATTTGCAAAGATTCAAGGTTTCAGCTGTAAAGGTTTCCGCGCACTAAGCCAATAAACGATATAAAAATGTATTTCAGTGCAACCGATACAAAAACACTGTAAAAAACTTTTTGTTTTTGTTGATTATACATATAATATATACTGGAGGTTTTTATTTTGGTAGGTAAATTGCTAAAATGCCTCAAATTTGGAAAGCCTCAAGCCACTCTCTGACGTATTGAATTTAACTAAGGCATATAATTATATAATTTGCCTTTGAACTTAAATATTTGTTATGTCCTGATTAGTTTTTTTTGTGCGTGCACTATTCACAGATTTTAAACAAATAATAAAACACCACATATGGTAATTGCTTTTAAAAATAACACAAGCATTTTTTATTTCATGTGCAATATTTAATTACCTTAAACTTATTTTGTATTTGGAAATTGTTGTGAATTTAATATTTATTAAGTTTTTTTTTATTGTTTCGTTAACAAACACTTTTCGTTAGTTAAAAACTTCACAAAAATCGAAGCAACACAAAAGCATTATCCTTGCAGTGCAATATCCTTTAAGTCCTGTAGCTTATAGCGTTAAGCTGATTGACGCGCCAAATCGAAACTTAACCGCTCAAAACGCGAACTTGAACTGAACTGAACTGAAAACTCAAAGATATCGAAATATTTGGCCACAACAAAGCGAAGCATCACCAAAAAACAGTCTTATAATATGCGTAAAAGAAGAAGATACAGAAACAAAACACGACACAACAACAATCGATTGCGTATTATGTGAAATGATGATAATGATGTTGATGTTGTTGCTAGTATGCTGTTGCTGTTGCTGTTTCTGCTCCGGTTGGAAACCGGTGACAACCTGCTGGCGATGCTGTTGTTGTCGTGGTCGTTGTCGTTGTCTGCTGCTGCAACATATCAAAACTGCATTTTGGCCCTTTTTGGCTTGTGGGAAATGGCAGCAGTTGACTTTCATTTTCATTGGACAGCCTGTTTCTCACGACTTGGCCAAAATATGAAGAATGCGAAACATACATGTGAAGCCCTGCAAAAAAAATATGCATACATAGATGTATACTTCAGTACATGTATGAACCGTACATAGATAATTTATGATGCGCGATTTATTTTCAAGGCTTTTTGGGAGGTGGATTGGGGGTTGTCCATCGAATATAACGCTGACAATTTCCGCATCACACAAATGCGTTGAGCATCGTGTGACCCAAATTTTCAATTTTATAATTAAACCAAAGCTCGTGCGATTAATTAAACCAACTTAAGAGGTAATTTAACGGCTGCTTACGAGCTGCACTTGAAGTGTTTTTTGTACGTTTTTTTTGTCTTTGGCCAACATGATTAATGAAGTAGGTGGCGTTGGCGTTTAACGTTAAAGATTTAATGTTGTCATGTGATGCGCATCCACACCAAGAAAAGAAAACAACAACAAAAAAAAACCAAATTAAATCCACGCATATCAAATGCGAATTATCCGATTTGTGATTCTCCTTCCTCAGTAGTTGATTTTAAGGCATCTCTTAACAAGCATAAAATTCGCTATCTCGACATTTGTGCCCCTGATCCGCATTTGGCGCAGCTGTGTTTAAAAAGCGTCTCTTAATACAAAATTATTTGGTCTGTCTAATCATTTGTATTTGCCAAGCAAAAACAAGCTGCAACTATGCAAGCAAACTGTGCCAATATTTCAATTGCGTACTTGCATATAAGCAAGTTCGTCTCGTGAAAAACTTTAGTTTAGAACTGTAGCAAAAATGGGCTGGACACTTGTCTTTCTAGTTGCAATCATGATGTTTTGCTGCCGGCTAACAAATGCAACTGATGACTTTGAGGAGCTGGAGGATGTACCACATGTTAACTATGATGCACTATTCAGGGCCTATGTCGCTATGGGTGATGCTCTCTTTGGTAACTGGAAGCCTGCATACCTTGAGGATCAGCAGCAATATAATCATCAACAATAGCATAAGTACATTAATAAATTTATTAAAACTACATATTTGTTGCTTGTAAAATAAATCCGATTATTCCATCGCATTCGTTGGGATCATTAATTAAACGGTGGGAACAATTTAATTATGCACGCTTTAGTTCTCATTACATCATGATCATTGCGTTTTGACTATACTATTACTCTATGCATATATTTTGTATTTGTGTTGTGTTTCTTTTGTATTCTGCTAAGCTGCGTAGGTCTTTTGTATATTGTCATTATTCTTCTTATTGACATATCCATTGAAACAGCAATAAATATACGAAGAAAGAAATCGACAAGAGCGCTCAAGTCAAGACTTTATGATTCTCTGTTAGGAATACCAACTCACATCTTTTATAGTTCTTCTATAATAGTTAGCACAATATTAAATGATATCTTCGACATGTAACGTATACACCCATTCTACCCATTCAACAGTTTATTTTAGAATAGATGGAAGAATCACGTGCTGTTACTATAAAATAAATGAGCTTTTTATTATTAATTTGGCTGGCATCCATCAGTTCGACACATAATTATAGATAGTCATTCGTCTTTTTGCAAAGTACCTTAACTCCAGTCTCTCATCATCGCAGTGATATATAAATAATCATTATGCAAGCACTTGTAGCAAAATTATTTATTTATTTCTATGTTTATTTTGTATGAGAGCAATAAAAGTTAATGATATTGCTGATTTGCTATTAAGAAAATCATTGTGCAAATTATTTGGCATTATCAATAAACCTTTTGCCAAGTAATATATTTGTGCTCGGCTCCAGTCAAGTGTTTACTGTACTTCAATTGGAAGTAATCCAATTGTTGGCACCTGAATAGGTACAGGTTCTTGTGGCATAATTTATGTTTGAGTTTTTTTTTTACCACCTGAGGCCAGTTGTTGATTTTTATAACTGTGGGCGCCTAATTTATTTTTGCTTCCTGCACGCGTCAAATAATTATAGTTTTTTTTTTTTTGTATCTGCTAAGCCGCTTTAATTATGGTCTTTCTGTGCAGATCTGTTATTATATTCAAAATAAAATAAATAAAAAATTGAAGTCTCTTTGCTATACATAAAGTAACGTTTTGAAACCATAAAGTAACAAAAAAGGGTATATCAGTTTTGTCCGTGTCTCTATACTTCTGTATAAACGTGCCAATCTCAGAAACTATAAAAGCTGGAGACTTGAGATTTGGAACTTAAGTTCTTTTTTTAAATTATGAAAATAAGGTTGGAAAAAAAATAAGGAACGAATAACTTTAACCTCAATTTTACATGAAATATACTGAACATTTTATAATTAGAAGCTGTCAAACAATGTAACGACATGTAATCGAAAGGTTACATGATTGGGGATTTTTGTTAAGGGTGTAAAAATCTTTCCCGGTTTTCTTGCATTCCTGTGGAACATTTTCCTAAATTTTGTTTGTCATAAACCTCACGGACCACGAGAACTTTTCAACGAATGCGTTCTGGAGTTATATCGTCAGTAAAAATTCAGACTTATTTTTATATATAGAAGATTATGAAACTTCGCTTTTTTAAAGGAATTTGTTTAAGATTTAAAATAGTAAAAGGAAAATATATATTTTTTTTTATAGAAAGCATTGTGAATTGCTGTAATCATTGCTGACAGTTTCTTAATCATTAGGTATTAATAGCTTACTTAAAAACACGCAAGCAACCAAATGACGAACATAAATGCAAATATGAACATATTAAACAGTGCTACTGGCTAAATTAAGGCAATATTAATACACTACAATTCAGATTCTCTTTAGGTAGACACGCAGACAACCCATCAATAAATACGACAAAATTGCAGCTTATTAAACATGATTAAAAGAAATTTAACCGCATGCAACGATTTACACAACGATTATGTTTTCTGGTTACGGCGTCGAGTGCCCAAAAAAACCAATCAAAACCCATTCGGAACTACAGCAGCGGCACGCAACTGAGCTAATAAGATAATACGTGTAGCTAAAAAGTTTAGAGCGAGCGGCGGCTAATCATTTATTTAGTTAACAACAATGAGTAAACACGAAAATATTAAAGTTTCCCACAACCTGACACAGATGGATGGGCGTTAGCTTCTAAATGCTTGTCGAATCCCAAATTACAGATAAGCTTTCAAACAAAAACATTCAAGCCCAAGCATGTAAGTAGATAAATCATATTCAAAATTAAGCAGAGTCAATGGCAGCTGGAGCGACGAACCACCAAATGTTATAATCAAATATGAAAATAAAGTTTCACTTTCATTTGACTAACCGCTACAACATTTTGGGGGCAGCAGCATCAGCAGCAGCGGCAGCAACAGCATGTGCTCAAAACAAAATTCCAATTTGGCATAATAATTTTTGGGCAGAGCCCGAACCCGGGCGGCATTTGGTTACATTTGCTATAAATAATTTAGAAATGACTAAGCTTAGCTCTTATATAATATCAAAATAAAATGCGACGCATACAACAATAACAATCAACAACAACAATACTATATTGCTTAACTCTTTTACTAAGGGCTTTTTAATTACTCTGATAATCGAGCTGAACTACCATTTCCGCCGCAGCCATAAAAACTAAAAGAAATTCCAACCAAAAACCCAGTATGCTAGGAAATACTACTCGGTCTTAAAATCAAATGCCATTACATCATGTGTGACACACATACATATACTAATATGTAGCTTTACATACGTAGCTGTATAGGATTACTAATGTCTTTACCGGCGCTGACAAACACATGTTAATTTCGTCTTTCACTCCTCCGCCGTAGTTTTATTGATTTCTTTTGGCAACGCCAAAAAAAGCAACAAAAAAAACCACAAAAACACCAAATTTCATAATCACACACGGTGATGCTGGCGATGCTGTTCCATGCCGGTGCCGTGCCGGATTATTATCAGCGCCATAAATTAATCAACACACACACACACAAATTGCGCCGGCTGCGCATCTTTGGTTACAGCTGAAGAGAAGTGGGGAAGTGAGGGGTGAAACTTGGAAAGAAATGCATATGCAAATGTGAGCAACGCTTTGATTTTGCCGGGTCCGCTGCTTTAAATGGAAGTCAAAGTGGGAACGGGAACAGCATCGCTGGACAGCGCCCATGTGCAAGGTGTAGCATTTATTTAATTTTATGTATTTATTATGCATTTGCCACAAAGTGTTGTATTTTTTAATCGCTAGCCAAATGCCAGCGGAGAAAGTGAAACAACGTTGCAAGAGACGCGCCCACTTAAAAGGTGCCCAAATCAGTATGTAGTATATAAATATGTATTTAAGTAGTTGCAATCGCCCAGCAAAACAAGTCCAACTAAGTCGGAGTGCATTAAAACATTTTTTTCCAAAAGTACAAGAACTTACATGCCACCGAAGCTATAACCAACAACTTTTTATAAACACACACAAAAACAAATCATCTAATCTTGTTTTCTTATAGTCATCGGTTTTTTTCAGATAATCAGCATAAACGGAATTGTAATCAATAAACATTTAAGGTATTTGGGATTTTCGCCTGCAAAATGTTTATCAAATTAATAGGCGTTAATTTGTGGACCACTCTCGTGCTTGAATAAGCTGTCACCAGTTTTGTGGTAAGCTTAGAAATACTTTTCACCTCATTTTTATGATAAATTACATAAGGCATTTTTATGTGAGATGTTAAAAGGGGTGTCATAAATAAAGACTATGAGGTTAATGATTCGCATAACATGAAACAATCAATTCCAAACCATGAGGTGCTGTTGAGCTACACTTCAGGATATATGCATTTATGTGTATATTATTTTGTTATCGTTTAGAATAAGTTCAGTCACAAGCACTTTGGATTTCTATTTGTATACATAGAGATAATATCATCAAGTCCAATGGTGTATTCAACTTTATTTGAATGTTCATTACAAGTATTACATTTTACATAGTCATATGGTTTTTAAGGTATTTATCGCAAAAAAAACACAATACTTTTTATTTTTATTTTTTTTAAGGACTAACACTTGTTGTTGTTTCGGTTGTTTCTGTTGGTGTTGCTTAAAAACTAATAAATGTGTTTTAGCCGTACTCACAACTTTATGGTTTTTTTTGGTCTTAACAAACAGATTGGTTGGATGTTCCTTTATATAGTTTATATAGATATTAATCAATTTTATATGAATGTTTATTAGTTCTTATTAGATTTGTGAAAATTTTGCAAAGTGTTTTCAATTAATCAGTTTTGACATTATAACGTTTTGGTTTTGCAAAATCTTCAAACAAAATTTGGGTTTATGAGGGATTTGAGGGTTTAGGGACAACGCATGCAAACAATGTGCACGATTCAATTTATCATATGTTTGTATTTATGTATTTAATTACGTGTGAGTGTCTTTTTAATACTGGGTGTTATTAAAAGTGTTCTTCATATACGTATATGTATATTATTCTCTTAAAGTTAAGATATCGAAAGCAATCATGCACATTGTTGCGACGAGAATCGTTTTCACAAAATACAATTTGACATAATGCAACTTAACGCTTAATCTGTGCTGTTTACTGGGCAAAAGCAATTAAGACTATTGTACAAAAATTTCATAAATCCATGCAAATACAAAAAATAACAATTTCAGAGAAGTGTGTAAGATAAAGTAAAGAGTTGAGTGAAAATAAACATAAATTAACAATTATCAAACTGGTGGCATTAAACAACACGGTATTCATAAAGATGCTCAGTTTTTAGTGAGTTTTTCTACTTTCGTACAAAAAACTGAACATTTACAAAATTGTTTTTAAACATTTAATTATAATTATTAACGATTATGTAAATTGTATTTCTTTTTGAATTACATACCACAAACATATATAGTATATCCAGCGCACTTGCCACAATTTAAAGCATATATTTGCCAAAAATTGTTGCAATTAGATGCATTGGGCTACAACAAATTGTTAACCTTGTCTTTACAATTAACAAAATGCACGGCAAATGCACATGCAGTTTGTAAATCGAAATGTTGGCTGAAAATCGTAATGGCTTCACAATTTGTTGGGGTTTTATATTTGTTATTGGTAAGGCTTAATAATAATAATTATATATTGTTATTATAAATATATATGTAGATTCATTATTCGACGAGTTCCATCATACATTTGACCACAAGCAAAAGCAATAGTTTTATGCTTTGAATTATTGACTTTCTTGGCTTTGAAAAAATAAATTAAAAATTTTTCAAGCGAGTGCAGGCTTTTGTTTTTTGTTCCTAGGTTTACATTTGTAAGGCAAATGCAAAAATGTGGAAATAAATTTTTGTATTTATTTTTTGAAAGCATTGTGGCATAAGCTTCTTGGCAGCCGCATGCAGCAATAAATATATATTAGTTAGTGTAACATTTGTTCATCAATTCAATTCAAGTGCCCGGTGAGCCGCCTTCAATCTTAATTAAAAATATATAATATAAATATGTGTAGGTCGTACCAAATGTGTGCAACATGGTGCAACATTTATTGATTCTTTAATAATGCTAATATGTATCGAATTATGTGTGTTTAGACATGTTTTGAGTTTGGATCTGTTCAATTCGCAACACTTCTTTTTTCAATCAATTTTAACAACAAAGAAATATAAATAATAACAGCAATAAGCACAATCTACGTATGAAATCAAGTCAAAACGCACATTGCGCACACTTGCACATAAATAAATAAATATGTATTAACTAATAATTTGCTATTTCAAAAAGTTTCTTTTTGTTCTGTTTTTTCTTTTTTCCATTTTTCATTCTCTTCAATTTGCACACAGTTTCAGTTTGCTTTTCTTTCTTTAATTTTTTTTTTCTTTTTTAAGGTTTGATTTGTGGACGGGTGTTTTATGATTATTATATTTTTTTGTTTTTCAACGAAAAAGAAAATTAATTGCAAGTTTAGTTTGGCTTATTTTGTGGCATTGTTAAGGCCCAGTTCGCTTAGTATTTTTAGCGCATTGCGAGCTGCTGCATTCTGCGATTCTTCACAAACCTTACCAACGCCATGACAGATTTGCGGTGGATTTGTGGATAGCGTAACAATCGTTAAAAACTCATTGTGATTGCCCTTGGGATAGTCTGAAAAGTTTACCTGGAAAGAACAATGCCGTTTATAGCCGTAGTTAACTAAAAGAGGCATATTTTGGCTACTTACCTCGAAATCCAAAAGTTTACTTAGATAAATTAATTGCTCTTTCATATGCACACCTCCACTGCCCCCGCCTCCGCTTCCGCCACCAGAACTAGCACCACCACCATTGGCATTGGCATTCGGATTGCCATCTCCGTCACCACTGGCATTGTTACTATTGCTTTTGCTCGCTGGCGCATTGCTGCTATTGCTGCTAACGCCGCTTGTATTGCTGCCTGTTGAGGTGTTTAAGGTGTTTTCATTGGTACTGGTCTCATTAACATTTGACTCATTGCCATTGCTGTTGTTAATGCTCATTTCATCTGTTGCTGATGCTGACACTATGGCATCCGATTTGGCTTCCTTCTCTTTGGTTGACTCCACATTGGCTTTTGACACAATTACTACATCCTTCTTTTTTGCAGCTGTTGACAGATGTATATTCGTAGATAAAGCTATAGATGAAGACTATAAATATATTGAGACTTACGTTTCTTGTTTTGGCGTAGTATTAATATGCCAGGCACTGGACCTGCCGGTGTCGACACCATTGGCATATCGGGGGCAACAGTTGACTCAATAGTTGTAGCTGAAGATGAAGCTGTTTGCGGCACAATGGTTTCCAATGCTTGCTCCTTTTCTGTGCTACTTTTCTGATCAGCTGCTTCTAGGATTTCAAGCAGGGCTACAATAAATAATCTCAATTAATAAGCGCTCAAACAACACATTCGGAACTCACCTTGTGCTGCATTGCGTTTAGCCAGCTTTTTGCTGCTACCGGTGCCTCGAGCTATGCCACCGCTGGCACTGACCTCCATAACAAATTCCCGACGTCGGGATGACTCATTGCCATTCTTGGCTATCAGCTCGAAGATTGGCTCTTTTTCTTTGCGCGTCTGCTGCAGTTGTATAAGCTTCGTAATGGGATTCTCCTCATCATCTATCTCCACAGTGGTTGGTTTCTCCTTGGCACTCGCATTGAGACGCTTTCGACGCTCCGGTTTACCAAGAGGCGTAACAGCTACCGCTGCCGTTCCAGCATTAGTTACAACTGCACCACTTTTGCCAGGCGTTTTTACTTTGATGCGCTTCATAGGCGTCTGTTTTGTGGGTGTGAGTGGTGGAAGTTTCTGCAGTTCGATAAGCATCTTTTCGGCTGAACGCTTCTTGGATAGCTTCTTGCCATTACCTTCGCCCTCGGTGACAATGGAGCCGACTACACATGCCGTGATAAAGTTTTTCATATGCGCTGGCCCCTCCTCACGCAGCACCTTGAAATGTACGGTCATATTGCGCTTGATACCAATTTCGTGTACCTGCGATATGGGTGATTTTTTATCACTCTCGTCCATGGAGTCATCCAGCGCCTCTTCCGTAACACTGTTGGCCTGCGTCTTGAGCACCTGCAGCGCACGTGCTGCTGCATCGTGCTTGGCCTGCTGCAGAGTGCGCCCAATGCCAACAAACTTTTGCTTGCCCACGAATAGGGTTATTTTGCTGGGTGTAACCGGCAAAGCGGGCACATACGGTCCATGTGGACCAGCCATCATGTGCGAGCCTAGCGCTGGCGACAACGCATAGCGCGACTGATACTTGGGCGCATACGGACGCTGATGACCATAAATGGCGCGCTGCGTCTGTAGCGTTACATGGTGATGTGGATGTATAGTAGGCGCTTGTAGCACATAGCCACCGGCTCCATTGCCATTACGTCGCAGAGCATATGGCGGCGGCGGCGGTGGTGGCGGTAAGGTAGCTCCTGGTGTTGGCAATAAAGATGCGGCATAGTCAGGCGGCAACATGGCATCTGGTGGTGGTATCTGTGTGGGATCTAGCACATAGTATGTGCGCTGGCCCAGTTTCATGGCCAGTGCATTCAGCTCAACAGTTGGCGTAATGTGTGTACGCGTTGAGCTTGCCTCTTCGTTACGTCGTATTTTTGGTGGCGGATGCTTGTATTTGGTCTCCTCGATGGCTTTGGATGCTGCTAAATGTTGCGCCTTCTTGATCTTAAAACCATCCGCCGAATACTCCTCTTCGCCCAGTTTCAATGTTACGGTAAAGGTCTTGCAATGCGCCGGACCACGCTCGCCTGTTAAACGGTATTGATGTGTGATCTGTAGAGTATTTTTTCGTAGTTATTATCTATTAATATGTTAATTGATATTATTTTACCTTATTGTATCTGGCCAGCTCGTTGACTAGACACATTGGAGTCTTGTCTTTTGCACCGCGCGCTGAGCTACTGTCCTCATTGGACAGCGTATCTGTGGCATCTATGTGCTCCACGCTACTGCTACTGCAATTCTCACTATGTGCAGCTGCCGGCAAGGGCGACAACGGTTCACTGTTGTCATGTGTCTCGTCGGAAGGCGGCAGCTCACAGATTTCTTCGCCAACAATGACAGCAGTCTTATCGCCATTGCTCCTGCAATTGCCTACAATACGCAAAGGATGTTCGACTGTAGCTGTTGCTGGTCCGGTGGCAACTACAGCAGATGCTTCAACAGTCGGCGTTGCGGTTTGCCCATTGCTCTTGTTGCTAGATCGATATGTGTTCTGCAAAATAGTTTTGGATCCGTGCGCATAACTGTTGCTGCTACTGTTGCTATTGTTGTTGCTGTACTTGGGCTTAGCACTGGTGAGATAATAGTGCGTCTGTTTGCCGCTTAGCATTGCTGGTTGAGGTGGCGGTGGTGGCTGTGCCGCATAGCTGCCCAAATGGGCCATATGATGTGGTATTTGGCCGTAACTGATAGCTGTTGCCGTATGATTGTAGGCGGCCTGCGGCGGCGGTGGTAACTGGCCACATTTTGTCAGATGGCCATTGTTGGTATTAAGATGCGTTTGATGTTGTTGTCGTATTTTTTGCATTTGATTTGTGGTGTTATTGTTGCTGTTGTTATAGGCATTCGGTTGAATCTGCTGCTGCTGCTGCTGCTGTTGATGATGTTGATGCTGATGCGGATGATGATGGTGATGGTGACTAAGGCTGAAAGCACACAAAATCATTTGGTTAAAAATATGAATTTCCATTTTCATACATATTCTTTAAATGATTTCTGATTTGCCACATTGCAAAAATAAAGAATATAAAGGTATTAGCTAAGAACAAAATTAAATGACCATGGAATCCAATGAAATAATAAACTTTGTCTGGTTGAGCGCTCACACAAAACGCAAAGCTACTAAGCACATAAACTGCCATATTGAGTGGACATCGAAAACAAAAACAACAATGCCAAAATACGGTCAGAGCCAACGACGAAAGGTTCACCCTTTTGCAGCTCTGGCCCTTCTTGTTGCTGTTGCCTTTACGGCTGTGGCTATGTGTTGTTGTTATTGTTGTTGTTGTTGTTGCCTACAACAGACAACAGCGGTAAAGCTCGAACAATGGACAGAAATCCCTAACAAAGCACAAAAGCCGCATTCTTTTACGCATCGTGTCATTTTTCGCCAACTGTCAGTTTCAATTGAGACGCACCTACCACACACACCAAACACCAAAAAAAAAAAAGACTTAAAAAAAGGAACATAGACAGGGACGGGGACGGGGACAGGCGACATTTGGAAATATGCGTAAGTTGTTCGAGATGACCGCGTGTTGACCAATAAACTCATGCAATGCAAATCTGCAAGTTAATTTGTTATCAGTAAATCTATTAAGAAACGTCAAAGAATTAACATTCAAAAAAGTTGAATAATCTGGCTAATTATTAAATGTCTTATGATTAACACAAGGGGGTAAGATTCTAGTGTTAGTTAGTCAAGCGTTTGCTCATTAAAATTGCAACATATTTTACTGTAGAAGTCACGTTTTAAACTATGACTTTTAAACAAAACTTTGGCAAGCAAATATTTGGCATTGTATTTATTTCATGATGTTGCCGTAAAAAAATGTTGACCCATTAAGATTTAAAGGTGAAAATGTAGCATGGGATTGGAAAACATTTTCGGGAAATCACTTTTTTGTTTTTTTTTCGTTGGGAGTGTTTAATATTTTTATGGATTTGAATATCTTCATATTAACTTTACACCAGACACTTCAACATTTCTTGCCTTTTTTATATATATCTAAAGATTAAAGCTTCAAAATGAACACTTGGCAAGTTTATGTAGTTTTCACTTTAATTATTAAGTTTGTAAAACTTTTACGGTTAGCTTTTTTTAAAGGTTTATCCTTTAGATCATTTAGGCATTTAGTTTTACAAATAAAACGCTTGCATCTCTCATCACCTGTCACCAATATTTTACATGCTTTTGCGAAATAGCTTAAGAGTTTCAACGATGCTCGAACAACGATTCAAAATGCGCCGACTCGAGTGCGAGGCCAAAAGCGACTGAGGAGCAACTGACCGGTCGACAAGGGCAAAAGAGTTCTCTTGAAAAGCTGGAGCCGAGAGGGCAACAGGCAAACATCTGATCGCACAAAGGTGAGACAGAAGTAGAGAGAGTTTCTCTCGCAGTGCGATCCTTATGAACGTCAAGGATAATTGCAGCCGCTGCTGTTTTTGTTGCTGTTAGATGCTAGCTGCAAACCCGTTATTGAAGCGGAAGTCATGCTGAGCGCTAAAGAACAAAGAGCCACTGAAATTATAATTTATGAGTTGAGAAAATGGGATGATGAGTCTCACAGGCGATTGTCAGTGACAGGAATTAACATAATTGCCGCAACGTATATACATATATATATATATACCTACATATATTTTTATAGAATAGAAGCCTAGACAAGACGGCGTCGAAAAAGGGGGTAACACCCCAAAAGCCAACATACTCGTACACACTATGGCAAACATTGAATCTCTTGAATTGCTTACCGTCCGTGATGAATATCGCGTTGCGGCGGCGGCGGCGGCACCGTTTGCTGTTGAGTTGCAATTGTCGCTTGTGACAGTGCACCCATGTGTTGATCCAAGACGGTATGCGGTGGCGGCGGCGGCGGTGGCATCGCTATATGGCTGTGATGATGTGGGGCGCGCATATGAGGCGCAGCTCTGGCTGCATGCACATGATGCTGCATGATGATGATGATTTTGATCCCAAATCTCGTTACTTATTGTGCAGCTGCAATAGGGATGTAGACGGTGTGTTAACAATGCAAATATTTTTATTGGCTACAACAATGCACACAAATGGGTGTCTCTTTGTTTTGTGAAATTGTGCGTACTTCTAGCAATATGCTAAATATGTACATATGTATGTACGGTACGAGTATGTTTGAAAACTGCATTTAAATGCAACAAACGAACCAGGCAGCCGATGCGACAGACGTTCCTAAATCAAATCGTGACAGGCTCAATGATAGAAACAGAGAGGGAACAAGACATACACTCGGAGAGTGATTGGGTTTTAACAACAACAACAAAATAAAAAAAGGGCACAGAAAAGCAACCACCACCATAGAAGACAGCAAATGTGCATTCCGACATTGCCAAAGATCTCTACCCTCTTCATTGAATGTCCATGTTGCACTTTTCTAGTTGCTTTTCGTTTTTTATGTGTGGTTGTTTTGCTGCTGAAATTCGATAAAATGCAGCTGCATTTTATCATTAGATATATGTACATATAATCAGGTTCTCAACTGTTCGAATCTTGTGCGTGCGTGCATTGAACTAAATGTGCGTGCTTGAGTGTGTGTGTGTGTGTGTATGATCCCTGTTGTACGCCGCCACTGCACATATGGCATAACAGTTTTACATTTGCATTCGTACTGATGCCGCGCACTTACCTTAGTTTTGCTGGCTTGCTTCTTCTTCTAACTCGCACAGCGAATTTATTTTCGTATTCTTTTGAATGCAGCACGGCAAATGCAGCAATTGAATCACACATTAAACGAACATGAAATGGCGCTTCCAATAACACATGTAAAGAACTTTTCTTTAATTTCGTGGAGTCAACAGCAGCTGAGGCTCAACTGTGAAGAATAACAACAACAACAACGACGACTACGAAGACGAAGAAAAAACGAAAACGATGGCGACTTCTTTTTGGTTGCTTTTTGCATCGACTTAATACACACTTTAGAACTACTTTAACACTTAAATTAAGTTGATGAACTTTTAGAGCTAGGTTTTAACTTTAGTCTAGCATTGTTACTATTATTTATTATAAATTATTAACGTGCGGCCGTATTTTGCACTGTGGCTGTGGATGAAACTCGAAAAATAATAATGGCATTTAGAGAAAACGGGAAGCGGGGTGCGTTGCGTGTTCTAGTGTTGAAAGTCATAGCATGTTGCGCGATTGAGTGTTGGAAAATACGTTTCCTTATGTTAGTTAACAGTTTTCTGTTACATTCAAATAACAATAACAGATTGTTTTGGGGATAAAAAAATTACGTATGGTTTAATAAATTTTACATAAATTAAGTTTACAAATTGACTTATATTTATAAGCAAAATCTGTATTTATATTATTTATAAAACCAATCAATCAATTAACATGATTTACATACAAAATTTATTTATTGCAATGAGTTAATTGATTAATCATTTTGTAAACCCATTTAGGCTGATCAAGCGGCGCCATATGACCTGCATTCCTTACGAGTACTTCAATTAAGTTACCTGCTTTCTTAACGTAGCCAGCCAATTCACCATCAACACGCCAGATTTTCCGTGATGCCACCTTATACAGATCGGAGGCTGGAAATTTCAAGTGCTTGAGGTAATTACGCGTCAATGGATAGGCAACAATAATGTCCAACTGACCACTATATATGCATACAGTATAATGCCCTAAAAGTTCCTCTATCCAAGGTGCTACACTATCCATAAGATCCTTTTTCAAATACCTTTTTACTTTATTTTCCTTGTCAATGTCGTGAAACGGATTATTGCCAACGTGAATAGCGCGTCGGGTGGCGCCTGCCTGCAGAAAGTTGCCCAGATTCGAGACAAAATCCTCGTCATGGGCCTGTAAATAATTGTAATACCAATTGTAGCCAGTTAAGTTTTTGAAAATAGAACCATTGGGCAAGTCGCCTAGAATTAAAAGATCAAATATTTCAAAGGCGCAATCCATGTCGTGTTTTTGAATACAGGCGACACCCGCTGACTCTGCGCTATGAAACCTTTCCAGTCCATTGTCATCTATAAGGCCTAACTGATATAGATAGTCACCGTACTTGAGCTGATGCAGTGGATCTGACAGTCCATTGCCAATAGCAATACCCATCAGAGGTATATATTGGAAGTCAGCTTGCCGCTGAGCCCGGTGGATGTAATAGGCCAGGGCAGGTACGTATTTACCGGCATAGGATTCACCGGTGATCCAAAATCCCAAAGAGTTACTCCACTCAAACAGTCTGAACAGCTGAATGACAGCCTCGTACAGATTTTTTCCCACATCATGTTCATTTTGGGCGTAGCCTTTGTTGAAATCGGTAAAGCTGAATCCCGATCCAACTGGATTATCAATGTAGATCAGGTTATGTGTTTTACTCCAGCTGTAATTCGTCTTTTCAACCTTCTCTTGGGTTACAACTTGAAATGGACCGTTTTCCATAAACAATCCAATGAGGGAGGAGGCACCTGGACCACCTTGAAGCCATAACAAAACCGGAGCATTCTTGGGGCTTTGTTCAGCGGGAAAATACCAGAAAAACAAGTTAGAGTTGTACCCTCGATCCACAGTCAAATAACCCGAATAACTCTCAACTCCAAGGAATACGGGATCTGTAACGCGGGCCATTTCTTGCACTTCCTGCTTAGATAGAGAATCATTGTTCAAAAGGGGTGTTAGGAAAAGCGGTTTGCCTGGATCGATGCCATCGTTATGATACTTAAAATGTGGATATGGATTTAGGAAGCTGCGGTGATAAGGTTGTTCACGTTCTACGCAAAGAACATAAATGATGGTTGTAAAAATGTAAAAAAGTGCACTTTGCATTATAAACTTTAACTTAGGGGCTTAAAATGAAACTGGCCTCTGTAAATACTATAATTTAATGACCGCTAGACATGTTGCGCAAGTGTTGCTTGTTAAATTTTTAAAATAAAACGCCACAGTCGATAGCTAACAGCAGGTATCGCTTATTGTGAATTAGATTTGATATCGATTATGTAATCAGATTTTAAAGACAGCACTCGATGTTTTATCTGTCGCTAATCTGGTCACATTAACAGCTGTTGAAACAATCAACCAGTTAAAATGGCTGCTGCAGCCTCATAAATCATTCATTGTTATACATAAGTCTATAATTGCATTTTAAATAGCACTGGATTTGACGCTGTTTTAGACAAAGCTTTCCAGACAAAATAAGCATTCCGGTTCAACAAAATTAAGGCCGAAACTACATGAATCAGCATGTCGCGGTCCATTCCCAACATCAACAGCAGACGTATCTGCTATATTTGCCTCGTACTTTGCATCCTCTTCAATCTGGTTAAGTCTGCTGCGGTTACCGAGGTGATTATTACCTGCTTATAGTGCTAGAAACAGTTCATTTCACTTGCAGAAGCAAACATATGTTTTATATGTACAAGTTTTAATTAGTACACAGATGTTTTGTGTATTGATTTTGTTGTCTGACGTCACACACACACTCGCAAACGCACACGCTCTGACATACGTACTTATGTGCTTGTGTGTGTGTGAGCGCTCATTGAGGAATTTATGCTCCCGTGGCAAATTCAAAATCTACATATTTGCCTATAATATCCGCTGATAATTCTAATCATTTCACAGAATCAAAGTACTCAGCGTTATCTACAAAATGTTGCAATCAGCAACAGCAACAACAATGAGCGCCTGCAACAAATGCTTAAAGGCGTAGGAACAGCGGAAATCAATTGGCCACAGGGCGCCAAACCAGAAAATATCAATGTAAAGACAGAGCTCTCCAAACTTAACTCGAGTAAGTGAACCACATTCGTAGTTATCTTATCAATACTTCTAATTATATTAAGTTCTCTCAAAGTATTTATCCGTTTCGAAGGCAATAAGCTAAATAGATCTTATTATAGTCTTACAAATCTCCTAACTATGTACATATTTTCCTGCTCATTCATGTTTCAAATTAAAATTCATTGCAGCTTATGTTTACCAAAACGCCTGGCCGGGAAATGATGTTAAACTGGGCGCTGTTACTGCAGTTAGTTTCGACAAGGCTGGCAATGTGGTTATATTTCATAGAGTGGATCGCATCTGGAATCAAAAGACATTCAACAATTCCAATGTGTATCAGGAGCGTAGCCGTGGAGCTATCAAAGAGAACACTGTGTTAGGGCTCGAGCCAGAATCTGGCAAAGTGCTTTACGCATGGGGTAAAAATTTGTAAGCGAAATTGAATGCATACTATTTTATGCTAGTGATAAACTTAAATTGTTTTGTTTTATTTACAGCTTTTACCTTCCCCACGGCTTGAGCATCGACCCTGAGGACAACGTTTGGGTAACAGATGTGGCCTTGCATCAGGTATTTAAATTCCCTCCACGAGGCGGAGATGGCAAACCACTGCTTACGCTGGGTAACGCTTTTCACCCGGGCGTTGGAAAAAATAGATTCTGCAAACCCACCGCGGTGGCTGTGCTTAACAATGGTGACTTTTTCGTAGCTGACGGCTATTGTAATGCGCGCATTGTGAAATATTCAAAAGAGGGCGAACAAATACTGTTCTGGGGCCAGAATTCATTTTCCGGCCGCTCCTATGACGTTGCGCCCGCCAACTTTTTTGCAATACCCCATGCTCTAACGCTGGTGCCGGAGCTGGAGTTGTTGTGTGCTGCCGATCGTGAAAATGGACGTGTGCAGTGCTTTTACTCAAACAATGGCACCTTTCATTCCCAATACCATAATCCGCTCATAGGCGATCGTCTGTTTAGCATGGCCTATACGCCCGCCGCTGGTAAGTATACATAAATACAAGAGTAAATACTGAACTTATATGTATTCATATGTATTTCTTAATGTAATAAATGCACAGGTGGTCAACTTGTGATTGTTAATGGCCCCACCGCTGAATTAGGCATATCCCCACAACACTACAACGAAGTGCATGGCTTTGTGATGAGCATGCGCACCCGACAATTGGTTTCCAAGTTCGGTCCAAATAATCTGCAGTTTGAGAATCCACACGATGTAGCTGTCACCGAGGATGGCAATGCAATATACGTAGCTGAACTGAATCCCATGCGTATACACAAATTTCTGCACAAATCGCTGGCCAAGCCAATGTCTTTGTCTGCATCGAAAGTTGATGCAGCTCCAATGGCAATCAAAACAAAATCAGCCACTGACAGTGTGGACGAGCCTCAAACGCGTCACCATCCCAGTGGCAAGGCCATAATGGTAGCATCAATGATGCTGCTGTTTGCCGGTTCGACATTTGCACTGGCGCTGCTTATGGCGCGTCGTCGCAAACGAGGTAATCAAGCGATCAGCGCAACGCCGCCTACCGATTTGGTCTATCGCAAGTTGGCCGCGTCAAATCAAAGTCTGTGCTAACCAATACTCCAACCCCCCCCCCCCACACACACACACACACTTCAGTTCCATCCATGTAGTTGTGATTACTATATTAATTTTAAGTTCAATTTGGTGATTTCCTTTTGCATTCCTACAGGGTTGTGCTACTCATTTTGTAATCTCATATTTTTTTGATGTGCAGCTATATACGTACATACATATATTTTTATACAAAATATACATACACAAATCTACACAATTTAATCAATAATCAATATTTAAATGTCTTTTTTTTATACATTTCGATTTGCAGCGCATGAATGATTTTCAAAATTACTTAAGTGTTGCTGCATGTAAAAGCGTCGAATGCATGAACTGTACATATGAACACTATATAACTATATGCATACTATATTTATGTTTCTGTGTGATACAAATCGTTTTCCCATTAATTTGTCATTTGCGGTTTGCGGTTTCAACAGGTTGCTTGCCATTTGGTACACACAATCGCCGGCATGCCTGGGAGAAGACCGAAGGCTTTAAGCTGGGCGGCCTGCTCGATCGTAATGGCTTCGAAAAGCTCGATCAAAATGCCAGCGATGAAGAGCAGGATCGGGAGCGGGAGCAGGAGACGACAACGCTTTCACAGTATGCATAATCGCCAGCCACATACCCGGACCAAGAGACTTATCTACTATTTTGTAAAGACAAAAAGCTAATAACATTCCTAGCTCTAGTTCTAATTACCTCAGTGAATTTAACTTACGAATGGTTTTTTTATATTTATTTTATACATACATCACATTTGACTGTGTGACTATGACTTCCTCTGGCCATTCCACGTCGATACTTTTAGCCAATTGATTTTTAAGTACACAATATATACAAACATATTTATGTGCAATTATTTAAAACACCAAAGAAATCGAATTTCGTTTTTTTTCCTTTCTGTCGTGTATTTTTTTTTTCGTTTGTCGTCATTTAGTAAAATTACATTTCGGATTCGTTTTATTTATATATAGATAAATAGATATATATATATATATATATGTATATTGCAACTTATTTTCTAATAAGGCCCCTGTGTGGCAATTTTAATGCTACGGATTAACGGATGTGTGGTACATGCTCAGTAAATTGTTTCAAATATGTCATCATCACCATCATTGCATATTTAGACGACCTGTGCCAAAAAGCCTTCATTTTCCTCCGTTACTATTGCGTCTATGTTATAGAATACTGCATGCATGCAAATCACAAAGCAGGAAGCGCCCAGTGTCCAGAACAGGACAGCTCCAGCACCCGCCAAGAAGAGCAGGGGCGCCGCTCCTACATTAAGGGCTATAACTTGCTGCTTTGGTGATACAGAATGTCCCATAACTGTTATATTGCTGTTGCTAGAACGTATTCTTTGGGCGCCGTATGCTACAGCCGCCAAGACCAGCAAAGTAAGCGGCGATGTAATACTGGGGAAAAAAATGCACAATTGTTTAAACAGGTGTTAAACAGATTAAACAATGAATTGCATCAACTTACAGACAGTAGATCATAAGCACAATAAATACGAATATGTAGTTGCTTTGAAAATAGGATAGATTGCGCATGACCCGATTGTTAAGGCGTTGCATACTAACTGCACTCTTGAAGTTGCTAACGTTGAAGAACACAGTCCACGGACGCAAGGAGCGCCGCACCATGTGAACGAAATCCATGGGTGAGGGCAAGTTTTGCAATTGCAGGCTACAAACACAAATAGAGCATATAAGTACAGGGTAGTGAAGTACTATATACAAGTATAACGCACCTTTCAAAGGTTAATTTTGTCTGGCCACCAGTTGGACGTGATTGTGGCACCTGCATCTCGCCGCTGACATCAATGCTTGTTTCTGCCATTCCAAAAATTGTTGACACGTCGGCTTTTGGTTTCAAAGATTGATTGTGTTGCCTTTTTGGGCTTCAGCTGTGCAGCTTTTTCCCTTCCACACAGCTCCGGTTCCGATTGATAAATGTTGTTGTTTTTTTTATCGGCAACGGATGCTGCACAATGATTGGACGTGTTCAAGTTTTGACGACTTTAGTTTTGGTTTTCTTGGATGCAGTTACATTAATAATCAGACGACGACGCACAGATGTTTATGCTAAAAACATACTATTAATTTATTAAAAACAAAATTGTTTGTGCCCGATCTGATGTTATTGTTTGAACACACAACAAAAAGCAACAACTTACTCTGATGTGGCATATTCACAAGCTTGACAACTCTTAATTAGACAGCGGGAGCAGTGGCAGCTCTGTTTACGTCAGCTGTGCATTACCGGCACTGTACAGCACTGTTTCAATTAAGCGCGCACGCAATGTGGTATTTAAATTTATTGAACCCATGCAATGAAAACGAAATCAAAGGAAACGTTGGTAAGTTAATAAAATAATTTTGTGTGGTTTTTTTTCGAGGTCTCTGTTCACATTATATGTAGAATAAGACACCATTTAAAGTGGAAGTCGATATATAGCAATTTTAAAACGCAGTGTGAGAGACCTCGCTTATATATTTTACATTCATAACTGTATAGCAATACATACATATATATTTTATATAAGATTTTCAATAAATTCTTTGTCAAACTGTAGCATATACGTACATCAATACAAGTGTAAATACATTTATAATAATATTTTGATTCATTTCAATACGTTTTCCATTCTCTTTGTTATTTTTTTTTTTAGTTTACCTTTTCTTTCTGTGTTTTGTATTTTTCTCTTGCCTTATGTATGTATATATATTATATAATCACATCTATAGATTTTTATGAATATTTGTCTTAGGTATTTTCATTTATTGTTTTTACACTGAAACACATTTAAGTATATGTTTATTCGTAGACATGCTAATGCATAATAATAAATATCATGAATATTAAATGACATCAATGAGTAACTCTTAAAATTTCTTCAAACTTTCTGTTTGATGTGAAAAAAGAAACTTAAAAACCGACAACAAAAAAAGCTGCAAACCTCGCGCTTATTTTGGTTAAGTAAAGCGTTAAGAATACTGTTCTAGAATGTGCTTTAATCTTGAAGAAACTTAGCATCATTCACTTAATGTATTTTTGCAAAAATGTATCCATTTGAGTTTTAATAAACCTTTAAATAACATTCAAAAAACATTTATCAAGTTACGATATCATATACATATGTATGTGTTTTTGTTAATATAGATATTAAAATTGAGTTTTCATAAAAGTTTTGATATTTTCCAATATAAGTTTTCATGTCTCGAAAGCATCTAAGATATATGTAGATTCTCTAAGTAGCTGCCTCAGTGAGTTGCTTAGGATTTATATATCTAAATACATTTAAATATTCACCTTAGTTGAAAACATGTTCACAATATAACCGTTTATACATTTAGGAATATAATTTATGAAGATTTTGATTATATAATGTTTTGATTATTTATATATTTGTTTTGTATATTGTTTCAGCTAAAAAGCTTGCATGTGCTTTCAAAAAACCCTCATGTTCACAATGTACACACAAACGAACATATTGTTAGATCTGGAGCTAAATACTAATCTGGTGCCTACTGCTTGGCGGAAAATGAATAAATATTGTTTATGGTTATCTTGTTGCTTCAAATTCGCTTTTGCTTTCTATTTTTAGGTCTCGGGTAAACTCTAGTTGAACTGTTGCCATTTTCCTAAGCAATTTGTTTGACAACAGCAAAATGTATCCAAACATATTAACTGCACATTTATTAATATATTTATGAATCAAGTATTTGATTTGCTAGTTCAGCAAAAATGTATTTGTGTCAATTTTTTAGTGGTTGTAAAGGACGTTTTCTTTTTTTACTTGGCTAGAAGCATAGCTGCTCTATAGCCCAATCTCACGCATGGCTCTATATAGGCAGGGATTCTTCAAGCACTCACGCGGTCCCAGCTGTCGTCCAGGTGTTCCACGCAATATCATAAGGACGGAGCGAGCAGCAGCCTGACAATCATTGCTACTGCCACAGATGGTGTCCGCCTCAGCCAGATACTGATAATCGCATGCCACCTGTGAGGCACCCTATAAAAGAAAACACAAAATATATTCAGCTATCAAACAAAGTTATGTTTTGCCAACAACTTACACAAAGATAACAAATCTGATGCACACCACAAAGAGGCATTAGCTCCTGGTTGAGATCGCCAGAAATAAGATCAACGCTACGGCAACGTTGCGCCATTGATTCAATAATGGGACACTGGTTGGAGCCAATGATGTAGTTCTTATTGCCCAGATAGGCATCGTTCAGAGTCTCGTAGGGTCCACTATTAATGCTCAATGCATCATCCATGGTGTTGGGCTGCTCCGGATAACGCATATAGCCGCTGCGCTTTTTCTTTGACTGCTGCAGATTGCCGCCATCCCTATGATGTGAGATAGTGTAATGGTGCTCAGCCAAAGTTTGGTATCAACTAGACTTACTCTGCTTGATCCTCCACCTGCTCCTTCTTGACAGTAAATCGCTTCTTGCTTGGCCAACGTTCGTCCAATGAGTTTTCCTCCGAATCCGACTCGATGACATTGCGCAATAGATGATTTTCAGCATCAACTGACTGACGAAGCTTGTCCAGGGCACGACGCATCTTTTCCAGACTGTATGCAGTGGCTAAACGAGATAGGACATGCTCCTTGAGCTTGCGGATCTCATCCTGATTCTTGATACCTTCATGCGCACCAGTATACTTGATGGTCTCATCAATTATAAAATCTTCTATGGATTGCAATTTCTTATCCATGCTCTCAAGTTTCTCGGGGTCAATGTCTCGTTTCTTTTTTTGGGCCTCTTCATTTATATCCTCAACATTGTTGCTGTCGTCACTAATCATACGTTTCTTCGAATCGGCACTAAAATAATTCAACATAAAGTTTTTGTGAAAGGTGATAAATACTTATAAAAAAAATTTCAAGCATAAAGACTCTAGTCAAGAAAAATTGACAAAAAGACAATCCTGATCCCCATAACAATAGGATGTAGATCGAGATCAACGCATGCGAACTAAAGGACAGGCAAACAGATTTTATAGAACTGGGTATTGACATCATACTTTCTAAAATTCAACTTGATTACATATTACCTAAAATAATTAGCTTTCCAAATTAGTTCTGCAATATTAGTAATTAATATGATTAATATATGTATGTATATCCTTCTAATTCTTATTCTTTTCATTTTGAATGCTAGAAATAAAATTTTAAAATTTTTTTTATATGGTTTTTTTACATTGATTTTAGGTAAAAACTATTCAATTTGATACTTTATAATATGTTCTAATTTGGAATACAAAAGTAATTAGAAATTTGACTTACTCTGACATCTGATCGGACTTCTTCTTGCGGTCCAGACCAAAATATTGTGACCAGTCGATGGATTTCTTGGCTCGTAGCATTAAATGGCCAACGCTTGGACCATGCATATGCTTGGCACTCGCAGCGCGTTTCTTCTTGCGACGCCTCTCACCCGCATCACCCTCACCTTCGCCATCATTCTCGCCCTCCTCATCCTCATCGAATTCATCATGATCATCCTCGTCAGAGCTCTCCTCACCCTCACCCTCGCCATCGTGCTCGTGCTCGTGCTCGTCATGCTCGGTGTATTCCTCATCAGAGTGATGTTCACTGCGCTTACGATGGTGTCCAGCATGTCCATGCATTACCATCTCACCTGTGCCAGCTGCCTTTGGTGGACTATGAGTTGGCGTCTCCTTCTGCACTCCGCTTGTGACATTCACACGCTGAAAGTTAATCTCCAGACGCATGTCACCTAGTGCAGTGGCCGTTGCTGATGTTTCCGGTTCATGTGTTGTTGGCACTGTCTTTAGCTGCTCCTCGGTCGAACGTTTCTTCTTCTCCTCTGGCTGCTGGTGCTCAATAGGCTTACCAAACAGCTCGCTTAGCTCCTGGGCTACACGCTCATCGGTCTTGGCCAGTGGTGACTCACCTGCTGCCCGCTTGGCCACCGGAAAACGTTTCTTCTTGTCGGCATTGTAGGGCAACCAGGGCAGCACTGGATAGGAGCGCTTCTTTTGCATTAGCAGATAATAGGGTGGCATTCGCATACGTTTCTTCTGCTCAAAGAGCTGTTGCTCCTCCAACTCCTCATCTCCGTTGTGGTTGTTTCCGTTGCTGCGTAGCTCATTCTCTTGCTGCTGATACTTCTCCCACAGTTGTCGCAGTGCCGCCTTGTATCGCTCCTGGCGTTCATGCTCGCTGGCCTCCTCAATCTCTCGCAGAAACTGTTCCGTTAACTCACTGTGTGTTGGCTCTCCGCCGCCGGCACCACCACCGCCCTCACGTTCACGGAACACGGAAGCTGCTGCTGATGCGCTTGGACCAGCTCCTGCAATATAACAATGTACCACGTGTCATGACTTTGACCTTATAAAACTAAATCACTTATAATAAGGCGACAGGTTGCTCTGGCATAATTCCCCGTGCCTTGACTATACAATTAATTTAATTATGTACATATACCCTGTACGCATGATTAATTGCAAAATATAGTTTGTATTATAAGCTCCATATTAAAGTCTCAAAGATTTTTCTCTCCCAAAAAAGAAAATTTTACCAAGCAGTTTTTTTAAATTAGTTTTCTATATACATATGCACTTACATATCTAAAATTATTAAAACACGGGCTTTTACGTAACAAGTATCAAGCTCTAGGCGATATATGCCGAACATGACATATCCACAGACCGACATACCTATATCTACTCGGCATTTGATGCTTATCAACAATATGTATGTACTTTATGGGCTCACAGATGCTCCCTTCTGTCTGTTATCTACATCTGCATAAACATAAACATATTTACCCAGTTTATGGGTTAAGTGTATAAAAGTAGTCACATTCAAAAAGCTTTGCATCTAAAAGTAAAATTAAAACTCTTCAAACACCATTTTTTTTAAATTTGACAGCTCTTTTGGTGAAAATCTCCTTCTTTAGTACCAGATTGGTCTGTTTTTGAATCAATTTTATACACCTTAAGGGGAGAATATTCCAAATAAGTTGTGATGGTCGTGCTTTAGGGGCAAAAGTCTGTCAGGAAATGTAACTGAAATGTCTAACATAAAAATGGCATTGGAATTGTTATTAATCTTCATTAGATCAGTCTTAGAAGCTCATTAATATTTCTATGACGTAAAGATCATCTCATCCTCTAGATTTCCAAAATTAATTTTATAGTTTAGTAGTTTTTAGTAATTTGACTATAAATTGGCGCAAAAAAACGTACTGAAAAAAAACTTTAACAAAAATATTGACCGACAAGGGTTGAAAATGTTTTTTTTTTTATCGGTACAAATTTTAACTATGTTCATAAAAAAAAAATTTGTCACAATATAAGTTTAAAGAAAGTAAAAATAAAAATTCACAGCATGTAAGAGGTATTTAAGAAAATGATTTCCATCAATTGCCGAATATACAACTAAGTACGCATATATAAGTCGGTCTATTTCAGTTAAGACACACACTGTATACATACGTATACATATATGGTATATGTGTGTGTCTTGCGTGTGTATATGTGTGCACAAGCTATGGGCACGCATCAACTTGCTGGCGACCTTTCAGGGACACCCGCAAAAGCCATTAAACCAAATGACAGGATTGGGCTGGCCGGATGCTTGTGCTAGCTTCCAGCTCGTTGCATTTATCATTGAACGAAGAAGAGTTGAGTCAAAGTCCGAAATTCACACAAAAAAAACCAACACACAGACACTCAAGTTAATCTGGTCTAAGTGATTTCAGCTTATAAGCGAGAAACGCATTGTTATTTCTACTCGACTGTGTGGGACACTTAAGTGGACGCGCATATATTTATATGTATAAGCCCAATACGAAAACGTCTGAGAAAGGGATCGCTCAGAGTTGTTGGCTACTCACCGTATTGCTGCTCATCACGTTCCCTAAATGGCGACGATGAGCGCTTTCGCTTCTCATCCACAAACAGATTGGAACTGGGATTGGTTTGCTGCTGTTGCTGCTCGCGTTCATCATCAAACTCATAACCATTGAATGGGGGTGCACCTAGGCCAGTTTCATAGTTCTCATTCTCGCGCTCTAAGTATTTGGCAAGTGCTTTATTTATTCTATGGCGATTCCGACTCTTATACTTGTTGCTTGTGCCGGTGCCGGTGCTGGTGCTGGTGGCGGTGCCAAATAAATCGCTATCTGCAATATTTATGTGAAAATCAACTGTGCATTGTGCGGTCGCATGTGTGTGTGTGTGAGTGTGTGAGGGATGGGGGGTGTAGAGGTTAGGGCAGGCACGTGCTCTGTTACATGCGGGTTTCAGCTGATACTGCTTATATCTGCTCGCATTTTTCGCTCTGTTTGACTTTGTATAAGTTACGAATTGGCATGCGGTGTGCCTGAAGCTGACAGATGTCCTGGCCATATCTTTTCTGACTTGCCATTTCGGATTATTGTAAGATTATGAGACTTAGCCACGTGATTGTGGTTTGGATTGAAAAACTTTATGCTATTACTTTGTTCTCAAAACATGTGGCTTTCATAAAGATCTTTATAAAGTCAGTTAATTCAGTCGGTTAGATACAGTTTCAAATCTTTCGGAAAACAATTTTTTCGTATGTGGTTTTTAACGAGTTAATCAAACAAACCTTAAGGTCGAGTACTGAAAACAACTTTTGATGTTTTTTCTTCTTTTAAAAGTTTTCTTACGCAAATTTCGTTTTTCAGACATTTTCTTCTCTCGGTCTAACCTTCTTGAACCTATCAATATAATTCGATTTATTCCTTTCTAGAGTTGGGGGGTTATTCCTCTCCTTTGTTCTCGCTGTATGCTGATGATGTTTATTTTTCAATTATTTGTCGGTGAACAGGGAAACAAAATAAAACCGTACTAAATAAACAAATCTTATGCATTTTTACATTTTGTGGTTAAAGAAACTGTGAATTTGTAATTATTTATACATAACATAAGTGCTTTTAATTATTATAAGGGGATATTTATTATGAGTGCTGTAATTGTGTGTTAAACGCATCGTCGAGCTCTCTAAGCTAATCCTTTTATTTCCAAGTCGAATGAGTCTGAACTGTTTAAACAAGTGCTATTCAGGTCTTTTGTTACTGCACAAGTCGCAGCTGTGGGCTATTAATAATCCGCAATGTCAATTTCACACTTACCGTCATCCCAATCGTCAAGTTGATCCGCAGCAAAGTGTGCCGAGGGGGGCGGTGCATTCAATGGGTACTTGGCAGCCTCACGGCGATGCAGCTCATCGACTGCCGCCTGCAACGAGTAGGCAGGACGTTGGGGTGTTGCCTGGACGCCAGCCAGGACAATGGTTAGCAAACCCAGAAAGCCGACAACATCAACAAATTGGCCAGCCATCGCAGCTGCTGCTTAAAACTTCTGTACAGCTGGCTTAGAAACGTTCAAATAAGGCTTTCGTTGGATGGTACAAAAGAGAGAGTAAAAGGATAAGCGCATTAAAAATATTTTATGTACGGCACGTTTCAGGTTCGCATAAGTCTGAAAAAAATCTTCAGGCAAACTTTTAATTACATTTGCACTTTAAAGAACTTTACCAGCAGGTGCGTCCCACATCAGATGCTTTAACGCAACTTTATTGTCAGCTATTGTATGTATAAATGTGGTTTTAAGTAAATTATTATGTTTGTCTAATTGCGTTGAGAATAATTATATACAATTGTGAGCAACTACATTCATAAAATGGTTATACCAAACATAGATTGAAAGTCTGTTTCATTTGAATATCAAACTATACTGCAATTGATTGCGTCTGAATAAAAGCTGCGGTTCATTATTGTTATTTAAATTTAGCTATGTGCTTGTTTTTGGCAACCTTGCTGACTGTTCTACATACACATGTATATATGTATGTTCACATATTTGCAATTATATAAAATTGTGTGGTGTGTTTCACACATAACTATGCAAATTGAAGAGCAGCACTCAAAGGCATTTGAATTACTTTCCCATCTGTACTACTAATGAACTGCTGACGCGTCGGATTACTGTTTGACTGGCTGACTGTTTGACTGCCTGCCTCAATGTCTGACAGCCGCACAGATAAATCAATAAAATTCCAATGCGTGTGCATAAATGAGGGCGCTGCTGCCGCAAGAAGAAGGTTTCGCCAGCCAGCATCCCTGCCAGTTGCCGTTTGGACAATTATGTTCAAGCTGTTCAAGAAGACGATGATGAACATTTCCGGACTGGAAGGCTTAAACTATTTTTTGTATTGCGGCGCACATAAGTATGCTATAGATATATCTATAGTTGTGCAGAGTCTGAGACTTGTGACATACATGACGTACGCGTAATACAATTTTCTGCCTGTTGCTCTGTGAGTTCTATTTTTAACGCAATGAAAAGGTATTTTACACACCCATAGTTTATAGAACTTGTAAGACCATCCACTTACGCACCTTCTTCATTCTAATACCAACAGCATTTGCCATTCATTTCGCTTTGAAAGCTATTGACTTTAAGCGCCATTAAATGTCAAGGCAGCTGTCATAAGTTTCAGTTTCAGTATTCCGCACAGTATTAAACACAACCCGCTACACAACCCAACACGATGGTGTGGAGTTGTCTCGCCTGCAGCTGTTGTTGTTTTTATTAGTAACCGTCTTTTGTTATTGCTATGATTATAATAATATTATTGCTGCTTGGCTGCTTCTTGTCTCAGCAAAGTGAGTACATATCTTTTGCGTCTTAGATAGGATTAACTTCTGCCAGTAAAGTCGCAACAACATAAAATTCATTTAGTTTGAGTCACAGAACATTCTGCTTTCAATTACGTAATAAACTCAAAATGAAACCTTTTTGTAGTCGCCTTAAATAAATTATTATTCGCACACAAAATTAATATTTATTGCTTGGTTACATCCCTAAGTTATTCTTAAACGTTATACTGTTTCCAAAGCTAACTACCAAAAATTGAAAATGCGTGCATAAAATTCTTTTCAAAACTTTTGATTCTTTCAGCTTTGTTTGTTCTTGCTCACAAAAAAATCGCAAAAGTTTGGTAAGCACTTAGCGTTTTCTTTTCCAGGAAATATTATTAAATGTACCATTAGTCGTATGAGTTATATGTTATAAAAGAAAGAAGAAACTTTAACTGTTGAATGTCGCTTCAGTTTCGCTTCTATTGACAAGACATTAACGATGTAACAAGAGAAATGGACTAAATGGGACTAAATCTTTTGCCTGCCTTCTTTTATATGGTGTCCATTATAATTCGCTTATAGTATTTACAATGTACATACAGGATGTAACAGAATCTAATATGTGTGTGTATGCGTGTATAGATGGGCAAGACATGCAAATTGACTATCAAATTTTATCACAAATTCAATTGGCCGCACAGATTGTGAAAAGACATGTATACATATTTGGCCGGAGGCTGTTTCTTGCTGACATGACTAATTAGGCGCCAAGCTGCTCTTTAATATTTAATATGAGAAACCTTTTCGGTCTTTTCTTTATTTTGGGCTCTGCTTGTTATCCAACAGTTTGTTGAGTTCCTTCTGTGTGTTTAGGTGTGTGTGAGAGCTTTGATGTCAGGCTTCATAACATATTTAGATTGAATGTGGAAGGACAAAAGTGGACTTTAATAATAATGGCTATTATGAAACATTGAGTGGGATTTAAACTGTACGCAATTCACGATAACTTATTGACACAACGCCCACCGCTTGCCACCAAACAAATCAATGGACGCCTACAGCGAAACCTCTTGCGCGAATTTCAGGCAACTGTCTCGTTTGTAATGTGAAAAATTGCACTTTGCTTACTTCTTTTTCTTTCCGTTTGTTTCTACACTGGTTACGCACACGGCGAAACTGCCAACGACTGAAATTTGTTGCAGTTGCTATTGTTGATTGTGCTCTATTTGTATATTTATTTTGAGTATCTTGTTTGGCGAGTGTGTGTGTAAGTGTGTTATTTGACGACGGCAAATAATAATTGTAGACACTTTTTTCACAACATGGCGTCACTCCTACGCCTTCTTTGCCACAAGGATACGCACTTTGAAAACTCCGAACCTGCCACAGTCAAGACAAAACCAAGAGTGACATCAAATGCGCGATGCTCCTCCAATTTATACTATGCCAGGCAAACGCGAAAGGAGACGAGCAAATAATACTCACACACACAGACACACAAAATATAAAGCCCACATTCCGCAAACCGAAGAGAGCACACCAAAGAGAGAGAGAGAGAGAGTGAGAGAAAGCGCTGGCCAGAGAGAGTATTTGTTATATACATATGCAGGACGTAGCGTGGGCGAAGCTGTTGCTTGAAAAAAGCTCCGTTCAGCTGCTGTTATTGTTGCTTTTTTGGCTCGGGTTTCTTTATTGTGACACTGTTGTTGCTATTGCTTCCTTGCAGTATTTTATTTGAGGGGCTTATTCACTGCAGCACTGGGATTGCAGCAGATTTATTAAGGTAAAATAAAAAGAAAAATGTTTTAATATCTACATATGCTGATGCGATGTACGTTGTGCGCTCTTCAGCTCTGGCATTTTCTGGGAAAAACGTGATTAGTGCTCTCATCTTTTTAAAATACGACCGTATACAAATGTTTGTGTAACCCTTTGAAGCAAAAGATATAACGAAATCGCAGTAACAAGCTAGCAAAACTATTTAATTAGGTCCAAAGCTAAGTGAAAAGGGCGAAACGAACAAAGGGGCTTGTTCGTTGTAGGGACAAAGGAGCAAATTATACACAAAGAAGCTCCCTATAAAAAGTGTCTATTTGACTTAATATTAAAAAAAGTCCTTAGTTGAAACTTGAAAGCATAGAAATTTCAAGAAACAATACAAAATTCCAATAAGATAAAGTTTCAAATTTGACACTTTTAAAGATCGATTATTATTAAAAGAACCGTATAATCTTGGACAAAGTACTAGCCACAAAAATTGTACTTTTATAATTATGAGCATACTTGATTAGCATCAACAAACGAGTCGAGCCATGTTCGTGTGTCTGTATGTTTGTGGGTCCGTCTGTCTGTTTGTACGACAGCGTCGATCATGGAGACTTGAGATATTGGGATTCCAGACTTAGAACATAAACAGTGCAAGTTTGTTTAAGTAATCGATAATGAAAAAATTCTTGATTTTGCCAAATGTGAAAAATGGTTCTGAAACTGTGGATAAAACAGTAAAAGCTGGAGAAATTAACTTCTGAAAATTCGGAGTTATCAATCAATAAAGTCCAGTCAACAATGCAATAGAGCACATAGATAGAATAAATTAATTACAGAATTAAATACTTGATTTTTGTTTATTCGTTATTGATTTTTCGATCAGTGCTGTACTGCTACTATCTTTATAGGCCTGAGAACACACATAAATATAGGATTCATGGGATCTCTTAGCCGGGATTGCTTGACTGGACTCTAATTAAACGTGCACTAATCGCATTCAGTCTTGTTAGAAGGCTAATTGTACCTAATTAAATGTAAACTAACAGAGCTACAAATTAAATGCTACTTAATGCCAAAGGTAAACAAGTAAGAAGGCTCTAGTCGAGAAATCCCGACTAGGACATACCCTTAACCCCATACGTAACGCGTACAGTCATTTTTATTTACCCAGTGCCAATATGACCAAAATGACCAAATTTCAAACTGCGATATCTCCGGTGTTTCTTAACCGATTTTAATCAAATTTTCATTATTTTACCAATAGTTTGAAACCTTTTTTACAATTTTAAAATCAAAAATTTGTTATCGACACATTATATCGGAAACCAGAAGTGTTATCGAAAATTTAAAGCAAACTTGATTTCTCATTATAACAGAGCTTAAGTTTCAAATTTCAAATCGCTACTTAATGCCAAAGGTAAAAAGGCTTTAAATCGGGGACATACATAATTACATACATACAAGACAAACATGGCTAGATCGATTCGTATGATCTAGAATATATATACTTTATAGGGTGGGATCCTCCTGTCTGTTACATACATTTGCCAAAACCATTATACCCTTATTTACCCATTTTATGGGTTAAGGAAAAAAGCAAATACATACATAATTACATAGCATAAGTACATACATAAAAACATATGTATTTGTTTAATATATAAAAAAAATGTATTTGAATTTATAAAGTAATAAGTTACTTAAAGGATATCTTGCAGAAATCAAATACTACTTACCATAACCACAAAAATGAATCTCTTGCAGAATGTACTGGAAAATATTAACAACGAAAATGCAATTTACGCATCGAAAAGAAAAAACACAGCTAAAACCGAAGGATGCCAACAAGCAACTGAATTAAAGCTTTGAATGCACTGATTCCTTGATGCTCCAACTGCGCATGAGCATGACCAAAAACACAGATACTCCAAAAGAAGTATTATGTTTGTATACATAGGAAGGCCTGGCAACAGAACAGTCTGTTTGAGAGGAAGCCTTGGGCAAGCCCACCCCAAATCTCATGCAAACCGAACTGTTGCTTGAAGCAGCAATGGCAACAGCAACAGCAACGGCAGCACTCCCCTCCCAAGTGAGCAATATACCCATCAGCAGTATTGCCGCCCACCTGTTACATGCAATTTGCCATTCATTCGGCAATTACTTCCGCACTCGGGCCCGGTCCGAGCCCGGGCCTTCAATTGTGTTTATGCATACAAGGTGGCAGCTTAAAGCTGCATTAGCTTCGGTTGCATCTATTTTTGGGCATTGAGCCCTGGACAAAACACCGCGCTGGGTGAACTGAGAATATTCACTATTCCATTTGATGGCACATATCGTTAGGCAATTGCACATCTGGAGCTTGTCTGGACACCGACAGGGCTCCCTATTTATTTTGCAACGTATTGCAAAGGTCTACAAAACATTTCACTCTTTGGTTGTCAAATAAATTAAAACCAAATGTGTAATGTGTTATTTGAGTTCAATGAGCAAAATGTATATAAGCGCTATTTTAGGTATTAGCTGGTGTGTGTTGTGAGATAACAAACACTAAAAAAAAGGTCAAATGCTTTAACTTTTTCTCACTCTTTGCTCGTTTTTTATACTTTGATACCAAAGGTATCACAGTATACTGGGTTTATGCATGGTGTCTGTCTGTCTGTCCGTATGAACGCAACTTTTTTTGGTGGGCATATTGTTAGTGACATACGTCATACAGATCTGCACCAAAGTTTTGAAAGCCACGCCCACCTTCTAAAATCTGAAAACTCTATATCTCTCTCAGTTTTTGAGTCACCAAATTTGGTGGGAAAATTATAAGTGACATCCGTAACAGATTTGCATCAAAATTTTGGATGCCCACTTATACCGCGCACCTCTATATCTTTCTCATTCGCTAGAGTCTCCATACTTGGTAGGGGGTTACAGGCTGCCATCCGCCACAGATATGCATCACAAATTTGGACCTCACGCCTACCCCTTCGTCCTGAAATTTAAACCCAAAACGCCCATATATTACCTAAGCACAGTTTTCTAAACTGGTTTCAAAGTATATCGCAGTCGGTTGCGTCCGACTGCATCGTTTTTCTTCTTTATTTATTTTTTTTTTTTTTGGAATTAAAGACCGAGAGGAGGATTTGAAAATGTTCTAAGAAAACTATTTTTATTTGAAAAATGATATATCATGTTTGGTTTTAAGCTTAAAAACAACATTTATAAAATAAGAACGCCTTAGCACTCCAAAGCTAAGCCGAAGTTTATTCGGCTTTCACTGCATACAATACACTTTATTGGCTTCACCATAATGGCTAAGGCAACCGGTTAACAAAAATTGGTTGTCAATGAACTAAAAACAATTCCTTTAAAGGATGAATATCTCATTCCATTAGGAAAGGCATTAAAAACTTTTGAAATTTTTTTTGTAAACTAAAGAACATTTCAAATATTAGCACATTAGTTCTTTATATTGCTTCAAGAATAAGTTAAGTTGTTAAATTAAGTCACAAACTATTGAAATTGAAAAATTGCACTCAAACATGAAGGTGCACTCAAGTTGTTTAACATAAGTTCCCTTCTATGATAAGCTTAACATGTAAATAATATAGTTAAGACACAAATTCTAACTGTCATAAGCTTTTCACTTTTTTTGCAATCGCTGTAAGTAAGTCGCTCTTCATAGTTTAAAATTGCTGGTTGAGCCAACGCATTAAAATTTATTACATCGAACTTCTTGGCCACAGCTAGACTGCTAAATCAAAGTCGTATTTTTATACCCTTAACCCATAAAATGGTTAAATAAAGGTATAATGGTTTTGTGCAAATGTATGTAACAGACAGAAGGAAGCATCTCCGACCAGATTAAGAATATATATATTCTAGATCAGCATCAACAGACGAGTCGATATAGCCATGGCTGTCTGTCTGTCTGTATCAACGCGCCGATCTCAGAGACTATAAGAGCTAGAGACTTCAAACTTGAAACTTAAACTCTCCTATACCATGAGCAGATCAAGTTTGCTTGAAATTATTGATAACACTTTTCGTTTCTGATATACACATGTGATCGATAACAAAAAATCTTGAATTTTTAAATTGTGTAAACGAGGTTTTAAACTATGAATAAAATAATGAACATTTGAAAAAATTTAATCAAAATCGGTTAAGAAACACCAGGGGTATCGCAGTTTAAAGTTTGGTCATATTGGTCACTGCGTAAATAGTATTTACTAAATACACACAAATGACTGTACGGGTTACATATGGGGTTACATATGGGGTTAAGGGTATGTCCTAGTCGGGATTTCTCGTCTAGAGCCTTCGTACTTGTTTCGTTTAAGCTTATTATCGTAAAAAAGCTTACGATTTTTTACCACGATTTTATAGTCATTCGTTTGGTTCGATCTAACTGAGGAACAAACTGAAGATAAATTGAAACTGGCAAATAATATTTTAACACAAATGCTGTTAATAACAAATTAGTTAACATACTCGAAGAGTGGGAGTTCAGCTGTTTCGGCACGTGATATGTTAATGCTTTGAATAGGAGTTTTGGCCACTTTTTGGCGTCGGTAGCGTTTGCGTAAATACATGTGAATGTAGTGTAACAGTTTGAAAATATCCTGTAAAATGTTAATGAGTATAATGTAGCCCATTTGCACAAGACCCATGACACTAACGCCAACAAACAAGGCCAATGCACCACCAAATGATACTGTAAGTACACAAAAAAGCTGTGGGTTAAAAAAATGCAGCAGAAACATACACTTTTACCTATAAGATCCTCAAAGCTAAAGACCACATCCCGCCGAAAACGCACTTTAGGTGGTATTAGGTCCCAACGAAAACTAGAGGTGGCCGTTTCGACGTTTGACGCCTCTTCGTTGCTTTTCATTCCCCAGGAGCTCTTCTTCACTGTCTGCATGGAGTACTCGATTTCAGTGCAGGTCGATGGGCATTTGCAAATGTGTAGCGCCCAAATGGGCCACTTAAAATCCAGAAGGCATTCAAAACCAGCTGGATTACAGCTGGGTCCATCAACAAACGGATAAAAGAAGGGCACACAGTTGCACATTTCTAAGGCCATAACAGCACGGCAACGGGCCAAGCACAACGATTTGCTGTAGATCTGAGAGATATAAATGCTTAACGTTTTTCGTATTGATATTATACGTATACGTAATACGTACCTTGAGGTTAGATGTCTCCTCATTGTTGAAAACACATTTGCGCTGTGCGACGCTCAAGTCTCTTAGGTTTTGAGAAGCTCTTTAAAGATTGAAATTATACAAATACAAGTTTCAAGAATGTTTTTTGTTTTGCCTGCTTCTTACACTGTCTCTAGCACTTTGAATGAGGCAGTTATCTCATCTGATTTGTGCAACGTAACAAGGTTTGCCTCCGTTGCCGAAACCTCATATGGTGAGTGAACATCCAGCTACGTTAAAAAATTAATAAATATATATATTACATATTCAATAAGGTAAAAAATTATATTGTTGAAGTTTTCTTAAGGGTATTCATTTACTGCTTACCACGCCAGTGCTCTCGTAAAGATCCATGCGAATATAGCACTGCTGCTTTCCATATTGACAGGTTAGTGGCTGAGCTAAGTCCGCAAACTTTACGGGCCTAAAAAAATCAAGAATATAGTCATATATGTTATTGACTTTTTATAGTAACTTATTTCGGAATTGTGTCTATATACAATTTGTCTTACTTTTTTCCCAACACCGCCGACATGGGTGAGTTGATGGCGTAACAAGATCCACGCTCCGTCATGACCATCTGAACATGCACTTTGAAGTTGGCATCAAAGCTACTTATCACTTGATCAAAGGGTCGATTTATGGCTTGTATGACATCATACAAATCGATCTGATCAAAGCGCTCGTCGCTGGCAAACTTAGTCAGCTCCACGTAGTTGCTGGCAGTTGCATTGACCACCGCATAGAGAAAGTCCATAATGTAAAAGTAGTCTTCATCGATTATAGACACGTTCCACGCCTCCTGTATCAGCTCATTGGCCTTAAACGAATCAATGTGATCGTAGTAACAAAGTGTCACAGCCGGCAGTGAACCGTTCCAGCCACGATAGTCGCGATCCACCGAAATAACTGTGGGTGAG
Source organism: Scaptomyza pallida (assembly GCA_018152965.1). Lineage (NCBI taxonomy): Eukaryota > Metazoa > Arthropoda > Insecta > Diptera > Drosophilidae > Scaptomyza > Scaptomyza pallida. The sequence goes on along the minus strand of JAECXP010000005.1, from coordinate 4,109,053 downwards.
GTAACATATCGTGCTATCTGAACCTCACTAAGCATGTAGACAGCACAAACGCTGCCCATGAGCACAAAAAACCAGAGCAGTCTTTAAAAATATTGTAAAATATAAATAAAAGTGTTTAAAAAACGTTTTGTTTACTTGAAAGCTGTAAAATTCTTTTCTCATGGATTGTGTAAAGCAAAGAAGAAAACATCTCCGATTATATAAAGTATATAAGCCCTTGTTTGCGAGCTGAGTCTCAAAGACGTTTCCGTCTATCCATCATACAGATTAGTTAATATTGACTTTCTTTTTTTCAACACAATTATATATTTTAAGTTGCACTGACAGAACTTACCGCTCAGCAATGTGCAGTCCTCGATTAACCATAAGACGTATGGCAAGCAAGCTAGTCTCAGCGCCTGTTTGTGACGTAATATCCCATACACGAGCCCATACAACCCTAAGTAACCGCAATAAAAGCCACCCAGTGATACATAACGTATGCTCCGACCAAAGAGCACAACGCTTAAACCAGCGTCGAAGTTCTAAACGCGAACGCATTTTATATGTAAATGAAAGTCAAAATGTTTTTTGGCTTTTTATTTGAATAAACTTTTAGGCATAGCCCATTAGCGATTTATTGCCCAGATCGATTTGTATTAGAAATATAACAATGGCCATCAAAGCGTTGATAAACTGCCACAAAGCAAAAGAAGAAAATTAATGGATATGTGATTGTGTTTTGTCTACACATGTTAAGAGTGCACTTACTCCGCCCAGCGTCAGGGTGTCCAAATCGACCACACCACAGACGGCGAGAGGTTGGGAATCGCATGCCTGAATCTGCAGTAGAAAGCGGTTTATGCAACGCTCCAGGCCCTCATCACTGGCATCCAGCTTGTTGAGTAAAAGACACATTTGACATTTCTGTGAAAAGGATTTGTGAATGTTGCAGTTAGATATTGCTTTGAGTCAGAGATTAAAAACTAAACCCTGTTATAACATAAAGTTGGAATTACATATAATATGCTCTCACTCACCTGCTCTACTATGCGCTCATTAGCTTTGAGAATAAGCCAAACACGGGAGCCGTGTAGTAACAACCAAAGGGAGCGATAGCAATAGAGCACCCAGTCGCCCGATTGGGCCAGTTCCAGAAGGCGAAACATGTTGAATATCTCGTAGGAAAAGCTTAGTAATGAGTTAATAAAATTAATAAGTAGAACCAATCCAAATCTATTTAACAGATTTATTTGCAGCTCATCCAAAGCGACACTGGTCAGACGCAGCTGCTCCAGTCGAAGCTCAACTGATGTGCCAAAGGATCGCGAGTTCAGCTGTTCCACGCGTTTATTTAGCTGCATGGCCAGCGAGGCAAGCAATCTTTGTGCCACGACGTACTGCAGCAGGCTTAAACTTATCATTGTGCTAGGCAGATTGTGGGCGCAGTTGCTTGGAATTGTTCGACGCCAATCAAAATCCAACCAGGCACTATCAACCAAAGTGCATATCCCATGATAGATGAGAATAACTAAAAGCCAACGCAGGACATGATGCCCCAACCGGCTATAGAGCTCCTGTGCTTCGCCAGCATTCTCAAAGAGAAGCATCTGCTGGCGCTGCAGCTGCATCCAGATCTGCCTATAGAATCCAGTGCTGCGAAAGATCCTCAGCGAAAATAAGGCCGTCATTAACAAGTTTGCTGGATACTCTGCGAAATAGAACATCTTCTGTATGGTCAAAAGTTGTCTATGAAACCTCATGGTAATCAATCTGTGTATGGTTGCAATCCAGACGCAGCCCAACAGCACCAAAGACCAGAACAAGTGCATTTTTTTATAATTCTCTGTGGGCGGCGACACGCCTAACCAACGACTTAATGCCATCATGAGACGTAGCCAGCGAGTTCCGCGTGCTTCGTAACTCCAACTGCTCCAACTGGTCATTTGGAGACAGTAATGGAAACTAACGGCCAACTTACTAAATCGTATTGGAAAATCATTTAAGGATTCTGATTAATTGATATGCGACTCGCAGCTGTCAGGATGTGTTTAATTGTGACTAATTGAAAAACTCAACCGCCGGCTTCACTAAGGACCCTCAGTGGTCTATGTGTGACACTTCCTCCGGGATGGGTCAGCCGGTCTAACGTAACCTAACCTAATTAAAAAGCTCGATTCACTTGATCTAAAGCTCAAACGAAATGTTGAAGCTAAAGTTAAAGCAAGTGGGACGCCGCAAGAATTGTCAGGTGGCTGCCTGGTGGCAGGCTGAAAAACCAATTGCATTTCAATGGCAATTGCAAAGGTAACTAATCCAATTAATCTTTACACATTGTGAATTAATGAAAATTGTTTGAGTTAGGTTTTGTGATATAAAATTTAATAAAATCTTCATTTTGTCTTTTTTTATTAAATCAAAAGCAAATATTTATTTTTTAATTTTTTTTATAATGTTTCCCACTTTAACTAAAAGTAGTTGTTATTGATATGATAATTGGAACATTTAATATTTTTGTCTCAAAGGAAAGTTTATATTCGACATCTGAATTTTCTCTAGCTTATATAATTTTCTTATGCGACGCGCCCATACATACAGGACGGGATATGCGACGTGCACTTGTAACCGCTAACAACAAAAGAAAATGAATTTAAAAATTCTGAGATTTGACACAATGGATAAAACAATGATAGTTGCAAAGAAATTTGATTACAATCGTTTAAGAAACAACTAAGATATCCCAATTTGAAGTTTAGTAGTTGAGAAAATACAGCCATTTTTTATGGTGATGTGAATACACACAAATGACTGTAAGCACTTTGTAACGGGTTGAGAGTACTTCCTGACCTGTTTTCTTAATTTACAAACTAAATTTACATTATGAATAAGAAAAATAATTAAATTAACAATATATCACTGCAACTTCATAAATAATCTAATGTTTAATCTCTTAGGAACTTGAATTTAACGCAGCAACTACATAAATCAAATGCAAAGCAACTACGAGAGGAGGTGCAGCTGCTTATGGTCTTTTGTGTTGTAGGAGGCAGTGCACCGATTGCAGTATTTCCACGATGCTCTGCAAGATTATATGAAAAAGTGCAGCATTGCTGGTTGTTAGCTCTGTACGTTTGGCTGTGCACAGCTGCCTACTGCGAACAGTCATATAGTTCAGAAGATTTGAACACTCTGGAGCGTAACTTTTATATATTTGAGTCTATAGCATATATGATACATGTGCCCTGCATTATGATCTTAAGCATGGGCTGGAAACACAAGATCGCAGGGGTATTCGATACGATTGGACAGTATGATTTGGCTAGTGGTTATATTGTAAAGCGATATCAAATCAGACGATTTGTATGCTACCAACTATTGTTGGTCCTCTTGTTTGCCAGCTGCTGCATTCCTATTGTTGTATTATCCAGCGAGTTTAACGCATGGAAGTTTATGTTGAACCTAAGTACGTATGTGCTGCCCAACGTCCTAAGCAGTGTGTCCTTTGTGATGTACTATACCCTTCTGCATGGCATTTATCTTCGTTTGCATTGCTTGGTTGCATCTTTGGAAGTGGAACTTAAGAGAGGTCCTGCAATTCGACGTGCTTCACTGCAGCAATTGCGTTGGCAACATACTTGTTTGATTCATTTTACCAAAATGGTTAATACAACTTTTGGAGTATCTGTAATGCTGGTATTCGTCAGCTCCTTGATCAATTTCAACACGAACCTTTTTCTAACCTACAAGGCGATTGAAAAACTAGATGAAGCCTTTGGACCCTGGTTGGTGTACACGATTTTATGGCTTCTATTGCACTTTGGCAAAATGTTTTGTATTCTTTACTTCAACAACAATGTGCAGCAGGAGGTAAACTCAAGTATGTTTTGAATATACATATTTTTTTATTTACCATTTCTACTTTCTAGCACACAACTTGTTTGGCCTTGTTAACCAACGTGCACACAAATAGCGAAGCTTTAAGGGAAACAATTATTCATTTTATGCTTCAGCTGCAAGCGAATATACGAGCACATGTCGCCTGTGGCCTTTTTGAATTGGACTATAAGCTAATACCAGCGGTAAGCACAAATTCCACTTATTATGAAAATACTATAATGTTAATGTCTTTTAGCTTATGATGACCACCGCAAGCTTGTTTATATTTTTGCTGCAATATGATATTACTTACAAAGCATTGAACCGTGCAGTTAACGGGACAATAATTTAAAGCGCGCGCATTTAGTATATCGATATGTGTCGCTGAATGGAAGTGCACAACTATCGCACGCCGGCACTTATCGATTATGCTGTAGCCCTGCCAATCACCATTTGCACGTTTGCATCTGTTTTGCGCTAAAAATTATTAAATAAAGAGTAATTTGTAAATGAAAATGTGTGACGTTGTTACAGTCGAAAAAATCGCCAATTGCCTAGGTGTTGCACCTGGCACGATTAAGGTCAACGATGAGCAGGTGAGACATAACACACAAAAATCATTTTTGTGTTCTTATATGTACAATGTATGTGGCACTGATGTACCATTTATTGTCAAGGTCGTAACGCGCACAGGCGCCCAAAACAATGTTGTCACTGGATTTGCGACCATCTTAGAAAGTTTGGCACGCGAGTCCAAATCGGAGACGGCACAAAACAGCATTGTATCCAGGGAGGTCCAGGCACAGGTTTATCAATGGATCGAGTTCGCTATGCTATATGTAGCGCCCGGCTCAAAGGACAAACATGTGTCTAAGCAGTTGCTTGCCGACCTTAACAAGCTATTTGCCTGTAAATCATACCTGGTGGGCCACTTTTTAACGCTCGCCGACTTGGCTGTATATTATGCCATAAGTGAACTTGTGGTGCGTACCTTTAAAGATTTATTTTTCGTGAATCCGTGGATATAAAATTACTTATACTTGCAGAAATCTCTCTCGCCTGTGGATAAGGAAAACTACCTGAATTTGTCAAGGTGGTATGATCATTTACAACAGCGGCCAGAAATACATCAAGGAGAACCTATGCTGAACTTCACGACCATTTATCTGCACAACTGGGCCACAGGCACACACATTTAATTAGCAAAAATTGATTCCGTATTTATTAATATATTAAATCCTACACAAACACATGGATGCATATAAAGATTCATGTTGATATGTGCGTTTGTGTAGGATCATAAAATGCCAATGATTTAAGCGCTGGAATCCTAATTAACGTGATTTGTAGTCATTTGAAATAAAAAAAAATAAATGTATGCAAATGCAATTACAAATTATATGATTCGATCTGTTTATGTATGTCCAAAAAGGTTTTTTTTCTGATTCATTATGATGTTCATTTTCTAAATGTTGGCGGTATTTGCGCTGTATAGCAGCGACTTGTGCTTCTCCAACATCAGTTTGCCGGCACCTCACGTGGCGAATTCATCGAGTTGTTCAGTTCGCTTGGTTCGGTGCACTTCCACAAGCCGTACGTCTTGCCCACTGTTGTCTGCCAGAGACGCAGGGTGCCATCTTCGGAGCCACTTGCATAAAGTTCGCCATCGGGACTGAATTTCACTGAATGCACTGGTCCAAAGTGACCCTTGAAGGATTCTGTTAAATAACAAAAATTGTTCAAGTTAACAAATAGTTCCTTGTAAAGATCAAATCAAATGCTTACCTATTTCATTGCCTGTTATGTAATCGAATTTATACATTTTAAAGTCCTCGCCGCCACAGACAAAGACATGCTTATCGGGATGCAAACTGGCCGACGCCACATTAGTTGGCACTTTTACCTCCTTCAGCTTTTTGAGTGTGTCCACCTCCCAGAAGCTAATGGTAGAGCCATGTGTAATTGTAAGCACATGATTGTCATGCGAGATCTCCAAGCTATTGGGATTACTTTGGAACTGCAGACGCTGCACTTCAATGCCGGTCATGCGATCCCACAGCCGCACTGTCTTATCATCAGCCGCCGAGATGATGCACTTATCATCGCGACAGAACAGCGCACGCTTAATGGCACCCCCATGGCCGCCATATAGCTCTGGCTCCGCATCTGGCTGCTCCAGATTAAAGACGCGCACAAGTTTCTCATTGCTACCGGTCACTATGTTTTCGGAGCTGTTATCGAAGGCGACGCTTTTCACGATATGCTTGTGTTGGAAACTGTGAATTTCGGCGCCGCTCACTGCATTCCACACTTTGCCAGTGAAGTCGGCGGCGCCTGATGCAGCAAGCGTTGCATTACGGTTTAAGGCAACGCCCCATACGGCACCCTTGTGACCCTCAAAGGTGCCCACCCAGTCACCAGTATCACCATGACGCAGCATTGGGCTGCCATCTGCATAAACATCAACAAATAAGAAGCAAGAAACAAGAAAATCAATACTACATTTTGTTGTAAATGCATTCACCAACACTTCTAGTTATATATGTAATATGTTTGCATGTATGTATATGTGTTTGTGATTAAGTTGTGTGAGCGGCGGAAGCTACCTTGACTCAACGACAACATTCAATGCCAACGACCTGACACAGCGACGTCGCCGATTCGTGCTCGCAAATGGGCAGCCGCCATATGCATCAAGTTCACGTCATTTCCAATGCAATGTGATCGACAGACAGCGAGAGAGAGAGAGAGAGAGGATAGTGCTAAAACTTTAAGGCAGGTTGTGAATGTATATTTGCAGGGACACCAAATCATTAAAAGCATCAATAAAAGCTTTTAGTTTCTGCTTGTTATTATTGTGAATGCTCTAATACTGAGTATTTTTTATATATGAACAATTACATCAAATTGAAATAGTATATTTGATAAACAATCAGGATGTCTGGCAAGGGCATTTTATCTTCGACAACAACACAAACTCAAATGTTCATAATTGCATTTTTGTTTTGTTTTCTTTACGTTTTACAGCTGCAATTGCTTATATACATAAATATAGAAGTATCAAGGTGCTTCCTGCGAACAGCGTCAACAACAAAGTTTTGCTTTTGAAAAGTTGCTCAGCAAGGGGGAAGCATTGCATTAAATGGCGATAAAAAATCAACTTGAACTTGCAATTGGAAATTTGCTTTCCGCAAATACACACAAATGTTGTATTAAAAGTCACTTTTTTTGAAAGCACAATTTAAAATGCATCAAGGTAAAGAACGTATGTAAAATATATATTATATGTATGTATGAATGTGTATATGTATGTGTGCATATCGCATGCGAATACTTTGGCAAAGGGTTTCGCTAAACTGGTTTTATGTTAATAAATTTGCTTTGCTTTTGGGTCAAGGTTGCAACCAGGCTAGACATAGCTCAAGCTAACACGATACGAAATATGTATGTATGTTTTATGCTGCGTCTTTTAGCTAAAATATACAAGTGCATATGTGTATGTTAAATTTATAAATATCACAAGGACGCTTTTTTATATATACCCTGCATCCATTACAAGTGGGTGTAACAAATATATGAAAGAGTCAATGAATAAACAAATTAGCATACAGATAGTATTTTAGAACATTATCTACACTTGGCAAAGGCAATTTCTGATTTGGTATTGTATCTTACCTTTGCAAGCGGATATAAGAAAATAGCCGCTATCGCATATATCACTGAAATCCAAATGCACCACGGGTCTGGTATGTCCACTGCATGTCAATGGAATCTGACGCATAGTGTTGCCCGCCATTATGTTAGTCGCTTATTTAGCTATTATTTAAATTGCCTCAGTTTGCTCGCTTCTTTCACTTGCTGCACTCGATTTTAATACTTTCTCGTTTTGTATACACTTTTGTTATGTGGCGATTTGTTGTCGTTTGAACAGTTTGGTAAAACTGAAAGCTAATAGTTGAAGTAGTGTTTATAAGCTTTGTACTTTGTTGTCTTATGAATTTTAATGCCGTTTCATGCTCTTAACTGCATTACTTTCATTCAATTCCTGTCCTTGGTGTCTGCACTGCAAATTTTTGTTTGTTGTTTTCTTTTGTTGTTATGGTGTTTAGTGATCACTGTGGTTCGTCAGAGTCGGTGTCGGCACTCTTTTGAAAACAAAAGAAAACAATTTATTTACAAGTTTTCAATTGTTTTGCTTAAGCAAGAGATGAAATAAAATAATTACGCGACACACGCTGTTGTTGTTGGACGATTTGGCTGCCGAATGATTGTTGAGAAAAGAATCGACCGTACACCATGCATATCGATAATAGGCCAGCTGATTTCGCTTAATACATCGATACTTGTTTGCTTACTATCGATGCTTCATAAATAAATTAGCGCAAAGTCCTCGCGTTTAGAATTATTTTGAATTTATTTTGTATACACTTGAAATGTGAGTGCTTTTTTTTTTGTCATGATATGACATAAGTAAAATATTCTTGATAGCTGATCGGATATAGCTCGCGATGTTTGTTGCACTACTTTATCAAAAAGGTGACAAACAAATGGATCTTTTTAAAAAAAATTATAACAAATAAACAAATAGGTTCATCAAGTTTTTATAATAAATGGCATTGCTTTTAAGCTGTTTTGTCTTTTGGAATCTACTCAACCAAACTGTATTTATGACCTGGCTTAATTTGTTTGTTTTTTTTATCTGCCCTTTAGAGACATATTTTGCCTCAAAAATTTCTTTACTCTAATCACGAGACTGAGTGTTTATTTTGGCTTTTAAAAAAAAAATACAAAACTTTCACACGTTTCCAAGCCGTGTATCCTAAAATCGGAATGTGCAAACTTTATTGCTCAAAAACGTGCTATAGTTTTTTCTACGAGATAACGGATATGATAAGACTTTGTGCTCTCACCTGATTCAATTTATTGTCTTGGAAAAAGTCAAGCAAATATTGAAAAGTATTGAGGAAAAATATGTGCCTACAAAATTAGAAAGTGAAGCAACAATCCATTTATGCATCTATATCTGTATGTTTGTACCACAATTACACTTCTTTATCCAAATGTGTTTCTAGCTAGCATTGAATTTTATTAACTTAAATTTTTCTAAAAATAATTAGATTTAATTAATAAAAATAAAAATTTTAATAAGCTTACAAACATTAAATTAAATAGTATAAGCATTTGCAAACTTTGATAATCACGGGAACACTTGAATATTTGCTTAAGCGATAATCAAAATGCTTAAGTCAGTTAGTAGTAGACTTAAAGATACTCTGTACAAAGATCTTATGAAAAAACATTACTATAATAAATTAATATATTATCTTTACATGTTTGTTATTTAAGTACATTTTTATTGAGTACATTTATACATTGATATTACTTTAAAATTTTTTTTAATAATGTATAAGCATTCTTTATAAAATGCGATGGGTTGGCATATCATCATTAAACCTTTTTTAGCCAGTTTTAATGACCTGTAAATATAAAAAAAATAAATAAAATAGGTACAGTGGTTAAACCATAAACGAGTTACGTTACCAGAATCTATATAAAGCCTTGTGGAACTGCAGAACAATCTTAAAGCTACTTTTTGCTAAATCTTGTTTCACATCGACTAAGAAGATGCTGTGTCAAAAACAGCTTTTTCTGTTCGCTATCCTGGCCATGGTAGCCTTGGCTGCGACAGACGGAGTCCACGATGTCCACGAACTAACGGGCGCTACACAAGCAGTGCCCCGTTTCTCCACGGATGTGGCTGCCGGTAAACACACGCCACCTGAAGAAACAAATCCACAGTTTTGGTACGATTTGGCGCATGAAGAGATAGCAAGGAGATTAGAGCTGCCGCAACCGGATACAAAGCAGGCCAAGAATTTGATACTGTTTTTGGGTGATGGCATGTCACTGTCAACCGTTACGGCATCTAGAATCCTCAAGGGTCAGCGTCTGGGCAAAACTGGCGAGGAATCCTCATTGAGTTTTGAAAAGTTTCCCCACACGGGCCTTAGTCGGGTGAGTAGCGAAATGGCACTGCACTCTAAGGCGTTCTCACAAACTTTCAATGTTTGTTAGACATATTGTACCAACTCTCAAGTGCCGGACTCTGCTTGCACGGCCACCGCATATCTGTGTGGCGTTAAGACAAACATCGTCGAGATTGGCGTGAGTGCTGCGGTCAGCTTTAACAATTGCACGGAAAGTCAGAACCCAGCCAATCATCTGACTTCTATTGCTGAATGGGCGCAGAATGCAGGCAAGGCGACTGGCTTTGTGACAACCACATCGCTGACCCACGCAAGTCCTTCGGGCACCTATGCAAAGACGGCGAATCGCATGTGGGAATGTGATACGGATGTGGAGAGCTATGGCGTCGACTCCAGCACATGCGTTGACATGGCCACACAATTGGTCACCCAGGAGCCAGGCAGAAATTTTAACATTATGTTTGGCGGTGGCATGGGTAAATTCCTGCCAAATACAATCAAGGATCTGCATGGTAATAAAGGGGAGCGTTCCGATGGCGTCAACCTACTATCGCGCTGGCAGGCTAGACATCCTGGCGGAGTTTTGGTTTCTAATCGGAAGCAGCTGCTAAGTGTAAATGTTTCAGCTGTGAGCAGCATTATTGGACTCTTTCAGTCCAAGCTAATGAACTTTCACTTGGATGCGGATGAAAGCTATCAGCCGACGCTATCCGAGCTAACCGAGGTGGCCATTCGGAAGTTGAGTCAAAACAAAAAAGGCTACTTTGTGTTTATTGAAGGTAATGCTATTTATATACCCTTTCGATAATATCAACCATATGCATGCACTTTATAGGTGGTCTAATTGATTATGGCAATCACTTTACCCAGGCGGGCTATGCTCTGGACGAGACGCTCGAGCTTGAAAAGGCCGTTAAGCTGGCACGAGATTTAACCAACATTGAGGATACACTGATTGTGGTAACATCAGATCATGGTCATGCTTTAACAATAGCCGGCTATCCCGGCCGTGGCACTCCAATTCTGGGTCTTAATAATGATGATAGAGATCTCAATGGTGTGAAATACAGTGTGCTCAACTATGCTGCTGGCCCCAAAAGCTACCAGGATAGTAAGGGACAGCGCATCGATTTAACCGATAAAATGGGTGCCAAGGACTTTGTGTTTCCCAGCTACATTAACAAGGATCAAGGTGTGCATTCTGGGGAAGATGTTGCCATATTTGCATCGGGACCGCAGAGTCATCTCTTTACTGGCATGATGCAACAGCATACGATTCCCCATCTGATGGCTTATGCTGCCTGCATTGGCAAAGGACCCAAACTCTGTGATCCCAAGTAGAGCGGCTAAGATTGCTTTCCTGTCCTATAAATTTACTAAATAAACATTTATGATTATCCAAACATTTAAGGCTTTTAACTCTTTCTATTTTATATGGATTTTTGGTTTAAAAAAATTTTGTATCAATGGTTTAAGAAATCTTTTTCAGTCAACCCTAAAGATACAGATACAATCGGGTTGGACTTTAAATTCAGTTTAAATCCCTTTATTTAAGATTGGTTTTGATGTATAATATGATGTATTTAAATTTAGAAGAATGTTGAAACAGTCATTTTTAAATGTAACAAATTGCATGACAATTGTAGAGTGAAGGACTTTTATTTAAATTAATAGACAGTTAAACAATAATATAATATTGAGTGTCTATTGATTTAACTAAAAGCGCTTCATACTTATAGTCAATGGCAATAGTTTTAAACTTTCTTTTTCTTTTTGTTTTTTCCTTTGGATTTTCTTGCGTTCTTTTTCTTTTTTGGCACGAAACTAAGTGATAAACTTTTATGTTTGGTCCGTGTTGGCTCAGGAGGCGGTTCGACAATTTTTTTCGGTTCCAATTTACAAATTTCGTTGAGAGTTCGCTTGGTGAAAAGCTCTTGACCTGTAATGGTGCCCACTGGAACCAGATGCCAATTGTCGATTTTTTTGCGAGAATAAACCTCGACGTTGCAGCAGTTGGACAGCAGAATCAGATTGTCAATGCTCGTCACGGTTTCCCGAAGGCAAAGATCTCTTTTGCAGCTCTGACACTGACATGCCTTTCTCTGTATGCGAAACTTTATAGGAAAAACTCTGCCTGCAATAGTTTTGTCGTCCAACAATACACTGTGCTTATACGAAGGCTTGGGCCTCATTGGAACGGTCAACTGTGGGTTTTCAGAACTTAAATATCAAAGATTTTAAATGATTGAAAGAACTTATTTATAGCCACCTCTTTCGTACGCAGCATGGTGCTAAGTGGCCTACATTGAGTTGAACAAAGGTTTGTTGGTAAACTTGCATTTTGGGCAGCACAAAGATTGCAGCTTTTATCAGTTGTTGTTGGCACAAATTTGGAACATGCTTCCAATAAGTTGAACCGGCGTCGAGTTGATAAAGCGGGTTCAACAGGCTTTGCAAAATTTGACTTTCGATTGACAACTTGAAGAACCTGGACATTAGCACAGTTTCCATTTGAAGGCTCAAAGCAGCTTTTTCTGCAAGTTTGGGGTTTCTCTTTGCATTTTGAAGCCGCCGCCATAAAGGTTTTAAAGCTCAACTTAAATAAGAACAACTAAAATATTAATATATTTAATTTGAGATTTAAATTTGACTGAATAGAGAAAGCAATCCAAAGATGCTTAATAATGTCTTATACTTAAGTCAATCATTAAATCGCAACAAACTCTTTTGTGAAATAAAAGATATTTTTTATATTTTTAAGCGAATACATAAACATAAATACAAACAACGTTTGTGAAACAAGAATATCCTGTTGCGGAATGATTATAATAAAATATTAATCAAAAACGTATAAAGAGTCTATCTATTTGTCACCGACTCGAACCTTTTGAATAACAGATTTGCATTCGGAGTTGCGAGAAACACGATGATAGCTGTTAATTCTGCCCAAGGACGATATAAAGTTTTCATCGTGAGTGATTATAATCAGCATGAAATTCGATTGATTGCGACGAGTCTCCACAATGCTGTTGAGTGCATCGCAAAGCGATATAATATTGTCCCTATCCAGATTAGTAGTTGGTTCGTCCAAGGCCAGAACGCCACAGTTGCAGCTAAATGTCTCCGCCAAGGCCATGCGAATTATGAGCGAGGCGAGAACACGTTGACCAGCACTGCAGCGTCCACGCATATCAATCTCTGAATTGTTTTTGGACTGTACTACGCGATAGTTGTAGCTCCTGCGCCGATCTGAAACAGTTTTCTTGCTATCCTTATCGTCATTGGTGATTTGTATATAGTCGATGTCGTTGCCCTTGTAGATCATGCGCCAGTATTCCCTTATCAGGCTATTTATGTTTTTCATCTTTTCCGTATGGAATTGAACGAGAGCCCATTCCAGCGCCACACGATGTTGACCAAGATCGTCAATGCCGCGACGCTTGACAGCCACTTCGAACTGAGCACGCCTATAATTGTTCATGGACTCCTTGTACTTGGGTTGATTGATTTCACGTTGCAAATATGCAACTTGATTGTTAATCTCGCCCTGCTGGCCAAGCAGCTCACCGCGTCTAACCGAGGCTACATCGCGCTTTTTCATCAGTTCGTGCTTCTCTTTTGCTACACTTCGAAAGTCCAAATTACCCAATTGTTTGGACAAGATTTGACAGTTTTCACTGAGCTCGCTCTTTTTTTGCTGCAGCTGTTTTAACTCGCGGTTATCCTTGAGATCGCGTTCCAAACTTTGCTGATTAATACAATCTGTTTTAATGACCTCAAGTTTTTCGTTTGTTTCAGTGATTTGTGATTCCTGAAATGCCAAAGTGAAATAAGTATACTCGCGAATGAGTTATGTTCATATGGAATACCAGTTTCGTAAGCTCTTCTTTGGTTGCATTAATGGCTACATCAAGTTTTCGAATGCCATTTGCTAAATCCAACTTGGCAAATTCTTCCGCCTGCTTTTTCAATCTGTGGTAAGAATTCATTGTTAAATAATTATGGGTTAGGGCTTAATATGATTACCTTTGTATATCCTGATCTGTGCTCCTGTATTCCTGAAATTTACTCTGCATTTTGGACAATTTAACACGTTCACTATCCTTTAGGCGCGCTTTTTCGGCTATAGCAGCATTCAATTCTCTTTTAAGCGGTTGAATCTTTGACTTCAGTTCACGTATGTCCGAAGTTATTGTGATGAGCAATCGGTTTAGCTCATCCAGCCTATCCTTTAATTGCGGTAAGCTCTGCACGCCCTCCTGCAGCTTTATCCGCTTGTCCTTCAAGCTAACGGGGTTACCAAAATATTTTTAAATTCATTAAAAGTCAATTTATAGGGCCTTACACATTTCGCTTTTCACGCAAATGATTCAGCTCCTCCATTTGATGCTCAAAATTTTGCTGATTTGTCTCCAAAGATTTCGTTTCAGCTTCTAGCTCCATGGACACCTTAGTTTTTTCTGCTTGCAGAGTTTCCGTATTTACACTGGCATCATAGTTGTCCGGCAATTTGAGCTAGGATTAAAAAATGTTTAGTTCCAATTGTATCTGGTTAACTGTATAATAAAAAGATTAGTTACATTGAGTTGCTGTAAATCCTTTTCGATGCGCACAGACTCCTTGAGCGCTTCATCAAGCAGCGTCATATCACCCAGCATTGAATTGGCCAAATCCATATTACTTGTGGGTTCACCCAGCAATGCCATTAGGGTCTCATGTTCAGCCACTATTTCGCCCAAACGCTGCTCAATCTTGCGCAATTCTTCCTTTTTCTTGGGAAGTGTTTCTTTAAGTTCTATAACCTTGTCAATAGCAGGCTTTATTTGCAAAAGATTCTCATATTTCAGCTGCTCTGCCTTCATCTCCTTTGCGGACCTGGTAATGTTATCGGGCAGCTTTTGTATCTCATCTGTTAGCTCTGTGCTTAGGTCACTTGCCTGTTAAAACGATAGCATTTGTCAATAGCACATGGCAATGACTTTATAACTTACCTCATCGCCAGACATATTGTGATGACACAAAGGGCAGCTGGGTTCCTCGTTGATCTTCTGTATGTACCTGAAAGAATATACGGTTTTTATCTTACCAAAAATATAAGTGACTGTATGCAGAACTTACTTCTTGTACATGGCCTCGGCTGATTTAAGAGCACCATGTTCCAGCTGTAACTTGGATATGGCTGTCTTGCTACGCAATAGCAGCTCATCATAGGGCACGGAATGACATCTTTGGTATATGCGATCCTCGAGTTCCTGCAATTCTTTTTCCATGCGCGCAATATCTCCAATTAAATTCTTGCGTTTAATCTCATGAGATTGCTCTTCCAGCTTCTGGCTGTTGACCTTGTCGTCTAGGTCCTTAATTTCGCGACGCAGCTTGTCATAGGCGGCTTGCATGCTTCGACGATAGTTATTGGAAATGGGCTCCCTGAAAAATATGCTGAAATTATCGCTGTGCTTGCTGCGCACACGATGTATTTCCTGTTGCTTCTTTTTTAGCTCCTTATCCTTCAAACCGATTTCAGCCATCAGCTTGGATATCGAACTAAGAAATGTGAGCTGCTCATCCAGCTTCTTGAAACGAGCCTGCTTTTCGACTATGGAACTCTTCATACCATTGATGACCTGGCGGCAGGCGTCCTGATTGAAAATTCGCGTTGTGCGTTCATATTTTTCATCTGTTTCGGCAATTTGAGTTTCCAACACTTTTAGCTGATGCAATGAAGTTTCGATTTTGTTTATTTCTAACTCAAGAGCATTGCTTTCCCGTTCGCTGGCTTCCTTTTGTTTCTCTTGCGTGCTGACACTTTGCTCCGACTTGGTTAGCTCGGTACGTAGCTCATCGATCTTGGCCTGACGCAATTGATCAGCCTGATCATTCTCCGCGCTTAGCTCTGTTATCTCACACTGCTTGCTCATAAGCGTTTCATCAATGTCGTCGAGCAGAGTGGACAGTTTTTGGGGATCATCAACAGAATTGTCTTCCACTGTTATTTGCAATTGGGTGCACAGGAACTGTACGCGATCGGCCAGTTGTGTTTTGCAGTCCCGTTCGCTCTTCTGCTTCTGCTGTGCCATGCAGCGTTCCTTGTCCTGCATGGCTAGCTTTTTTTGTTGATCAATATTTGTTTTCTTAAAAGTTGCCAGTTGTCCCTCCACGTCGGTGCGTTGATATTTCATTTCGGACATGCGCTGATTAAAGCGACACATTTCTACATCTAATTCGGCGATCGAGCCTGCAAAATGGCTTTTAATGTTCCTGGATAGCTTTTCTATTTGCTCCACGCAGTTTTTAAGCCTGAAAAGATATTTGAGTTACACTTTATTTAAGTTGATGGATTTTAATGGCTTTTACTTGGTATCCATTTCAACCTTTTGTGACTGATATTTGCCAACCTCAAATTCGATATTGCGTATTTCTTCTAGTCGGGCATCAATTGGTTTCACATCTGTATCACACTTTTCGCACTCCTTCTTGATGTCTTCGCATTTTTGCTGAGCTTTCTGCAGACACAACGTTTTCTCATCCATTTCTTTCTTTAAATGCTCCAGTAGTCTCATATTAGCTTCTACAAATGAACATTTTTATTTATCTAACTGATAAAATATTTGTATAGATTGGTGTAAAGTATTCATACCCATGACTTTGAGCTCCTCTTGTGCTGTTTTGCGCATTTTCATAATCTTGTCAAGTGCGTTGTTGTATTTGGTTATGCCGAAGATGGCATCGAACTTCTCCTTGAGTTTCTTGGCCTCATCCAGTGGCCAGCTTGAGTCCTCTTGGTGACAAAATAGTACATTATTTATAATCGCTTCTGAGACGCCCATAAAATTGGCGATTGCCACATCGGTGTCCACTCCGCGAAAGCTCATTGACTCCTGATAGTCTTGCTTTTGCTTGCTGTCGCTGGTAAGAAAATTGATTGTTGAATCAATTGTCTTAAATGTGTGCTTGTCGTCCCGTACGGACAACTTCACGCTGCGGCAAATAGAGAGGCGCACATCTCGTCTGTCGCGCACCTGCATTTTGACCTGGGCCAAGGATTCGTTTTTGCGGAATATTTTTGGGTCGTGAACAAATTTTTTGCCTGCATCACTGCCTGGCGGACATTGTCCAGTAAGCGCATATTTGAGGCACTCGATTATAGTTGTCTTGCCGCATCCGTTTTGTCCAAGTATGAGTGTAATGGGCGATGAAAATGTAATGCTCTATGCGTTTTTAAAATAAGATAGCAATGAAAGTGAAGAAAATAAACGGAGTGTGGGTTTACCTGCATGTCTTCGGCATTGGCGCCAAAGCTACGAACGCCCTGTATTGACAGTTTCTCAATTGTCGACATTTTGCAAACAATTTAGTTTTAAACAATTTCACAATGCTAGCAAACTTGCCGGTCTCCTGTTTCGATAGTAATAGACTACATGTTGCTGGCGATAAGTTACTGCCTATCTGTAATCGGTACGTAAGCGCAAAGATGAGCAATATCGAACGCAATTGCGAGAAACGTAAGCATAGTAAAGTTAGTATCGACTGACTGCCACACACACAGCTGTTAGGTATTTTGTGTCGATCAGACTACGGTCACATTGCTTGTTTTGTAGCTCTGAGTCGCAGAGCGTAGTGTTTTTTTTTCATGTCTTATAAGTTATATCAATAAATTTGAAAAGTGCAACAGCTAATAAAACATACTGCGCAATTCTTAATTGACGTCCGCAAAGCGTCGTACTCGTGCGAGTGGCCGTGTTTGTGTGCTAGCTGCGTCGTGTGGGTGTTGATGTCCGTGTGTGTTGGTATATAAGTAAATTGTACGGGGGGTCAATAAAAGAGGGGAGCACAACGAAGCTAGTGCGTGAGTGCGAGGCACTGAGAGAAAAAGGAAAAAGACAAAGAATTGTGTATGTTGCCGTCAATGTGAATCAGCAAACCGAATAATCGGTGCATACGTCGATTTATATAAATAAATCAAATGCAAATCACTTATTTGTCAGGCTGTGTGTGTGCGCGTTTGAGTGTGTTTTCGTAAAATGCACATACATACGAATATAAATCGGCCCATGTTCAGGGATCTATAGACACTGTCATTTGCCACCCCGCTTAGCCAAAGCTCTTCCAACGCAACTCATTGTCACGACGTAACGTTGAATTGCAACGATACCCCACGGCAACTTTAACGTCAACGTCAACTACAACAACAATAACTAAATCTTCCACCACCAACAACACAATCAACCAGCAGCAACAACACCACCACCAATATCAAAGCAAATGTTACAAATATAGCAGCTACAACAAAAACAAGCAAAGCAAAAGGAACCTCGCCAACCCCCCTCGCACTTGCAATAGCCTTGTAAAGAAGTATTTTTACGTTTTTGCTTTACTCGCCCTTCAGTCGTCAGCCAGGCACAGCACAGTACGGCAAGGCTGGGCAACGGGTACAAGGTACGGGGTGCGGGCACACACACACATACACGCACGCAAACATTGTAAGGCTGCTGCCCTAACAGAGCTGCAATGGACTCGGACATTGAAATGGAATTGGAATCGGACAACGATGGAGAATACGATGACGATTATGATTACTACAATACAGGTAAGAGTTGAGCTTCAAAACTGGCCCCAAGGACGCATTGTGCATTTTATCGATTACGTTCGCTAAATCGATTTAACATTAGTGCACGCATACAAACAAACACAACAATTAGTTCCTTATTGTCTTATTGAGCTTTTTTGTTTGGTATCTTTGAGTACGTAAAGTTTGCACACGCTTTGGTTATTCACCTTTCTCTGTCACATACACCAATACGTAGGGCCTAGCATTTCGCATTTAACCTTCTACAATACATTTGCATGCAACGTACTTAGTTGCTGTTGGCTCTTGACATTCGCCTTTTCAGTTTAGTTACCTTGCTACCCTAACTGTTTTGATTTGACTCTTAACCAACTTCTTCTTTCTACGAATTCGTCAACCGTTTGCATTGCCCTTTTTTTCAACCACAACTACAATTCAATTTCAATTTACATATGTACATACATTGTACATACCTTAATATGAGTACATTGTATTTAAGTAGTGGTCGGTTTCGTTACGTTTTGCTTTCTGACCATGAAGCTTAAATTATGAAATTGAACTTGAAATGGTCGTTCGTTCAGCTCGGTTTGCGCCAAAACATGCAGGGTCTACGCTCATCGCTCATTGCTCTGCTTGATATTATTAAAATACCCTGTAAAATAAATCTTTAAATAATTAATTGAAAAGCTACAATATCATAAACTTTAGCTTATGTCTTACATCCAGCTATAGACGTTACGAAAACGATATACATATATCAAAACAATTACATACATATACTTTGCTTTAAGTTTGTGTTAATGCTTAATATGACGATTCCTAGTATCTCTAGTATCTGCAATCCAATACTTTAATTTTCTAATCGTGTAGCAAAAAGTGTGCTAAAGGGTATTCATTGGTCTAGCACTTTCGATTCCACTTGATTTCTTATTTGTTTTATTACCACCTTTGCTATGTACTCTTTCGTACTCTTTGTTACCTGCTCTCCCATCCCCTCGTACACATTTAGATGCGTGCTCAAGTGTCTGACGACGTCAGATGTTTAACTTGGATTTTCTTCCGTCAACTGTTTTCCTGCTGTTGACCTGGCCCTCTCACATATGTGCTCTCTCCCTCTCCCTCTCTCTCTCTCTATCAATCTGTTTCTCTTTGTATCGTCTTTTATCTGTGTCTATAGGCTCACGTTTTGAATTGTCTGTGACGACATGACTAAATTTCATTTGTAAGCCGACGACGCAATATTTAGCCTTCAATTCAATTCCAACAATCGTTAAAATGGCAATCAATTCAATCATCCATCAGCATGCAGCATCGACTAATTTTGTTTTCAGTCCGTTTTGCTTGTGGTCTGGGTTTTCCCATTTTCTCCTCGAACCCAACGAATTCTGTGAACTGTTGAAAAGATCAGGTAGCAAACCGTACCGATTATTTTTTGCACCTGGAGATGGTTTCGTATTATAGTTATGAGCCAGTAGAGCGGGTGGTTTTGTGCCGAATTCACATGACATCAAGCCTATCTAAATATTCACACAAAATACGCATTTGCATACTTATAGGCGAAGACTGCGATGTCGAAAGGCTAGATCCAAAGCGTGCTGATCCCGAGTATTTTGAATATGACTGCCTAACCGTTGAGGACATTGAAAAGCTGCTGAATGAGCTGGTGGAGAAACTGAACACTATACTGCAGATAACACCGTCGCTGGCCAAAGTCCTCCTGCTCGAGCATCAGTGGAACAACAATGCTGTGGTGGAGAAGTACCGCCAGGATGCCAACGCTCTACTAGTAACAGCGCGCATCAAACCACCCACGATCATAGCGGATTCAGCGTCAACGAGTGCAGCCGCAGCTGCTGCCAGTGCACAGCTAGTGAAGATAGGCAGCAGTGGCTATCGGTCAGCGGCGACACAATCTTCAGCAAGTAGCCACAGTTGCGGAAACAGTTCGATCGTGCAGTCACAGTACCGCCGAATGTGCCCCGTGTGCGCAAGCTCACAACCGAATGATAAGTTCTATAGCTTGGCGTGCGGTCATTCGTTCTGCAAGGACTGCTGGACCACTTACTTTGAGACGCAAATCTTCCAGGGCATTTCCATACAGATTGGATGCATGGCGCAGCAGTGCAATGTGCGTGTGCCCGAGGATTTGGTGCTGACGCTGGTCACGCGTCCGGTTATGCGTGACAAGTATCAGCAGTTTGCGTTCAAGGACTATGTAAAATCGCATCCGGAGCTGCGTTTCTGTCCCGGTCCCAATTGCCAAATAATTGTGCAATCAGCGGAGAATTCCGCAAAGCGTGCCATCTGCAAGTCCTGTCACACGGGCTTCTGTTTCAAGTGCGGCATGGACTATCATGCGCCCACTGACTGCCAGATCATCAAGAAGTGGTTAACGAAGTGCGCCGACGATAGCGAGACGGCCAACTATATAAGCGCACATACCAAAGACTGCCCCAAGTGTCACATTTGCATTGAGAAGAATGGCGGCTGCAATCACATGCAATGCTTCAATTGTAAACACGATTTTTGCTGGATGTGCCTGGGTGATTGGAAGACGCATGGCTCCGAGTATTATGAGTGCTCCCGCTACAAGGACAATCCCAATATTGCCAACGAATCGGTGCACGTGCAGGCGCGCGAGGCACTCAAAAAGTATTTGCACTACTACGAGCGCTGGGAGAATCACTCCAAATCGCTCAAGCTGGAGCAGCAGACAATCGAACGCCTGCGACAACGCATCAATACAAAGGTGATGAACGGCAGCGGCACCTGGATCGACTGGCAGTATCTTTTCAATGCGGCAGCTCTGTTGGCCAAGTGTCGCTACACGCTGCAATACACGTATCCCTATGCCTACTACATGGAGCCAGGCTCGCGAAAGAATCTCTTTGAGTATCAGCAGGTATGTTGTCAAAAGACTTAAATTTATATAAATATACAACTTTTGTCTTTTATTTTAGGCACAATTGGAGGCGGAAATTGAGAATCTATCGTGGAAAATTGAGCGTGCTGAGACAAAGGAGCTGGGTGATCTCGAGAATCAAATGGATATTGCTGAAAAGCGTCGCACTACACTCCTCAAAGACTTTTTTCCTGTTGTTGGAAAGGTATAGGCTTCCGTTAATTATAAGATGAATAATAGTAGGAAGCACAATATTCATTTTATTTAGTGACTAGCCACTGAACAGTATAAGAGACGCTTAAATAATAATCAATATAGAAGTAGTCTTAACAACGTGTAGCTAATTTTTAAAATTAATATTCAAGTGCATATGTAGTTATAATCTAGTTTCTACAACTTACAAGTACATAATATCTTATTATGATTATTATAGTTGTGAAATTTGAATTCACTCAAAACTCGATTCAATTGCAATACAACGCCTTGCGCCAAACAATAGCAATAGGGAATCTCTAAGCAATTGATCTCCCTAACAGTTTTTCAAAAACTTCTCATATAAATAAACAACATACAGCGTCATAGTGTCTGTCATAACAACATAAACAAACAAAATAGAAGCAGACAAACTTAATAATTAACAATAAACATAGACAATTAAAGTCGTTCTGAGAGAATTGTGCTTAGTCTTATGTAACTGAATGCTTGACAACAACAACAACAACAATATTTATAATATATGTATAACACACACACACACATAGATACAATTCCTAAAATTGTAACGAAGATATACAAAGAGAACTATCTGAAAACATTGAATTATTATGTTCCCATTTTCTACATATTGTGGATTGGCAGCTCTGTTTTCATATTAAGCTGAATTATATACATTTTAGTTGTTAGGATAACGCTAAGTGTGCTTACGCGACTGAATTTAAATTAATTAAATGCAAATTGAACACAGTAGAAGCCGAATAATGTTGACATAATTGATATCACAGTTGGATATATGTACATATGGGCCAAAAGATGAAACGAATGGATTTTTTAAGCAACACTTTTATTCAAATGCATTATTTCTTTCCCTTCTTTCCCTTTTTGCCCTTGCCTTTGCCTTTACCTTTCTTTTGCGTTAATGATCTCTTTGGCGAAGTATCTAACTGTGGCTCTGGTGGAGGAGGTGGCGGAATCTTTTTCGGTTCTAGTTGGCATGTTTCGTTAATGGTTTTCTTTTTCATAACCCTATCGCCGGTTATGGAAAGGATGGGTACACGATGCCAGTTTTCAATAACTCGTTCGTGATATACTTTGACATCACAACAGTTTGCGAGCAAAACAACATTTGTATTATCGGTTATGGGATCACGAAGATATACTTCCCTACCACAGTCGTGGCAATTCTTCTTAACTCTTCGTAAACAATATTTCATTGGAAAAACACGACCAACCAAAAGTTCATTGTTGAGTAAAACGCTATGCTTGAACGTTGGTTTTGGTCGCGGACGTTTGGTCCACTGGAAAAAAAAGGAAGTTAACATAAGATGCAACTACAATAAATCATTACTAATCATATACCTCATTTAAATGCAAAGATGTGCTTAGTGGTCTACAGTCGGCTGAACAAAAATTATTCTTATGGGTGGCGTTTTGAGCATCACATAAAGTACAGGACTTTTCTTTTTCGTTACACAAGGCACAAAATGCTTTTGTATCCACAAGCCGTCTCACAGGCGGGTCGGGCTCAAAAGCGGACTTGACAATGCTGGGTTCGCGGTTAACAGCATCGACAGTCTTGCAATCGGGACACGGTCCGTGCAACGGAAGATAACAATTTGGTGGACATTTTTTTGGTAAATTTTTACTTTGAATTGCTTTCCATTTGGCACAACTATTTAATGCTTCAGTCATTTTCTTTCAACACACAGATGGGATATGGAGGGGCTAGAATGGAATGAACGTAATG
This sequence comes from Scaptomyza pallida, assembly GCA_018152965.1. NCBI lineage: Eukaryota > Metazoa > Arthropoda > Insecta > Diptera > Drosophilidae > Scaptomyza > Scaptomyza pallida. Next base: position 4,085,780 of record JAECXP010000005.1, on the reverse strand, counting down.
CAATTGAATATTTTAATTTTGGGTGTACATCAAAACATGACGAACTATTTGATTTGAAAAAAGTTGTTCAATATATCTGCCACTATTGTGAATATGTCTTTATCGATATATCGATTAGAATTACACTTTTCAACACCGCACTGTCGACAGACCACCACAATTTCCATCTATCTGCCGCCTCTAAAAAAAATTTGCGTGCACACAAACCGCTTTAAAATTAAACTGCTTTATGCTCGGCATTAAAATTAAACAATGGAACTGTCCGTATGTGAATTTAACTTACGAGATCTGATTCGCGAATTATACGGACGTGGATTTAGCACCGAAGGTACCAAACAGGACCTCCAAGACCGGCTTTTGTCAGCAAGGCACGAAAAGGCCGAGACACAGGCGCAGGGTTTCTTACGACCCGGCAGGCCGCCAATAACCAAGTTTGGAGCCTGCGTGCAACCTGACGACTTTGCGCAAATTGAATGCATGACCGATGATGAGTACGCAGTGTACTCGGAAAAGGTGAAATGGAGGCTTCGCCGCATACACAAAACTTATTGTGGAAATGGATTGGAGTACTATCATCCCGGTGTGCTTCATCGAATAGATCGCTCTAAAACGTATGCACTACACATCAGTGAGTTTTGGGTGAGACAAGAACCGTACATCCACAAGGCAAGTCAACCTAAATAATATGCAAAATTTGTACATTTTTGGATTTATAAAATGCAATACTTTGTAGATCTTTGTTGTTTTTGTATCGCGCACCAACGGCGAGGAGCAGCGTCTTTGCTATGCCAGAAGCTTGGCCAAAATGCGCACCAATGATACAAATGCCAAGCAACTGAAAACACCCGTAAGCTTATGTCAAATGTATGTATGCAATGAATTCAATTTCCATTGTTGCAGCTAATTACAAACGTCGAGATCGGCAGAATTTTAACAAACATATTACTAGAAATCGAGCACAACGGACTTGAAAATTATGTAGCCGTGATTGTCAAAAAGAACAAGATCAACATGAAAACTCTTATGGAGGTTAAGATGGTTACAGGACAGACGTTGCCGCAAATAGTTTTGGATACATGCCATCTAAATAAGATCTTTGAAACCATATTTTGCTCAAAATCTGCGCGATGTCTAGCTCAGTTGGAGCATGAACAATACGTTGAAAGCATGTACATGGATCAGCTAAACGGCATCTGTCAAAAGTACACAAAAACTGTTGAGGGCGAAAGCCTGTTAAATGAATACAAAACGGCATTGCCTCTAGTATTGCAAGCCATGTGGAAAGTCGAAGAGCATAGAGACAAAACTATTTCACTGGCTTGCTTAAATAATGATAGATTGAACGCATACAGCACTCAAGTGCAGAATGATCTTCCTCCAATAACATTTGAGGAATGCTCCGCCGGCGGTGGCCTCTTGCAATTGATTCTATTTGACGCCTTGTGGTGCCTTTGTGATGGTCATGAAATGGAAGAGGAAACCCCAGTGCCCACAATGGAAAATGCGATTCCAGATGAATGGCTTCCTCTGCTTAACTGATCACGATCTCTTCTGTGCCTAATTTTGAATCGGCAAACTAATTGGCTGAGCGTATTAAAACAATTGCAAGTTCATATTATATCAAGATCTTTATTTATGGGACTAAGCTCACATGTTTTCATCAAGTCTTTGCAGTTGAATAGTGCTGCCAAAATCTTTTATGGTGATATCTTCCAAACTCTTTTTTGTTTTGCCTTTGGCATCCTTTTCATCATCAAATATTTTGAGGTTCTTAGCATAATACCAAACAACGATGTTCATAAAACCGCCACAAACCATGAATGATGCTGCCGAAAGATTAAGAGCATATCTAAAAAAAGAAAAAAAAAGAATTAATATTAAAGTGAAGGTGATCGCTTAAGTGCTTACCTTAACGCTTGTGTGTCGTACAGCCAACAGTTTCCCTTATTGCTGCATGTCTTACCCCACAACAAGCAGTATTTGTCTATAAGCCAACCATAAAAAACTGGACTGGGAATAAAGCCAAGCAAAGATGCTACCATACTGCCTACTCCCAAAGCAAAGCTTTTGTCCTCTGGCGGAATGCAACGCAGTGCTATTAACAGATTTGTAGACTTACTGCTGGCACCAACTAGCTTGAGGAAACACATGACACCCAAAAAGATAAGAAACTGATTGAAGCAATCCACATGACAGGCACCATCGATTGCATATTTTAACTACAAAAAAGGCACATGAGTAAACGATTTTTGTTGAAATTAATTGCGATTCTTACATCTGGAACAGTTGTTGTGTTTGATGAAGCTATACATTCGCAGCCTGTATACAAAGTATGCCCAAGTTGATCCTTGGTCGTGCCAGTGCAGCCCGCGTGACATGCGGATATGTAGGTGTCATTGTTTGGACTACAGATGGGAGCATAGTGCACATATTCACAATGACAGGATGCAATGCAGCTGTCATCGACACTGCTTATTGCCATGGAGCTCAACTTGTCGCTGCCCTCACAGCCAATAAATACATAGCATAAAATGCCAGCAAGAGTCAGAAAGTCAACGATTGCATTCCATGCAGCCATTGCACGAGCGCTCGGCTGATACTTGGACACAATGTAGCCGGAGAGAAGGACGCCGCCAGCTGAGAATCCAAGAGCAACAGTTCCAGTTGCCATTGTCGCCATAGACGCGGACTGTTGAAATTGCGTCTCAATATATTTTGGTGTGAATATCCAGTAAACCATGTAACCAAAAAAGTAAAAAATTGATGCAAAAGTATTGAAAACATAGACCTTGTTGGCCGCCAACAGTTTCAATGAGCTCCACATGTTACTCAGTGAAAGATCCATCTGATCACTTTGATTCTGTATACCAGCTCTTTCAAACGTGAGGCGCCTTGCCCTCGTGCTGGGCAGCTCCTTTGGAAACAACATCATGACGCATGCGATTAGAAATGTAATGGCCGCCAAAATGAGCCAACCCAGCCACCAGGCGCCTAACCATCTCGGATCTTCGGGCTTTATCAAAGGATCTGTCGTGGGATCTATATACCAACGTAGGCACACAGAGGCCAGGGAATATCCAACAGCCGGACCCAACATGCGCAGGAAAGTCGAAAAGCCTAAACCGAAAAAAAAAAAAGTAAGTTGTTTATTATTTAACTTCTTAGAAAAGTATTTAGTAAGGAATTGATTATTTACTCAGCATGGCTGGTGTTTTGGACTTGGTAGTGTTATCATCCATATAGGCAATTCCTACAATAAAGAAAAGTGCTTGTCCGATTCCCAATATTAATTGTGCTCCAAACAGGATTAACTGAGGAGCCCAAACACTATCCACCTGTATGCAAGTGGATTCCTCAACCATACAAAGCTTTTGATCTTTATGTGAACTTGTCACATTGCCAGTTGTGTTTTGGAATTCTCCATACTGCCGAGTAAGCTTCAAAGCATCCTCGCCAGCTCCATATATAAAGTGAAGCGAACAGTTTAGTAAACAGAATATAACAATCGTGAACAGACCTTAAATTGAGAAGATACGAGTATAATTTATATGCATAATATTTTATCGCACGTTGTTATATTTACCAAAACCCATCCAACGTGGTCGATGCACTTTTCTTAAGTAATAGCCTGTCAAGGCTGAGGCAAACATTGTGCTCACATCATTACCTACCGAGATAATACTCAACGTTTTTGTTGGTATCTTGTAGCGCTTTTCCAATGTTGTAATTGTGCCGTTAAAGTAAGCAAAGCACATTCCCATAAAACAGCCAGCAGTGCCATAAATTATAACATACATTGTTTCAGTGGCAAATCTATTGACAAAAAAGAAACATTGTGCTTCTAAAACTGAGAATACAATTATATAATTCGCTATAGAACCTTTGTAGAATCGGCCCCCTGAATATCCAAAAGCCACACGTAATATCTTCATTATCATCTTGTTCATCCTTAATCTCTTTCTCCTTGTTTTTAATAGCTGAAATCTTGGCAGCATCTACTAAAAATGGAGACGCTTCTTTTTCTTCCTTTAATTCGACACTCATTTTGAACTTGCTCCATTCAAACTCCTTAATAGACTGAACCAAAATAGAACTACAAGCGCACAATTATCTAGGCGTTTCATGTCAATAAAAGACCTTTTGGGTGATAGTACGATTAAGTGGATGCATTTTATGAATGTAGTGGCTTAACTTTTGACTTGACGTCGAGATAACGTGATAACATGATTATAATATCTTGGAAAAGACAACTAAGTGTTCAGCATCAATTTCATGAATAAGCTCCTGGAAAAGCTTCCTCAGTTTAAGCACGTATCTCGTTTAGGTTGTATACCATTATGCTTAATAAGCATTGCTTATCATTGTTATCATAATATACAATCAGTCTGGCCAAGTTATTATATGTACATATATGACTGCACATCTATTTTTACTTTTAATATTTCACCACAATGTTAAAACCACTCACTATTTTTTTAAATTATAACTTTGTATGTGTGTGGGATTTATTAAGTGCAATAATTATAATATACTCATAGAGTTTAATTTTACATACATAATTATTAAAACTATTTAAATTATGTTTCGGGATCCTTTTCTAACTCATCGCATATCTTAACTACCTTAGTTTTGGTAGTCAAGCTAATATTATCTACTTGACTGTCGGGTGCACTGTATTTGCTCGGCTCGTCATCGAAAATTTTAAGGTTTTCAGCATGATACCAAACTCCAATATTCAAGATGCCGCCCAACATTATGAAAAACGCAGACGTCAAGTTAAATGCATATCTTAAATGAAAATCAATGTCGGTTAATTTTTTATACTTTCTAAAATCAATTGTCTTACCTCAACGATTTCGTATCGTACAACCAACAGTTGCCCTTATTGCTGCACGTTTTGCCCCAAACCAAACAGTATTTATCCAAAAGCCAGCCAAAGAAAATGGGACTGGGTATAAAGGCCGCAAAAGAGCCGATCAAGCCTCCTAGTCCCAGGGCAAAGCTTTTGTCCTCTGGTTTAATACAACGCAATGAAATTAGCAAGTTTGTTGATTTGCTGGAAGATCCGACAAGCTTCAGCACGCACATGACAACCAAGAATATAATAAACTGATTAGTGCAATCAACGGGACACGCGCCGTCCACAGCATATTGCAACTGAAACGACATTTAAGTTATTCATTTTGTAGTCGAATCGATAACAATAAACTTACATTTGAAACATCTGTTGAGTTTGAATTTGTTATGCATGCACAACCAGTGAATATAGTACGCCCATGCTCATCCCTGCTTTTATCAGTGCATCCGGCGTGACATGCAGATATATAGGTGTCATTGTTTGGACCGCAGATCGGAGCATAATGTACGTATTCACAGTGACAGGAGACACTGCAGCTATCTGCACCGGATGTCGCCATGGAACTCAACTGATCACTACCTTCGCAGCCAATGACAATATAGCATAATATTCCAGCTACGGTAAAAAAGTCAACGATTGCATTCCAAGCAGCCATTGAACGACCGCTTGGCTTATACTTGGACACAACGTAACCGGAGAGTAACACTCCCGCAGCAGAGAATCCAAGTGCTATGGCCCCTGTTGCCATTGTCGCCATTGAGGCAGACTGTCGGTATTGTGTCTCAATGTATTTTGGTGTGAATATCCAGTACGCCAAATATCCAAATAGGTAGAAACTTGATGCAAATGTGTTATACATATAGACCTTGTTGCCTGCCAGGCGCTTCATGGATCGAATCATATCACTCATTGACAGATCCTTGTGTTCCTTTGGATCCTGCATACCAGTCTGTTCTAACTTTAAACGTCTTGAATTTGAGCTGGGCAGCTCTTTGGGAAACATAAACATGCAAAATGCAATTAAAAGTGTTATAGCTGCCAATACGAGTAAACCAATCCACCAGGCGCCCAGCCATCTTGGATCACCAGGTTTAATAAGGGGCTCCAAACTCGGCTCTATATACCAACGCAAGCAAACAGAAGCCAATGAATATCCTATGGCCGGGCCTAACATGCGCAGAAATGCCGAAATACCTAGGAGTAATTAAAAAATCGTTATAGGTTAGGTAAGGTTATTATTTTTTAATTTTCCAAACAGTTTTGACAAAAGTTCCTGGTCTGATGAACTTGTGAGATTGTTCTGAAGAAGCCGAGCTGAGGCCACCAGGCGGGTCGCAGGTTGCGGATAGCGAACGGCCCCTCTGAGGGGTCAGCTGCAAATAAGCGATGCCCTTCGCGAATAAGCAGCCCCGGACAAACAGCGGGTTCGATATCTTTTATCGTACCGACAAGACGCTTGTGAAGCCGTCTTCAAAGTATAGCCTCACACACTCCCAGCTCCCACTTGAATACCTGCCTCTATCCTAACCTCCCAATCTCACTTCGGGCTGGACTAAGGTGTCATTCGAACCGTGCCGAGAGCCAACTTGGCTGGGGGCCCGAATTAAAAACTAGCCCAGTCTTTAACGGTGAGCTCAGGCAGATGGCGACCGCCTGTTCTATATAGCCTTATCCGGGTACTGCGGATCTCTGCCCGGATGGACCTTTTATTTCTCCGCAGCTCGTGGGAACAAGTATGAAACCGTTTTACAAAAATCAAAAAGTGCAGCAGGATTTCCCTGCTGATAGTGTCGCAACGCACTTTGAGGACCAGTTCCTTAACAGGGAGTTGCCCTTCAACGTGGGACAGCCCAAACAAAATCCAAGGATGCCACAGGCACAGAGTAGACCGGCGCGCACCCATATGTCAAGACTAACAGCTCGTCATCATGCATCCCCAATTGCAAGGCTAATGAGCACGGTAGGACCATCCCAACCGATAAGGCCGGGTGTCAACGCTGTCCAGCAACATAGTACGCATCGTCACAAAAAGAAAGTAGAGCTGCCACGTCGTGGAGAGCCGGGTGGTTTGGACGATCCAAACCGAAAATACTTATGCGGCTCGAAGACGAAGTGGTATTTGAGATACCTGCAGCAGGGACTTTCCCCAACGGAGGCCCTAAGAATGGCAATTGCCCCCAGAGAATTGGCGAATCAGACAAGTGGGCTAGCCCCCAACCGTTTAAACACAACGGTGATTACTCCTTCTGACAACCCCATCCAGGAGTTGCCAATTTCATCGAGAGCAGCTACTGCTGTTCCAGCAGTGAGGTCTTTCCCTCCAGTGCAAACCGAGACTCACTCGTCATACAAGGTGGTTGCTAAAAAAAATAAAGTAGAGCTACCAGGCCTTGGGGAGCCGGGAGGTTTGGACGACCCAAACCGGAGAAACTTATGCGGCTCGAGGATAAAGTGGTATTTGAGATATTTGCAGCAGGGACTTCACCCAAGTGAAGCCCTAAGAATGGCAACTGCCCCAAGAGAATCGGCGAATCAGACAAGTGGGCCAGCCCCCAACCGTTTAAACACAACAGTGACGACTCTTTCTGACATCCCTAAGTGGTCATGTGGACAGGACCCGTCGATTTCATTGAGAGCAGCTAACGCTGTTCCAGTATTGAGGTCATCCCCACCGTTGCATAGCGAGACTCACTCGTCATACGAGGTGGTTGCGAAAAAAAATAAAGTAGAGCTACCAGGCCTTGGGGAACCAGGGGGATTGGACGACCCAAACCGGAGAAACTTAAGCGGCGCGAAGAAGAAGTGGTATTTGAGATATCTGCAGCAAGGACTTCCCCCAGCCGAGGCCCTAAGAATGGCAATTGCCCCCAGAGAATCGGCGAATCAGACAAGCGGGCCAGCCCCCAACCGTGTAAACACAACAGTGACGACTCTTTCTGACATCCCTAAGTGGGCATGTGGACAGGACCCGTCGATTTCATTGAGAGCAGCTAACGCTGTTCCAGTAGTGAGGTCATCCCCTCCGTTGCATAGCGAGACTCACTCGTCATACGAGGTGGTTGCGAAAAAAAATAAAGTAGAGCTACCAGGCCTTGGGGAACCAGGAGGATTGGACGACCCAAACCGGAGAAAATTAAGCGGCGCGAAGACGAAGTGGTATTTGAGATATCTGCAGCAAGGACTTCCCCCAGCCGAGGCCCTAAGAATGGCAATTGCGCCCAGAGAATCGGCGACTCAATCATGGGCACCAGCACCCAACCGTCTAAACACAACTTTGATGGCTCCCTCCGGCAACACCAAGTGGGCGTGTACACAAGAGCCACCAGAATCTTCGAAAGCAGCTTCCAAGGCATCATCACGGTCTACCCCACCAAAGCCCACCATGACTCATACCTCGTACGCAGCGACTGAGGACAAAGTCAAGGTGGCCGTGCTACCTATGGAATACCCCTCTGTAATGCTCAGCAATGGGGACTTGTCTGCACTAGAGAATGCCATTCTAGATGAGGTTATCCTCACAGGCTCAGACGCCGCGGTGGCATTCGCTGGCATTCATTTTCGCGCTGGCTACCTTATTATTGAGTGCGCTAACTACCACTCAGCGGATTGGTTGAGGACCGTAGGATCAAGGCTACAGCTATGGACAGGCGTTCCACTGAATTGCAGGTTAGGTGATGACATTCCGTCACCGCATATTATCACCCTATTTTGTCCAAGAAGTGCAGATCGGTCTACCGAATCCTTGTTGGTTTTGATTAAGAACCAGAACAAGATAGAGACCGATCGATGGAAAGTGATGTCAAGGCGTACGGAAAATGGAGGTGCCCTTTTGGTGATCTGTATCGACGAGGCGTCTAAGGATGCGATAGTAGCCAGAGGCCACCAGGTGTCATTTCGATTCGGGACTATCCCCGTCACCGGTCTAAAGAAGAAAATTGATGCTTCCAGGAATGCGAAACTAACAGACGAGTTACTTAAAAAGAACACTTATAAGTCTGTGGCCACGGCGGGCAGAAGCGGTGATGGTGTATACATGCTTTCATCGCCAGGTAGTGAAGAAAAATATCACTGGAACTAAGACAGCCGCAGCTGTTCTTCATCAACATCTTTCTCTAGCCTTCGTTAAGAAGCCATAAGTCAACAGTTGCATAACAGCCCGAACACAACTGATTCAAAGGTAATCTGGGATTAAAGAGATCTAATATCAAATCACGCATTTCGGAAGGTAAATATTTATTAACTTTGCTATTCTTTTAGTATTCCTCATAACTACATCCAAACTGCCGTGAAAGCGATACGAAACATCCCATTTAATCTGTCCACCACTGAATATCGAAAACCCGGTTTAATATTGCAGTTGCGAAATGCTAATAATTAGCTGCGCTAACAATCAACAAATGTGGTGAGTGCTTTAATGACTTTGTTCTTCAATATTACTTATAAATAAGAAATGTCGTTATACCATCATCAGAATTCATCATACATATAAAAAAAAAAGGGCTAGACGGCACCCTGATTAACTGGTCCTTACAGCCATAAACTTAGGAATACGCATGTCAGCAAAAAGTAATTATATATGATCAAAGGATCAGCCGTTTAAAACATGTAATTGCTATAGACAGTATAGTTCCAACTTATCCCCAGGAAAACAAATTGGGAACAGTTAAAAGCGAGCCTAGATATTTGGGTAGCCACTGGGGAGAACTTGAATAAGTTGTATAATATTAAGTAACGAATCCATGAACGCATTGAAAAACAAGAAAGAAGGCTCTAGTCGAGAAATCCCGACTAGGACATACCCTTAACCCCATCGTATCGTGTACAGTCATTTGCGTCTATTCTTCCAGTGACCAACATGACTAAAATAACAAAATTTCAAACTGCGATATCTTCGGTGTTTCTTAACCGATTTTAATCAAATTTTTTGAAATGTTCATTATTTTATTAATAGCTTGAAACCTGAATTCAAGAATTTTTTGTTATCGATCACATGTGTATATCGGAAACCAGAAGTGTTATCGAAAATTTGAAACAAACTTGATCTGCCTATGGTTTAGGAGAGCTTAAGTTTCAAGTTTGAAGTCTCTATCTCTTATAGTCTCTGAGATCGTCGCGTTCATACAGACAGACAGACAGACAGACAGACGGACGGACGGACAGACGGACAGACAGACATGGCTAGATCGACTCGGCTGTTGATGCTGATCAAGAATATATATACTTTATGGGGTCGGAGATGCTTCCTTCTGTCTGTTACATACATTTGCACAAAACCATTATACCCTTATTTACCCATTTTATGGGTTAAGGGTATAAAAACAGCCTCAGGGAAAAACGGACCCAAAAAAAAATCGAAAGACTGTGGCTGATCACCAAGCAGAATGCGTTTCAAAAGCAAGAAAACCAAGATGTCTGGGAAAACGTGCTATTCAAATTGATAGCTTAGAGGCCACTGTCCCATTACCAAAACTGCAGCAGAACCTGAGTCCTATAAAAGCGCCCAAAAGAAATCTCAGACCTCAATGCATGCATCTTCTAAACTCATGTTAACGATAATAGTCGAAATCAGTATGTTTCGAGCAATTATTAAATAAATAAGTTGAGTCAAGTATACAAGCGTAAAAATATCTGAACTAATTTAAATGAAATTTCCCTAACTATAATTATAAATAAAATTACAAAATTACTTACTTAACATTGCAGGTGTCTTCGCTTTTGAAGTATTATCATCCATGTAGGCAATACCCACCGTCCAGAATAGCGATAGTCCTATACCAGCTATAAACTGTCCAACAAACAAGATAAAAGGCGGCACCCACGTACCATCCTGTTTAATGCAACTTGATTCTTCGGTCATACACAGCTTTTGATCCTTATGTGAGTTACTTATGAAATCACTGATATTGTGATAATCGCCAAACTCTCGTGTCAGCTTTAAGGCATCTTCGCCAGCGCCGTACATAAAGTGCAGCGAACAAGTTAGCAAGCAGAATATAAAAACCGTAAAGAATCCTTTCAAATAAAGAAAATATTATAAACTTGGATGTCAGGACAACGCGCAAATCCTGGCATATTTAGTTTACCAAATCCTATCCAACGTGCTCGATGTCCTTTATGAATATAATATCCTGCCAGCACCGAGGTTATCATCATGCTTAGATCATTTCCCACTATTATCATTCCAGACAACTTTGTTGGGATTTTATAGCGCTTCTCCAGGGTCGTAAGAGTTCCGTTAAAATATGCCAGAGACATTGACATAAGACAGCCGCCTATGCCATAAATCAACACAAACACCTTTTCCGTAGCCAAGCTGTAAATAATATTTTCTATTCAGTTTGCTGTCTTTTAAACAGTTTTATCCTTTACCTTTGCAAAAAGGTTCCTTTAAATATCCAAAACCCACATCTTATGTCCTTATGCGGCTTTTCTTTAGCCAATTTTCCATTATTGAGTCTAGCCCCATATTCATCTAAAAATGGGGACTCTTCAGCTCGATCATATTGTTTTTCGTTGCTCATTTTGAACCTGCTTCATCAATGGGCTTAGCCAGACTAACTGTAAGCTATTCCTCATAAAGAACATCTTGCTAGGTTTTTGCATCCATAAACCTATAGGAACACTTATTACTTTAACCATCATAAAAGTTTTTTAGATTGTGGACTTAACTCACATCAGCATGAGTTATTATCTTACAAAAAAAAAACTTTATTAATTTGAATGTCATTGTGTTTCACGATCACAACAAATGGGAACTCAGGGTGACTTGCTTTGTTAATATACATTTCCGTGCGGATAAATTGATGAGAACATATAAATTTTTATTAGTAAAATTGTATTTTTTAATTTCAAATATTTGTTTTCTTTATTTAAAGCAATTGATAACTAATCGGACGACTTTTGGAACTAGTGGTGGAAAGTGGTCATATTGGCAGTTGGTTTTATTTTTATCCTTAAATAACTGATTTTTAGAGTTCAAGAAAAATTTATCGGTATAAGATAAATGTGTGTCAGATAAGACTAGCCGTGTCGTATGTTTACATAAGCTTAATTCTAGCTATTCTTCTTTTAAAAGTTATATTTTGAACATTTAAAAAATTAACAATTATAAAAAGGACTTTCAATTGAAGTTAAATAGTTATTATAAAGAAAGCTTGCATACAATTTTCATTATATATTTTTTTTTGTTCATTTATAATTTGTAAAATATGTTTTAAGTCACTTAAGATCATCTGTGCTTGAGGTTGACAAAGGTGGTTAACCCAAAATAAAACTCATAAAGTTAACAACTTAAAGTATTTATTATTATTTATTATCTTTTATTATGCATGACTTTTGGGTCATTGTGATCATAATTAATTTGTTTTTATCTCGTTGGGCTTTTCGCTTAATTCAAATTGTTCTTTTTCAGTTATCTCTTCCGTATCGCTATCGAATATCTGTAAATCTTTGGCATGATACCACACTCCAATGTTCCAAAAGCTTCCAGCAAAAATACAGGCAGCAGACAAAAGATTCATAGTAAAGCTGAAATGGAGATATATGCATTTACCTTACATAGTAAGCCCAATTATAATAAACATTCAAAAGATGTCAACACTTACCGCAACGATTTAGTATCGTATAACCAGCAATTGCCTTTTGAACCGCATGTTTTACCCCACACAATACAGTTGTTATCCAGAATCCAGCCGAATAAAATTGGACTGGGTATAAAGCTAACTAGGCAGACTACCACGTTGTTGAGTCCCAATGCAAAACTCTTATCCTCTGAAGACACACAACGTAAAGCCAGTAGCAGGTTCGCAGTTCTGCCCGACGCTCCAACGAATTTCAGAAAGCACATAACGGCCAGGAATATTAGGAACTGATTGTAACAGTCAACGGGACACGGTCCTTGTCGGGCATATTGGTTCTTGAATAAAACTATATATTTTTATACAAACATATATGAAAACATTTTCACGCGATTGCGAAAAAGTATCGTGTTCAAAAAAAGCTTAAAAAAATCTGTTTCTTTTTTTAAGTGACTGAATTTTATAGGATACATAAAATAATTATTATTATAACTATAAAGAGCTAATTGTTAATATTATATACTAGCTTGTTTTTTTTGGCTATAGCAACGTTGGCGTTGAGATCGTTACAAAAAAGAAGATTGTAGTATAAATAATTTAAGGAATTTATCGTGATTTCCCAACATGGGCAAACCTACAGACATACTTGGCTGATTTATAAATACTTTTGTTACAAAATCGGAAATGCTTTCTTCAATCTTAACATACATTAACACAAAACTGTTTTAGGCCTTTAACCATTTCAGGGAATAAATATTTATATAAACCAAAATTAAAACACCGCAAACGTTCACCTCTGTATATATAATAAAAAAAATATTATGCTCACCTCGGTTGCATTTGCAATATCCAAGGATCCAATGCATTTACAGTCCGTGTACATGAGATGACCCAGTTGATCCTTAGTCTTGCCAGAGCAGCCAGCGTGACAAGCAGATATGTAGGTGACATTGTTTGGACTGCAGATCGGGGCATAATGTACATACTCGCAGTGACAAGATTCAGTGCAGATGTCAGTGGTTGGCGTCATCGAAGTTGCCTTATCGCTATCATCACAGCCAATGAACACATAGCAGAGAATCCCCGCCACAGTCAACAAATCAACTATGCCATTCCATGCGGCCATTGCCCGAGCACTTGGCTTGTATCTGGAAAGAACGTACCCGGAAAGAAGCACACCCGCTGCGGAGAATGCCAGCGCAACGGTGCCCGTGGCCATTGTCGCTGTGCTGGCAGATTGTTGATATTGTGTCTCAATGTACTTGGGTGTGAATATCCAGTAGGGTATGTAGCCGAAAAAGTAAAGCATTGACGCTATTGTATTGTAGACATACACCTTGTTTTTGGCCAAACGCTTAACGGCCAGCATCATGTCCTGAAGTGAAAGCTCTGTCAATGAATAATGACCAGTGCTATCCGTAGCTTTTAGTCTTCTGGCTTTGGCGCTGGGCAGCTCCTTTGGAAAAATGTATATGAAAAATGCGGAGACGAGCATTATGACTGTCAAAATGATCCAGCCAAGCCACCAGGCCCCCAACCAACGTGTATCATTGTTGCTTATTAGAGGCTCGAGCTGCGGATCGATGTACAGACGCAGGCAAACAGACGCCAAGGAGTAACCAATAGCCGGACCCAACATTCGCAGAAAAGCGGACCAACCTTAAAATAACATATGATGTTATATAATGGGACAAGTGTTTGCCGTTTTTACTAACTTACTGAGCATAGCGGGTGACTTTGATTTGGTTGAATTATCATCCATATATGAAAGGCCAAGGGTGTAGAACAGAGAGCATCCAATGCCTGATATAAACTGTGCAGAGAATAGCAAAACGATTGGCGCCCAAAGACTGACGTCTTGCACACACTCAGGCAAATCGGCTTGGCAAATTGTACGATCCGCCTCCTTCGATGCATTGAAATATCCTGTATTCATGTATTCACGGGTCAACTTTAAAGCATCGTCACCAGCTCCATATATAAAATGTGGCGATGCCATCATCACGCAAAATATGGCCAATATAACGAGTCCTAAAAAAAACTAAGATTACTATTTAAACACAATACTGTTTAGGTGTATATTACCTAAGGCTATATAGCGTGGGCGATGTCGTCGCCCCGTATAGTAGCCCAAAAAGGCAGAGCTTAAGGTAGTGCTGATGTCACTGCCCACCGAAATAATTCCCGACGTTCTTGTGGGTATCTTGTATCGCTTCTCCAGCGTTGTAATTGTACCATTAAAATATGAAAAGGCCATTGCAATAAAGCAGCCAGCAATGCCATAAATTACAACGAACACATATTCTGTAGCAAGACTGAAATATGGAGTCACAAAATGAATGGTATGCTAACCTTTTTCTCTCTAATATACTATTGTAAAATATTTATGTGCTAGTAAGAAACACTTTACAACAAATTAACTTGTAAATTTATCTATTTACTTTAGCAAAAATAGCGAAGACTTAATAAGCCAATTGGTTGTAAGAATACCTTTGCAGTCGCGGACCTCTGAATTTTCCAAAGCCACATAGAGTATCATCATCATTATCCAACAGTTGCTTTTCTTTATTTTGCTTTTCAGATGCCTTTGGATTTGAAGCCTTTAAGAACTGAGTTACTTCACTCTCCTCATCTGCCATTGTCAAGCTACTTTGTCGAACTAAACAATAACTTTGTCTTCAATGCATATCTATCTCCGAACTGAACTGTCATACAAGCTTATAGTTTACAAGCTTACAAATCCCACGAGCTATAGATAAGCTAATTAAGATTAGGTCCTATGTACTTTATTTTAGATTGTTTAAATACAGACAATTGTATGTTTGAATACTTTATAAGCCTAAGGATGCATATACATACATGTGTGTGTTGTTGTTGTTCTTTTTGCTGTTCTTGTAGTAGTACGTTTAATAATAATGAAATGATAGCCTTGACGGTTAGATTTATCACACGATCTTTAGCGCCATAAAATATTTTATTGTACCGACAGACTCGTATCATTGAAATCACACACAGAATCTATCATATACACTGACAAAGACAGAAGTTGACATAACATATGATATAAGCGATAGGCACCAAAATCACTCACAATCGTAGCTTAAATTAGCTTATAGATATTATTATTACTATTACAACAATTATAGTAACTTATATTTCGGTATTCTTTTCAGCATTGGCTTCTTCTTCGTGCTGCACAATTTGCATTTCGACTTCCTTAACTTCCTCATCGAAAATCTTTAGGTCCTTAACATAATACCACACTCCAAAATCGAACACAGCGCCCAGAGTTATAAAAACAGCAGCCGTAAAATTGAGCGTATACCTAAACAGAATTGAAAGTCATTTTTCAAAACTGGCTTCAAATAGAAGATATGAAAACCAACCTCATGGATTCCGGATCGTAAAGCCAGCAGTTGCCTTTGTTAGTGCACGTCTTGCCCCATACCAAGCACATACGATCAAAAATCCAGCCAAAGAAGATAGGTCCGGGTATAAAGGCAAACATGGAGCACAGCATCATGCCAAAGCCCATAGCTGCAGTTTTATCCTTCTCCGGCACACAGCGTACAGAGACCAGAAAATTGGAAGCTCTGCCCGCGGCACCAATGAACTTCAGGAAGCACATCACTGACAAAAAGGCAACAAATTGTGTCCAGCAGTTGACGGGACATGCGCCTGGAGTAGCCTGACCAGCTGCCAGTGACTGAAAGATAAAAAAATATAGGTTTTACAAAATTTATGTATTTATATGGATTCTGTTTTGTATAAAAGTTACCTCCAAATACATTGTAGATGCTGAACTTCCCAGCGCCTTTTCACCTTGATCCCAAGTGGTGTTCTCATTGGCAAGTTCAAATGCGGTTAGGCGTCTAAAAGCCTTGTTGTTGCTTACTGATGTTCCCGGTATGCAGGAGCAGTCATAAAATATCTAAGAAAGAAAATTGTATATCGATTGAATAACTTTTAAACGGAAATATCTAATTAATTATTGGCTAGAATTATTATATTAAATTAAAAAATCAATTATATTTGTGGCACTTCCTGACAAGCATCAGTTTGTATATTGTATTTGTCATATGACAAGAACCCTTACCTTTCTGCCATCGCTTCGCACATGTTCCATCTTACAGCCCGCATGGCAGGCAGATATGTAGGTCATACTATTCTCGCCGCACACAGGCGAGTATCGCACATAGTCGCAGGAGCAAGCCGAGTTACAGGTGGCGGTATCATTGAGATCGCTATTGTGAATATTCACAATGACCGAACGTTCGTTATCCGGACAACCAATAAAGGCATAAGTGACCACGCCGGCCACCACAAGAAAAGCGCTAATCACATTCCAGGCAGCCATATAGCGGGCACGTGGCTTATACCGTGAGATAATGAAGCCGGAGAGCAGCACTCCAATTGCTGAGAAAGCCAGTGCCACTGTGCCCGTGACCATGCTGGAGGTGGCTGCCGATTGCTTGTACTGCACCTCAATATACTTTGGTGTGAAGATCCAAAAGGGCGTGTAGCCAATCAGATAGAAGATATTCGATAATGTGTTGCACATGTATGTTTTATTGGTAGTAAGCCGCTTGAACGTGACCAGCATATCCTTGAACGATGCCTGCGGCTCAGGGTTTGCTTGAGGTTCCAGATCGGCGGTAAGTTGCTCCTTTTCCGAGCTCTGCTTTTGCTTAAGCGAGAGTCTTTCGCGACGTCGCTTCTCCTCTACCATGCGTCTGGCAGCAGCGCGGGGTAGCTCTTTGGGGAAACATGGATAGAAATATGCCCGTGCAGGATAATAATCCACCCATAACCAACCATCCCAGCCACCAGGCACCCAACCAGCGTGGATCTTTGTTATTAATAACCGGATGGAGCTGTGGTGCAATATACAAACGCAAACAGAAGGAAGCCAGGGCATAGCCAATGGCAGGTCCAAGCATTCGCAAAAAGTATGACAGACCTACGAAGAGAAATGTGAAAAAGCATTTGAAAATATTAATACTTTAAATCAAAATGTACATATTAAAAGTATGTGCAAAAGTAAGGTTATATAAAAAGTCAATTGGATAACTTCGCAGGTCATAGGAAGAAAGTTTTATTGAGAATTTATTCGTCAACCTCTAAGGCAAGAATTTTTCCAACATGGATTTTAAAAATTTCTTTAACGAAAATCAAACTTGTGAGTCATTTTTTTAAACGCATGACAATAAACGGAAGCGTTAGTTATGTGTATTTAGAAGAGATATTAGCTTATCTAATCAAAGCGATTCGGCGCCACGGTATTTTATAGGATCTATAAAGATCCAAAAGCAATTCGGTCTTGTGCGCACTTTGTAGATTTAACAATTGTCTTTAGCCAGTTAGGTTTTTGCTTTATATTCGTAGCGAGTTTATTGGGGCATAAAACTAGTATTTGTTCTGGAAACTTACTTAGCAGAGCGGGTGTCTTGGATTTTTTTGTATTGTCATCCATGTAGGAGACGCCGAGTGTGTAGTAAAGTGAGCCACCGATGCCAGAGATAAACTGTGCCACAAACAGCAGCACCTGTGGTGCAAAGTTACCCTCACCCACTTCGCACTCGGCTCCACCTCCAGTCAAACGGCAAAGAGTTTTTGAGCGCTGCTCCTCAATTGCTTCCATTGTGGCGTTCTCATCGGGCATGGCTCCGAATTCCTTGGTCAAGGCCAAAGCATCCTCGCCGGGTCCATACAAAAAATGCGGCGAGGTGGTCATTAAACAAAATACGACAATCGTCAATAAACCTGCAAAATAAGAGAATTGAAGTTTTAGGTTTGAAAGCAATTTAACTGATATCACATCTTACCAAAGCCAATCCAACGTGGTCGATGACCCTTGCCGGCGTAATATGCCAAGACGGCAGAGACTAAAGTTTGGCTTATATCATTGCCCACCGAAATGATTCCCGTATTCTTTGAGGGTATCTTGAAACGTTTCTCAATGGTGGTTATGGTGCCATTAAAATAGGCATACGTCATGGAAAAAATGCATCCAACAATGCCATATAGCAGCACATATGCAGTTTGATTGGCGAAGCTGCAAGAGCGTTAAAATAATACATAATTATAGAGATGGCAATTTAAAAATGGATCTACTAAATCTTTTTTTTATTAATTTTCCTAATGCCTCAATTTTGGCTCTGTAGGTCATTTAACTTTTGTACACAAAAATGTGTTTTTTGAAGAATTTTTACTCCATTTCTGGAACATGAGGATCAACCACAACGTTTAAATTTAATAATCATTATTTTGGTATTATTAAATATTTAAACTGTTTATTATTTTTATAAAATTGAAAAGATTTGTTCTTCATTAGCGCATAGGGAGCTGAGTTGATATTTATAGGTATGTCCGCCTGTATCTAAAAAAAAAAAAAAAAAAAAATAATTTTTTTTTTTTTTAAAAAAAAAAAAAAAAAAAATAAAATTTTTTTTTTTTTTTTATAATATTTTTTTTTTTTTTTTTTTTTTTTTTTTTTTTATTTTTTTTTTTTTTTTTTTTTTTTTTTTTTTTTTTTTTTTTTTTTTTTTTTTTTTTTTTTTTATTATTAAAAAAAAAATTATTTTTTTTAATTATTTTTTTTTTTTTTTTTTTTTTTTTTTTTTTTTTTTTTTTTTTTTTTTTTTTTTTTTTTTTTTTTTTTTTTTTTTTTTTTTTTTTTTTTTTTTTTTTTTTTTTTTTTTTTTTTTTTTTTTTTTTTTTAAAAAATTTTTTTTAAATTTTAATTTAAAAAAAAAGGGGAAATTTTTTTTCTCCTATAATAATAATAAAAATTTTTAAAGTTTATGCAAAACTATTCCCTCATCTTTTACTTTATCAAGCTGAAACTAAATATGTTTAAATAAGCCATGTAAAAAAAAAAAACAATATTATAAAGCTTCTAAGCTATTTATCTATTTTATTAAAAATCTTTTGGAAAAAAGCTTAAATCTTCATCCCTAAAAATGTTCCCGGTCAAGGCATTATTAACTTACCGCTGAAAGAATGCGCCTCTAAATAGCCAAAATCCGCAAGTGACATTCTGCTCTAGTGGCATATCGTTCAGTAACTTGTTGATTTCCTCTGTGATTTGTCGATCCTGTTCGGATTTCTCCCTCTTTAACTTTGCCTTGATACGGGCGTGGGCACTTTTATCGTTCCCAGCGCTATTATGGGCGTTGCCATTGTCCAGCAATTTGGCATCAGCTGCCACGTGGCGCTCTTCCTCTAGTTCTTCCTCCATCTGTTCCACAGTGGAAACTCTGTGAGTGGCCGCCTCAACGTCCTGCGTTGACTGCGCCTCAAGCTCCGCATTTCGCGCATTTGCATGCTCCTCGCTCTGCACCATTTCTTTATTATTTTTTTTTTTTTTCGTGTTTTTAGGGGTGGGGCACAGAGATTGTTCACGGGCTGCACATTGGATTCTTCCGGTTGAGGAACAGAGAGAGGCACACACACACACACACACACACACTCACAACAATAACACTTAGATTGTGTTGTCAGTGTCCAGTAATTATTTTAATTTTCACAAGCAATTAGCTTTTTTTTGTGTAAATTGAAGAAGAGTTTGTTTTCTTGCTGTATCTTTTAATGACTGCGATCGAAGTGGGACTGTTGTGGATTCTGGTGATATTGTAGAACAACCGCACGCGTCACCATTTGCGGATTGAGTGGCATGATGTGCCCAAATTACAAGCGATCTTAACTGTATCTGAAATCTCAACTTGCAGCAGCAGCAGGCTTCTGTTCGGTATCTCCCTGCAGCGTACGCCCCTTTGTTTATCCAAAGTTGAACACTGTCAATGTTTTTGCTGTTGTTTGTTGATTGTCACGGTTGTCGACAAACGTCTATCAAGATCAGAGGCAACGTTGTCCGATGTCGTTGGGTAAAGATTATTACCTGCTCTCTAATCTTAAATATATGAGACACAAGCCAGAGGCGGGTGTGGAATAGCTTTACACATACATACACGACAAATTGCAATCTTTATCACACATTGCTTCTGTTAATCACTGGCAAAATTAACAGTTTGTCCTTTTCTTTCGTCTGCTTTCGTTGTTTGCAGACAATTAAATTATAAACTACTACTAAAATAGCAAAAGTGTGAGATAAGAACACATACTATTACATGTGAGTATGTAGGTGTAAGTCATTTAAATACATAAACTACTTATAAGTATGCTTAGCTTTCATGCATACACAAATACAACAAAATACTCAACAACTCAACTAACTGGTGATAAGCTTAAGTGCACTATCATGGTTGGGCTTTAGTTTTTCCATCCCACAATACTATTCTATTCAGCTTTTGCAAATTCATGAATTCTTAGTAAAATCATAAACCATTTATCTTATCTCAAACACACACAGACTTCTTGTATTAGGGAAATATACCAGCCACATTTGATAAAATCTAGATTTTTAAGGATATTATTCGTATTAAAAACTTTGCTACTTAATAGATAGGTAAATTAGAAATCTCTGATTCAAGTTTCTTTTGTATACAAGCTATTTAAGGGCATGCAATCTTTTGCGATTCATCTATTGTTCTCAGTTATTTCTCGTTTGTTCTTTCGTTATTATTTTGATTTTCGAGATCTCTGTTTATGTGTGTAGGTGTGCTCAACGTGGTCTATTATTTAATGCATGTAAATACGTATGTTTGTATATTGTATTTGCTTGAGTGTAATCGAGTGTGTGGGCATCTATATATATACTCATACTGTGTGTGTCGTCGTCGACGCCACAATTCACATACATAGCATATTTAAATTTATGCGCTGCTTATCACATGAACTTTATCTTGATTATGTTGTGCTTGAATCGTAGTATGTATGTATGTATGTGTAAGTAAGTGTTAGCTCAAATATATTTAAGTAAGCTTTTTTAATTTAAGTGCTTATCACATACTATTTAAAAAAGTTGATGTCACATCTTTTATTTAAAAACGAGCAATTTACACATTAGACACTTTATTTCATATCATTTCACTTTTTATTCGTTTTCTTTTTTAAGGTTTCCAGAGAAGCAACGTGACAATTTTCACTTTTCTAGTTGAAATAATTAAAAGCTCTACACCGATGTCTGGCCTCCAATAATAATGCGCACCGATAAAGATGATAGTATCGTAACCGTAACCGTAGCCATACTAAACTAAGCTAAACGCAACGTTTATGATGCCTGTGGAAAGCTGTGTTCTAAGATGAATGCCCCGCCCGCCTCGTCCCGACATGTCTCGTCTTGCTGGGAATGGAAGACACTCGAGTCTTCAAAGCTAATTCCAATTCAGCGTTGATCTCCGAGCTACAGATTTTCTCTGTATGGGTAGTCTTAGTGTGTGTGGTGTGTGTGACTATGTCACTGACATCAATTCCAAGCTGTGTGTGTATCTTTTTTATTAGATTTGCCTGGCGTTGCTTGCACTTGGATCATACAAATTCAAAAGTGTAATAAACACATGAATACATTTTCCAGGGTTATCAAGGTGAAACTTTTTGTGATATATAAGTGAATATCGTAACGTATCGTAAACAACAAATCATGAACATAGTATTTTTGATATTTTTACTTAGCAGTAGGGTATCCAAATATCGTTGAAGCAGGCTGGTAAAATTTCATTTATTGATACGGAAATATTGCTTGGAAATAGTTTATGGCAACCTTGATACCCATAATGTATCAATTTGCGGTGGACCCAAAAGCTACCAACGGTTACACATTTTTCCAGTCAATTCAATCAGTAGTGTTGATTTGTTGTTTAACCCCCGTTGGGTGACTGCGGTTAGGCAAAAATCACGCCGTCTGATTCACTTAATCCCACAACCAAATTGTCTCATATCTGGTGTCAGCACTTGGATCCTAAGTAGCTATATGACAAGTGCTTTGAAAGCTTAGACCCGATCCGGCTTGAGATCGTAAACGATATGCGGCGCGCTTTCAAATGCCGAGCTTAAGCTTTCTATTGGCTTTATGCTTGCATCTAGACAGTTAAAAAAACGGTTAACCTAAATAATACCCTAGATAATTTTGATAATGAATTTATAATTACGTTCCACTACTTCTGGAAAGCAACTATCAACAAAAAGTTTAATTATCTAACTAAAACTGTTTGCAGTATGGAGGGTAATACAATGGAAATGAGAAGCAGTTGATTCCTGAGGTAGTTCCGATTTCCGAAATACTTTAAATACTTTAGAAAACATTTTTTTTTTATGAAAATTCGTTTTTTAACATCTTTTAAAAAAATTCAATGTAAATAAGAATTAATGTACATGAAAAACCATTTTTTATTCTAAATATTTATTTACTTATTTTGTATTTCGATTTGAATTATAAATTTTTTCCAGAAACTTGTGTTTGGTTATATGCTTATTATCGTAAATTAGTACAGTATGTCAATAGGTAAAATCTTGTCGTAATTTATGAATGTATGACTTACAGTAATGTATCCTTGGTGCTGTTTTATTGCAAGGACCTTAAGCTACATACATTCGTATGTGTGTTGAGTATTAAATTTAAATTTGAGTTTGTAACAAGCAGCTGAAATCGCGCAATAAGAAAGCGAATGGAAACGCTTAAAAGTAATCCCGCAACATGCAAAAGCTGCCACATAATTGGCCAACTCTCAACTCAACGTTCTTGAACATCATATGTTTGTCAGCGTAATAAAAATCAAAAACACAATTTCATGTATCAATTGAGCGGCAATAAAAAAGTGCGCCTCGTATGCTTCTTGTTATTAGTTGTTGTGTGTATTTGGTTTGTCGAAGGACAAAGACATTCCTGCCACAGCTGTGTGCTACACAAAAGCACTTGCAGCATGTAATGTGGCAAATGGGGTCGCGTTTCAGGATGGGTAGCAATTTCAATGCCAGGCCAGTGAGCAAGGCTCAGCATAAATAACAACAAATGAGTCAGCGGCTGAGACTGCTGCTATTGGAGACGGCATCTTTATCTCTTTTGCGTGTGTGTTGTGTGACTGTATGTGATTGTTTGTTTGTTGTGTTTCTGTGTGTGGTGGCACTTTTACGCGCCGCCTGTAAGTATGCTGTACAAAAAACGAAAACGGCGACTGCAAATTATGCTGCTGGCACGCGACCCGCTGCCGTTGCTGCCAGTTGTTGCCATTTGGTAGAGATTCTTATTTCCTTGACGCTTCCCCTTTGTTGGCAACAAAACCGTATGCAAATGACATTTGTGCCAACTTCCCCGGAGGCCTTATCGCCGCCACACACATAGGCATGTCCTGTGTGGGTAGGGGGCATACAAACTGCAAGCGTTAACAATAAATAATATTTGCGAATAAAGTGAATCGCCATGAATTTTAATGCAGCATACAAATTTCGCAAAGCCACAATAAATTGAAGGGGCGTGTAACTGTGGCTCACCCACTGCTTTATCTTAACAAACAGTCTCAGTGACGCTGGCAACTCTATACAGTAAGTATGCCTACACTGCAGGAAACCACATCTTCTGCTTAGATTTTCAATTGATTTATATTATTGCAATACACTTTTGATTATCTGAACAAAAACTAAATCTTAAGATTTTTAAGCTTTCAAACATATACAAATTGACGATATAGGACTTCGAATTTTAAAAATATTGAAAACAAAAACTAACAATTGATTGACTCGTAATGACTTTAGAGCATAAAGAGTTTATTTGTTTTGTCCTAAATGTAATAGATTTCTATTAAGCTTCACAAATTTAAAAGCAAGTTGAAAAAAAGAAAACAAGGCTCTTTGAATTATGGAACATGGGAATCGCTTGCCTAGGTGTATACTGTCGAAAACCATATAACTAACTAACTTAAAAAAGTTTTTTATGTAACGAATTCATATTCAGAATGCTACGATAAGTTTACATTCAATAACTATTCTATATTTTAAATTTGTCTCAGTGTAAATATATATGTAATGCCAAGACGAATGCTGCGGCTTTTTGACGCCACAATTTCCGTTCTGTCCTTAACCCCTTTTTGCCATCCAATTCACACACACACACACACATGTGTTTGCGAGCGCGGCATGCCCAAACAGACGTGTGAACTAAACCGCTTAAGCACTCAATTTGCGCGTGAAAAGGAACTTGACACCCACATTACACACACTCCCACCCAATCACACATTAGGCATGTATGTGTGTATGTGTATGAGAGCGTTTGCTAACCGCGGCACATGTCAGCACTTTGTTGTGATTTCCGTTTCCGGCGGCGCTGTCACCCCCTTCGTTTATTGATATTCCTGGCATAATGGCGTTTAGCATACGCTACGACGCACTCTTTATACTTTTTTTTTCTTCGGATGTTTTTTTTTCTATTTGGCCGTAACCCCTTAATAAACATACATGTATTTATTTGTGAGTTCCTGTGTCAAATTAGGGTTAACTGCTGTCAACCCCTCATGCCTCATGCCTTATGCCATGTCCTTCCTTAGCTAATTTTGATGTGTGTTTTATTTTAACGCTGCTTTTCCTTAAATATAGTACGGGGTCTTAAGTCTTCATGCTTGTCTGTTCGGGACATACTTAAAATATACAGCTACGCTTAATATGCCGACCGCATGGAAAACCCACAATTTTGCTAGCCAATTTTGCTGTCAATTTAAGTTGTAATTAACAGCCGAGAGCCGTCGGCTGCTTCAATGAAATTCCTAAAAAAAAAAAAGGAAAAAATCCAGAAGGAGCATAAGCTTTCGTCCAGTGGCATCCTCTACTATGTGGCATGCTGCTCACGTGCGCTCATTACGCATTTGATAAATTTAGCATGAAGTGGTTGCGGAATAAATGGTTTGAGGGGTCGCCAGACAAGGTGCAGCAGCAGCAGCCAACCTAATCACCCTAACCCCACCCAAAATGTCAGAGAGCAAATGTCAAAATAGACAATGCAGCGATTACTTTTGTGTGCAACCGAGCAGGTACTGCTTCCACATTCCTCGGGTCATTCATATTCCGCACATAATTAATCAAAACAGCACAGCGTAGTTTTTACCACACAATAGCTAACAGCTTGGCTGTTTGGCTGACCGGATTTGGGCCATTAAAATTGGCATTGGGCTCCCCGCGCATAATGAGCTGTATCTATGGGTGGGTGGTTGGGTTCCGAAGTTAAAAAGGATTAAGCCTAGCATTTGGCAATTGTAATGTGGCCGCTGCGGGTCGCTGGCTTTCCATTTGTTTTGTTTAGCCAAACGACGACGTTCATGACCATTTTTAATTCCCATGCTTTATATTTTTGATTCGTTTTTTCCCCCATTTTTACGCTTCTTATGGCGGGCGGCAGCCATGGCACTTGCCGAAAGCGGCTCGGAAAAATAAGCTTAGGAGCGGCAAACAAACCAACCGCTCGAGTCCTTTGTCCATTGTGGTTGTATTTATTTCAAGATATTTTTTTTTCTTTTTTTGCCGCTTTCGTTCTTTCGATTTTAATTCTTACTTTTTACGCGAGTCCTTGCCTCAGCCAAGTTGCATTTACTCAATTAGAGACGTGCTCTAACCCGGACCACCCGGTCGCCATAGCGCGTTACGCCCAGCCCACACCCCTCCTCTTTCCAAGCGCTTAACATTGTCAATGACCATTCTCCATTACATTTCTTTTCTTCTTCGTTTGGGATAGGGCTCAGGCGTTTTTTTCTGATTGTTTGTGAGCATCCGTTGTAAGTATCCTTGTTCATGCCCACTTAAGCATTCTAAGCTTGCAGCTTAATCCAGCATAGGGTTGACCTTTCTCCCAAACCATAGATATCACGTTCCCAATTGTTTTTATTATAATTTTTGGTGTTTTTCTTCCGCACTTATTTTTTGTTATTTGTGTACGAAGTATTCCCAAAAATAAATACTGAAATCGCATCGAAATTTTCTTGGGTTTTTTACCACGCTACTTACAGAAAATAACAAAAAGTTTAGTTGATTGACACAAAAATAGTTAAAAATCACTTTAAAACTAGGTGAACGGAATGGTTAATCTCCAAACTAATTATTTTCACGAGCCTTTGTATAAATGTCAATACTAGCGGCCATTGTTCAATAGATATATTTTAATATGTTTAAAGTTAAGTAAATGGATATCAGATGATAAGGAAATATATTATACATGATAGCTTAAGAGCCTTTTAAGAAAAAAGTTCGTATAACTCAAGACAGTTTTGAGTAATGCACAAAGTCTTTTGGCCATATTTCATATCTGCATAAGCAGCTAATTTAAAAAGCAATTTCAAAAACTTAATTTTTCAGCGATTATGTTTGTAAACAGCGGCAAGAGCCGTCGCTTTCCAAGACTCAAAACCAGTTGCCACCAGCCGTAGTGCGGCATAAGGAACAAGGGCCGTATCGGTGAGCTTTTTTATCATGAACAAACATTGAAGCAGCCGTTGCCTATCCCCCCACCACCACTCCTAAGCCCAACCACCAACGAAATGGTCTCAAATATGAATTTATTTTCCTTACTTTTCATCTGAATTTTTTTTTTATGTTTTATGCTGTTTAAAAAGCATTTAAGTCCCTGTAAAGTGACCCTTTTAATTTTTCTTCCACATCGTCGCATTGTTGCCTCTTAACAGCAGCCCAGCCCACCCACGAGCACCCACTTTGGGATTGTGACGTTTCCGGCATTCTCCCCTCTTCGATCTTGTAATTTAATATATTCATGCGGCGCATTTTTTGCGGTTTGACACGCTTGTTCTGTTGTGATTTCGATATCATCTGGGGACTGTCATTGGGCATTATGTGAAGGAGCAGGCAAAATCATCTACAGGATATGCTGCGCAAAATGTATTTCTCTCTCTTTGAATGCTGCCAACTGAAGAAGCAATATTTCAATTGCTTTTATTCTTGAGCAAAGTAAAAGTTGTATGTGTTCGCATTGCCTAATTTGCAAAAGCAAAAGTTTCACATATGGTTTTAATTAATATAAATTTGACTTTTATCCCTTTTGGAAAATGTGACATAGTAAAAACTTTTTCTCATAGCATTTAGTTTGGCATTCAATAGGTTTAAAACGCATTTTTAAAGACCACATACTGCATACAAAGTATACGCTATCAAATTAAAGCTCTATTCCTAACTTTAATGAAGTTTTTGCATCTTATAAAACTATGATCGAAACATTAAACGCAAGAGACGAAATCGAAATGTGTGAAGGGGATACTTCTGCGCAACATAGATACACCGAAGTCAATAATACTTAAGATTCTTCCAGTGAAACGCAATAGAAAGTTATTTTTTTTTTATAAAAGAGCTCTACCCTAATAACTTTCAGAGCTAAAACCTTTTTTTAATTCGTTCTTTCTTATAAGCGTGTACCAATTTTCGGAGAAGGCAATCAAATTTATTAAAACCTTGCAAACTTGTTTGTATACAAATATTTCCATACTTAAATTTGCTAAAAAAAACAAATTTTTAATATTTTAAGCCATTCCGATATTCTAAACTAATGACTTTAATAAATATTTCAAAGAATGCAAAAAAAACAATTTAAGAAAATCTTGTGTTTAATTCAAATATTTTTAATTTTTAGCAATACAATTTTTAGTTATTAAATGTAAGTTATCGCTTTAATAAAGTCAAATATACTTGAATTTTTAATAAGTGTTAATATACAATTTATGTACAATTCTTTATTATTAACATTTTAATCAAAGGTTGTCCTTTTTATTTTTTACCTTAAACCATTTATAAATGTTAATGGATTAAGAACAAATGTTGGCTTATATTTATTTAAGATTTGTACAAACTGACATCTAACTTCCATGTAAGGAAGAGTTTCGTGAACACTTTTATTTTAAGTGTTTTGACTTAACTTTTCTTTTGTCCCCGTGGGATTTCCTATATAGAAATTCCACTGCAAAGCAAGTAATATATAACAAAATAAACAACAACAAGAAAATAGCATCCTTGTTGCAAAGAATTGGTTTATAAATTTGTTTATTTCTTTTACAAAAGTAGATTTAAAAACTACAAATTTCTTGTTTTAAGATAGTTTAACTTTACAAGGATCATTAATATTAGATAAAACATGCCCGTAAAGTTAACTCCTTTGCATTGATCGTTATTTTTTTATAATTATTTGTTTATATTTCATCGTGGTATCATCTCATAGGGGATTACCCTTATCGTCATTGAACAAGAAACAAGTGAACTACTTTTAAATAAACCACAAAGGAACGAATAAAATAAGCCATACACCTTGCAGGAATAGACAGCAGCGATGACAAGTTCATTCGATTGGTTCAAACGAATTTACCAAAGAGCATTCATGCAACCAAGCGTTCACTTTCTTCTAAAAATATGTTAATAAAATGGTTATAAAGACATTAGTGTAAAAAATTGAGTTTCAAGTACAAGAAAGAAATCTCTAATCGGAAAATCCAGACTAGGACATACCCTT
Source organism: Scaptomyza pallida (assembly GCA_018152965.1). Taxonomy (NCBI): domain Eukaryota; kingdom Metazoa; phylum Arthropoda; class Insecta; order Diptera; family Drosophilidae; genus Scaptomyza; species Scaptomyza pallida. The sequence continues at coordinate 4,056,960 of JAECXP010000005.1, read as the reverse complement.
AACTCGTTACGTAACGCGTACAGTCATTTATTTGTATTCCCACACAAAGAAAATAACCTCACTTTAAGCTGCGATGTCTCCTTTAGTTTCTTAACCTATTTTGATCCAATTTTTATTATGTTTAATAATATATCTAAGGTTTTTAAAATCATTTTTCTAATTTTAACATTCCATTATTTGCTATCGACTACATGTCAATGTAAGATAGCAAAAGTGTTATCGATAATTTGAGCAAACTTGTTATGCTCATTATATAGGAGAGCTTAACATAAGGTCTCCAGCGTCTATTAACTTTGAGATCATTCTGACGGACTTGTCAATATTGACTCGGCTGTTGATGCTGATCAAGAATATACATATGTATGTATATGCTTTATGGGGTCAAAGTTGCTTTCTGTTTGTACAAAACCATTATTCCCTCTTATCATTTTATATTTTAAGCGTATACAAAATTTAGTTCAGCAATGCCGATGTACCAAATAAGTATAACAAAGTTGAAATACTGCTATGCTCTCTGTTAATAGTGTAAGATTTGGCGATTTTTGGTATAACCGTTGCTGAACGTCACTAATGGCTCTTTCCAGCAACTGTGAAAGATACAGGCTTTTTTGTTTTTATGCCTTATGACTTGTTACCGATTTTTTAAAAGTCCCTATCTCTTACGGTGTCCAGGCAACTTGCGTTCAAACAGACAGGCAGAAAATCATTATGCTACAGATTCCTTTGGTATCGATGTATACATACTTGTACCTGTAGCCAAGAAAATAACTTGTCGTGAAATTTTGCCCTCAAGTACATGTCTGATATGGCTTCGTTTAAATCACTCGCTCTTATGTATTTGAGGCAGCGGAACGTAACGCCTTTTGCTTAAATGAAAAGCAATACAAATGTTATTTTATTTATAATTTCAATAACTTGACAGCATACCTTTAAATTCGTTAAAAAGAATATCCAGCTCGAACATATTTAAAAGTTGTTTTAGTTGTAGATCATCTTCAGCTTGCTCCATCTAAATTTCAAATGAAAATTAAATTCAAATTAGTTTTTTGCAAATATATATACAGAATCTCGAAGATCAAGAAAAACTTCGTTATATCGAAAGTTCGTTATAAAATGTTTTATTTTCGCATTCTTAACGTTACTCGCGCGTTTTAGGGTGATCGAAAACACACATGATTTCGAGCAACGGCCTAATAATAAGCTCGTAATAAAAGGAAATTTGTTATATAAAGAAAAAAGTTTACTAAAAATGAAACCAAAAAGCAGTGTTCACGAAAACAAATCCTTTTACGACAGTTTGACTGCGAAAACAGACATAATCAGACATTGATTGAAAATGCGACAGACGGAAGAACGGATATAACAGTATCGACCCGACTGTTGATACTGATTTAATTCTGATGTACATATAAACAGACATACATATTCTTTATTGGGGGTCAATCTTAGTTATTTTATTTATTACGAAAATTAAAATAAAGACTAATAAAAGATGTGTTTAATGTTTATTAAACTCTCTTTCCTTATCTACCATCTACTATCCACCGATTATACGTAGTCTCAGCCAACGTTTTCGTAGCACACCTTTAGTTCAGACGGAAATTATGCTGTTGAAGAACATATGTATGTATATATTTAATGTACACTGTATGACAGACATAAGAAGACGTAGCGGCTCTTATAGCTCCTTCGGCTCATTCCGTCAGCTGTGTATAAATTTGACTCTGCTCGCTTCAGAATGCAAAAACAAAATGTATGCATTGCACAGCGCACATTCTGTGTGTGTTATGTATGTTTATACATACAGATGTACATCGTCTATATACATATGTACATTGTACCGAATGTGTGATGTATATAAATATATATGTACTTCTAATTTTATATGCATCATTATGTGTATGTAATGCATACATAGAAGCACAGAAACAATTAAAAATGTACGGAATTCACGCTTTACACGCATACATACATATATAACATACATACATTCATACACGTGTATGTATGAATGTCAGTAAACTACAATATGTTGTCGCCTATTCGATGACTCTTCCGCTTCTGTTTTTGATGCACACTTTAACAATATTTTTACTTTTAGCATTTTTAATATTTGTATGTATGTACATATGTATGTATGTCCATACTATTTGCAAATTTCCTTTCTACATTTTTCAATGATATCCAGACTCACAAACATACTTGCATTGGTACATACACATGTATGCACATTTTTATTTTTGTATGTATGTATGTATGTATGTAAGTTCTTCATGTACAAGTATTATTCTTAGGCGTGGTACCTTCTTCTTTTTAGTATGTGTATCAAAACTTTAATGTAGACTTCACTTAACAAAATATATTTGTATATTTATATATACAAATTAATATTTTAGATTTATTTCAAGTTGCACAATAAAACACGCGTCCGTCCGCGTGCACAATCGCCAAAAAAATGGCGATTAGTCTATAAACTGCTGATCACGAGCGTTCCTTCGGCTTTGTCGCAGCCGGGTTGTCGCGTGCCAAGTAGAAAGAGAAAAAGCAAAAAGGTTCTGGTTGATTTAGCTTGACTACAAGCTACCCTGTACTCCAGACAATACACGTACTCTTGTCTTTACTAATTTAAAAAAAAAAAAAAAAGCAACAGCGGACGAATAGACAAGCATTGAATCGGCTGTTAATGTTGTGATGTTTGTTACAAGCATTTGCAATAACACATATACCCCTTTTTCACATATTTTGGGTTGAGGGTATTATAACGGATTGTTCTTTGTGGAAGTAAGAAAGTGAAAAGCAGAATTCAGTGCAAGGCATGGTGCAAAAATATGTATGTATGTATGTTTGTATGTATGTATTGACAAAAAAGTTTATGTGTGTTAACAAAAAATGAAACAACTAATTAAAACAATAAATCATATAAATTGTGTAATAATGTAAGGCCCTGAGTTTTTAAATGGTAATAAAGTTTGCATGGCCAATGATAACATTTATTCAAAGTCAACGATCGAAAGCCAAAGACAAATGCCCAATCGCGTTGTAATTTTGATTTTTTATTATGTACATATTGGCTTTATTTTAACTGGATAATACACTCAGCTCCAAGCTTATACATATATATGTATGTATGTAAAAAAGCTACATATTTATACACATACCTATGTATGTACATACTATAAATAAGATGAAAGCTACAAACACACGCGCAGTTACTTTTTTCATAGTTAATTTTCATGTCAAATGTAATAAAAGTGCTGAAGTTTTTTTTTACCTTATTATTAAATAGCTTCAATTCACCGAACACATTTACCATTTATGACTTTAAAATTGTATTCGTTGTAGTTTAAAAAGTTTTTTTTTGCGAATATTCGTGTCCAAAAACGTAATTTCTCTAACAGAACAACTTAACAGAGCTTCAGAAAAGGAAAACTATCGATATAGCTGTTATTGTAATGACACTGAATGTTGCTAACAGTTGTAAAAAAATCAAAATAAAATCATTTGCGTTTAATGTGAATTCAACTACAATAATCAAATGAAACTTAATGAAACACGTGTCGCTATAATTTTAGGCTATAATACATAGGGCTTTTTAGTAATAATGCTTTTCCGATATTCTCCCTATTCATCGTTTTCAGTGATGGGCGATGCTTGAAATCTGTTTGTCGTGTATGTTTACATAGGGCATTAATCGTCAGCCAGTAGATAAGAAATGCGCAACAATAGAACAAAGCTTACAAATCAATGGTTAGTTTTATTTTAGGATTTCCTGAAACAGACTAATGTTAAGGTACCACAAACAAATTGTTATATAGGTTGTGTGGCTAAGCCGATCGAATTGGCAATAATCTATTACCAACAAGTAAAGCTTTTCCACAAACAACACCAAGCAATTGCGAAAGACAATAACATCGTATAAAGAATTTTCTCTATTATTTACTAACTCGTAGCTATTACTTTTAGTTTTATCGGAACACCAGGTTTATTAAAAGAAAAAAACCGTAACGGAACATAGGATAGTCCCTAAAAGTCCTTCAGTCTACAAATATCTGTGTCTTGCAAAATAATTCTTATTGTATTAAAACATAAATCAATTAATTAGCGCAAAAACTAAATTAGTTGGAAAATTACATGTTCTAAGACGTTGTTCCTCAAATCACTGAAATAATTCGAAATTCTTACAGTTCGACCAACCAGAAACCGCAGCATATTGTCACGAATGAATGAGGGAGCGAGTCTGCCCGTTTGGGAGAAAAGTTTCAAAAGCATATAAATTTTGAAGCGATTTTGTTACAATGTGACTGAGGTGGGAGAAACTTGGCCGCGAATGAATTCAATGGCTTCACTTGTGACTGGTCCTAGGCATGTCCCGGTGCAGGCAGTGTCCTTTCGGTTGAGAGAGCGCAAGGACATCGAAGTCTCAGTGCTGGCATTAAACGTTTTCTAATTAAGTGCGCCACGGTTCCTTTGGGTTGCCCATTGTCCTCAGCGTACTGTCGCCGGCGTTTTATTATTTTTACGCTTCGAGTCAACAAGGATAATTATTGTTTTTCCTAAGATTTTATGCGCGCCGTCGATGTCCACGTTTAGCGATGCGTTTCTTTTCGATTTGGAGCGCTTTTCTTTAAGGGTGTTCAATATGCATAAAGGGGTAGATACATATTTACCATAGTGTTGTGTTGGGGGGAGGCCGACTGGTTTGAGCTCTGCTCGCTCCCAGGCGGGCTTATTGGATTAGAATGCGTTGCTGTCTATTAATTCTTTGTAATGGTCCAGCGTATTTATTCTCATTCCAGACTTTTCTTTTGTAAATTTCTTTTTCTATTCGAAGCATCTTTTAAATGTACAGCTATGATTTCTATCAAAAGCGAAAAAATATTAAAGACGCGATTAACGTTGTCCTGCTTCCCGTTTATAATGCTCTCAAGATTCAATTGTCCCCCACTCATTTATCATTTTTTTTCTTAGAATTATTTCTTCACAGTTATTGAATATTCTGTTTTGTGTTTGTTTAATTATGAACTTTTTCTTTGACAAATGCAATGAATACTTTTCGTTTTTTTTTTTTATATATATATATTTTGTTTTCTGTGTTTATGATTTTTAATCTGTCTTTTAATTTTCCGTAAGTTTTCTTTGATGTTTAAACTTTTTTTTTTCCTCGGTGTTTACCAATTTGCACAAAATAAAAAAGAGGAGCTTATATTTTTAATTAGCCCACCATTTGCTCTTCAGCGCATTTAATAAGTAAAAAAAAACTTTTCTTAACATATTAGGCTTTTTTTTGTTGGTATTTATGTTTCTTAGGCATGAATATCTGTTTCCAGTCTGTTTCAGTTCTCACACAAATTTTGGAACTCATTGATACTTACAAAGTTTTTAAATTCGTTGGGAAATGATATGTTGTATGTATAGACATCCTAATTAACACTATTTTTCCGGCATATTTCCTTATAGGTTGTGTAAGAGGTCTCCAATCAACTGTCTTCTATCTGCGCAAACTTGGCTTTTAAACAAATTCACTTGGATATATGCTCTAAACTAATTTCAATTGCGATGCAGGCAGCCGTGAAATAAACAAGAAATCACTTAATACCAACAATTACATAACCAATTAGGGCTTTAGCCTTAATTGCACAAAAGGGAGAGAGTCAGAGCTAAGGAGTCAAAAGACATAGCGCTTAATTTTTGGTCACAGCTTTTGGATGACATGGTCAGAAGTGAAATAAGCAAACGCTGTCATTGTGCTCATAAAAACCAAAGAGCAGAAAACTTTCAAACAATTTGCAAGGCGAGTGGGCAAAAAGCAAAGGGTGGCTCGAAGCAGAAGCGGAAACATATCAAGTCGATTACGTTTATGGAATATACAAACGAATATACATATTTGCTATACAAGTGTTGCTTGTGAAGTGTCCTGCCCTGGACAAAGAGGACTAAGCTGGACAAATGGCGTACAACAAAAGCAAGAGGTTGCCAATTTGCTGGCTTGTTTGGCAGTTGATACTTGATATGCTTAGCAGGATAAGGGTGTGCAAGAGTTCTCGAACAAGTTGCAATAGTTGTCATTGCTGCTGGACAGTCAACCCACCCACCTACCAACCTACCTACATATAAGTCCATTTGATAAGCTACTTGAGCGGCAAAAGCGATTGCAGGACAACGCTGAAATTCGCAGTTTGTATTTTTATATATTTTTCTCTTTTGCGTTTGGATCGGTCAAGGCACATGCTTAAAATATTTATGAAAATATGAAAAGCTTTCATAAAAAAGTCGCCTTACTGCCACCCAACCCACACACACACACACATATACATATATATAAGCTGATATTGTCAAAAGGCAGGAGTTCTTAACTAGGCGTATGTGTAATATAAACCAGATATGTTCATATGCATGTGTGTATGTGTGTTATAGACGATAAAGTCAGCAGCATGATAAATCATCGCTATAATATTTATAAAAAAAAAAAAAGGAAAAAGCGAAAAAAGGCAACTTGTAAGAGGGCAACATGCATGTATGTATATATAATCGAATTTTTATTGATACAAGCAGCTTACGTTGAAAGGATGCCGCTTACAAGAAGCAGTAGGGGGTGCAGGGAAAGGAATAACGTACAAAATAAGTTTCAGCTAAACGCATAAAAAATATATACTAATACGCTTTTTTCACAATTGGTCAGACCATGGTCCATGGGGAAAGTTCTTATCAAACTTTTATATTGACCATTCAAATACTTTTCGAAGGATTCTCAAAACTACTCAATAAATATGTTAGCATTAGTTTATGACCAAAATCAATTGCTGCTTATTGCCGGCTTATATTCGCATATCCGCCCTGACTTTAAGTTTACTTTAGTGAGTGCTGAAGGGTTTGCCGCTGCCACGCCCAGAATACGCAAAGCAGGCCAAGCGTCCAGCGCTGCAAAGACTCAAGACATTTGGCTTTTAATAAAATTCCACATTGGCAGCGAGCACTTCAAACTGTTTGTAACTCAATTAGAACAAAGGCAACGCTACTCAAGCTACAAGCTGGGAGCTAAGAGCTGGAGCTAGAAGCTAGAACTGTCTCTGCTGATGACTGGTTATAGACAAGAAGGCGCATGACTTGAGAACCCATAGAGATGGCAAAAATGGTTGATAATTCATTTTTATACACTGCCAATAGAGTTTATTAACTTTATGAAATATTGCAAATTCATTTGTGATCACTAAATTAATATCTTTATATATGAACCTTCATTAACGCATACAAGAAATTTATTTTCCTAAAACTTTTTGACATCCTTTCTACGCACATTACAAGCGTATGTAAACTTCGGTATGATAAGCGCTATTCCCATTTTTTTTTTTATTGTTAAGAATAACTTTGACGTCGACGCGTCGACGGCTGCTGACAAGACGTCGACGCTGAGCTGCTGATGATGATGTTGCTGTTGTAGTTGATGATGTTATGCATGCAACCCTTTCCGAGTGGGTGTTGGCAGGCAAGGATATGGGTGTTTGGGTGCGTATGATGGAAGCGCCAGTATCTTGATAAGATTAATCAAATTTTCATAAAATGCTCTGTGGCACAAAGGCGAGCATAAAGTAGCAGAAAATATGCTTGGCGTGTAAAAAGGATTTATGCGTAATTATATAGGAATGGCGTAAAAAAGTGCCCCCCCCCCCTCCTGTCCTCCGTTCAGCATCTTCATTATTTAGCTCTCAAAGTTGTTGGTGCAAATATAAGTCGCAAATCAAAAGCTTGACGTTGACAGCGCTAAGAAGTCCTATTTTGTGGTGGTGGGGAAGAGGCGGCCGTCTTTTAAAAGGGTTGACTCTCACCCACTTCCCACTCTCTTTCTCTATTACCTTCTTATTATGCTGACGGCTTTTAGTTTTACCTTTGCCTCAGCCGATTTTCTTTTGTGTTGCATACTTTTTGGCAGCACTTTTAATTAGCTGCGCTTTGAATGAAACAAAATTGTCGCAACATTTCAATTTCGCATGCGTGTATATAGTTACATATTGCTACTGATGTATCTATGAATGTACATTGTACATATGTGTGTATGTATGACAACAGTAAGCAGTGTAGTAAGCATACAAATTAAAACCACAAAATAAGTCTTGAGGCAAGTCTTTTCAGTTGTAGTTGTAGTTTTCTCTACAAAGTGCCAGTCATTGAGTATTTGCATTAAAAATGAGAAAACGTCTGAAAGCCGCTTACAGTGGTACTCGATTCATTAAAAAATCTTAAATCATCAACTGTGTACTCAGTTAAAAATTAAACTAGGAGACAAGGGTGCAAGCGAGATATGCCTTAGATCTTTCTTTAAAGAGAATCCCTTAATCAAAAACATATCAGTGTTGAGAAAGTTCGATCATGATTTAGTCGTTTGGATATTCCCACTATTGAAGTTACCGAACTTATGATAAAAATATATTTGACAACAACGAATTTTTCACAAACAAAACTCAATGTTGATCTTTGTTTTCGAGCTACAGGGATTTTAAAAGTTTCCTTGTGCACTGTTTTGTATTATTTTGCGCTGGAGACCAAACGATTTTAAGCAAACAAATATAAAATGTAAAACAAAATTTGCACATTACCTGCAAAACATGTGCCATCACCACGATTCCACTGAGACAACAATAATAATAACAACATCAACTACAAAAAGAAACCTAAGTAAAAACTTCAATGCTGAAAAGGTAAATGCGAGCAACGGAAACAGTTTTTGGGTTCTCTCCTGATATAGTCTACGCTTAAGACGAACGAGAATTTATAAGGGTACATACATACATATATGAATGCATTGCAAACAGGTGAAAGCAGAAGCTATTAGCTGGCAGCCGCAGGAGAAGAAAGAAATAAGGACTTAACAATCTTGACAACTACTTTCCGCTTGACAAGCAATTTCCACATAGATAAAATGAAGCAAAGCTGCAGAAAAAAAGTGCCAAAAAATATATGTATATACTATAGAAAGACGGAGCGTTAAGTAAGATGCAAGTGAAAATAAAAAAAAGAAACAGTGCAAAGTAAATTAGGAGCCAAATAATTTACAGCGGCAGCTGCACTCGCTGCGTATACGTAATGTATGCACGAATAAGAAGCAGTCACAGCTTATATAGCACAAACCAGCTGAGGGGGTTTGATGGGGGGTGGCACAGAGACACACACACAAACTTAGTGACAGTACCCAAACTACGAGAGGCGGCAGCGGCGGCGACATGAAACGGAAACTAAGTTGAAGCCGGCAAACGAAACTAAAATGCATTTGAGTTCTTCAGCACTTAAAAGGCAGAAGCAGCCGAGAGATAGTTAAGTCGATATCGCAGTAGCTGTTTCCGTCCGAAAAGCAGGAATTTACTTGACATTTTCATTAGTGCGGCACAGCCACAAAACACTTTGCCATCTAAAAAGCAGGAGCACAGCCCAAGCACAGAGCAAGGAGTAAAAGCAGAAGCCATGCGGGTGGAGGGAGTCAGGAGTCTTCGAGTCACTTTGGTACAGACAGACGCGATGTTTGCGGTTTGATGTTGAAATAAAAATAGCAAAAGCAGACTTACACACACACACACACCCATATATACACACATATTGAGAGAGATATGTAGTCGTAACCAGCCCGCACATAAACCCATTTGGCATGGCTTATTATTTGGGGTTTTGCTGAACGAAAACGTTGCGGACGCACGTCGACAGTTCAGTTGTCACTTGGAAGAACAAACACCCCAACACCCTCACCCACACCCACAACCCACTTCTCAGTCCGAGTGAGTAGCTCACATCTTGATTTCGCACCGGGCTCGACGCCCTTGCCTGTGGCCTAGGCCAGCCCAGCCCCAGCCCAGCTATTGCTCGCTCTCTGCCTAATGTTGTGGGAAATTGCATTAATTATTCTATTAGCAGCGTAATTCGTTCTTAATTGCATGATAAACTTTATTGCCTTTTAGGAGGATTGAGAGCACAAACCGCTCCCGCCTTCTCCCCCAACAGTTGTTGTTGTGTGTGTGCAAGATATGAGCGCGATTCCAACTACAAATATGAGCATTTGTATGTAGTATTCATACATGAATTCCAGTCGGCAAAGCATAAGCACACATTTATTTCACTTAAGTGGACATCTTAGATGAAGCAAATGACTTGAGATTGCAGTTGGCTATATTTACTAACTGCTTATGATAGTTGTGGCTTGGGTGCGTCAGATACAATCGCATTATAGATGAATACTATAACATTGTACAGTGAAATGTTTTGTTCGCTATCTTCAACAAATGACCTTAGGAAATAGGTATTTCATTAGGAAGTTTCTCATGCTTAACTGGCACTTAAAAAAGTTAAGATACATTTTTACATACAGCTGAAAGGGGCTTAAACATTTTTTTTGTAACTCTTAAAATGTTAAATTAAGCAAAATACTAAAATACTTATTTTGAAAACTTCGTTTAATAAGCATGTTAAACTGTTCGAATCGAAGTGTCGATTATTATATAAGACGATTTAGTTGCAATATATTTTAAGTACTATGTTAAGAACTTCATTATTTTGTAACATATTATACAAATTTTGAACAAGAACGGTTAAATAAATGAATAATAGCCCACCTCAGCTAAAGTTTATTAACATTAAGTGAGTAGAAATTTTTTATTTAAGTGTAAAAATAAAAAGAATTTATTAAATGAATAGTCAAAAGGTAGAAAAGTCAACTGGTCTATCAGAACTGTTTTAATCACAAATTTCACAATTGATGTCTACAATGACGTGTGAATGTATGGAGTCCAAATAACTTCCCACTTGACTCAATGTACTCATGGGACTTATCACTAGCGTTTAAATCGCAGCAGAAGTGCAACTGGTTGCATTTTGCTTAGGGCTACTTGATTAACTTGTTCGTAATACTATTTGTTTACCACTATGTATTATATTTGTCTGATTATTGATTAGTGGCGATTTGGAGCCATAGACAAAGAGAGAGCGAGATAGAGAAGAATTGTTGTTGGGTTTTTGTACTGGAAAAGTGTACGCACTTGAATGTAGCCGTGAGTTGTATCATTATCTAAGCGAAATCCAATTAAGCTTTATCGCCTGAAATTAATCAAAAGTCAGACAACAACTGAACAGCTGAACACAATAGCTAAACAAACACAAATCGCGCCTAAGTCAATATTAATCAAATCGCAGCAGCGCCTTAAGTTCGAACGAACTAAATGCTTCACATTCAACTTATCAATAACAGATCGCAGCAATCATTCAAAGGATCGCCGCAATCCGGCCCCCCTCTTCTGCCACTTGAGGTCACATTTGGCCAAGAAACAGATAATTATAATTGATAATAGATAGGAAGATAAAGGTAAGCGCTCTTCACAATATTTGAGCCAAGCGGCAGGCAAACGATTCATTGAAATTGTGTTTGCCTGGATTTTTATCACAATTTGTTTTGATTTTGAATCGTCAATGTTTGCGCCCGGTTTTCCCCATTAAACTTTTTTTTCTGTAATTTCTACCTTTTTGTGTTTGAGTTAGTGTGTCGCTTTGCTGTTTATTTAGTCCAGGCGAATGAATACAGAGGGGCGGAGGTGTGGGGGGCAGTTGTTGGTCATCTCGTTTGATTTCGACAACGCTGACCAATATTTGCATTGCGGTGGCTCTAAAAATTGTTTCATGCAGGCCTGTGGCAAATGTTGTCCAGCCTCTCTTACTGGCTCCAGCCTCCTGCACTCCTTCCACTTCCGGGGCTTCCACCTGTTTCCGCTTTTCATGCAATTAATTTAATTATGTGGTCGTATCCAACTAGTGCTGAGTGGGCGGCTAACTTTCCAAAGACCGCTGGCTAGCACCACCAGCCACCTACAGCACCCACATCCTCATTAGCCTCATTTGTGACTGTGACTGTTACCGTTACTGTTGTTGAGTTGCCGAGGCAACAAACTTGTTTTTAGCTTTTGTAGTGCGCACTAAACGAGATGCTTTTAGCCGTTAATGAAAATGTACAAATTGAGTTGTATTCTCTTTTCCTCGAACTCATATCTATTTATATACAAACTATGTTATATAATTTGTATGTAGGTTAATGTCAAATGCACTTCGCAATGCATATGTGAAGAATTTTGAAAAGATAGAATTATTTTTTGAATTAAAAGCTTTCTTACAATGTATCAAATTAATTGCTTGAAAGTTTTATGGATTTTTATCAAATATGATTAAATATTTTCTATTTATTGTCAAAGCACAGATATGATCTTTTGTCTATTTCCATTGGGAAAGTTAATATTTTTGAATTAATTTATTTTTTTTGCGAAACCGAAAGAAACAACAGCTGTGCATACGAATTATGTGTAGAAGCCATTATGCCTACGACATTTAAAACTACTTAAGATTATAAAAAGAGCAAAATTTTAAAGTATTTGGACGTAACACGCACAAAAATTTTAAAAACTATCTATATTGGTCTGGTAATCTTATGAATAAGCTGCTTGATTGGTAAGAACATTGATTTGAATAATACAAAACACCAAAAAGGACCAACATTTGTCAACCTGGCCTTCAGTCTACTTTAATGTAAACGATGTATAAACACAAAACTTAGCTGAATCACTTATGACTTATGTGAACAATCAATGACATTAAAAGCAATATTAACGTAAACAAAATAAGTTTTGGACCCCCCCCCTTACCACCGTAACGTTTTTCAACCCTCCAATTAAGGTTAAGTAACACTCAAGTGACAATTTTTAGATTTTTACCAACGCCAATTTTTTATTTTTAATACATATTGATCAAATTTTTCTATTTTAGCCATTTTTTTAATAATGAACTCGGAAAAAAAAAAATATTATTTATTTTCTTAAATTTGTAATTTACGAATAATGTATCATTTTTCTATAATGTAGCAGAATGTTGAAATGTTAGATAGTCCCCCTTGCTACCGCATCACCTACAGACCCCAAATCGTACTAATTGAAGCCCAAGTACACAATAAAACAAAATAAACAACCACTTAAACGAACAAAGAACTCATAATTGAATGTAAAAATAGTTTGCTAATTCCTCATAGATCGTAATTTAAGAGCCAAATACCGATTAGAAAACTTAAATTTACGTTAGTTCATAAAATTTGTTCTTAGCTTGTTTTTAATAATTTTAGACTCCATCTATAAAAAACTAAAAAAAGCAAAAAGTTTTCTTACAAATGAATTAAGACAAATAATTAGCAAAATAGCACAAAATTATATCAATTTCCATTCAATAAATCAATAAATTAAATGGTTGTGTTCAAAATAAATAAATTATAAAAACACAATTGGCATGTCATATTGTTTTTTGAAAAATTCCGGGTTAGTCAGTGCCGTGTCTCTAAAAAAAAATACGTGGTGGGTCGCAATAATTTCCAACCGCGTTTGAGTTTTTCTTTAGTTTCTAGCTTTATGGCTGCCAATTAAAGTCGCAATCATTCGAAAAGACAGTCACAATGACGGTTATTGCACAAAAGTAATATTCCTTAGCCACGTTACAAGAGTATAATTTAAAAAAAACATTGAGAAATGTAGATGTAACCAAACGATTTACAGTTTTCAATGTTTTGAAAATTTCTTTCAGAGTCAAATATAGTTTTTTGTGATTAAATTAATATTATACAAGTTTATTGTAGTGTTCAGTAAGTTGATTCGAAGCCAAAGTGATTAATAACTTTAAATATTTTCCATAGCTATGAAAAACTTGTCTGAAATCATATATACTTAAGAACAATCTAGTTCATCTAAAATCTTGAATGTTTGTTTTAGAGTCAAAGAAAGTGCGCATCGAGGCGGTCTTGTGGCAACTTTTAAGCATTAATTTTTTAATTAAATTATTGACTTTTTATTTATAAATCTTGATCAAACGTTAATAAAACATATTTTAATTTGTTCTGCAAACATTCCTCTAGGATGAGCATAACAATTTTCCGCATTTTTGACTACAACATCACATTTGAAATGTTTTTGTGTTGATTGTAAAAGAAATCAACCTTTGATATAGATTATACCCAAAACATAAGAAATCAACTATTTATGCTGCAATATAAGCTTCAAGCTTTTAGAATAATGATTTTTTTTTAAAGCAAAAGTCATGCGAACATATTTTTGGCATTTTAAAGAAATTTGGAAACAAAAGGAAGAAGACTGATTATGATGAAAACATTGCTTGAATAAAATTGTATTCATTGATTAAATATAACAAAATTATTGTTGACACTCAGTAGAGCTCGTCATTGTGTCGATTAATTATTTTAAAACCTTAAATAATGACAAAATTCATGAAATTGGTGAATATTTGTGGAGTTTTGCATTTTAAATTCAAGCATATTTGAAATGTGTATATATATTTCAAAAAGCGACACACGCGCATTCTGTAAACATCGCCAACATCCCAAGGGACTTTGAAGTGAGTTGGGGTGGAGTGGCCGGAGAATGAGGCCACATGCGGCAGACATAGACCTAGACCAAGAACGCAATAGTATTGGTAAACAAAGTCAAGTGTTGCCAGAGACTTGCAGAGTGGTTGTGTGGGCGTTGCCAGTTGATGCAGTGAGATCAATGGATATTCGCAAATATTTAAGCTGGTTTTTTGGGTCAGGAAGCCGAAAAACAATTCTCATTAATGTCAGCTATGAAGATATCTGGTATCTTTTTAATTAGGGATTTGTTAAACAAAACAGCGACAATGTCAGCAAACACCGGACAACCTCATCGCCAATTGTACGAGACTTCCCCGCCACTCTGCTCTGATCGCGATAAGCAACAACAACACGCCTGTCAACATTGTTTGGCGGCATGGCACAAAGCAGTTGGTTACGGGCTTTGGTAATAGAAGATAAAGAGAAAAAGAGAGAGCGAGCATTGCTACATGTGGCATCATTTCTTAGTTGAAACATTGATTTCATTGCTTAGTTCAGTTTCATTGTCAAAAGGCGAGCTTGACAAAGTCAAAAGCGCTGCTTTTATCTCTTATCATTTGGGAAATTTACAAATCGATACGCGTATCTCGTATCTTGTTGGATGGCGTGTTTTCACGGTTGTTCTCGTCAACCGCCATTGCCAGAGCGTTTGAAGATGCCGTAAAGACACGCGTGGTTGTGGTGGTTGGCAGTGGAAACTGCTGCTGGGTTGGGCTGCTTCAAATTGTGGTTAACGGTAACACATGCCTTCACGGGGTAGTGGGTGGGGGTGGGTTGGTGTGGGTAGGGTGTTGTGACGGCAATCAGTGCCACATCCGATACCAGATACCTGACGCGATATAAACAGCCAAGCATGGGCATTTATCTATTGATTTGTTGAGTGTTTCTTTCGCTTTGTTCAGTTGGCATCAGTATCAGTTAAATCAATTAAGGCTTTCAAGTGGAACTTTTTGCCGATCGCTTCGCGACATGCTTACCAATGTTTCAATGGGGCATACAGCTATCGGTATAGTTATCGATATATACCTTCGGCTCTCTGTTTGTCTGTTTGTGTGTGTTTGTGTGTACTTGTGCCATGTTTTTCTAGTCGCTTTCAATTACCTCAAGTGGTTAATGTGGTTCTTCAATTTAATCAGGGGTGGGGAGACTCGAAACACCCCAACACCAAAGCATTGTCAGCTAATGTGTCACCAGCTTTTTGTTTCCCCTCCACCCACTAAAAACTAATTGAAGTGAGTTTATTTTTTGACTGCTCAAGGTTGCCTTAAAGTTGTGAAATGCTTTATTAAATGTATAAAAGTTCATATATAGATCACAAAAACATATCCAAGTGGCAGATTAAAGTTTGCATAGTGCCAAAAAATGGAAATAATTGATTTTAAACTTAATCAAATCTAATAAGTCAACTAAAATCTAGGGAATTGCTAACTTAAAGTAGTCAACTCCGCAACCTGATGACAAAAGCATATTGAGTCATTCCACAATCTTTATCCTTTAAGCTTTTTGAGCCCCAATTTCTTAATACCCGGATAGGTAAACTATCCGTCGGTTAATTCAATTTGTCAAGGTGTGGTTAGGAGTTACTAAGAATAAAACTTAACCATGACCTGGGATTACATGTTTAAGAAGACTTATTTTATCACTCACATCATTATGCGGCAAACCAGCTCTCACTTACATTAACACATTTAAATTCTTAAATATATATATCCAACGGATTCATAATTTCATAAAACAGAGCTCAAAGTGAACTGTTCGAGAATTTGAGGGTGAACTTTTTTACTAATCTGAATTTAACTTACAGTTTACAGCTGAATAAGGTCTTAAAAATGCAATAAAGGAAAAACAAAAGTAATGGAAAAAATCAGCAAAATCAATATATAAAGTTTTCTGACAATATTTATCAACTCTATTAAGGTGACATTTTAAATGTTTTTTGGGCTTAAGGAAAAGCAAGTTGCTTAACCCCCGTTTAATGCGGTCGACAATTTAATTCCTCGATTAACTAACGGTAACTTCAACATTCAGAAATTGAGCCCTTGTGAAAAATAATAAAACTGATAAACATAACACATAAGTTCCATGTAACGTTTTAAGGCTTTTTTTGAGAAAGTTTTTCTATTAACATCAACGCAAAAAAACTTTTCAACTATATTAACGAAATCATATTTAAGCTCTAAAATGTGAGTTGTGAATTTTTTAACAAAGTTTAATACTTGTAGGAATATTTAACACTAGATTAATAAACTTTAATCTAGTAGTGAATTTTGCAAGTTTTCTTCGCCTAAATAATTATTGTAACTTACTTAAATACCGATATTGCTTATGTACTTATATACACATGATGAAATACATACGCAAACAAGATAGAATACAACAAATAAAACCGAAAACAAAAAAGAAGCAAAATGACATAAAAAAATTCAAGTAAAACCCTAAATTAGCGCAGGCGCATTTCGGGTCGCATGACGCAACGGAGAGCTTGTTTGTGAGCTCCAATGGCACCGCCAGGCGTTAGTGCCAAGCCCCCAGCCCCACCCCTCGCCAGGGCGATGTCAATACTTGAGCCAAGCGAATGGCAGCACTTCAGTTCGTCGACTATGTACGTGTGTGTGTGTGTGTTTGTGTGTACATATGAATGCACACTCCAGAAAGATTCCGAAGTAAGGATAATGCTGCATACAGTTTTAATCAAAATGTTGCCAACTCGAATTGGTTGGCTGACATTGCCATATATCTATGTACATATGTACATATGTGCACACGTATATAATGTATGTCTGTATGTATACCCCTTCCGGGGTGACGGGTGATAAGCCAGATTCTGCAGCTGCCTCAAGTGCTGCAGGCATCGCTGCCAAAAAACGGAAACGTCAAGTTGATGCTCTTGCCGGAAGTGCTCAGCACGATAGATAGGACAATGCCAAGCATATCATCGCTGCGTTTTTGGTCTCGTTGTATCCAACTCAAGCACTTACCACCCCTTTTCCCTGCCCTGTCCTGGCCTGCCCAGCCCTGGCTAGTGGCCTTTCGCATTCGCGTTGAAGTGGGGAGCGGCGTTTAATCAACAATAAAAATCAGAAATCAAAAACTTAATGAATGTCCTTTTGTCATTATGCCCACAACGTTGACAATGATGATGGGCACATCGAGAGAGAGAGAGAGATAGAGAGAGAGAGAGGGATAGATTGCTGCCAGCGTTGATGGCATTATTATACCGTTTCAGGATGAGTTGCGCATGATGAAGATGAAGTTGATGATGATTATGATGAGGACAAAAATGAGGATGAGGACGAGGACGAAGCTGACGGCAACGACCGTTTACGCGGCTGATGGTGCCACATTGAGTAATAACAATAATAAGTGGAGGCCACACACACACACTTAGACCCACCGAGCGGGCCATCATTTTAGCTAGAGTAGGGGGAAATGGTAGGGTCAAAAGAACGATTCGCGTCCTGGGTCCAGCAATGGGTCTAAGTGCGTTTGCCATGTGCGTTTGCCACTCGCTTAAAGTTGAAAATTTCCACACGTTACACTACAGAACGGCGAAGCATTCTATGTCGCGGTTTTTCCTCTTTCCTGTTCCTGCACCTGCCCCTGCCACATTCGCCCGCCATCCGGCTCGCGCTTTGGCTCCTGTTTGTCTCGCGAAAGAAAATATGAAAAACAACACAGCAGCAGCAGCAACATCCGAAGCATCGGTAGCGTATTTGCCCGAAACAACTTTAATAAAATTATTGATTTTTCCTGTCGTTGGCTTCACACGCAGCATGTGGAAGTCCTTTAACAATGAAAGTTTGTTTTTTGTACCTAGCTGTGCTCCCTATTGATTCGAAGACATGTTCAAAATCATTAAAATCAAATCGATATGGGCATTTAGAACGTACGCGAGCGTTAAAAAAATTAAAAAAATTTTTAAAATTTTTGCTAAGCATTTAGCTCCAGTAAATGATGGGGTCATCGAGTTTTATTTCAAAATGCAAAAAGCCGAACGACCAAAAGAGTCGACTCAAGTAGTAAAGAAAACCAAAGAAATCAACAAAATACTTTAAAATAGTTCACTTGAGTCCATCACAGAAAATAACCATTGGTTATGAATGAATAAAGACGTCAACGACGGGCGCGAACGACGATTTCCATGTTTTTTATTTGGTTTTATACCCTAACCCATAAATTAAAAATGTTTTGCATATGTATGAACAGACAGATGGAAGCATCCCGACCCTATAAAGTATATATATCTGATGAGCACAACAGCAAGTCGAACACCAGCGTCTGTCTGTCTATAAGAACGCGCCGATCTCAGAGATAAACAAAACAAAAAAACTTTATCTCTCCATCCAAAAAGTTTGTTTCAAATTATCGAAACACTTCGGTTTCGATATATAAATGTATCGATAACAAAAAAAAATTCAAAATAAAGAGGTTTGAAACTATAATTAAAATAATAAATAAAAAAATTTGATCAAATCGGTTAAAAACACCAGAGATATCGCAATTAAGTTTGGCATTTGGTACTTATTTGGCGGATATGCCCATATATGTATAAGAGATTTTGCTTATTACGATTGTTCGCATTCTTCAACTTTGGCTTTAATCATATTGTTGGATATCGAAATTTAAAACAGCAAAATAAAGATTTTTGCAAATAAAAAAGTATTTATTATTTGAGCTTAAGATTCTAATCACTTTCAAAATTACTGTTATAATATTTTTAACAGAAAGCAGGTTTGATGATTTTTAAACTTCTCGAAAGTAACAATATTTTTGTATCGGGATGATTTTAAATGAGAAATTACGATAATAATCAAAGCCTTAATAAACTTTTGGCTAACATGCTTAAAAATATGGCCGACCTTAGAGCTGCTTCCTAAGTGTTCCTTGTTCCAAACAAGACAATAATGAGAAATTTAATATGTAAGTCCATTTTCAGTTAAATTTGATCCAGATTGGAGCGGTATTATTTGAAGGATCGCAAAGATGTTTGAGGTTATTTCATTGAAATTTTCGAACCGTAAAATTATGAAATGGGTAAAGTGGGATGTGCAAAAGTAGTAGAAGTATACATGTGTGTGTACATGTGTAAGTATTCTTGATCAGCATCATCAGACAAGTCGATCCGTCTATCTGTCTTTTCGTATAAATGATCGCTTCGATCTTAATGATTAAATAAGCACAATAATTTAAATAAAGACTCCCTTAATACATTTGTAGATAAGTTTCTTTCCCGAAACACAATTTTAATCAATAAAATAATAGATACTTAAATTTTAAAAATATGAACTGTTTTTAAGAAACTATAGAAAAACTTATTAAAATTAAAAAACAAAAACAAAAATTATATATGAAACTGTTTTAAAAGTATAGTGCAAATAATGCACCCTTACATAAAAAAACGCGTTACGTTAAGATTTATGGGTATATCCTAGTCAAGATTGCCCAATTGAAGTATTAAAACAAGTTCGAGAAATCCTGATTGTGCCCCAAAGTGTCATCAATAATTTTATCCAAACTTGTTCTGTTCACGATATTGGAGAGCTTAAGTTCCAAATCTGAAGTTTTTAGGTCTTATAGCCTTTGAGATCGGTGCGCTTATACAGATGGACAGACGTACCCACGGACGAACAGACGGGCTCTTGCACCAAACCATTTGATCTTTTTTTTTACCATTTCATGAGCAATAGCAATGTACAACAGATTCGTTATCCATTCAAAAAATGGTCCTGTTCTTAAACAAATTAACCTAATCAATGTGAATCGTTATTGAGTGTTGGTTTTTAAGCTCTTATGCACAGCTGCAGTATTAAATTCTCTGTAAAAAATATTTATTTTACGCGGTTTTAAGCTTAAGTAAATCATTACAATGACTTTAACATGCAAATCCAACCTGTACACTAATAAGAAATCTTAACTTTATTGTCTTTTAAATAGAATGCATTTTAAGAAAACTTTTTTTTTTTGTTTGTCAGGTATAATATGTATTTAGTAGTTATGTGTAGTAATGTACATACATACACACGTTCTTAGATATGTGTGCTCCAAATTATAATGTTAAAATGTAAATATGTAGCTGTATAATTAAAAGCACAGAAATGATTTGAAGCTTGATGTTTGTTAAAGCCTTCCCCAGCGACGATTGCCGTTGGCACAGTGCAGCTCCACGCGATGGGATGGGTGTGAGTACATCATCTAGGGGGGAAGCTGTTAACTAAGTGGAAAGACGTCAGCGTCGTCGTCGTCATCGTTGTTGTTGTTGGAGGCGATAAAACCGCAGCCGAAAAAGCAGCAGCAACAATTTAGCGAAAGCAGCACAAGCATTCGGCCCAGCAACAACAACAACAAATACAACAGCTGCAAAGCAAACAAAAAAACAAAGCTAAAAAAAAGATGAAGTCTTGGGCAAAGGCAAAGCTTAGCCAATCAGCGTACGCCGAGGGCGGAGTCTATCCGAACTGGTTTTGCCGGCGCTTTTTATGTTTATATATATATATTTGCTGTTGTTGTTTCTGTTGTTGCAGTATGCTTTGCGTTTTTCGTTTACGTTTACACTTTGCTCATCTTTGCTTTGCTCAACATTTTTATGGGTTATCTCGCTCTGGCACGCACGTGCAAGTGCAAAAGGGAGAGAGCGAGTGTTGCCCGAGGTATGCGAGTGTGTATATGTGTGCTTATGCTTGAGTATATGTGTGCTACCGAAATAGAGCAGCAGAAAAAAATGTGAGAGCGGGAGAGGGAGAGCGTTCATGATGTTTTTTTCTTGTATACAGCTATGTGGGATGACGGATAAAGGAAAATGGCACAAGACAATGCTCGTTGTATTTTTTCTATTTATATTCTAGCTGATAATCTGCACCAAATGGCGCAAATAAAATGGTGATGCTTAATTACTTAATAATTGTACATATTTGTTGCTATGTATCAGCGCACATACATTTGTATGTATGTATACATAAGTACATATTTAATTAGAATGCAGCTGCAATTTTGCGAGTGCTGCTAAAGAAGAGTAATTATAATGCAATGGAATGCAGAAATACCTAACCCAAAACTCCCATGCAGTACATCTTGTCAAGTATATATGTATGTATGTAGATGGTATATAGTAGTAGCATGTACTAAGCGTCGGCTTCCTACGCAGTGGTTGGCTAAACCCAACTTGCCCAAACACCTAATCACATGTAATGCGCGCGCATTATCTGCGCTCTTATCTTCCATTCAGCAGGTTCGGCGGCAAAGTGGTCAAAAAACGCAACTTCGTGTCAAGCCCAAAAAACACATCGCACATTCGCCATCCAATTCCATTCGCCGAGGTGCCAAATGAGTAGTGGGTGTTGCTGCCTTCACTGCCTCTTCTTCTTACATATATGTAGCTGTAGCTGTGACTCGGCTACCCATAACGACATAATAATAATAAGCGCTGACGATTTACTCTTTCATCCATCCACAGGCACAGGCGCGAAAGTATTCCCGTATCGCTCGCACTCGCAATCGTATTCGCTGTCCGCTTAGCCGTCGCTTTTACGAGTGGCTCACGCCCACGCCCACTCTCAACTCAGTAGCTCAGTCGTTGCTATCCGTGTGCTTACGATGCGTATGTATGTGTGGCATAATTCCACCCGAATTTGCGGCAAATCCATTGAATTTCGCTACAGAGCACAAAAAGTAAAAGAAACGCACAGCCGAGCGAGCGACTGTCGTTTAACTATTGGGAGGTGTGATATGTGTGTGCGTGTGTATATATTCTAGATGAGCCTGTCGCGAGACAAGTGCAATTCTGCGCCGGAACAGGTTCCTCCTCACACCAGTTTGTGTATGTGTGTGCGTGTGTGCTCTCACATTTATTTTGGCTCTCTGTCCGTCTCTCTTTCGCACTCACTCTCTTTCTGCTGTCAATGTGTGCGTGTTTTGTTTTGGTCACACGAACACACACAGCCAAACGGCACTTGCTCTCTCTATGAAAATAATAAATAGTAGTATTTTTACTACGTTTTTGTGAAATCTTACACTTGTTTGGGTTATTTACTGATTAATATTTATAATTTAACACGCATACTCTAGTTTTTAGCTTTATTATAAAAAGTTAAAAGAATTAATTTATTTTAAAAAAATATTTCCACATCATTTTTATCTCAATAAATGTGGCATAAATATGACGATTTTTTTGAAATAAGAACATACAAAAATCATAATTGTGTAAGTTTTTGTTTTTCACATTAAAATAAGTAGAATTATTTACCAGTTTTAAAATAATTTTTACCGGAAACAGTTTATGTAATTGAATTACAAGTTTACAATAAAAATAAAATTTTTTAAGTAAACTCCCTACTTCCCTACTCCCTTTTAAAGTAAACTCCCTACATTCAAATTGTATAGAATCGTGTTTAATAAAATTCAATTTCAGTATCTTTTAGCTTATAAGCTAATATACATTATGTTTACTTATACAATTCCTTTTGAGTTATCAAGTATCAACATAAAATTGGAAGAGCTTTTATTAAAATTAATATCAAAGCAAAATTAGTTTAAACAAGTAAGAAGGCTACCTCTATTAGTCACTTACCTGTATTTTTGAATCCAAAAACAATCATGCGACTTTGACTTAACGTTTTAACCCGAATACTTAAACGCTTAGAGTTAACGGTCTTATGGCATATGGATATTAAATCACTGACCAATATGACCAAACTTCAAACTGCGATATCTCCGGTGTATTTACCCAGTGAACCGATTTTGCAAAAATGCAAATTTTTAAACTACATATTGTTCATTATTTTATTCATAAGTTTCAAACCTCATTTTCACAGTTTTGAAATTCAAGAATTTTTTGTTATCGATCACATGTGTATATCGGAAACCAGAAGTGTTATCGAAAATTCAAAGCAAACTTGATCTTAAGTTTCAAGTTTAAAGTCTGTAGCTCTTATAGTCTCTGAGATCGGCGCGTTAGTACAGACGGACAGACGGACATGGCTAGATCGACTCGGCTGTTGATGCTGATCAAGAATATATATACTTTATGGGGTCGGAGATGCTTCCTTTTGTCTGTTACATACATTTGCACAAAACCATTATACCCTTATTTACCCATTTTATGGGTTAAGGGTATAAAAACAATTTTACATAGTTTTAAACAAATTTTTTTGAGAATGAAAATGGTCTTTACAAAAATGTTAAGTTCTTTGAGAATATATGTTTAACTTCTTTAAATCTTTAATATGTGGTGTGATCGCTTGATAAATCTTACTTATTTATTAAATTTAAGACAAATTCTATTCAAAAATCAACCTTATATTACACTTTTACGCATCTGCTACTATTTTGACACACTAAAAAATTGAGAGAGGTCCGCCCGCAATGTCGAGAGAGAAAGTGAGCGCGAAAAAGAGCGTCGTACTGTGACTCACACAAATGCAAAAGCAAGCAGCAGCAAATGAACAGAGACGAAAACGAACAGCGAACATCGTACGGTGCAGCCCGAATGCCGGTCGGGGCGGTTTATGCCGGCAAAAGTATAGAGCGGCGGGACGAGGCCAGGCGCTGAGAGGCCACGGCGTCGCTAGCAGTGCGAATGCGAAAGAATTTGTCAGTTGTGCGACAACTTGTGCTGTGGAAGGACGTCTTAACGCGCGTCCGCTCAGCAACAGCAAAAGCAGCAGTGAAAGAGCCATTGACGATTGACGAATTAGCTAACAGCAGTGTGCTGTCTCGTTATTAGTTTTATTGACAATCAACATAATGGCCAGTTGTAGTTAGACAAGCTAGACAGACAAGTACATATGTACGCAGTACTTACTGTATCTGCATGAGTGTGTGTGTATATGGAGCGCCAAAAAGCCGTTAGATAGTCAAACAATCGAAAAAAAGAAGAGAGAAAACAAATCGAAATCGAGCAACAAAGTAAACAAAAAATCACAACAGCTTGCGCTTATCACAATAACAAACAACAACAATAACAACGAACGAATCAGTTCAGCTGACAAATAGTTGAATCAGTCGTCGGAATCAGAGAATCTGCCCAACACCACAAATTCTCGATATCGTTGTCAGCAGTCGTCATTGGCACCTCGATCCGTTCTGTCGCGTTTATTTCTTTCTCCTGCGACTTGCGTCAAGTTCCGAGGATCTGCAAATACAATAGCAACAATAAAAGCAAAAGTGTTGCCAGTCGGTTTTGTTATCGCCGCCGTCGGTGTTCGACTTTTGACACGGTGCCCCGCCTCAAACATAAGCAAACTGAAACTATCCACAAACTGATACCGATATTTGCAACGATTCTTAAATGGCGTGCCCGTGCCGCCAGTGCTAATGATGTCGCGTCGAGAGCTGCTGCTACTGTCGAGAGCTGTGGGGCAGCGTCATCGAATCCGTTCCGGCAAACCCAGTTGCATGTTTTAAGTGTGTGTGTGTGTGTGTGTGGCTTTGTTGTGGCCATAATCGAAAATCAAAGCGTGCTTCTGGCCTTATCGCAAATTACAATAAAAAGGTTTTTCTGTACGCCAAGTATACAAATTGATGCATTGCAAACCAACCAAGACCAATTAATGCCAATGTGAACTCTTATAACACGCGTATACCGTACATGAAACTTGATAAACAGAGTCTAGAACTCAAACAGAACTAACGAAACCAACGAAATCAAACCAAACCAATCGATCGCTAACCATTTGTTCATGATGGACTTTCAAAGCGCAATGGAAACCTTTGCGGAAGCTTGGGTGGCAGCCAATGCCGGACAGCAGGTGAGGCTCAGCTCTATTAAATATCTTTATACAAAGTCCTCAAATCCACAACTGCACCCATAATCCAAATACTGTGTTATAACATTTCAAAGTGATCTTTAAATGCCGTCGCTTTTGTGGGGCAACATTTTTCATATTAAGACTTTTCGTCTTGACTTTTCTGTTCTCTTCATTGTAGCGTAGAGTTAGCTTTAGTTTCCCTTCCATGATCAGCCGTGAAGAATTTCATTCAGCTGTATATACATATTTGCTCATTAGTCACCGTTGAACTTAAAACGGGCAACCGCCGACTCCGGCAACTAACTGAATCAGTGTAAATAAACAAAGCTTAAGCGGGAGCACGCAAATAACAAATGTTGTATACTCTATTTCAAACAAATTTGTGTTATTTAAATACATATGTTATTGTATATGGCAACCAAAAATAAGCATTGGCATATCTCCTTGAGAATATGTATGTATATCAAGAATGTTCTTTCATTCTTGTATGTATATGCAATTTTTTCCCGTTATGAAATGTCAATGGTGGCATGCCAACAGTTGCAATTTGCCGTACAATTTGTTCACAAAACTTAAGATTTTTAGTGACATTTGGTAACCCTAAAATATGCCGTTCCTCTCCATTTTTAACCAATAGAAGCAATTTGTGTACATATTTGGCATATTTTCTTTTATACAAAAATGGCATATTTAAGGTTGGCCTAGGGTGTATGTAAATAAATTTAGCTGCGTTAAAAAATATCAAAATTGATTCAAGGAGTTTTTTTTTTATATTTTTAATAGTAGTTTTACTATAAATTTCTTTTACATTTCAAAGTCAAGACATACATTACAGTCAAAATTACTCTTATGGTTATACAGTCAAACTTGTATAACAAACGAATATTAAAAGCAGTTTTCCAAATAACGAGCTTATTTCCGAAACACTAAAAAATGATTCCGTTTCAATAACATTTTGATAATACGAATTTTATCAATAACAAAGTTTTTTCTTGTCCTTTTGAGAAAGTTAGAATGAGTTTATGTTTTATTTAAATAAATATTTAAAAATATATCGAAAAATATAAATATATTTTTAAGATGTACAACAGTTTATTATTTTGAACATTAAGAGGCGTAAAAAAAATTTTTTTTTTTGTATATTAAAATAGTTTTGTCAAAAATAAGTAAATCTAGGAAAAAATATAAAATTAAAAAAGAAGAAATTTAACAATAAATCAAACAAAGAAGCTATTTTTTCTAACTTTTTACCATATTTATACCAAGAACGTTTCTCTTCACCTTTCATAACATGGGAATGCAAAGTGAATCAGAAAGTGAATCAACGGAATATTCAAAGTGCATAACTGAGGGCAAACAAACGTTAAATGCTGGTCCCTGGAACGGGTTAATTTGTGTTCGTCTGATAAAAAAATACAGAGCCATGTGTAATTATGGCTATGTGCGACGATTTGTTCGCTATTTATGCAGATTAAGAGATAATCCTTATCGTAGTGCTGCGACCTGAGATTGGAGTACGATAAGCTTATGGGTATATGGTATATACATACATATTCATTATTTACTCATTCCGGAGTGTTGGCTAATGCGTCTTGGCCAAACCTTGCCACACCTACATTAAAGCACCCAACGCGAAACCGAACTGCTACGAACCGAACCTATTTATATATATACATATATCCAAGTTGGCCCTTCGTTGGGGTTTTGTGTGTTAAGTTTGAAAAGCTTTTAGCTACAGATAAGATAATCCCTCGGGTGGTGTGACAACAACAATTGCGGCTTGCCACTTATTGCTAATTTGGGCATAAGGTGGAGCACTCCTCCACCCCTGCCTTCTCAAATCTATTGGACCCCACCTTAGATATGGACTATTCGATAAGTATGATAACAGCATGTATCTGTAACTGTTATTCTTACCACTTTTAAACTGTGGTTGTTTTTGACATTAGCGTCATCAACTTTTTTATCGAACTATAACGTCGACGTCGACGTCAACGTCGACTGCGACTGCGACTGCGACTGCGATAGCGACAGAGACGTTGGCGTCACCCGTTACCCTAGCATTGATATCGTAACTAATCCAAATAAGTGCGATAAAATTGATTATGAACATGCTGGCGTGATTAGTGCAACGCACATATTTGTGGATAACACACACACGCACACTCGCACACACACATACATAAGCTACATGTGTATCGAGGCATTTATTAGCAGGCATAATTGATTATGTCGTGTGAGTGTAATTATTATTATTATTTATCTGCATCAGTTTTTGCCACTCAACCAACAAAGCCCCTGCTGTTCTCTCTCTTGCTTCCAGTCCACTCTCTCTTTCTCTTGTGTATGGGCCATATGGCTATAGCCAAATTAGTCAGTCTGAGGCCTAATCAGCTTAGAAAAAAGGAGAGGTATTTTACAATTCTTTTTTATATAAGTTGCTAAACATTGTAAACTGTACACAGAATGAAAAAAAAACTATGAATATTAGTAAGTTTTGCAAGAATTGTTAAGCTCAAAAAGAATTCAGATTTTGGACTTGATCAACAAAATAAAAAACCTTAAAAAAGATTGTGTTATATATTTAATAAATCAACGTATTAACTGAATTTGGTGTTGCCGATATCAATACACACACAAATACACATATACACACTTGATTTTTTTTTTTTGACTTATCGGCATTGTCTTCTTGCCTAAATCATGCCTTGGGTTCCAACTTTGCTATAGACAAAGCTCGACAAGAATGTAGTTTGGTTTTTTCTTCGTTTTTTTGTGTTTTATTTTTGACAGTTTTATGTGTGTTGCGGCGCATACGCTTAGTGAATCGTGAATGGGATTAAGATAAGGCTAAGTTGGGTGTTCGTCTGGAAGATAATAAAGCTTTAGGTATGTGGTATGTGGGTCTGTGTCTATGTATGTGTAGGTTTTTCCATACACACATGTTCATTTATTTATTTTTTTTGATATAATTTGTGAGTGTCTTAATCGATGCGCATAAATAACCAAAAAATAAAAAAAGGTTGAAACCCAATCTATAACAAATCATTTTCTATCTATCTAACCATGTTATAGTGGCACAATCAGAAATGCGTAGCTTCTTTTTGATTTTGCCAACTACTAATTATAAAGCATTTAGTTTTATTGTTGTGATAATTTCAGACGCGGCACGATATCGAACCACCAAAAAACAAAAGACATCAGATAATAATATGCGCTATACCGCTTTGTAGTTATATCAGGTGCTGGGTAGCTGCCTGCGCCTGCTTGCCTGATAGATAGATAGTGCGTTAGCTAAGCGACTTTTCTATTATAAATTTTCATTCAGATTAAGGTGCTCTGATTGTGATGACAGCCACAAAAGTTCACACACACACACACACACACGTAGGTGGACAAGAAACTATTGATAGACAATGTTGCCTTACACTTGCTTTTAAGTTTCCTGCTTAGGAACGCATTCATTTCCGCACACGAGATAATCAATAAAAGCGACAGCACAACGAATCATGATACATATTAATGAATTCATGAATGCACACAGATCATAAGCTGAGCAGGCCCCTTTCGTCTCTCCACTCTCTATGCTCCATGCTCCCTGTAGCGTTCGTTAAATTCCAGTAGTCAAATGTCCATTAAATGCTGCTCATAAATGTCCAAACTGTTTGTCATCTCGTTGGGTTTCTTCACGCCTCGCCTCGCTGCTCGCCTTCATCTACTTTTATTGTATGGCTTTTGTGGCACGCCTAGTAGACTCTTCTCATTGTTAGTCTTCGCTTTCTTTTCTACAGGTGTGTGTCTTTGTGTGAGTGTGTGATTGTGTGTGTGTGTGTCGGGTCTAACACCTTTTTGTGAAAACTCTTTCTGCTGCCGCATCGACTGCATTTATCAGGGCTTAGTCTTGTTCCTTTCAGATCTCTTTTATATTCTCTTCTTATTTTATTATAACACACACATTTTTAGCATTTCATTCTTCGCTTTCTCAGTCGCAGTCTCAGTCTTAAAGTTGAGTTCAGCGCCTTCTTACCGATCCGATTATGCGCTGTTCAGTTTGCGTATGCGATTTTAATACAAAAATGTATATACATATATATGGTATTAATTATTCAAATCCGATTGGATTATAATAATTTATAATCATTATTACCATAAGTTGCTCTTGCTTGGCATCTTGCATATCTGAAACTGAAACTAAAAACTGGACTCTTGAACCTATAAGAAATAAATGAAATGAAAATGGGCAGGGCCTGCATGAGATTATTGCGTTCCTAAACATTTACAATCTATTTCAAATGTTTTAAAGATATTAAAATAATGCTAACCCGTTTTGGATTCAATTTACAATCAATCATGTTTAATTGAATTTAAACTTGTTTTAATATACATTTATAATTAAGTCTTTTGTATCGCTAGAAACACCCGTTGACGGTTATACGGGAGGGTATGCCGAAAAGAAAAAAATCGTGATGACATCCCAGAAACGCTTTAAGTTAATTACAACTTGTCAAGTTGTCTGTAAGTTTGGCATTGCCGGCTCAAATGAAATGGGCTTTAAATCAATTTTGTGGCATGTTTCTGTTTCTGTTTCGATTTCGATTCCCTATTCCCGGTGATCGTTTCAAAAATGCCGCCTTCTGTGATAATGTGATAATCAACAAAAGTGTGTGTGTGTTGTTGTTACTTTTGTTGTCTAGTACTCTCCGCCCCCCTTGCCGCCTGTGGCTGGAAAGGTATCGTAAAACATTTTTGTTTCGCAGCTAATGACACATTGATAAAACGATTTGTAAGACATTGCGATAAGTGCGGTTCAAGCTTTATTGCGCTTAAGGCGTTTCACCAAAAAACTAGCCTTATAACATTTTGATAAACTCAAGAAAAGTGACGTGTTTAGGAAATTAACAAAAGATCGTAGCCTGACAATATTGAGATTTCCTCGAAATTCACCCATTGATTCCCCTTCTGCAATCTGGCAATCACACAACTAAGTTTTTCATTGGGAGCTGTCACCTCTGCCATTATGTATTTTTAAACACATTTATTAAGCAGCCTAATCAATGTATGGGAAAATTCTGTCTGCTCAGGAAAAACACGCAAACGAAACATGAATAACATTTACAATATGCGCATTTCTTAATTTCACAGTTTTCGGGCTTTCCCACTCCCCCGCACACGGCACATTGTCACCTAGAATCGAGTATCTCTCTTAATTAGTGGATTTGGCTTCTTTCCCCATATAAATTTCGTCGCGTCTGGTTCCCCTGTGGCATATATCTATATATAACGCATCCAAATCCAAGACTGGGCCATTTTCCACACAAGCACACAAGCATAAATTTGACTTAATTTTGTTTAAAAATTATGACAAGTGGGCTGGCATAAAGTTTTTTTTTGTTTGTTTCTTTTTTCCCTCACTGTTTGCCGCGGAGACAAGTGA
Source organism: Scaptomyza pallida (assembly GCA_018152965.1). Taxonomy (NCBI): domain Eukaryota; kingdom Metazoa; phylum Arthropoda; class Insecta; order Diptera; family Drosophilidae; genus Scaptomyza; species Scaptomyza pallida. Next base: position 4,026,362 of record JAECXP010000005.1, on the reverse strand, counting down.
AAAATAAATCCAAAACGCTTCCAATGTTTTCATATAGCAAATCATATCTTGGATATTTTTGTTTTTGATTTGTTTTTTGCTTTGTGCTTTAGGGGGATGACAAAGATATTGTCGAACAAAAATAAATAATAACGAAAACTTACATAAGCCGCGTTACTTATTTTTTTTCTGATATTTTTTGATTATTTCTGTTGTTGCTTTCAAAAGATTTATAACATTTCATTTCGTTAATTTCGAAAGGGGCTCGACTAAGTCGCCGGCGCATATTACTAATACGCCCCGTTGAAAATCATAAGCTGCCTCGACCGCCAACAAACGATTTCTACAAGTCACAGTGACAATCGGCTTAAACTAATACACCAATGGCTACTGCCATCGGCGTCGTCGTCGTCGTCGCAACATATTTTCGTTAATAGCTCCCAATGATGGAAAAATGTCGGTAACCTCGTCTTATTTAAAGTATTAACTGCTAACTAATGTGCGACACATTATAACGAGCCAACAACAAACATCAACTTAATCGTCAAACACTTTGACTGATAGACTAAGTGATACCCTTTTGCTTTGCTTAGAGTTTTATGTTTAGCATTGAAAGTTAATCAGTTGAAGTGTTGTTAAATGTGAATTGAATAAGTTTGAGGGTAAGAATATTTATATTTAATTTAATATTTAGCAACTAAAGTCAAGTCAAATAATAGGAAAGTTTACTCAACTTTGTTCTGCATAATTTGTAAATATTTTTAGCTAAATTTTATCTATGTATGTTTGTTGATCTTCAGATTAAATTACAAAGGGAAGTCAATAGCCAGTGAAGAGAACCTCAATATTAAATAATTAAATACGACCAACTAATTTGTTTTTACTTTGAAAAATGTCGAGTAAAATTCATTTTTTGAGAGTTACGATTTTATTTAATCAAAAAACATTTCTATAGTAAACATTTTCTTGACATCAATATTTTTTCGTTTCTCCTCGAGATTATTTATATGAAGTATTAAGATTATTTTTCAAAAACTGCATATTAATATATTACTGACTTTTTTAAAGCTAATTTTGTATTCACTTTAAGTTGATATACCCTCTAATCCACTGTCGTGTTATGTAGTGCATGGCAAGTAAATCTCTGTTGTTCATATCAATAACCAGACTGACCACAGCGATGGCGTTCACATTCACACACACACACATATGTACATACTCAGGCCGCAAGTCCAGGCTTAGGCGCTACTATAGAGGCAACGGCAACGGTCAACGCCAACGCCAAAACAGGTGATGCTGTCTGTAGCCGTGCCCAAAGCTTCTGCTGCTGCTGTAGCTGTAGCTGTAGCTGAAGCTGATGAAGCGGTGATCATGCGAGCATCTACAAAAGGGATTATATTTCCTAAGCGCTGCCAACAAAATGTGTGATCGAGCATCTTTTGCTCCCCTCTCCTTCCCTTCCATCTCTTTCTGCGTTTCTTCTGTTTCTCAATGTATGTGTGGAAATGTGCCTAATGCTCAGTGATCGCTGCTCGCTGTTTGCTTGGCTGTTTTGGCTGTGTGGCGATCGCTGAGCTGCTTAACTAAATCCGGCTTAAGATCCGACACAAAATTAATGTCGTTGAAAAACACAGCAAAAGTCACACATTAACGCCGACTGCGACGCTGACGCTCAGGAAGTTGCTTGACGGCGATTACCAACGATCGTCCACATCTATATGTGTGTGCGTGTGTCTCTGTGTGTGTGTGTGTAGACATTTTACAGCGGATTAGTTAGAATTTGCGTCGCAAAAGCGAAATGAGAAAATAAACCATTTCCCATTTAGTTGCCACTTTGCTTGTCAATAACTAAATTGATTCAAATAGCCAGCAATTTATTGAGCAATGCACCGATCGACGATCATGATCGGTGATCAGGAATCAGCGGCTTCTGTGCTTATAACAAACACATAATCCAACTCTCTTATTCCCCCTCGTTTAATCAGCACTCTTAGTCTATTTTTGGGTTTGTTAATCGCTGTCGTAAAAAGTCGCCAGTTCGACGACGATAAAACCTGTAAACCAAATCGGTAATAACTCAATTTTAATCTATATAATGGAGGCCGCCTTTTATCCAAATCTAATCAATTTCGCCTACCCCTCACCCTTTTGCACCCCACTAAGAAACTGTATCTAGATTCGGCATAATTGTGTGTGTGTTTTTTTTTATCAAAGACCCAACTTTGGCCATACGGGCTGGACAAACGAACGATTGAAGCCCATATCTTTTTTCTGTTCACATTACGATATAATACATTTATGTACGCCCCCGTTTACCCCCTAGACAGCCCCTACTCCGCCTGGACGACAACACTTTTTGCTGGCATTTGGGTTAATCTAATCGACGCCACTGAGAATTACAGGCATGTTGACCAGCCAAGCAAGAAAAGATAACCGGAACGTGTACGGGCGCAAGGGGTATTGGGTAGTGTGCAATGTGTGTGGAGTGTTTGGCCTAGGTTTTTATCAAATTGAATTTCGATAAATTACATTTTATCTTAATGAAGTGCCTTAATATGGTGTATGCAACCCCCCCTCGACATATGTACAAAAACAAGCAGCGTTTGATTGATTAAATACACACAATTTACCCAAAGTGCCTTCAAATTGGATAATGAGTAAGTTTTGTGTCACATGTTGAAATTAAATACAACATAAAAGCATAATTTTAGATCAGCCATAACCGAGAAATATGAGAATTAAACCAAAGCAGTAAAGGGCTTAGGTTAATTATGAGTTTAGCTAAAGGTTAATTTCTTTCAATCATTTTTTCAATGTATTATTGGGTTTTGTGAGGTGTTAAGACGAATTTCCGTTCACCCATAACTAAGAATTTAAACCAATGTAGCCAAAGGAATAAAGGGTTAAGGTTATTTAAGAGTTTAACTACAGGTTAACTTGGATATGTATTGTTGAATATGTATTGTTGGGTTGTGTGAGGTGTTCAGGGTCAGTTGAGTGGCAAGTTAAGTGGCCATTTGGACTGGAACCGGCAAACACCATCGCCTCAATGCACACAAATCCAAAACGTCATTGTTGCTGCCACTTTGCGTGCTGGGCAACACCAAATGAAAGCAAAAACACAAAAACAATCAAAAGAAACAAATCAATTCCTGTACAAATTGCAAGCTTTTTGCTGTTGTTGGTGTTTGGCAATCGCATGTCAGCTCGAGTTGGCTCTGGGCCCCAAAAGCTTATCGGTGTCGTCGTCTGTCGGTTGGTCGGTTGCACAAACAATATGCCACACATTTGTCGTATGTGCATAGTAGCTAAACCTTGCGTGTTAGCTAAAACCTAATCCAGTATCGCAGCCAGCAGAAGGTGGGATATGGAGGGGGGCTTGATTGTGTTTAGAATGTGAATGTCAGCTAATCTGAGTCAGTGTTGTGCCATTTAGTTTGATATCCATGCAGCGGTTGCAAATTACACAAACACAAACACTAATTAGTGTGTAGTTCAATTCGCATTCCCCATTTCCATTTCCATTTGCAATGCATTCGGTGCATTTGCTGTGCGCTCTGTGTGCAGGAAGTTGTCAGCATTGAACGAGTGCTTGACACACACATACACTCACTTAATCATTCAATACTCTCACATTTGCAGCAGAGAGTCGAGAGTAGATCATGGAAATGCGCTTATGTCGGATTATCCCGTAATTTATGTTGTGCTGCGTTGAGCACAATGGATTCGCCTTCAGCTCATTTATTTATATAAACACACACACATACATACATGTTTAGCTAATTGCCACGATCATTACACACACACACACACACACACATGCATACATGTGGAGAGACTCGATCTCTCGATCTGGCTAATGACAATGCGGTGCAATGAGAGAGGAAACGGCGGCAAACTCGACAATTGCTGCAAGCGTTTTGTCTTGTTGCAGCAGGCACAAGGGACAGTCGGTGCAGTGGCAGGGGCAGGGGCAGCGGCAGCGGCGGTGGCAGTGGTAGGGACAGGGGCAGATGACAAAACAAAATTGTGTCATTCCGTCTGCTCTGCTCTTTGGTGTTTGTGAACGCAGGATCGTTTGCTTGCCAAGTAAAGAATAGGAAGCATTTGGCTCAGCGTGCGCAGGAGGGGGAAACGACTAGAGAAGCATAAGGGGGCAGCAACAGCAGCAGCAGCAGCAGCAGCGCCCATCAACCGGAAGCGTAATCGAGCTAAACGGACACACAGCCAGGGAAGTGAGCAATGTGCGTGTGTGGGTTAACGTTAACCCATTGTACAAAACGCAGCACAACAGAAAGGCAAAAAACTAAAAGAAACGAGAAAAGAAACGAGAAACAGAAACGTTAACAAAAAAACGAGCGGGAAGCATTGAGGAAAAACATCATGAGGAAATTCAGACAACTGACTGAAAAACGCACGTTACAACAACTTGGCCAAATGGCAGTGGCTTTAAAGGAAAAAAAAAAAAAAACAGAAACATACTGAACAAAACTACAAAACAGCAGCTAGAAGAGGGCAATACCAACAACACTTGCAATTAAAAAGACGCAACTGCTGACCTGTTCCGGAATTTATACTCAATACCCCAAAACAGCTAAATGTATGGCAGGTGAACTCAAAATTTAATACTCTGCCTCTCACTTAACCACGAAACAAAGGACTCACTTTCGATTTTACAAGATAATGCTTTGATGCGTTAATGGATAAAAATTAGGCCAAAAGAACATTGATGACAGATAAAATGCTTCAAGCCATAATGTAACAATAGCTTGAAAATTTTGTTATATGTATATTTTTTACTACATTTTAATAAACTTATTTTAGTTAGCCGGCGCGCCCACCTATGCGGAAGAAATTGCATCCAAGGACAGATTATAATTTATTTTATGCTTTAAGGTGCCTTTGCTTACTTAAAATAGTTCTATCCAAAGATGTGATCACCACAAAATAGTTCTTAAGGTATTTTGTTCATCCCTTTTATCAAGTACATAGCAGCTGAGACAAACGGAGGTCATCAGTGTTTTGTTTTTGTTAATGTTTTTGCTAATTTCGACAACCTTGGTGAGCTTCACAGTATTGTGAGCTACTTTTGGTAATTTTGGTAATGATTTTGTAATGATTTTTAACAGATTTATTAAACTCGAAATGAATAGTGCTGAACATTTTGTATGCATAGTTAAAATTTAGATATATATGATTCGATTTAAGATCAGATTATTTAATCGAAATGTTAAATGCAATCAGTGAATAATGTTCAATAATCCCTTGAAACACATAAAATGTAATGCACAGATCTGCATCGTATCTTACATTTGCCTGGCGTCAAACTTCCTAAAGTCATAAAGCACCGTGCAATATCATTAAAAAGGTCTGCAGCAATGAATATTCGTATTTGTATCTTTATCTGTTGCGAATAAAATTTTTAATGCATTTGTTGACAGTTGTAGGCGAAGCAACTCTCAACAATTGATTGGGTTAAGTGTAGTTGGTGGCTGCCACAGGTCAGTTGCAGATCCAAATGCAAGTGGCATTAGACAGCGAAATGGATGGCAGATGCCTCAAGTTGCATAAAAATGTAATTAAAATGCAATGTTTTTTTTTGTGGTTGATACCAATGTGTGTTGGGTGTATGTTTAATGTGGCATGCCACACCGCAAAATGCAACTAATACCAAGTGATCGACGATTATGGCGAGGGCTACTGTCAACAAGGCACGCGCCATGAAATGGGCGGCAGCTCCAAGTGGCAAGTAGCAAGCAGCCAAGTTGCAAGCACTGAGTTTGAGTTCGAGTTGGAGTTATGCGTGCAAAAATGTTGCAAGCAGCCAGACATAGGCGACGGTGTGGCAAGTGGCACCTTGCTCTGCCACACAGTGAAGCAAAGAAGAGTTGTTGTTGTTGCTGTTGTTGTCGCTTTAATGCGTTTCTTGGTGTGAATTAATTTTATTGCCTAATTGTGTGTCTGTGCGGCACATGTTGAAACTATTAAGCGCATTTTAAACAGCCTGCCAGCCTACCAGCCTGCCTGCCCCCAACACCGTGCCTCAACTATGTAGCATTTATGGTTTTGCCTGTTTTTAACGAGCCAGCCGCCAATAGATTCTACTCATTTCTCTTCTCAATTTCGTGTAAAATGTTTGTCTTTCTGTATTATATATATTTTTTAAAATTTGTCAAAATGACAAAATGTCTTTATTTTATTTTTTAGCCAGAAAAGAATTGCCAAAACGTTTGACAAACGTCAAACGGAAACGCGTCTAGCGGTAATTATGTCCAATATATGTATATATATAGATGTTCCAATGAAACGAGAGTAATAAATGCTTGGAAAGCTGCAGCACGTGCTAATAAGCGACAGACAATTCTACAATATGGGCACACGTTCGTTGCCGTTTCCTGTCGCGCGTTTCACTTTCAACCGACCAGAAGAAACAGGAGCAGCAGCAGCAGCAGCAGCAGCAGCAGCAGCAGCAGCAGCAGCAGCAGCAGAACTGCTTGTCTCCGAAGTAGGTTAGTCCTGTGTGCCTGCTGTTGCAATATAGGGTGCTCAATAGGTGTAGGGGTGAGAAGGGAGAGAAAGGGAGAGGGTGGACAACATGCTTGAGATGTGCTCTGATATTCTGATATGATAATCTTTCTCTCAAAATCGAGAGCTCGCACCTCAGTTTTGCACAGGGGCCTCTTCTATCTACTCCTCGACTCCCTGTCCTTTTGCCATTGTCTGGTCTGGCCTGAAGTGCTTCCTGTCCCTGTGTATGTGTGTGTTGGCAATAAAAACGGGAACTTGTACAATGTTAAAGGTGCAGACAAGACTCTTTGCTCTCACTCACACTCTGCTATCTAATCGCCCCCGTCAGCGAGGGCTGCTCGTCATTTGGGTTTTTATCATTAACGACCTCTTCTTCACTCTCTCTCGTACTCTTGTTTTTGACCTTTATCGCTTGCCTGCGATCTGCCCCTTAAAGTACAATAAAAAAAGTGAAAACAAAGGCCTACAAATGAGAAGATGCAAAGTACTTTGCATTAGCTTCAAGTGCCCAGCACCGACAGAGTCAAATAGGAGGCCCTAGAAAAACAGACGCCTCAACCAGAAGTACCTATCACAATTGGCAAATATTTTAATTGGCTGACAAGCCAAGTAACTCAGCTGGCTGCTCTTGGCCATGGCCAACACATGAAATGGTCTAGGACGACAGACTGTTGCTGTTGGTTTTGATCTAATCAATGGCATCTAAGGCTAACGGTAAAAGCTTCTGCTTTCTCGCCCAAAAAAAGGAACAACATTTAGCTTTATCATCGAGTCGGGGCTTATTATCGAGCCATGTCGAAAAAAGTGAGAGTAAAAGCGAAAACCAAACAAAATACAATAAAACGCATCCTTTGATGTCACACAAATGCATACATACATGTGTGTCCTGTGAGTCCGTCTGCTCTCATATCCTGCCTACACTGTTTAGAAAATGTTATTGTTCACCCGCCGTCTGCAACTTGTTTCATTTGCTTTGTTTTTTTGGTTTTTTTTCTTGTTTTATTTTTTGGTTTTTTTGCCAAGCCGCACACAAATTAAGTTAACTTCCTGTCTGTCTATCACTAATAGCAAATTAATAAGAGCTTCCGGTCAATTTCTGACCCAAGTGCCTTGCGGTTTTCATGCCAGTCCTTCTGTTTTTATATTCTCAACGTTCCGCCTCCTTTTTTGCTTTTGGGTGTGTGGGCTAAACTCTCTCTCTCTCTCTGCTTCTCTGTCTGTCTGTTTGTCTGTAATGGCAATTGGCAACACTGGCGACTCCCGCAACAGCTGTTCTTATGGACTTTTGGCGCCCGTCCTTGACACACATAGCATTCCCCGCATGCCACCTGAATGCAGTCCTGCCAAGGCACAGGACACAATGCATTGCATTGCACTGCATTGCAGTTTTTTCGTATTTTTTCTGCTTATCTATATAGGGCTCTGGGCTATCGGGGGCAACTGCGGCAGTTGCTGCAACGTGTGCTGTTGCTGCCGCCGTTAGTTGTCCCAGTAGTTGCTGCTGTCTTGAGCCGCTTCCTGTTGTCTCTTATTTCGTGTGTGTGCCTCTTACACCTTACAACAAGGAAGCAATTGCAGTTGCAGGAAGACAAAAACGAAGTTTACGCGTTCCCCCCTCACAGCACAGCTGTTCAAATGACCCACTTGTTGTTGTTTTTGTAAGTGCTGCGTTAATCTTAAGATTGTTCTTTGTTGATTTCTATATTGTCGGATGTAAGAATGTGACCCTGTAAAAGATAAGGATAATACAAATAACAAATGTTGTTTGAAATTAAATATTTAATTAAATTTGTATGGAAGCTAAAGACATTTTTCAATTACATTATGCCAAAGTATATCTAGGGCTTTATTTATTTATTTTTTTTTGCTTTCTAAAGCACGTTGTCTACATAATTCTTTTGCTTTTATTAATTTCATAATTAAATTTTAATATTCTAAAACAACGCCTTTAATTATACAAGATCTGATAAGAGCATAAATTGATGTTGTCCAAACGTTTAGCATAGACTACACTGCAAGAAATTAGAGCTACAAATAACAACTATATTTATAAAAATGGTTTTCCATTTCTTTTAGTCCTTTTTTTTCAGTTGATATTTCTTTTCTGAGTGAAGTCATTCATTTGTTAAAATCACATTGATCCATTAATTTCAGTGTGTGTACGTTGTGGCAGACATGGCTGCTGCTTGCTACAGAGATGCTGAGGCATGCCCACAAATCCTCGCAGCTATGCCGTCGGCTGTGCCATCGTTGTTGTTGTCGTTGCTGTTGTTGATGTTGCTACTCGTATTTTTCACATTTTTAGCTTAATTGCATTGGCTGGCCGCACGTTCCGCAGCTTGTCTGGGGCCCAATTGTTTGCCTTGTCTCACGTGCAACGCAGCAGCAACAGAAGCAACTGGTATTTCCCTAGCTGCCAAGTAGCTAATAGATGCAACACACACACACACACACACATAATAAGAGGGAGCCCCCCCGACGCAACATTGGCAAACAATTGCGGGGCGCGTCTCTGTCTCGATTCAGTTTCTTTCTTTTGGGGGAGGGCGCTGACGTTGTTGGCTGAATGGTGAGGCGTAGCCCGGTTGCAGGTTGCAAGTTTGCAGGTGTTTGTGTTTTGGCTTGTTAAGTTTAAGATTGTTTGATATTGTGGCAGTGCTTCGCTTCTAAGTGTTGCTGTTTACTACGTGTTGTTGCAACGAGTGCTTTGGCGCTAAGAGACATGTTTCAATTATGATTGTTGGCGTGTTTTATTAATTACGTATATCAGCTTGGCCATTTAGTTGCACATTTAGAGATGGTAAACCCTTACACCCCTCACTCCCCCCGCCCCTCCACCCACTGCCCCTCATCAACCCTAAACATTGTGTTTAATTGCGCATTCAATTTGTTGCAGTCAAAACATTTCTGTTCACATGCCAATTCATGAAGCATAAAACCAGCTAAAATAGGATATATACCAAATGAGTTTTAACCAATTTAAGCAGCTGGCCATGTGTGACGGGCCAGCAGCAGCAGCAGCAAGGATAAAAGTATGCGTGTGTGTGTGTTTGTGTGAACCCCTATGTGTATGCCGTTGAATGCTAAACAGAATCAAAATCGTCATCTTAAGCGCGTCAACTGCGAACAATCTAACTGATTGCTTACAAATGAATCTCAATTAAAATTAATTCAAAACATGAACTGGGTATTATTTACTCGCTTGACACTCACACACACACCCATATACACTCGCACACTCGTACACACAAGCAAAGAGCGTGTTAGAAATATGCCACAGATTGACACACATCTATTACGAGCGAGTGTTTGAGATAGGGAGGGGTTAAGGCATGCAAGGGGGGAATAGATCATGTGTATCTTACACGATCACACATATTGCCAAAGAGATGATAAAATAATAATAAATACACTTGAGCAGTGTATCTGAAGCGAGGCGCCCCAGTGCTATATGAACCATTCATACATACATACATATATGGTGCATATATCAGCATCAATTAATTTGGTATTCGTGATTCTACTTAACATCGATTGACCCCAACAGATTAGTGTGGACCAAAAGAAATGAAAACCAACATTCTTGTGACTTCAGCTCTGGACAATATACTTACATATATACAGAGAGTGTTTCGACCCAATGCATTGTGGGGGCCACTGAGTAGGTCGAACATTTTCAGTGACGCAAATTGTCAAGTTCTCTTTTATTTTTTGTTTTATTTTCTTATTTACATTTATGGTTGATCGCTTTTCAGGCTTTTCATGCACTGAGAATATTTTTTAAAAAATCATAAATATTTTTTCCCCCATAAGTTGAATATAGTTTTAAACGCATATTGGAACAAATCTGAAATCTCTTGCATTTATGGTCCCGCAACGCATTTATATATATGGACGTACAGACGGATATCGACTTGGATGTTGATGCTGATTAGGTATATATTTGTTTGATGGGATCGAAGACGTATATAACCATTATACCCTTTTATTTTTACCCATTTTATGGGTATTCAAAAATCCAATCTTACTATCCATGTTATGTTATAATGTCTTGTAAGCAGTCCAACTGCCAATCAGTTCTAGCTCTTAAGCTGAGAATTTTTAGATAATTAACAGTAAATTCAAGGGTTTGAGAAACATCAGTTTACACAATATATTTTCCCAGTGTAGAGTATACTTTTTTTGAACGATGTTCATGCATTGTATTTTTGCGTTTTGTTTTAATTGCCCAATGCCAAACGCTCGTGCCACATTTGGGGGCGCCTGCGGTAGCTGTTGACTATCTTAAAGCTTAATTGGTGCGATTGAATTAAAATCGTTTGCTGCCACTTGCTGGCTACAGTTAGACTCTTTCTTCACACCCTTCATCTTGCCTTCTCCATTGTACGAGTATGTGTTGCTGCTCTTGGTGTCGATTAGGCTCACAGATCACTTGATTGCTCTGATATTGTTGTATTTGGCGTTTGCTTGCGCGCTCGATTTGCTTAAATGATTGATCAATGAGACAATTGTGACAATGTGCGCCTCAGGCGCGATCTCAGGCCTCGACAGTTTAGAATTTGCATGATTCTCAGTCAAGACTTGGGCAATCAGTGCTGACGTTTCTTCTTCTTATTATTCGTTTTGTTATTGAATGTGACATTATTGATTGATAAAAAAAATAATAATATACATAAATCACATACACAGAGGACTATGTCAGCAAGTGGGCTTAATTTGTCCATTGATCAGGCGATTACATAACGCTCCATATATATACCCTTTCATGCAACCTTTAGCTTTCCGCAGGTGTTTAACCTAGCAGTCCTTAAGTCGTTGGCTAAAAACATTTAGTTATGTCTGCGGTTTACAGGGCATTTTTCGGACGAGCATATATCAAACTCACGCATGCTCATTCCCAGATCATTTTAATGACTTTGCAAAGAAAGTGTCCTGTCAACTTTAGGGCTTAGGGTTGCCTGCGTGCTGGCTCGGGATGCTCCCGAGAAGTCAACTTCATAAATTTGTCGTTGCTCATTCGGGCTTGACAAAATGTGTCCCTTGTCTTTTGTTTTTTTGTATTTCTAACTTTTATAAATGTTAACCTATTTAATTGACTTATAATTGGAGAAACCCACACAAATGCTGGATGAGAGCGAGGCGGAGGGTAGCAAAAGAGGCTGGCAGTCCAGCATGTGTTTAACTAATAATTTTGTGCAAGGAATTCCTCAAGCGCAACAGAGCCAAATGCAACTAAATGTGCAGCTGAAGGAGGGCCAGAGGGAGAGAGAGTGGAACATCCCCTGTCCCCTTTGGTTGCAATCGTCGTCGGCAGGATCACAATCACATGTGAAAAGTTAGCGGCGCGCAAATGCAGCAAGCGGCAAACAGTTACAGTTGAACGAGTTTTGAGTTTTGGCTTTCGCCCGAGGAAGCGGAATTGGTGTGGGTATGGAAATGAGAATAGAGTGCATAAAGAGAATAGGAGAAGAAGAAGTACATTACGTACATACTATATATTGGTGGAAGGGTGCAACTGAGCGTTTGGCCAAGCAATTTATGCCGCCCGCCATGTTGAACTTGAAATTGTAATTGGCATTGGCAAGGGCACCTACATATGCCCAGACAATGATGACAAAGTACCCAAACACCAGTCGCTACCACCGGTCTGGGCCGTTGTCGCAAACCTGAACCTGAACCTGCCCTGTTCCTTTTCCTGCCTGTTTCTAAGCTACATTCCATGTCAGCTGTTCGGGTTTTTACTGTGGCAAACGGTACACAGATATAGAACGACCAAAATACCAAACGTTGCGCACGATCAGAGCCAAGTTACCTGTCATTTGTGTTTTGAAAGGGGTGAAATGAAAAGGAGAAACAACGATATCTACATTCTAAGAACTATAATTTGAATTAAACACATATCAGCAGGATAACTTATGTTTGACTTTGTTATTTATATAAAGGGTTGTATACTTGCATTTTATCTAAAGTTTACTTTAATGTTGCAAAACATGTTATTAACTTCAACACGAACACAAATATGAAACTTTCTTTTTGGATTTAGCTAACACCCAACACGGCGAGGGTCTATAGTTATTAGAGAATTTATTTGACGTTTCAACTTTTCGATCTGGTTAAAATCTTATCCTGAGCCTATAGTCATCATATTTAAGGCATACATGAAAGCCATTTTCAAGTCGCAAGCTTATGAACTATTTAAAAGCATCAAAATGAACTGAATAAGACTCTTAATGGGATATAGAATCCCCCTTAAAACTGGAAATGGACTTTCCAATACCAAAATGTTAAATTTAAATAGCTTAAGTTTGACTTCTACTTATTTCCCCATATTCATATCCCAAGTTTGTTCTGGCTGCGACGTTTAGAAGATTAAAAAGTTATTATCATATCGACATAAAGATCAGTTTTATTTTGTTTGCTTCCCCTTCGCCATATTGTGTCAGCTTGCCCACCATTTAGTTAGCTGTTTGGCAGTAACGTGATGGGGACAAAGTGTTAAGTTAATAATTTGCCAGACTTGGGGCTGGGAATAATTGAAAAATGCCAGCAGACATTGAGCTATGGCACGAGAGAGCTTTATTAATTTTTGTATTTAAAACATTTCAAGCTTTCGACACCTTCGGGCCCAGTCGATCGTCTGTGTGTCAACGCATTGCATGGCAACATGGATCGCACTTGCAGCAGTTAGTGGCAGCAGCAGCAGAAGCAGCAGCAAGAGAAACAGAAGCAACAACAACAGCAACAGCAGTAGCAGTAGGACCAGTAGCAATGATCTCAAATTAATGCCCAACGATGGCTGGAGTAGAAATAATGAGCCTGCAGATGCCACAAGCTGCAACATGATGAAAAAGATGCTGGAGAGAAAGAGAAAAAGCGAGAGAGAGAGAGAGAGAGAGGGAGAAAACTAAGCAATTGGAGTTGGCGACGTGCGACGAACGCGCGCATAATCAAGGCCTGGACATTTGGACTGGAAGACATGGACATGGACATGGACTTGAGCATGGACATGGACATGAACATGGACATCGATTGGGCTCCCTTGTGCGCAGCCTTTATGATTATTGTTATTATTGAGTGTATGCCTGCAATTCAGGCCAAGTCATCATTAATGCGCGCGAGTGCAAGCAGCATTACCAAAAACCCGCCACTAAAATAAAATCGAATGAAATATAATTAAGCATCAATGTTGCTGCTGATGTTGCTGTTGTGGCTGCTGTTGCAGCTTCTGTTGCTGCGTAGTTGGTAGCGCTTGTCATTTGGCAAACATTCTTTTCCAGCGGGAGAGCTGCAGACATAGCTGGCTATCTGCCAGCAAATCGCTTACACTGTCCAAAAATGTGATCAAATAGAAAATGCCAAAGTTGATTGAATATGTATTAAAGTTTGTATACTTGTTGTTAATATTTATCTAAAAAAACTTAATTATCGAAATTAATGATAGAAAGTGTTACTAAAATTGTCAAAAGTACCTAAATATTTGTTGCCGTGCATTCATCGACAGTCAAGCATTTTAGTTAACCGGTTTACATCAGATTGTCTCTTTCTTTCACTCTTACCATCTGTTGCTGTCCTTGTCTGTGTGTTTTGTGGCTTTGCTTATCTGCGGCTTTGTGGCATCTTTAAATGGCGTTTTTTCGCACTCACAGACGCGCGGGCGTCGGGCATGGAGCAGAGCGACAGAGTGAGAGAGAGCGCCGAGGCAACCAACAAAACGCTCGCTGATTTTTAATTATTTTGCACGATGTTCGCCATCGTTGGCAATGCCAGCAGAGCTCAGAGCTACAGAGATTCGGTCTCATGGAATTGGAAATGGCATCGGTTTGGGTCCATGGCCAAATGAGTGTAGCTGGCTTCGGGCAATCAACGAGCTGGGTCTTTCGTCACTTCAATATTGAAACACTTAATCACAATTTCGTTAAGGGCATGCCAAGGAGCTCGGTAGCAAACCGAGAGGCTTCTGCTGCCTGCTGCATATGCACATAAATGGCAAATGTTAAGAAATTCCAAATATCTCATACAAATTACCAAAAGGCAAAAGCTGACAGCAACAACGACGCAGACGGAACACATCGAAACTGATTCTCAAACTGAACTCAACAACAAAACGAAAATGATATTTTGCACAGAAACAGAAACCAAAACAGACAGAAACGAATGCCAAATGCCGCATACCCATACCACATTCTGGTGCTCGCCCCAAACTGCTAGCAACGAAGCTGCCTCAAAAAGTCTGCGACCCGCTTGGGAATTTCAGGCTTGGCTAAAACATGATGAAGAAGACGATGATCGCCCTCTGTGCCGTCTGCAACGTTGATAATTAATAACAGTCAGCCGGCAGTCAGTCCAAAGTAAAGAGCATAAAAACGGGCCAACACCCAATCACAAAAACGCAAGCTAACTCCACAAAAGGTCTCAACCAGGCAGCCAATGGTAATGGTAATGGCATGATCGCTGCGGTAGCTGCCAACTCATTGGTCACAACAAAAAACCAAAAACTAAACCACAACCACAACCAGAGCCACCAGAGCCAGACAAGTCTAAAGCAGACATAATCTCAGACAAGCAGGAATGTCATTGGAACGTGTATCTGCTGCAAGCTACTGTAACTTTCTTGTTGCTCCAGCGATTAAGATCACAGCACAAGTATTGATCAAGAGTCGCTGCTACATCGACCAGTGACCAACAACCAACAACCAACAACCGACGACCATCAACGCCTACATCCTACATCAAGAGTACAAACTGACAGACAACACGACAGCAACACGTTAAGTGACAGTGACACAGACAACTGTGCAATGTGCAATTAGAATCCATGTTAGCTATGACAAACAATATAATATATATCCCCCCACACACACACTTCTTTTTAAGCTAAGCTAAAAATAATTGTGCGTGAACTTGACAACACGTTCACAAAATGATATATTCCTTGCAAGTGTAAATCTGCATGGAACTTTTATAGTAAAAAGATCAAAATATCTTTACTTTGGGAATTTCTTTACAATAATTAATCAATTAATTAGAAACACATATGCATGATCAAATCGAAAATCGAATTGGGCAGGCAACCTGTTTGTCTATTATACTTTTTATGTATACACAACTTTTTAATTATCTATTGCCATCATTCCAGAACACACACATTACTACTTGGTTAAGCTTACAACTTTATCTGCTGCTGCTGCTATTTACCAGCAAACTATTTGACTTATTAATGATTCTTTCACATTGAATCAGAAAAATACACATTTGGAATTCACCTCACGCATCAGTCGCTTGAAAACTGATTAAATGACACAAAAACAATTAATGCCTATGGCTGCTAAATCAAATGATATTGCCAAGGACAAGAACAAGCAACCAGAACACAAACATGAACAAGGACAAAGGGACAGAGGGGGTACCATGGCATCAGCGCCATGGTGCCAGGCAAAACGATTTATAGCCCAACGGAATGTGCCACGATGCCAAAGGATCAGAGATGAAAATCGCCAGAGCAGAGCAGCGAGCGATAATAAAAAACAATTTAGTCCGCACATAGCTCTGGCTCAGAGAGGGGAGCAGTGCGGAGTGGAGCGAAGGCCACTGCTCTGATGATTAAAACACATTAAAAATCCAGTAGCAGTGGCAGTAGCAAGTGAACAAGAAGAAGCATAAAGAAACCAAAGAGTCAAGAAGGTTGACGGTTTTAAGTTTTGCGAAGCTTCACTTGTATTTGAGTTTGAGTTTGAGTTTGACGACTTTTTCCACACGATTGGCAATGCTGGCCGCAGTCGCAGCCGCAGCCGCAACGACAGCACTAATTTCATATTTTTCATGCAATTGCTGAAATTCCGTAGCGCCCAAAAACGGTGGCTGCCTGCCCCATCTCAGTTATTTAGCTGCCCGTCCTGCCTCAGTATTTGTATCTGAATCTTTGTCGTTGTTGTTGCTTTGTATCTGTGTCGCAATCAGATTCAGTCCGTCAGCTCGTCTGTCCGTCAGTTTGTCAATTCGTCAGTCAGCTTGATAGCCGGGGACTACCTGTTGCGACGTGTTATTAGGGCGACGTATTGACGACAAGCAAACGTCAACCCAAACGTCAGCTCATCATATCATCGATTGATGCGAGTAGTCCTCCACACTTTCCCCCTATCTCTCACACAGGCATTTTTTGGGGGTCCAGTGCCGAAAAAGAACAGAAGCTGTGGAGCGCTTGTTCGGCTGCTTGTTTGGAATTTTGTAGCTTGGGCAGCCGAAAAATGTTGGGTGCCCTCTAATTTTGGCCACAGCCAGAGTCGTCCACTTTAGTTGGAGTTAAGGTCCCCTTTTGAGGTGGTGATATTTCTACAAGTTAAGATTGCTTCAAAAACAACAACAACAATAGCATTTTTCGGTTAAGCATATTTTCATTTTGATACCCTTTGTGTCTGTTGCTGCTGTTGCTGTTGCAACGTGATTTTGCGCTTTAATGAGGATTATTAAATGCGAGATTATTATGTGCTGCAATTACTTTTCTGCAGCCACTGTGCAACAGCTACAACAACAGCAGCAGTAGCAACAACAGCAACTAGTCTTCCCTGTTCTCTTTGCTGCTTGCTGCTGTTCGCGTTGATTTATTTTATTGAACCATAAAAATGTAAATTTTACTCTCAAAATACAAAGTTAATCGTTGTCAATTATGGCCTTTGACAGGTTAATATTAAAATGCCTTTGCATTGGCGATGCTCGCTGGATAAGTGCCAGAGAGAGTAGTCTGAAGGTTGGATACTTGAGATCTGGAGCATCTGATCTGATATGCTGTAGTTATAGGAAAAATGTAAAGATTAGCATATATGTATAGTATATTCAAGACTCAGGATCAGCTGGCTAAGAACATTCCTTGTTCGCCATATACATACAAACTTACATTCACATAGTATGTTTGATTGTTTGGCCCTTTTGTGCCGCTGGCAAATCAGTTTCCGGCTGCAGTTGAGCGCCAACGCATCAAACCGTTCAAGAGGAGTTCTTTTAGGGCGATGGGTAGGGCTGGTAGGGTTGCTGGCGGTGTTCGGGAGGCAACCTCTATTAACATAATCACAACACGAGTCTGGACGTTCGGTCGGACGGTCGGTCGGTCTGGGGCAACCAAAAATTACGCACAGCGAGATCAATTTTGTGTGCGGAATCACTGCAGGGCGATCAATTAAAATTTTTGATCGAATTTTCGTCAATTTTTTGACATGTGGCCAACAGAAGCCAACAATGGGGCGTGGCACTCAGCCGGACACGGCCCGCAGTTGCACTCGTAATATACATACGTACATACACACTTATGTATGTATGTGCATACTCGTACCAAGATCAATGTAAGCTGAAATTGTCGGCGGTTGCCTTAGGCAAACTTTTGCTCGACTTGAGCCCCACTTGGTACAGGCTTCTTTTTTCTTACTTCAATGCAGTCTTTGGCAAATGCATAGGCAGAGGCGGTTTCTGACGGGCTGCCTGCCTGACTGGCTGACTGGCACTCTGAATGAAATTGATTAAAGCGTAAATGAATTTTTGTGCTGGTCGGAGCTCTCTGACGATGATTATAACATAAGATCGATGGCTGCTGTCGCTGATCGCTAACTCGACGCGGCTACTGTAGAAAGCAGACGCCGTCCGATCAAAATTGTGGATGGGAACATCACAACAACGAGGACGTTTTATACATGTGGATGTGCTCTAGTGAAACTTATATCATGTTTATACCCTACACACAAAATGTATTAAGCATTGGCATAGATTATTGGCAATATATGGAAACGTAAAACTGGACAGAGGCTTCAATCGAAAATCTTTTGAAATTTGTGTGAAAAAAAAACTCCACCTTTTTTTTTTTTTAAATTTCAAACGCAAAGATTGTGTTTGTATATTATTTACATGAAGCTACTTTCTAATAGCTGCATTTGGAGTTCTTTATAACGAATATAATATGTACTACAAAATTTTCGAATTTTCACAGCAGTATATTTGAATATTTAAAAGTAGACTTTAGAAAACATTAAACATATTACTACAAATTTTAATTTTTCACAATGCTAACATTTATAATTTTTACTAGGGTATACAACATGTTGGTCATTAGATTCACAACGCATGTTCACATATTTTGGCAAATGGGGCTGTGTCAAGTTTTTGCCTGGTATTTGACAAACTAGCCAGAGGCAAGCGAAATGCAGGAGCAGAAGAAGCAAAACCCCTAAGCAGAGGTTATATGGTTCTGGTCCTTAGACAACGATCGGTTCGGCTCGATTTAAGTTTATCCGCACGATCAGCACAACAGATCCCCAAAAATGAATTCGAATGCCATAATTTTGGGTTTTGTACTCGCCTTCGTCTCGCACAATCCACAACAAAAAAACTGAATGTGTAGGCTGCTGAAGGAATTCCTTGCGTGCCAGGCCAAGATCAGCGCCAAAAAGCCCAAAACAAAAAGCTTGAGCACAAACGGTAAACAGTAGCACCGCTATAATTAGGGTTCCTACGATTAGTAGGACTACTGAAATTCACTGCAAAGCCGTCGCAGAATTCGATTTCCATTTGTCCCATTCGAGACTTGATTTCAATGAATTTTTTTTTGTTGTTATTAATAGTACGATAATGCTAGTATTGAAAAAAAAAAAAAAATGAAGAGAAAGAGAAGAAAAAATAGCTTGCTAATGGCCAAAGAGAGTGACGAGACGGCCAGAAACATTAATTTAGATACGCTCCGTTGAGCTTCAAAGAAGCGAAGATTGAAGTTTGTTGGTGCGTGTTTCGGGCAGCGGGTTGCGGGCTGCGGGTTATCGTTTGAGGGGCTTTAAGCCTCGCGTCATTAAAGACAATTTCGTGATTCGCCAAATTACCTGCTAAATTATAGAAAGCAAACAAATCGGCGCCCCAAACGAGCGTCCACACACACAAATCAATAGAAATCAACGCCTGTCAGAGCTTCAAGAGCTGGACTCTTTCGAATCGCTTTGGATCTCTTTTGAGCTGCCACTATCGATGAGAGCTTGCATTATTGGCGACTTAATCAATCAATACACTGGAATTTAGGTTGTTTTCAAAGCGTGTTTGTTTATTTTTGGCTGCACAGACTAAAGTGAAATTTCGCATTGTAGACAAATCAACACTTAGCTAGACAAACAAAAGCAAACAAGCGAATAAATAGACGCTTCGAATAGAAGAAGAAGGTACTTCATGTCCAACCAAAAGCCGTCTGTGGCACAGCAAATAAATGTTGCTTTAAATTGAGCAACGCTTTGTGAAAAACCAAACATGAAATCAGGTGAAACAAGTCGGAAGCAGGCCAGTGGGGTAAATCGATCTTTTATATCTTAATTCGAATAAAAGGTTTCAAATCTCTATCAATACAATTCTTCATGCATTGTGTTTCGCATGAAAACTAATCAAGTTTCTATTTCCCTCTATTTACAGAGCCAAGCACTGGCCCTAACCCGAGCAGCCAATGCGGCGGCTGTGGTTGCTGCTGCCAACGCCAATGCCAATGCCAAATCACCCTCGGCTGCAGCCAGCCTCATGGACATGGCCGTGAAGAAGGAGCACTCGTTGTCGCCACCTCATAGCGTGATCCCTGAGGAATCTGGCGCTGGCCTTGGTCAATTGCAGCACAGACGCGCATCGCTGCAGGGTGTGCAGGAGAAACTCACCCAGTTGCAGATGCAACATCAGCATCATCAACAGCAACAACAACAACAGCAGCAACAACAGCACCAACAGCAGCAGCAACATCAGCAGCAACAACGCAGTCTGGTTCTGATGCAACCAATGCTACAAGTCGTCGTTCCGCAGAGGGCAGTCCGCCAGCTCTGGGCCATGTTCCACATCAACACCAAGCGCCCCAGCAACAGCAGCAACAACAATTGCAACATGCGCAACAGCAACAACATATGCACAATTCAGATGCCGGCAGCAGCATTGCGTTGTCCTCGTCGGCGGGCTCTAGTCAGAATGCATCCCTGGCGGCAACGCCAAAGAGTGAGCGCGAGGAGCGTGGCAGCATTTCCTGCCTGCCACCAGCTGCTCTCGGCATGGCTGTGGGCGTACAGCAGGCCCAGCAACAGGCCGAGAAGCTACTCAGCCATCCAGCTCTGGAATCCCGACGCGATTTCGATGTCAGCAAAGTAAATCGTAAGTAGACAGATTTATTAATTGATTATTCATAAACTTATTTAATTGAACAAGTTATTAGATCAAGTAGCTAAAACGCAATACATACATAGGCCCATAAATATTTTTATACAATTAAAATGCGAGTCAAACCACAAACAGAATTGTAATTGGTTATCTTAAACAGACTGAGGGACTCCTAAGATCAGTTTATATGAAGGAAAAATTATGGGTCTAGCTTAAATGTAAGGGACCTTAAAAAGGATTTGCACTTTGTATATTTTTACCGCAGTCACAAAAAATCTTTTTATTAAAGTTCGACTGCAATTTTACTATAGACATTAGCTGTCGAGAAATCCTTAAAAAATCAATTAATTATAGGAATATAGGAATAATCAAAGATAAGTTAACGTTATTACTAATACAATATATTTAGTTTAGAGACGGTTGACTCATGAAACAAACAAGAAACTCATATCTTTGATAAACACACAAAGAGAAAAGTTTAGAGAAATATCTCGAAAATTCCAATATTTAACATTAATTAACATAAATATTTTGTTTGCTGTTTGGATTTACCCAACGTAAGCTTCACATTTAAAAAGGAATAACATGATTTATAAATTTTTTAATAAAACAACAAATCTTAAAATATCTACAAAGTGAGACATTTCAGATTGCCAAACTTAATTATTTATTCCATTTGTTCGTAAGCCAATTTCTAACCACAAATCTGTTTGAATGCTTAAATATTTGTTTGCTGCATTAGAGTGTGCAATCAAAATTCGACTAAATCGAAACAAAAAGTTGCATAAATCACATTAATCCATAGGCTTTAATCCCGCCCAGCCAGTCAGCTGGCACAGCCGCAACAGCTCAATGAGATTCCAACAAGGGGAAAGGGCAAATGCGAATGGAGAGAAAGAGAGAAAGGGAGTGAGAGAGCGCTTTGCTATTTCCGTGCCATCGCACAAATACCCTTAATCCGGCTATGCGAGACAGCCTCAATGAAGCGCTCAATAATAAAGGGGCAACCGCATCATTATAAAAATGCCAACGGCCGAAGCCTTTTGTGGCAATCTCGTGCAATCTCGCAACTGGTGATTATGTGTGCAATAGGCAGCTTTAAGGATTTGTGCAACTTTAAATCGGTCGAACATACGCGTCTCTGTATTTGTATGCTAGTTATAAGTAGAATGTGAATCTGAATCACATTTAACACACTGATACACACACACACTCACACACATCTTTGCAATCTTTGAGTGGCCCTACTGTGGTAATCTTGTTTAGTTCATCAATAGTAGTTTAGTCATGGACAAAGACTACGAACCTGCACCCTATCCTCTCTGTGTGTGCTTGTGTATGTGTGTAATATTCAGATACTTACGCAACAAATGCTACTAGCAGCTTGTATCTGTATCTGAATGCGAACGTATCTGTCAGATAGGTTGCCGTTTGCCGAATCTAAAATCCTTTTGCATACCAACACAAAAACACAAACAGTTGGGATCCCATTCAGGTTCAGCTTGGCATAGCATACAACAACAACACATACACACACACCCTCACACATGCAACATACACTCATCGTATATGCATCCAAATCCCTTGGATTAAGCATATGAAGCATTCATAACGTTTATTTTACCTCCTGTCTATCCTCTCCTCTCTTTCTCCATTCTCTCTCTTTATCCCAGTCTCAATTGTGAGCAAACAAACACATTCGTTTTGCTTTGCCTGTAGCAGTCAACAGCAAAAGAGGACCAACACACACACACAAATACATATACATACACACACAAATATACTATTACAAGAGGCAGGAATTGAGGTAGGGGGAAAGCGAGGTCTGTATTGCGTCAAATGAACGTCAGCACACACTTGTGGAGCTATTTTGGCCATGTGGCTGTGGCCAATACAACAACAACAGCAACGGAAGTTACTGTGGAGGCGTGACAGTAACAGTTTATTCCTTGGAACTTGGCACTCGCGGCGTATACGCAACGCATTTACTGCTTCGTTTTTATGAGAGGGGTGGGGAAAATGGAGGACCTGCCTTTAGGCAGGCTAAACAACAACAGGTTGCCACCGGGGCTTGATATTATGGCCAATTAATGGTTTCTTTGGCATCGCGTCGCTTTCAATTCACGCGTTTGCATACACAAAACTTGCAAAGTTTGGTAGTTTCCGAAGGGTTTTACGTTTCAGTAATAGTTTGATTATTATTTTGCCGATAATACTGTAACGAAAACAATGATCAACATTCATTATAATTATGAAAAAATCAATACTATTTTAATTAATGAAAATTAAGTTATTTTCTGTTATTTTTATTTTTAAAAAATGTTGTCCCTTCTTCAGGGTCAGAAATGACTCTTATTTTTATAATAAAGAACTATTTTCATATATTATTTATATTTTTTTACTGTGCTTAAACGTGCTTAAAGCAATTTGTTATTTTTCTTAGCTTCGAGTTTCTAACCTTTTTATAAATTGTTTTATGGTTTTTCAAAACCCATGAATATGTGACTAAACATATTTACAACATTTCTGTAAATCTGTTAATATATGCATAAATTTTTTGAAATCGTTTGGGTATCATTGGTTCCGTTTAGTTTCAGTTTGTGTCCTGACTGAATTTTGTCCCTGTTGCTGTTAAGCTGTTGGCTAAATCGTTGCCTGTATATGGGAGCCAGGCTGAATTGAAAGGCAGCTTGTGAATGGGAGAGAGACCGGAAGTTGGGGTAAGGCGTGTGCATGATAGTTTGGGGATAGAAACGTGCGTTAGATTTGAATTTTGTTTGAATTTGTGAATGTCTCACTCGAATATGTATGTAAGAGTGTATGTGTGTGTGTGCGTATGAGTGTGTTAGGTGTATTGTACTGTTATTTTGAGGATTTGCACAGCAAAACGGCATCAAGTGAAAATGCGAGAATGGAAAGAGGGCATATTTGTTGTTGTTGTTGTTATTATTGTCATTTAACATTGCGTGCGTGTATTTGTGTTTATATGTAAATCTGTTTGTTTTGTTTCTGTTGCATGTTGCTGTTGCTGTTGCTGTTGCATGTGCGTGTGTGCGTGCGCTTATTGCGCCTAAGCTGCTCAGCGACGCAACACGATATTTATCCCTCCAACTCCCACAAGCAAACTCTTCTACTCACACATACACACGCCATTGCACACACAAATAATACTGTTGCAAACAGAGCTTTCATTTTTGGGCAATTTTTATTTGTCGCATTTCGATTCGATTCGATTTATGCAGCGTTTAGTATGCAAAATTTTCATACGTTAGCCTTAATAAATCCCCAAACGGCCGCACTTGTCAATACTCTCTTCTCGCTCCTCGCTCCTCGCTCTTCCTCTACTCGCAATTTTGCTGCACATGCCACATGGCAATGGCACCTATAAGCTTATGCACACACATACACACACGTGCCACAACCTTACACACATATCGTATATATCGCGCTCTGCAATTGAAAATCACTGCGCCTTAGTTAACGACACGTTTGTGGATCAACGCGTTCACCAGACCCCCCTTTACCTCCTCCTCTTCCCTCTTCCTCTTGAGTTGTCACCAATTGACCTCCACTCGACCATTGTTGTTTGGGCGAGCTTCATTGTTGTTGTCCATTGCAGTTGCCAGGGTCACCGTCCCATGTGGCAGCCACTGTTGTTGCTGTTGTAGCTGCATCGCCAGCCAGCCAGCCAACCAACTGACATAAGCTTGCCGGCTCTTTCTGTATACATACGCTCTGCTCAGGATTCAAAAATACGCGTCTCACATTATGCATATTCCAAACAGATCGACAGTATTTATGTGTGTGTGTGTGCGAGTTTGCATCTCTGGGTGTGTGTTTGTATGTGTATGGCTTTTGTTTCGTTTCAATTTAAATTTCAAGTCACTCACAATTGCTGGCTGATTTGCGAAGTTGGAAAGCAAAAGTATTGCTGGCAACATAAGAGGATCAATGTTATCAGTGATAATTGCAATATGACCTTTACGAAGAGTTGGGAAGTCCGAGAAATGACAATTATTAATAAACATACTTTAAGCCGATTAGGTGATCAAATGAGAAAATAAATAATAATAAAATAAATGATCTACATTCTAACGCCGTTCCATTCTTGTCATGTCTTTGAAGTGTTAACGTTAAGGTTAAATTTTGTACTACAACTTTAACATATGGGGAAGTAAGAATAAAAACAGTTTTGACTGCTGATTAGTTTAACATTTCGCTAACTGAAGAAAAAGGAACTATAAAACAACACATAATAAGCGTATTTAGAACATTTTACATATATTTTGCACACACTTTTGCAAGACATAATTTATTTAAATTAAAATTAGGTATGTCAAGATAAAAAGCAACAAGATGTTTATCAAAACGTACATTAACTGGCCTTGTTCAGCTTGGAATATATTTCGATAATCCACCACCATAAGGCAACAACCAACCCCTAGGAAGTGCAAAAACATACTCAATAACAAGGTATGAGTGCAGGTTTCTGACAGAACGTTACAAAAGCAACAGTCTGTGATAAATCATCAAGATTGTCGCACAGTTTTCTGGTAATCAAACGATACAGAGTCACAAAAGAGGAGGTCGGTCGGTGGGTCGGTCGGTTTGTTGGCTTAACAGTTTGTGCTACAAATTTCACAATCACTCGGAAAAGTAGCAGAAGTTTGGTACAGATACGAATACGAATACAAATCTAGATACAAATACATATGATGAACGAACTGATTCTCTTCGGTGCCGTAAGCTAAGTCCGGCCTGCTTGGCCCCAAGGGCGAAGGGGGCCAGCAGTGGGTGCGCGGTTGCAGCTTAAGTGTTAAGCGTTATGCACCGAACTAGCCAAAGAGAAAGAGGGAAATAGAGAGATGAGAGTGAGAGATATGCCGGTCAGCTGCAACAGAAGCAGCAGCAAAGCATTTGTAGTTTGGGTTTGGTTTACCTCATGCTCCCGGATTTTGAACCATGTGTGCAAGTCTGGCACAAATTCCAAGTTGTGCAAGGGATTTGTGCACCAGCGCCAAACCCAGCCCCATCCTTCACCCACAGAATAACCATAACCCCATGATATAGACGCACAATATGACGCCCAGTTTGCTGTCGCATAGATTCAAATACAAATTCAAATAAATGCCAAAAGCAGCAACAGGAGGCAAACATTTTCGAATTATAAGCAAAAAGGGATTTACAAAACAAAAAATACAGAACAGAAAAAAAGAGCTTCACAAGCAGGAGCAACAGCTTTGATTGCAACAACAGCCGTTGCAGGTGCTACCGATTGAGTTAAGCCAACATCATGTACTCGCTCTTAGTAGCATCTGTGTGTGCTTTGTGAAACCCACCCCACCCAATCCTATACCCTCCTGCCCACCAGCCCTCTCTCTGCCATTTTCTGTCTGTCTCTGTCGGTTTTAGATAGGAGTGAAATTGCAGTTGTCGCAGTTACTTGTGTGCTGTGTTTGCTTGTGTGTGTGTGTGTGTGTGTGTGTTTGGAACTGGAGCCAGTTAATCCTTATCTGGTACGCACTGAAAATTCGACAGTTTCCGCTTCAGAGCCAATATTGGGTGGGTCTCGAGTTTGGGTTTGAGTTTTGGGTGCAAAGCTCAAACTACAAATTTTAAGGATTTAAATGTTGTTCAAAAGCAAATCGAATTCAATCGAATCGTCTCAACAACAGCAACAGCAACAGCTGCTGCTCTAAACTAAAGTTGAGTACACCTTTTGCATCCTCATACATCCTACACCACCACATCCTCATCCACATCCGCATCCACATCCTTTGGGCACCTTTTGTGTTGTGCATAAACTCGAGCAGTGAGCATTACGAACGGCTTAAAGTCTTCACCGACGCATGTGGCCACCATACCCTATCCCCTCCCCAGATTTAACTGTCCTCTCCAACCACTGACTTATAATCAAATAAATACTTCGGGTTGCCAACTAACGTATTGTATATATCTCTTCTGTTGATGCTGTTGCATGCCACACACACACACATTTTCGGCCACGTGATTATCAAGACACCTTGAAGCCCCAACAGCCAGTGAAGCAAAACAATAATAAGAACAAATATAATTGTTGACCATATATATTATCTACAGGGTATGCACATCTAAAGGGTATTGAGATTCTTCTTGTTGAAATAAGAATTTGTTTTATTGGATGAAAGAACAGATCAGATTTTCTAGACTAAAAGTTGAACACTTTTGTTTGTAGCTTTCTTCTTTTTCTTCGCTTTTAATAAATTATTTACAATTTATTTACAAATAACATATGAGTTCCGTAAACCAAAACATTCTTCAAAATATGCTATGCGGAGAAATCCTAAGCATACACCATATCCTCGATTCCTGCCATAAATAAGAGAGCATTATGGCTTTACACTTTGAAACACAATTTCCATCAATCTTTTAAGAAAACCCTTTAGAAAATATAATTATATAACTTTATTAATATCAATTTAAAATGGGAGTCAAAGATCCTAGTAGGTAGTACTATTTAAAATCCTTTTAGGTTTAGAATTCAATACTTATTTATCAATGCATTATAAATTTTGTTTAATAGTTTTATCAATTAAACCAACAATCTATTTTTAAAAATTTCCTAAATTTATTGTATAAATATGAATGTTTGCACCTGCCTTTAACCTTCACACCGCACACACACTAATCGAACATACCTATTTTGGTCATAATGCTGAGTATATAAACAACAATAACAATAACAATGATAAATCACTTACGATAACTTTGGCTAGCTACTTACACACTTGAGTATACTATATGTGTGTATGTGTGTGTTGGCTGTATTAATACACAAGTTGAATTACATTTTGGGTTTCTTAAGCATGTTTTGGCATATGCTTGTAATTAGTAGTAGCTGCTGTTGCCACTGCTTCTTGCCTGCCTCGGCTTAAGACCAGAAAGGTAGCTAATGTTTAGTTTTGGGGCCAAGCAGTTATTGTGCTGCCTCTAAATGAACCAGGTTATGTACATACATACATGTGTGTGTGTGTGTATGTAAGTAGCTGGAAACATATCAAATTGAAAGTTGATATAAGTTGAGGTTTTCCTTGATCGGTTTTTCCATATCTTTTGCCGTTAGTTGAGTAATGTTTCTTTGTGGGCTTTACGTTTTATAAGATAAGAAATTTTTGGTCTAACATTTAACATGCGATTAATGTGTTAACTGCAAATGTGATTCACATATTGGGAATTTTTTTAGGAGTGAGTTGGAAAATATTGTCTATCAGTTTGAAGCTTAATGGATTTGTCACTCAGTCTATAAATAGTTGATCAAAATCTGAATGCAATCGTAACAAAGAGAAAACCCTTAATTATAACTATCAGATCTCTGCCGCATTAGGGCTATTAGTTTAATCCCCTAGTTTGCATTTTACGCTGACTGCCGTCAAGCAGGGAATTTTAAATAATCCCTTAGCGCAAACACAATCATTATTATCAACATGATAATTATCATCATCAGCACGAGCAACAACAACAACAACCACCACAAAACCAAGGACATTAGCCGAAAGCATCAAGTTTTCGACTTATCCACGACCTGGACCTCAACCCGACCCGATGTCGACGTCGACAGCCGAAGGGTTGCACCATTGGCTTCCTCTCTGTCTCTCTCTCTTATTTTGTCTGTTTGCCTGCTTTGCATGCGAATTTGGCGCCAAAAGTTTTGCTCGAGAGTACACAATGGAAGTTGGATGGTTGAACAACAACAAAAACAAACTTTTGCCCAGAGAGACAGAGACAGAGACAGAGACAGAGAGAGGGAGAGAGAGAGAGAGAATGAGAACGGAGACAGGCAGGGCACGCATTTCGAATTTGAAATCCTTTATCCCTTTATCTGGCTTTAGCTCTAATCCCATCAGACACAAATGAAGAGAAGTTTCACGTTTCGCAGACGCAGCAACAACGTCAATTCTCAAACTCAACTCAACTCCGCTTTTTGTGCCATTTGCCGGCGAGCGAGTTAAGCTTTTGTTTTTCGTCCCTGTTTGCTTCAGAAGTGCTCCAGGGGATAGGGGAGAGGCAGCACTTTGGGATTAGGCCGCCAGCTAAGTCATGCTGTGTGTGTGTGTGTGTGTGTGTGTGTGTGTGTGTGTTGCCAGTGCCAGGTGCATGCCTGACTGAAGCCTTTTGGCTCAGTCTATAGTCGCAGCTTGGCTCTCGAGACTGGGCTGCTAATCCCAATGCCAATCCCATCACATGCCAAAATGGCCCCCATTCCTCCCACACACACACACTGACATATACATATCGTACAAACATACATTCAGTCTCTGGCTATACATCTATCCATTTGTGTGTGTGTGTGTGTGTCTGGTTGTCCTGAGTGATGGCCCTGGCGGACAGAGGGGACGACGGACTGACGGGCTGACTGGCTAGCTGGCACTTTATTGATCGCCTCGAGGATTATCCAGGGAGTCCACAAACACACACACACACACACACATACACATACACAAAGCATATTGGGCAGCTGGCTGCCTTCGTCATTTTCAATTTTCAACCCAAACCCAAATGCATCGGCTTGGGAGCTTTTGGCTCTGCTCTAATCCGTTCGGATGCCCCCCAAATGCAGCATGCATAAATGGAAACGCACATGACCAAACACACACACACACACACACACACACACAAATACAACTTACATTGTTGCTGTTGTTTTAGCTTGCATATGAATCATACGCAACGTAATCCCAATTCGTTTAAGTCGCTACAATCCCAGCCAGCGCCAGCAACAACAACAACAACAACAACCACAGCAACAACAAAGTCGCCAACGTCCAAAATTATTTGCCAGTGCCTCAACATAGGCAGTGGGTGATTGTCAGCAGTGGGTGGTATAGGGGAGTGGTGGTGCGGAGGTCGAGCATATTTTCGCAATAAAGTAGATCCCGCATTAATCCCAACGATTTTGTGCGCTGCCCATTGCGTGCTTTAGCTGTCCATGTATGTGTACGTGTGCGTGTTTATTTGTATGCGTGTCTGTGTGTGTGTGTGTTGGCAATGCTTGCGTCTGTGTTAATCCTTAAGCCAGCAGCGCTGCCAGCGTCGCAGCCAACTGCAGCAAGAGGCCCAAAAGCATGGTGAACTGAATTGATGGCGAACTGTTTGGCGATAAGGAGGTAAGGAGGGGAAGAGTGTGGCAGCCACACACAGCGCAACGCACAGTGACAGCTCTGCCCCCCTCAGAGTTGCCAGAGAGTTGGCGGATGAGATGACGTTGACTGCGCTGTTGCCGGCTGCTACTGCTGGCTGCTGTTTGGGGGGATTAACTTTTTTCCAGGCAAACAGTGTGGTGGAGGCCGGAGAAGAGACGACGAGATGAGGCGGCATTCAGTTGTATTTTGGGTTTGGGTTTTGCGCTTGGTGGCCGTGGCCGTGGCGTGGGCGAGGGATTTAATTTCGTGCGGGATTATTATTTCGGATTTAACTCTTCGTTTTATGGATCGCTTGGTATTATAATGAGCACTGGCGTCGTTGGCACGCCATTAAAATAGCAAGGGGCCCAAACAACATAATAAGTTCAAATTGTAGACATTAGCCAGATGGAATAAAATAAATATGACAAATGAATCTTTGTATTATATCATTATGATTAGAGGTTATTAAAATATTTAATGGAAGCTTTAACTGAAAGGATCTTAAAAGGATTTTGAAAATATGTTAACAAATGTTTGATTGCATTTTTTAAGTATCTCTCTAAAATGTTGTTAATCGCATTTTATTAAATTATTTTGCTTTAAATTTCTTTGATATTTTAAATCCACTTTTACTGTTCAACCATTTTATATTTTTGATAAGTTGTTTGGGATATTTCGCCGCCCCTGTCTTATAACCCGCTTTGGCATTATAAACTCGGGTGTATTTTTATAAACCAAACCCCAAGGCAACGTCAACGGCAACGGTAACGGGCGACAGTGGCAGCAGCGCGAACCTGAATCCATTATAGCGTAAGCTGTTGGCAATACTCAAACACCAACACACACACCCTGTTACACACACACACGTACACACGCACACCGAGAGACGACGGGCAGAATTATCCGAAAACGAAATGACATCCCTTGGAAATTAATCCTTAATTCCATTCATTTCGTATAATCCCTGAGATATACTTTGATAAGCGTAATGCCGCCCAGGCTCAACGTACAGCCAGCACGAACGAAGTGGAGAGCGCAACACGCTCAGAGAGCTCAGAGAGCGATACAAAGTAGATAGAGAGAGCGCACGCAATTGCTGAGAGCCACATGTTGCTATTTGGCAGCTGCTTTTGTATCTGTGTGCGCTGAGCGCTCTCTCTGTGTGTGTGAGTTTCATCGCATGGGGCGCCAAAACGAGCCATACGCTCTGCTTTGGACTTCAGTATCGTGCCAAACATGCTGGAGGAAGGTTGGTCTTACATTTAGCTCTTTCTCTCTTTCTGTTTCTTCGTTTCATTTATTACTATATTTGTATTCGCGCCGGTCGAACAGTGCTGTGTTGTTATTGTTGCTGTGATTCTTGTTGTTGTTGTTTGCGCTGGTGTGCAGTTGGATTATTTTTAGGGCATGAGGATTAAACGTGCGCGCATGGGTAGAACGAAGAACGAAGTACGAGGTCATAATGAACGAATACCAATTGACTTTGTGAATGTGAATCAAAATATAACTATGTGTCGGTTAAATGAATCTGAACGCGCTATTTGAATCCTTAAGCAAGTGCAATAATTAACTACGAACTATGCCCAAAAGTGAGCTCAAACGCCAATAACCATGTGCATATGGCATGTGCAACAAAGACACAAACAGTGAGAAGAATCACTTGAAGAAAGGGTTGTGTTTGTGTTGCTGTCGCCAGACAAGATTTGCCACACCACTGTCAAGTCGCATTTGTCTACAGGAGGGACAGCAACAATGCCACACACACACACACAAATAAAGTGCTACCCACACACACACAAACACACACACACAAACGCACTCACACACTAAGATACACAGACAAAGCGCACAAATGAACTTAAAAAGCAGAGCAAAAGCTTTTAAATCTGTTGCTTTCGTGCAGGCTAATCCCTATGAAGTTCACTAGATTTTGTTTTGTGCTACTGTTTGGCATCCCAGTGGAGCTTACACACACACACACAGACACACATACAGACTTGCACACTAAGCAGTTCTAAAGCTGGCAGCCGAGAGATGGCACAACAACAATCACAACAATGCATGTGGCAACAATAATAATAACAACAACAAGAATGCCGTCGCGCTTTTGCACTCAAAACAGTGGCAAGTGCGCTCATCCTAGCGCCTTACCAACGGCACATCTACATCCCTATCCCCATCCTAAAACTCACCGTCTGATTCCCAGTCACATTCACATCCTAAGCCGCCACCACCAACAACAACAACAACAGAAATAACAAAAACAACAACAAGAAACGCACACAGAGCGCTCAACAGGAATAAGGCTGTGAAAATAAAATAAAGGCTAAAATGATAAGTGAAAGCAGCTGACGGGATGAGAATAGAAACTGCGTAGCTCTATTCTACTCAAAAGGTTGCTAATGCAATCTGTGCCTTTGTGTGTGTGAGTGTTTGAGTTTGTGTAGCGCGATTAAAATTGAGTTAATTTCTTGGAACCTGGTTAAAATTGTGCTCGTTTTTAATAGGTTAAATAAGGGATAAAATGATTAGTTTTTAAAACTTGATAAAACGCAGAATACTTTTTTTTTTTTTGTATTTTTACAAAATTTAAACTCTTTTATAAAATCCATTTTATATATGTGCTATAACGATTTAAAGTCAATTTTCATATATATTTTTACTATACTCGTTGTTTGATTTTTATTTATACTCAAACATAGCTTATTTTGAAGACTTGATTGCATTGTTACCGTAACTCTATTCTCTTATTTTCATCTTATACGGAAATTTTAAGGTTTTTGAGAATGACAAGAAATGTTTAAACATTAGAAAAGATATGTCAAGTCATTGAGAATTTTGTTTATTTTAATTTATGACTCATATTATGGTAAGTGCAATAAATTTTATATTTATTCCCTTAATTGACCAGATTGTGGGTATTTAGAAAGAGAAGAAATAGCTTAAAGCTCTAGAATTTTACTTTTGCAATAAAACTTTGATATAATAATGACTATCTGTTTAAATTTCATAGTGATCGGTTAAGAAACACAAAATATTCAGTTGAAATAAATTCATGCAAACTTAAAGTTTGTGAAATCTTGTTCAAGCTTCTGGGTACAGGGTATTCTTTAGTCCATTACTTTTGACAAAAAGTGTCAATTATTTGTAACATACTTTTCAACTGTTTTAATTGGGTGCAAAGCCCAATTTCTTTGTATGGTCTCAAAAATCCAACAAAATTCGATCAAAGTAGTTTTTTTCGCTTTTTACTTATTCAGTGAAAATTGTCCGCTTAATCCCAAATCATGGCTTCTGTTTGGAGACTCCACAGGCGGTTGTTTGGAATCAACTGGTTCGTGTCACTCCTAGCAACACACACAATGTACACATGTGCTGTGATTTAACAGCAAAAAATAAAAGAAGAGAATACAAAAAGCGACACATCGAGAGCGATAAAAACTCTGTTGGCATTGAGTGAAATCGCAAAAAATTAGCAGTTAATCCCCTTAAATTGAATACCACAGATGGTGTTGATGTTGATGGCAGTGACAAAGACCAAAAACAATTGTGCAGAAAAAAAATCCGTGCACACATACAGAGATAGCACTCAGTTGGCACACTACATATTGAGGCAACTATTGTAAGCTGCCTCCTTTAACTCATGAACCCAACGCCCCACAAAGTGACCCACCGCAAAGCAACAAAAACAAATGTTATGTATATTGTATGGGTATGGTTGTAGCTGTAGCTAAGTGTGTGTGTGTGTGTGTGAGTGTGTTGGCAATGCTAAATGCCAACTGGCAATTAGCCAGAGTTGCCACATAATACGCGCGGATAAATGTTTAAGATTTTAAGTTTTGTTTGCCGCGTTGGTGGATTCACACACACAGACTATGGCTCCACATATCTTTAGCCGGGGCTCTTATTTTTGTTTTTGTATCTTTTTCTTTTTGTGTGTGTGTGTTGGCTGTTTGGACTTAAGCTGTCAGCTGTGTGGTGCGGCGGCTGTTGTCTGTGGTTGTTTTTGTTACTCTGTGGTTTGGCTTTTGAGCCCAAAGAGATGCGAGTGTGTTTACGTATGTGTGTGTGTGTGTGCATGTGGCATTAAAAAGCGTAACCCGATGCAACTAATCCGCGCACAAATGGCAACTAATCAATGCAACTGGGCGACTGGGAACTGAGAACTGGGGAACTGGGCAACTTGACGTATTAACTGGAAATCTGTTCAGAAATTTGCTTAATCCCTGTGAAGCGCAGCAGAAATCAAAAAGAAAACAACAAGAAGCACACAAAGCAACAATAAGATGCCAACACACTCACACATACGCACACCAAAGAGCATAATAAAAAAAAAAATATAACAAAAAGAAAAAAAAACGGGCCAAAGAAAGAAAGAATTATAATGCCACAGCGTAAATCCCTCCTCAAATTAAGCTCCTTGGCAGTCGCGTATCGGCGGCGGCGGCAGAGCTGCCAGCGCACCACCCTTTACGCTTTTGTGGTTGTTTGCTGCTGTTGTTGTTGTTGTAGCAGCAAAAGGTTACGCTTAATGCAAATACGCTGTTGCTGCTGCTGCCGCGCAGAGGATCAAATTTCATCCCCACCAGACAAAGCCCAAATACCAAAAATGCCAATGCGAGTTGGCAAATGCGACACCGACACCAACACCAACACCAACACCACAATGCCATCGACGACATCCTTCTGCCAAGGCAGACGCTTGAGTAGCTGACGACGACAACGACAACAACGAGGACGCCGAAGAGGACGCCGACGAGGACGCTCACTAATAAACCAAGCAGCACAACTGACTCATACAAAGCCCAATATCCACCATCCACCGCCCTCTTCCCCAGCGTATATTCAAAAGCATTCAAAGCCGCTCATCTGGCGACCTCAGCAGCAGCAGCAGCAGTAGCAGCAGCAACAGCCGGCGTCGCATTCGCTCAGTTCATTGGCAGCGGATTAAGCTGCCGCGCACTCGCAGCGAGCGACACAAAGACGCTTTGCCATTGGATCGATTTAAAATACACTGACGACGATGACTACGAAGACAAATATAAATAAGAAGCGAAAAAAAAGGAATGAAACAAAATTTCATAAAAGAAAATCAGTTGTGGGTATTAATGGCCTCGATATCGACGGTATATGGGTATGGTTGAGGGTAATATGCATAAGCACCATTAACTTGTACTTAAAACTGTGTGTGCCTGCTGCCAGGTGCGGTGGGGCCAGCGGCGCTCTTTAACGCCATTCATCCCTCCCTGCAACCACGCCACGCCACGTCTCTTGTCTCTTGGGTGTAACTTAAATCGCAGTCGGGCTGGGTCGCGAACGTGGAGCGTCTTCAAGCGGATTATATTAATCAATGCTGCCGCTGCTGTCTCATAACCAACTAGGCGTATGCGTATTCTGTTTCCTCTGTATTCTTAAGTATCTAGTATATCCGTGTATGTCTCTTTGTTTTAACTTGTCTCAAGAGTCGACTGCTCTCTTAATTGAATCAATAAGGCCAGATCGCGTGCAGTTGTGTGCTTCTTATGCCCCTACCCCCCTCCCGAAGACAGACTTTGTTTGGCTTTAAGCAGGAAGATTTAAAGGCGAATGTAATGCTAGAGCAACACCAGGGCCGCCCAGTTAGTTAAGCAGTCAGTCGGTCCAATGCATACACTGATACACTATAGTATATACCCTACCTACAGACCTATAATTCACTTACACACACATATATACATACATACACATGTGCGCAGTATAAAAGGCAAAGCGTCTTAAGCGTTAAGTAGGAGCAACGTAAATAAGTAATATTGATAACTAAAGTGATTAAGGTTGCCGCCATGTGTGGCAACAGCGTTGACGACGATACAACGACAACGATGACTCCCGATCCGGTTGCAACAAACTACGAATACAAATGCGAACTTCTGACGCTCACTGTAGTTGGTCGGAATGCCGGAAATGCAGTTAAGGGCGGCCATTTTTGCCGTTCTCCTTTCTTTTTTTTTTACATCTTTTAACCTTTGCAACTTAAGGCGGCATAATGTTGAATAATCATTTGTAGTTAGGATTTGGTGCTCACTCTCTTTCTAAAACAAATCACAAATCACATACACAAAACCAAATAAGAAGGGTAAAATTTTTACTTAGCTGAAAATTTGTTCAAAATAACAACCAGGCCTTATTCATAATTCAGATTAACTAAGCTTGGTGGAAAAATACCTCTGTTTATCGAAACGAAAAGTGGCAAAGAAGTTAAATTGTTTATCAGCATAAAAAACTTTTTACCAGCAGGTTCGGATAGCTTTATCCTTTGGTCTATCAAACTCCTTTTCACAAAAGGATGTCCTAAAATATAACATTTCACTACTTTATTCAGCCATGCTAACTTCAGTCAGTCATTAGTTCTTGCAAAACTATCCAATTAAAAAAAAAAAAAAAAAATAAAAAAAATGGTGATCACAAATAATAATCTTAATTAACACAGAAAAGAACATAAAAATAATAATAAAAATTATATTTCATACTCAATAAAATTCTTTTGAATAAGATGTGAAAATCTTAACTTTTATTGTACAAGCTCAAAAGTACTGATGAATAATTCTTTTTTGCTCAGTGTGAAAGTTCTGTGTGTAGCCCAGACCTTTTTTATATGTAACAATGGCCAGACTTACTTTTAAGATGTCCTTTCGAAAAGTATGTGATCGATGTGAGCAGCTGGCAAATAGCACTCGAGTCGCAGTTTAAAGCGTATACAAGTGTGATAATGTGAGTTGACATTTAAGTATGTATGTGTGTGTTTGTGTGTGTGTTTTAACTCTTATTGGGGTTGGGGTAGTCAATGGCATTTGCTTGGTGCGCTTATTTCTGGTTCAACTGCACTACAAGTCGATTTTTGACATTTTGCGCAAACATTTGACTCCGCCACATCATTCGATTGTGTTTGTAGACATTATCGACATTTAAATCCCTACTCAGGGGTCCAAGCACTGCGGCAGGGGCACACGCAGAGTCAGAGGCAGAGGCAGAGGCAATGCCAATGGCAACGCTGTTGGCTTGTTCTTCACTTGATAATATTTGACAAATTGAAAATCCTTTTGTGCGACCGCCTTTGCTAGCATTTCTTTTGTGCGGCCTGCACTTTTGTGGCCAAGTGTTTCTCTGCGTGTGTGCATGTGTGTGTGTGTGTGTGTGATCACACATGGCTGCATGCAGCTTGCTTGTCTGTTTGCCTTATCCTGCGCTCATAATTTTAATCCCTTTCAACATTTTCGGTTTATTTGCAATCATGACATTTTCATGTTTGTTTCAAGCATTTGGAAAGACTTTGCTTAGGGTTTGTTTGTGCCATTCATTGTTCTGATCACTATATACGATTAATATAATATTCTGAAAGTGGTTAAATAGCTGTGCAGATAGCGTTCCAAGAGATCTTCTACAAATTTTGTACACATTTTTGTCGTCTAGATGTTTTTAAGCTTGAGATGATTGCTTAAAATTTATCCTAAGGTATTTGATAGTCAATTCAACACATTTTCTTGATTCTTTTACTTGAGTTAAGCTATGCTGAATTTGATATGCAATACTTGAGTGTCATCAATTAATCAATATAACCTCCTTTATGGCTACGTTTTCTATAGGAATTTATTTAGACTCAAGCACAGAATTCATTACCATTCCCATTACCATTTTTACATACATACATGTAAACGAATATGTATGTATGTATGTTTGTAGATGGAAAAATCACAACATTCAACAAAGTCGTTTGCCACTCATCAACGTGCTTTGACCAAAAATACACATCATAATCCTTTTGTAAGGATTTGGCAACTTCTTGTGATTTTGCCCTCTGCCACAACTCGTTGCACATGGCTTTTTCTGGCTGTCGACGGGCTCAAGTTGTTGGGTTCACAGTTGGCCGACTGGGTGGTTGGTTTGGTTCGGTTCGGTTTGGTAGATTTGGAGTTACGTTTTCTGGCTTTGCTTGCATTCAATTATCGTGCGCAGTTGGCCATTGTCTCAGGACGGATGTCCTTGTCGTCTTCGAACTTGGAACTAATGAAGTGCTGCAGTGCCTTAAGCAGCTGCTAATGCCACTAGAGCCAAGGCAGCTAAAGCTGGAGTCGGAGTTGGAGTTGGAGCTGGAGTCGGAGCTGTCTCAACTTATTCAGCTGCCTGCACTTGAGCTTGTGGCAGCAATAGCAACAGCAACAGCAGCAGCCACTTGGCCGCATGTATAAGCATGTTTTCTGGTTTGCTTCACAGACAAAGCTTAGAACCACTTAAGAAAATCCATTCAGAGGACTCTGGGGCTAGTTTAGTTTTTCTGGCCAACGGCCTCACCTGCTGCCCCCCGAAATCAACATACACACGTATGCACGTATGTGTGTGTATGTGAGCTTTTGTGTTTGTTGTTATTATTGCTGTCTTGGGCCAGCAACAAAAAGGATTAAATCTAAGACAGGCAACACACACATACTCACATACACACACTCGCACACATGCAAAGTTTTTCATGTCGTAAGGACAAAAAATGAATTTATTACACAACAAAACAAAAGTTGAGACAATTTAAATGCCTTTGCAACGTTCGCCTAATACCCGAGAAAGAGTCCGAGGCGAACTGTGCAGCTGGGGCGCCAAAAATTGTACTACGAACGATGAAGGGGTTTGGGTTTAAATAAATTACCGCTACGGGCCATGCTTATTTCATTAGGATTATTTCGATTGGGTCTCTCTTTTCGGCTAACGAAGCTATTTTGTGCAACACAGCCATTTGCTTTCGACTATTTACATGCCAATTGGAAGGCCGGCTTGCAAAGGGTTAGGCAAGAAAGAAAGATTTTCTGTTGATTTCCGGTTATGTGTTGTTACTGACACAGAAACAGACACAGTCTAAACACCTTAAGAAAAAGGGGGCGTTGGGTTGGGTTGGGCTGTGTTTGGCGCTTAACGCGAAAGCGAAACGATAAGAGAAAGAAAATGCCTAGCGGCATTAATTATAAGCCGCTTAAAAGTTTCAACATGTTGTTTTTTTTTTCCAAAGAAAGCCCATTCAAAAAATACCAAATAGCCTGACAAATGCAAAAACACACAACAAAGTACTAAATAAACAACGTATGCATGTATTCGTGTTAAACGTTACACGCAGATTTGAATCCAAAGAGCAGCGTCTTCAAATTAGCACAGCCATAATCAATAGCAATTTAAGCGAATGGGTTGCGGGTGGGTAGTCGGAATTGGGAGAAGGGCCCATAAGCCATCTTAACCTCTTCGTTTAGTTCAACAAGAGCTTTGAAGTTTTACTGCAGCAAGTTTATAGAACACGTCAAACTTTTCGTTAAGACGCACTTTCAAAGTTATAAACAATGTGTAGGCGTTGAAAAAGAGAAAGAAAAAACGTTGCAAGCTTCATATTTATACACATTTCACAACGCATTTCTTGAATGTTACTTAAATATTAAATTAGCATATCTTTTTTTTTAAATAATTATTTCGTATTTGGTATGGATCTCATAGTGATTATTTTTGATGCATTTTTCCATCTTTTCTCTCAAGGCTTTGATGCTTGATCTTTTACGGCACATGGCTCCGGGGCAGGGAAGTTGATTTTCTTAATATGTTTTCTTTTGCTGAACGTTGCAACAAAGCCGTTGGGTGTAGGGCAGGACGTAGGCAGACATGCATATGTATGTATGTGTGAATGTGTTTGTTGTGTAAAGTTCTTAAGTAGTCCCGTTGTTGGCTCGGCATTATAAATTAAAATGCATGCATTAAAAATTCTACTGAAAAGAGTTTACAATTAAGTAGGACTTAAGTTGAAGTGTAAATAAAAATGCATGTACACACACACACACACACACACACACACAGACTCATAAGCACCTAAAGACTTAAGGACTGTTGTAAGAAGTCTGAGAAAAGACATCAAATTGCCTGCGTTGTTGTGGCACCCAAAAAACTTGTGGCAATTTCCTTAAGACTATTGCTTAATTTCCGGTCACTCTTACTTTCACACACACACGTGCACACACAAGCACAAACAAATTCCTGACACTTAAGCCCTTTAAAATCCTTAAGATTTTTCCGTGCGGCTCCCAGCACTAAGACATTTCACTGGTCAACCACTGATAAGCAAATTCAAACAGTTCACTTGGCTTAAGCAGGACCCTTACGCATAGCCGCACCTGCCCCTCCCCCAACTCTCTCCCTTTTTATGGCCTGTGCATCTTGTCCTTTACACATTAGGCAAATATCCTTTACGGTTATTAAAACTTGTAAAATTTTAATTTTCAAAAACCCAAATCACTCAAATCATTTTAATAAGTAAATTATGAACATTTTCTTATAAATAAACAATACACAATTTATTCGTCCACCCGAAAAATCCTCAAACACCATGCCCAACCCCCCTCAGGTCAACCTCAAGCAGGCTGGCAGTCACAAAAAAGGCAGAACAACAAATATTTGTTGGTCAAGATATTTTCAGAGCAAACTAAACCTTAAACTTATATAATCCTTGCCAGCAGTCACTTAAATTTCTCTGCATCTGTTCTTTCTACACACACCCCCCAACACATAAACACACACACATACTCTGAGCAAACCCACTCAATTTGTGTTCATGTGTTTCTTAGTTAGGGATTAAGTCGTTTTGATGTTGTGCGTAGGCGATTTATAATTATTGTTGGCCTTTCTTCAGTCTTTGCCGCTTCTTGTGGTCAGTCAATTGGTCAATTTCTTAGAAGAAAGCCAAATAGCGCTCACACACACACAAACAACAAACACACACACTGACAAGGTTTTGTTGAGGTTTCGAGTTGCAAGCCGCAAGAAAATTTCATGGCTATCTGCACACGTGAATGCTACGCAAAAGTTTCAAAGATTTAAATCTCTCTGTTTTTGGGGGTTGCTCGCTCCTTCTAATTGGCCCGCCTTTGGGCTGTTGCGTAATCATGCTCGTCCTGGTTGTCCATTGCATGCTCCAAGCAGCTTAGCTGATGGCACTAACAAGCACAAACCGATTCACAAATATCCCATTTATTTGAACTTTCAATTCAGATTGCGATAAGCCAAACGCAGCGCACACCACTTTTTTCAATAGGCAAACCGTGGAGTAATCAAAAATCAGCGAGCGTATGACATTTTTAACAGTGAATACCAAATACCCTGTAACCATATTTGGACGGTACTATACACTAAGTGAAAAGTAGTTAGTTTAGTTTTAGTTTTTCTATGCTTTACTTAAAGAACTTTTAACTTTTCATTTCCCAAATTCATAAAGCTGATTATTTCTGGGAAGTTCCTTGATTATGTTTGCATTAGTAATGGGTATGCCAACCAACCAAACCCAGACAATTGGCAACTTCATTATTTTTGCGAGCACAGAGCTGGCAACGCTATCATCGACTTCAACTTCGACGCTAGCGCAAGTTAATAAATCTTAAGCTGCGACCCAGGGCAAAAAACACAGAAAGAACACAAAGATAATGGGAGAAAGTGCTCAGTACTCGATAAGGCTGGGGATGACGCTGGGGAGGCAACGCGACGACAGCGTCTAAGCCTATGCAAGTAGAGTTCATTACAAATCGTTTGTCAGCTTAGGCTGGGTGGTCGGGGCTACCTTCCCGTCTGTCTGCCTATCTATCTGGCTGAAATTTAATGCCTCAAACGTTTTTAATTCAATTTGTTTGGCCCTGCTCGTCGTTGGGCTGTCTCGATTATTTTTGCCACTGATAATGCTAATAAGGATAAGCGAACGCGGAGGCTACTTAAGCGCTGCAGCACTGCCTGCAGACGAATTTATAAGCATCCCCTATACCTACACCCAATCGCACATTCACATCCTCCACGAAAACCACTTTCGAATGCTGTCAGTGTGGGGAGATTTCACAAAAGGCCCACAACCCGGGACTGGGCAACGCAACAATTAGCGTACTGAGTGTGACCAATACACACGCACAGACACACACACACACACACACACACATACCCACATATGCGTACATACACATATGCATGTGCAGTTGAAATCCGCTTTTGTGTTAGCCCCCAAATCATGGGCCAGGATAATGGATTTAATGAGTTTATTATTCGGTTGCGCCACGCATTTTCTCTCCATTGTTCTTTGGCAGCAATTTTGCAGCCACAACAGCGACTGCCACAAAACGCACCTATGCCACCTAAGGGGCAAAACCCATGCTCCACCCACTCTCAACACTTTATCCGCCATTTATGATGCGTATACATAATGCCAAAGCCAAACTGGTCAGCAAAATGTAAAGTTGCCTTTCCTCCCCACCGCCAAACACCGAAACACCCAACCGAAGTATCGGTTTATGTCTATGCGAAAATCGTAATTGCGTATATTACGCAAAACACACAACAAAAAGGGCGCTGCGGCAAGCCGTGCATGGCTTTAATAAGTATAAACATTAGGGTGCATCGATTTAAAAAGTAAAAAATGGACACATATTCGTAATCAGGTCAATTCTAAGATGTTTTCACCAAGAAACCATGGTTCTAAAATCAATTCCTAGATCCCGCTTTTTTAGTTGAAAATTTGATTGAAAACATCTTAGAATTGACCGTAGATTACGAATATGTGGTACCATTTTTCATTTTTTTTGGGTTCATACAAATCGATGCACCCTAATAAACATACATACCGTGTGTACACATGCGTTCTCCAAATATATAGATCGAAAGATTACACATTATCAAAAATACCTGACATTTGATGTCATGATAGGACATTAATTTTGATGTTAATGAAAAATGAAAAATTATATAATATTTTATTTACAAGAATAAAGTGGAAAAATATTAATAATTCCACTTGTAATGAAGATATTGTAAAATAATCTGTAAATATCAAGACTCTTACAAGTTTTTCAAACCTTCAACATAATAAATATTTTTCTTATTACATATTATTAAACACAGAACAATTAAAAACGGTTAGTCAACTTCACTTTTGACGATTAATTCTTTATTTCTTATAGGTTTTTTTTAAATACTTGGGTTCATATATATTTCATTTTACGCATTTCGCGAATATGTTCATTCAATTGATATATTTATTTTTAATGCCCAATGAGGATTTCATGGCAATTAAAAGATTTGCAGACGCACACAAACAACGCCACACACACACACACACACAAATATAATACGTACACATACATTTATAGTAAAAATCGCTCATAATTGTGAAAGCAATATTTGGTCGTTGGACGCATTCTTTTGGCTGTTTAAAACGCGCCCAAATGCCAATCGCCAATCTGTGCTGCTTACAATTTTTATAATTGGAATAATTAATAATACCATTATGGCGGCCAGCAGCGGGCGTTAAGCCTATTTGCTGCTGCCGCTGCTGCTACTGTTGTCCCGCCCAACTGACCCCACAACCGCTTCCCCACGTTCATCCTTCATCCAATGCCCAGCAGGCAAAATGCATATTGCGCTTTGGATTGGGCATTGGGCATTGGCCGCAATGCATTTGACGTCCACTATTGGCATACTAGTATTTTGGAAAATTATTTTTAAGCTGTTCATAATTGGTCGCGAAAAAGTTGCCAATCATATATTTTTAGACCAATATTCAAAGAGCTTTAGGTGCAAGTACTCGTCTATGATTATTATAGAGTATACTCGAGCTGCTTCTGAGTGCAATGGGCAAATCAATTGATTCCCATTTCCTGCTAATGTTAAGCAGCAACATTTTCAAATTGGCCAATTCTGGAGTTTGGGTAAGGCAGGCCAACCAACACCACATCAACATTATTCATTTATAATTATTTAGCCTGTTATGCATTGCACATATTCATAATCCTGGCAATGGACTCTGGGCAAGGGTGTAAGCGGCTAAAACCATTTTGTGGCTAACCGCAGCATGCAATAATTTATTCAAAATTCTTCTATGCGTGCGTGCATGCGTGTGTGTAAGTGTGTGTTGGCTAAAAGTCCACTATACATACATATGTACATGCATATATAAAATATGTTTTAATTGCTTATTTTAATTTGCCCGATTTGCACTTGCCGCCATTTGAAGCGTTTCAAACTGAACGCTAAACCGATTAGCAGCACCAGCAACAGAATTAGTCAAAAGTTAGAAATACTTGTGTATTGGAAGACTAAGCAATATCCTACAATAAATGTTAAGTTGAAAATAAAATGAGTTTAACTAATTTTTAATCATAAATGATCAAAAACGTATCATGGTAATTTAATATATTTAAGCCTATGAATATGAAAATACATTATGTATTTAAACAAAATGTATTTTCGCTTAAATTTTGTTTCCTGAGTTCCCAATCCAATAAAAAAATATTTTCAATAAATCTAATATATTAATAAAGTTGGTTTTATCAAGTTTTCTCATAAATAATATA
Organism: Scaptomyza pallida; assembly: GCA_018152965.1. Taxonomy (NCBI): domain Eukaryota; kingdom Metazoa; phylum Arthropoda; class Insecta; order Diptera; family Drosophilidae; genus Scaptomyza; species Scaptomyza pallida. The sequence goes on along the minus strand of JAECXP010000005.1, from coordinate 3,982,168 downwards.
TAGAGCGCATATACGATACTTACACTTACAATTGTAGTTATGTAATATTGTTTCCAGATCGTTAAACAAACATATCTATAGGGCAAGGCATATGGTGTTTATTCAGTTGCGTCGTGTATACCCTTTTTATCAAGCTATAAACGTTTTTAATATGCAACTAATTTAAGAGTGTTGTGTGGACTAATTTGAAATCCTCACAAGCACTTAGCAAGCAACAGCATAGTTAATTTGATTATTATTATAATACGAAATTAAAAAGTTTCCCTCTGTCTCCTCTTTACCGTCTATTGCAGCGAAATCGCTTCCACTGCACTGCGTGGTTGAGTCTGTGCACTCCTTAAACGCCTCTCTCACCATAGACACACGCCAGCCATGGAAACGGCGGCCCAACATTGAGACAGACAGCTACGTGATCATTGCGGCGGCAACGCCCTGGAGCGAAATAGTGCAAACGGCTTTGCAGCGTTTGGGCTACTCCCAGGAGGTGGCCAACACAGCAAGAGGTAAGTGGGAAGAAAAGCAAGGGAACAGGCAATATTAAGCAACTTCGTATCTTAACTCTCTTTTCGCAGGCTCTCTAATTATCAAACACTGGAAGCCCATACCGCTGGAACAGATCTCTGATAATCCGGCAGTGCCGGTTAGCGATATCGTGGGTGAACTGACCTCAGTGATAACGCTGCGCATTGTCATCCTGCGTCCAAAGACATCACCCTTCGGCGAGATCAAGGACAAGCTGCTCAAGCTACTTGTGCTGCAATCGCATGCTCTGCTCCGCTCCACCGGCTGCCCATTGGATGAGGTGAGTTTTGTGGATGAAAGCTGAACTAATTAGACATTCGCTTTGAACTGTCTCACGCAAGTTGACAAAATTCTATAATGATTCATAAGCGGTTTATGATGACACCACACACACACATTGGCTCAGCTCTAATATGCCACAAGTCGTAAGAGTTTCTAAAAACTTCTTGGCGCCCCCCTTAACTCCCCAACATATTCGTAGACAGTGCGAAACTAAGCTGTAGCTAAGCGATTTAAGGGTTTGGGCCGGGGGTTTGTTGCATAAAATCAAACTTAAAAACTCAAACCGCTAATTTGCGTGAATTGAAGCATAAGCACACACAAACACACACACACAAGCAACAAAAGGTTTTGGCATATCCTTGAGCCTTACCCATTTTAAAACTTGTACAAGCGAATGTGTGTGTGTGTGTGCTTGTGTCTTTGTTTGAATATGAAATTTATAGAAAATGTTTTGATAATGACTACAAAGAAATGTTGTTAAGCCGAGTTCATTTATTTTGGTTCACTTAACTAATCCTTTGCTGCAATAGTTTTCAATTTTAATCAGCTTTACGCTTATCGCCGAGCACGCTACAAACAGTTTTGCTGATGATACATACATACATATACATATTTACGACATACATATTTACATTGATTGAAGGCTTACTAAATTGTTGAAGAGGACTTAAGGCAACGCGAGGTGTATAGACATAACTGTTGGGCAGATCATAGTCTTAAGTAGTTATTGGGGCTGCGTCAGCACATGACCCACATCTAAATCCCCTGTTGCTGTCAGCCATAAATCACGGTCTTACAAAAAAATACTCTATATGTGGTATAGCTTTATAGTTGTAGTTGTAGCTGTCACTATCTGGAAATCACGACCGAAATACCCTTCAATTGATATTGTGTGTGATTTTATTGGCCCCTGATTAATATTAGCAAAGCAGTTTCTCTAATCACATGATAAGCATATTCCATAATTCCCCCCTAAACACATACACGTTAACACTGACAAATGCACTGTGATTGTGTCCCGTGGCTAATGGTCCGTCGAACGATGTGTGGAGAGGTGGATGGGGAGAGGTAACGCTTTGATATGAAAATCAATTTAATAATTGTTGCTCCCCCTTCTTTCCTTTCCGATCGTAATGCGCGTCAAGTCCATTTTATATACAATTAGTTGTCTCTAACACACTAACACACTTACACACACCCCTACTTCCCTAAATGTGTGTTTGGAGCAGCTTAAGTGATTTGGGGCGCCTCCTTAGCTGATAGCGACAGACATTATCTATTATACGCGTTGTCTTTTTTACCTTTGGATGTGTGTACGACTATATCGGAGCAGAGAGAGATAGAGAAGCGCACGTATCTATTGAGCATTTAATACGGTATACCCGCACTTTGCCCCTCTCATCCTCTGATTGGCATTGCTACCGATTTGCCGAGTACGCAGAACTTATACATAGTAGAATTCGTTTCTATTTCTGAACATTAAATTCAATTTTAATCGCATAAGCTGTTGTGTCGTCGCACCCTATCGGCCCCATAGGGGGGGAGGACTATCTATTTATCGCGACTTGCGTTCGACGGGGCCGTCAGTTAATATCAGTTTCGTGGTATCAGTTCCGTATGTATGGACTGAAGCGCAGGTATCGTAATAGCCAATTTTGAGTCTGACGCGCAATCAGAGCCAACCGCACATTTATGGCTAAGTAAATCCCAGCACTTGAGGGCCTTAACCAACTCAACCCAACCCAACTCAACTCACGTAACTAAACCCACCCAAACAACTGTGATTTTTATGACAGACGCTTAGTGAGGCAGACGTGGTCTTAAACCAGCTAACTCAACTGGCGACAGTAACATGCACGAGCAATAGCTATGCCGCACACAAAATCTAGTCAAGTTGGTCATACATACGTAGAGTATATATGTATATGCTATATGTATGTGTTTTTTGTTGCTAAAATGTGTCAAAATTGAAATTAATTTTAACAAATTATTTAACACTAATCAATATTCCTATTTGAAAAATGACCTAGCTGCTATCAACTGATTCGATTCAGTTGATATTCCATCCTAACTTCTTAGTCTCAAGATTAATAACAACATTTCACTTACTTTTATGCAAGTGCTTTATTGTTTTCTTTCCTTTAAACCTATGTTTCTGACATTTAGCATTTATTTATCGTTGCTACTTTGGCAATAATCCTTAGATTTATTGGATAATCTTTTCTAAGGCTTTCAGGAGAAATGTTAGATATTTGAGGAACAGAAAGTACTCGAAAGTAAGCTTAGTTTTCCATAGGTAAATCAAGTTTTTTTTTGGACAATATTAAACCTAACGAGCAAGAAGACTCTAGTTGAGAATTCGCGACTGGGAAATACCCTTAACCCGTTCCGTAACGCGTACTGTCATTTGTGAGTATTCACCCAATGGCCAATATGACCAAACTTGAAACTGCGATTTCTCCGGTGTTCCTTGACCGACCCTGATAAACTTTTTCAGATGCTCATTATTTTATCCATAGTATCAATTTTCAAGTTCAAGTTATTTTGTTTTTGATTCAATGTGTATATCAAAAATCGGAAAAGATGTCGATTGCGTACGACTGCGACTGCGTAGGGCTTAGGCTAGCTTAAGTTCTGAAATCTCTTGCTTTAATAGTCTCTGAGATCTATACAGACGGACGAACACACAGACATGTCGATATAGCCTCGGTTGTTGATACTGATGTTGATATGGGGTTGGAGATGCTTCTTTCTGTCTGTTACATACATTTGCACAAACCATTATACCATTTTTTAGCCATTTCATGGGTTAATGGTACAAAAAGAAGGCAAAATAAGATGTGCATGCCTTAAGTCTTTTAGAGAAAAGGCTTGCAACCTCAAAATATTCGAGAGGGTGAACTGATTGGGTATAGTTATATTAAAAGCTGGTGCGTCCAAAATGGAAATAAACTTTATTTTGATATTTCATCGTTGCTACTTTGCTAATTCAATTCTCACCTATTTGCATCTCTTTGCAGGTAACTCTTTCGCAGATTTGCCGCAGTTCACATCAGAATACGTATGCACTGCCTGGTGGCGATATTTCGGATGAGCTGCGACGCAAATTTGATCAGTGGTGGTCCAACCAGCTCTCTCCGCAGTCCGCCATGACGCCGAAGATGCTGCCCTTCATGTCAGCGCCCTCCACGGTGCCAGTGGTGCCAGGCGATATGGATTTTCCAGTGGGAACTGCAATGGCTGCAGCTGCAGCTGCAGCTGCACATGCAGCAGCAGCCGGCGCTGGCGCCGCTGCTAATCCTTTGGGTGCGATGAGTAGTCGGGAATCGCTGATGCTGGCCAATGAGGCGGCGGTTGCAGCGGCAGCGGCGGCTGCACATCATCCAAATGCGGCTGTTAGCCAGGCGGCGCAGGCTGCAGGACATCATGGCAATATGCTTGTGCATCCAATGCACGCTTCGATGCATCATCATCATCATGCGGCATCGCATGGCGCCCAATATCCCAGCCAGAAAACACGTATGCGCACCAGCTTCGACCCGGAGATGGAGCTGCCCAAGCTGCAAAAGTGGTTCCAGGAGAATCCGCATCCCTCACGCCAACAAATCCAGACCTATGTGGTGCAGCTTAATGCGCTTGAGTCGCGTCGCGGTCGTAAGCCTCTAGATGTCAACAATGTGGTCTACTGGTTCAAGAATGCACGCGCGGCACAAAAGCGGGCTGAGATGCGTGGCGGCAGTCTTGGCAATGCTATGAGTGCTTTGGGTCATGCTGCCATGAATGGATACTTGAGCCAGCATGCTCCGTTGGGTCAGAATTCAAGCAGTAGTGCTGGCAGCCAACCGCTAAGCATGGGCAATCTGTCCATGTCGCACGACTATCTCAAGAGCCCAATGAGCTTGAAGTCCGAGGATATAGATACCATGTCACAGCACTCTGATGAGCTGGAGGAGGAGCCCAGCAGGCCGGGGACGCCACAGTTGCCACTATCGCTGACCACGCACGAGCGTCATCGCACCACACCCATGCTGGAGGATGATGATGAGGAGGAGCGCACCGGCGTGCATCAGCAGCAGTCAAGCCAGCAGCTGGAGCGCTCCAAGAGTGCCGGCAGCGATATAATCAATGGCTTGGATGAGGAGCGCGAGCAAAAACCTATTGTGCTTAAAGCAGGCGACGATAATGAGACCCATGACAATTCCAACAACTCCAACTCTAATGCGAATCCAAGTGCGATTCTTGACCCAGCTGGCGATGATGTCAGCTCCAACAACAACAACAACAATAACAACAACAGCAGCTCACATATTCAGAGCAACAGCGAGCAGGAAGTGGGAGGCAGCCCAACAAAGCGCAGCACGCCCAAGGAGGAGGACGATGACCTAGACATGGATGAGGACGATGATGACAACGAGAATGATGTTAGCCATTTGGATGAGTTTCGTTCGCCCTCGCCAGATTTAGGCGGCAGCGTGACACCTCACAAGGATCAGTTGCCATTTCCCATGGTGCCCAACTCAATGTTCTCGCAGTCCTTCATGTACATGAGCCATTATATACCGGCGTTTGGTCAGGCGGCGGCTGCTCATCCACATGCACATCATGCAGCAGCCGCTGCTGCTGCCGCTGGACTGCAGCCGAATGCTTTGATGGGCGGAGCGGGACTCAATCTTTCGAGCATATCGAATGAGGAGCGTCGCAAGCGCAATCGCACCTTTATCGATCCGGTAACAGAGGTGCCCAAGCTGGAGCAATGGTTCGCCATGAATACGCATCCCTCGCACAATTTAATCCTTAAGTATACCGAGGATCTCAACACAATGCCCTACCGGTAAGTAAAGCTGATCACAGTCGATCTTCTGTATATGATTCGTAAAGAAATATTGTTGTTTAATCTAACGAAATTGCAATGTTCTAGAAATAAAATTCAAACAATGCGTTAATGGGTTTTTTAAACAGTTTGTAATTAAAACACTGTTTGAAGTCATAAAAATATTTTAAATTTAAGTAGCTGAATATATATTTAAAATATATAACATAATAATTTTTTTTTTTTTTTCTTTTTAGCCAAAAGTTTCCGCGATTGGAGAGCAAGAACGTTCAGTTTTGGTTCAAGAACCGACGGGCCAAATGCAAGCGCCTCAAGATGTCGTTATATGATAACAGCCAGTGCAATCAGCTGGGTGGTTTAGGTTCCTTTGTGCCCAAATACGAGGAACGCGACTAGATGCGAGAGTATTTAAATCAAAAGCTAATATTGGATCATTTTATATGTCAGGCCATGTTACCGCTTGCTAGAAGCTATTTGTAAATACACCTGACTACCAATAATGAAACAGAACTACACATTTTAAGATTCAAATCCTATGCAGATATGACAAAAATAAAGAAATAATTAAATTTAAATCTAGTAAGCGATTTCTCTACAAGTATTATAGCATGAAGTGTACCAGTTAATGACCCAGTAAGAGGCCCACTTTCGGTCCCAGTAAGCTAGGCAGTTGCCGCTGAATATTTAGCAAAAATTAGTTAAATATTACAATTAGATGAACTAAAAGTAATTTAATTTATCACAAAACACTTTTGACATACGACATAGCTTAGCATGACCTAATCAAATATATCTTATATCACTCTGTATCCAAATAAGTTTAACTATCTATCAACTTGCGAGTTAGGCGTGTAACCAAAGAAAGCTAATTTCATGTGTAAATATGTATGTTATGCCTATACAACCTATTCTATATTAACTACTAGTTAAGAGTACTGAAAAAATATCGTTTTTAAATACTTTATCTTATTTTCTAAATGTTTTTGCCTTATTTAAGTTCGTTTTCCAGCTTAGCACATATCTTTGGATCATTGAATGTTATATAAAGAGAAAAATAAACAATAAAATTAAATATTATCTTTAGCGGATTTCGTTCTATAAATTGGTATTTAATACCTGCAGAAAAGCTTAAGCAAATATAAAACAATTTTTTCAAAAATAATAACGAAATTTGCCGCAGCTGTTTTAAGAACTTTTAAGTTGTGTATTTGAATAAATCAATTTCAAAAGTTTTATAACATTAACGAGTAGATTTCACATTTATACCTACACTTAAACATGTTTAACGAATTGTTCCACTAGATCAATAAGCATACAAATCGAAAATAACAAACAATTTAAATTTACTTGTAATTTATTGAAAACATGATAGCACACAAAAAAAAAAAACACACACCCATACACGATTACATATAAAAAAATACACACTTACATACATAATAATATAATATGTATTCCCAGCAATTATAAAATAATTAAATAAATCCAATTTTAAATGTCAAGTTTGAGATAAACTCAATGTGTTGTTTTTTATACCCTTAACCCATAAAATGGGTAAATAAGGGTATAATGGTTTTGTGCAAATGTATGTAACAGACAGAAGGAAGCATCTCCGACCCTATTAAGTATACATATACTTTATCAGCATCAACAGCCGAGTCGATCTAGCCATGTCTGTCTGTCCGTCTGTCTGTATGAACGCGCCGATCTCAGAGACTATGAGAGCTAGAGGCTCAAACTGAAACTAAACCCTAAACCAGCAGACAAGTTGTTTCAAATTTCGATAACACTTCGGTTTCCGATATAACATGCGATCGATAACAAAAATCCTGAATTTCAAAATTGTAAAAACGAGACTTCAAACGATTGATAAAATAATGAACATTTCAAAAAATTGATTAAATCGGTTGAGAAACACCGAAGATATCGTAGTTTTAAATTTTGTCATTTTGCCATATTGGTCACTGGGTAAATACACACAAATGACTGTACACGATACGTATGGGTTAAGGGTATGTCCTAGTCGGGATTTCTCGACTAGAGCCTTCTTTCTTGTTATTCAAATATAATTTAAAGAACTGTTGCTTAAGAAGCAGCTTATGTTCTGATCGAGTTGGATTCATTTTCAAATGGTTTTAAATAATTCATTTAAAATGTTTGGCGGTTGGATAATCAAGGCACAACTAGAAACTTGACTTCAAACTTCATTTTGCGGAAAACTTGATCAAGAAGAAATTAAAGTCGAAAGACTACTTGAGTTGCTCTAAATTCAGAAAGTGTAAAAAGCCACATACTATAGTTAAAACTTTGTGTCAGCATACACTTGATGAGTTTTTTTTTATAACTTTGTTATGAAATGAGGAACGCATAAACATATCCGACTTCTTTAAATAAATATATTCTTCATAAGAATCGCAAGCTCGGTATTGAAGTGTCCGCCCGCCCGTCTGTCAGTCGGTCCCTTTGCCCAAAGCTTTTGAGCTATATTGCTTAAACTTTTGCCAAGATGTTGTGTTTGCGCAGTTAGTTCTTTTGTCTGGCAGCCATACAAATTCAAGATCATTTAAAATATTTTACTATTAAATATATAAAAAGTATTACATACAGATTAACACATTCGCCAACGACGCTGTACAAATAATTAAAACTGTATTTGACCAATGCGTTTTGTTTACTTAGTATAGACTTTAAAGAAATGGATTGATTGTAGATATAAAATAACATTTTAATTTACAACATTTTGTTCATTAACGCACTTGTGAAAGGATTTGTGTTGGATTTAGTTAAAAAGCTAAAGTTGCCACGTAAAATCAAAAATTTTTTTATCAATTCAGATTTATATACAAAGCACACTCAGAATAAAGAATCATTTTGAAAATTAATCCATTGTTTTTAGTGCATGAAACAGTATAATGAAATCAAACTATCATCACTGATTATTTCAGGTATAAAACATTTTTGTTGTTGCCCACTCTTGTGTTATAATATATATAAATATAATTTTTCCAAGCGATCCTTATATTCACTTTAAATTCACTTTAAATCAGATCGCTTTACGCCTTACTTAGCAGAATAATAACAATTTATTGCTTAATATGACATAAATAAAGGTCCGGAAATTATGACTAAGTACTTCAGGAACGACCTGGCTCCAATTTCCTAGCGTCAAATATTATATATATATTATTAAATTCTAGAAATCAGCGTGAATGTAGTAGATCTACAGAGAACACTTTTAAAAAACGTGGCTATTTTAATTTTAACAACCCAAGAAAATCTTAACAATAAAAAATAAATTGTATTTAATCGCAAAATATTTATTTGAAGATTTATTAAATTTAATAACAAATGTGAAGTAAACAGGTACTAAGTGAATTGTTGCAAATTATTATTTGGAGCGGAGTATACCCAAACCTTAAATATTTCTATATGTCTCCCTGGAAAATCTGTTAACCATTGTTTCAAAGCTTAAGCCATAAATTCGCGATGATTTAAGTTAAACCTTTAGTAAACCCATTATGTTGCTTGCAACATCAAATATTGGCATATTTCATAGCTTGCTAACTTTTAATTCAATGTGTAGAGCAAGAAATAAACAGTTTATGTTATGTCACTTAATGTTTTTTGAAGCATTGGCCTTTGCATGTGGTACACTTTATAAAAAGTCAAACTCATATGCAGTTGTAGGTCCTGCGATGGTATGGGCATCTTTTGCGCAACCCTTGTGACTGCCTTTGGTGCTGCGAGTTTGAGTCTGTTGCTGCGGCTAATGTGTGGTAATGTGTTTGGCAATTTCTCATGTGGCAGGACTCGCTTTGCTTTACTTCTTTCATTTTTGTTAGTCGCTGATAAGCAAACGGGAAATAAATATGCATATGGAAAAAAATTGCTAGTCGAGCTGCGGCGTTGCTGAGCGTTTGCTCCGCCTCCTGCTGGGGCTGATGCTGCTGCTACTGCTGTTGGCCACGCTGCGTATGAGTTATCTGCTTGAGCGGAGTATATTAGCGTTGTTGCCTTCAACGAGATATGAAACAATTTATTAGCGCCAAAGTTTGCTTCATTTCTTTATTCTTATTTTTTCGCTCGCCATTGTGCAAGCCGCAATTGTAGACTCGCTTACACATACAAAGATACACACATATATGCTCCTATAGATAAATATAGGTACAATCATGCATATGTGGCAGCCAGGCGGGTTGGGCGAAGGCCCTAAATCAGCAGTCAACATTATTTCTTATTTTAAGAACGTATTTGAATTGGCGAATGTGTTTGTCTGTATGTGTGTGTGTGTGTGTCTGCAGGGATGTGCATCATTTGTTATCGCAAACTTTTAAATTAAAATGTGAGCAGGAAAAACCAGAAAAGATGGCAAAAGAAAATGGGGGTGTGGGAATCGCAAATGGCGTCACACAATTTATGAGCACATTTTTAGGCTTCTATGTATATTAACTGGCTTTTATTTATGAATTTTGTATGATATCTGTTGCATACTTTTGAGCGGCGATTCAAATTAAATGCTGTTATCTGGTGTTTTATATCAAAAACTCTATTTTTTTATCAACATGGCTTTGATTGTGTCCACACTTAGAATTGTTTTACGGATCCATTCAGGGAAATTGCAATGAAATATTGCTTCAAGTGTTTTCAAAATCTGATTGATTGATCTTTTTATTTTGTGAAAATCTTAAAAAACAAATATGTGTGTGCATAAGGTAAGCTGGTGACATACCCCGGAGATCTGTATCAAAGTCTGGATGCCTCGCGCCCAAGTACTAAAAAAGTGTCCATATTTTGCAATGAAGTTTATGGGACTCCTATACTTTCTTCTGTCTTCCTTCTTCCTCAGAACGCTTAATACATAAAACAAGGATTGTCAATATATGTAATGAGCATTGAAATAATGTTGTGTTGTTAAGTCTTTAACATTTATATTAACAGTATGCCACCAAGCATTGCAAAAAGGCAGCATAAATGTTCAAAGTTCCTTTGCAAAAAGCTGACCAAAGAAAATGCTTTGAGTGGCATCAAATCGGGATGGTAGTGCACAAATATTCAGACAAGGAAGTACATAATATTGTGTACCCCTGTACCAATATAGCGTTAGTGGTGTGGTCGGACCACTGGTAAAATTTGGTTAGTACTAGAGTTGGCGGAGGGTGGGGAGTGATGGAATTCCATAAAACTTTATCCATTAATTAAAATTGTTAGCATTTTCTTTACGTTCTCTGGTTGGCTGCTGATGCTGCTGCTGTGTAAAATTTCAGCTCACCTCCGCTTTAGAGGGTTCTTGCTTCTGGTCTTCTGGCAGCCGCCATTTCGAGTGGCATTAAAAGTAAATACATAAACAGCTGCGAAATACATTTACATAGCTAACTGCTCTGCACTTATGGTCTTTGCGAACGTTTGTGCAACTTTTTTACCAGTCTTCAAAAAAAACAACAGCAGCAAATACATTAACCAAACCAAATTCCTCATAATTTCTGTGCTTAGATATATTTTTCAGCAGGTACTTGCAAGGTTTTTTTATAAAACTTTTTCATACTTGATATCATAATTTAGTTATAAATCTCGTGCAATGTTAACGTTATTAAGTAAAACTGAGAGATACAATTATCTTGAGACTTGAAAAGTTTTATGAACTGATAGATAGGAAAACAGTGAGCAGCTGATACAGATGGCCTTAGCTGATTGTTATCGCATACATGAATTGATCTTCAGATTCATATGCTATAGATCCAGCTTAAGACTTCAATTTGGGCTTTGAGCTCTGAGGCTTGTGTATATTGCTCGATGTAATTTATTAGAGGCTTTTGTGGCGTTGCAATTGGGAATAGATGCCAATTCATTAAAAGGACATTTTCTGCGACTTTCACAAGACAAAGTTCTTTTCGGCAATTAATGGCTTAAGCAAACACACAAAACGAAGCAATGCCAAAAGCAAGTGCAGCAAGGGAACAACTGCGAATGGTCTTCAATAGAAACAGAATCACGGGTTGGGGCTGTATCTGTATTTTGGACCTGGGCTCTCTGGTCGCTGCTTTGCCGCATAAATAGTTTTGCGGCTTTGACTGATATGCGGGCCAATAAAACTAATGAGCGTACGAGCCAAACATTTGGAGTTGCTTTCAGTTGTTGTTGTTGTTGCTTTCGCTGGATGGGTCGGTTGGGTGGTTGAATTTTGTGGTGACTTGCTTGCCAATGTCTGTGGAACAACCATTTGCCAAATTGACTGCACAAACAAAAACAAAGACAAAAACTAAAACAGAAACAAGCTCCTTCGGGCGAAACTCAAATGAATAAACGCAAGTCCAATTAAATGGTCATAAGTAATAATAATTCCGCTTTGATTTGTGACATTCGCTTTTCACGGCGATTTTCTATGGCAGCAATGTGCAGTTTTAGCGAAAAACTGCTCAACCTCCACCCCATCACATGTTCCCCCATTCCTTTGACGCTGCATTTACGGCCTTTGTGTACCAAATTAGTTAATGAGAATACTACGAAAAGTACGTTGCATGAAAAGCGAAAAGGTAAGGGAAAACTATATTTATGTTAAGGACACAGCTACATCATCATCATCGGTTTCATATGTTAGTTCTTAGTTTAGCATTCTAATTGGATTGGTTTTTAATTTAATTTGAAGTTTATATAAGAATGTTATTATTTAAAAGTAATATTTTTATAACTAAGGGACTTATGCTATTCAAGAAATAACATAAAAACGAATATGTTATATACTTTGGTTTGGCACATGTCTCTCAAGATACATGCTATTACTTTTAGGAATCTCATCTTTTTGTACCAAAAAGGAGCAGTTTTTTAAGTATTTTATTTTAAAAATTTCACTATTTAATGTGTTGGGAGCAGTTTAATTACGTTTTACGGAAAGTTTCTATAAAGAGCAGAGATCCCGACTAAGATTTTTCTGCATATGGAGACAATGTCTGCAATGCTGATTAATAACTTAACTAATAAAATTAACTTGCGTTTATCTCGCTTTAAATCTGACTATGTGTTGTTTTGTTTTATTTTATATCGATATTGGCTCGACATGTTTGTTCTTCATATAGACAAATACAAGTTTTATAAATTCCCTGGTTTAAACTTGGGTCAGCTGCACTAGTAACAAGGCCTCTCAAAAAAGGTACAGCCTTAAGCTGAAGACGAGCTTATTAAACCTTTAGCATCACTAACAAAATGTATCATTAAATGGTAATAATTCTTCTTGTAGGTTGTCTAAGTCTTGGCAGATTTACGCAAAACAAGCGTCCGGGCAGCGTCCACTGTCTTCCCCAGCCCAAAATAGAGCACTTTGCTATTCCAGCTCAGATATTTTATAAGTGTATGACAACGTGGGCTTAAGTCAAACACACACACAACCCACACGAACACTCAAACATGCTGTTTATATATAGCCTAGCATAACCCAAACCCAAACTCATAGTTGCTGGCTGGCATCGGGCGATTATTATTTATTTTCTTAATTACGTCTTAACATCCTCCTTGAAGTGCGGACCAAGGGTAGTGAGGGGAGCAGAGCCACTGGCACCTGCCTGTGTATTCTGGACGCCAGTTTCTGGTGTGTCTGCCTCATGTGCCAGACGATACATGGGAAAAGTCGTTGCGTGGAAAATTGTGCGTCTTCTTTTTAACGGGGAACAGGGTACTCGAAGGGAATGGGGAACGGGGGTAAGCGTGCAAAGCTCGCACATGCTACCAGCTCTCTAAGCCTTCCCTTCATGCCATCATGCACGGGCATCTTATCCCTTGCCGTCACCGTCGCCGTCTCTCCCGCTGTCAACTGTCGTTTGTCTTGGGGGCGCTTGCTTTGGCCGTAATAAAAAGACTTAACAACGCGAGTTGTTTAATTATTATTTATGACACTCGGCACAGCAGATTATTGCCCAAAATGGGTAGGGGAGAGGATGGTTCAGGGGCTTGTAGATTGGAAGATGCTTTGATTTACTACTCCTTAATGCTGATTTTCTTACTTCCATTGCTCTTGGCGTTGCGACTATTTAAATCAATTGTAAATTCATACGTTTCGTTTTGAGCTCAATCTCAATTCATTTTCATAAAATCCCAAGCAAACTTTTACTCGCATAATTTACGATGATAATTATGGCAACTGTGAATTACCCCCAGGGGAGCAAGCGCCCAGTCAAGACATTTCTGGCTTAGCCTTGGCTTGCTTCAAGGTGTGTGCATCTTTGTGTTTCCTTTCGTGTCCCACTGTTCCACTGTGCTACTGTCTCATTGTCCATGCTAGCTGTCCTGCCCAGTGTGCGGCCAATGTAAAAATGATAATCCCATTGTCAGGCGATAATTCATAAGTTCCATTAAATATTCATAGTCTAGCACTGGTATAAATCTGACTCCACTGGGCAGCTAGTTAAAATAACCAAGAAATATTGTAATTCTTGCCCAAGCAAAGATTTATGCAAATTCCACTTTCACCAACTCCCCCAAAAATGAAAAACCTAAGTGTGAAAAGAAATGCCGAAAGATGGAAAAAAGTCTTCGCCTTAAAGTATGCAATGAATATGCATGCATATTTCGACTTCCGTTTGTGTGTGAATCTCTCTTTCTCTTATGTGTGTGGGTGTGTGTGTGTTTGTGTCTTAGCTTGGGCAGAGGAAGAGGCATCGGCTCAAGGACATGAATTATGCCAAGTCCTTTGCCTGACTCGCTTAATTGGCAACGTTTTTCTGCTGATGTCGTTGAAGACGCTGCCAAAAAAGATTTGCTCATTAAACCGCCAACGTGTACCAATTGCAATGTTTATGCGCTTTTAGAAATCACGATAAGAAAGTCGTGTTTTGTAACCTATTTTTAGTTTGGAATGGCTGGAAAATCAATACTTACATGAAGAAACAACAACAAAAATAAGATTTTATATTCCTATTCATATTAATTGGGTTTCATTAATGTAATAAAAAAGTTTTTGAATGAGTTATACGATCATCTTGAAATGCTTCGTATAAACGAGCTAACTGCTTGTAATTGTATGTGTTTCATTGTGTGTGTGTGATATTGCACGCCGCAGGTACACATTTCATAAAACTAATACGAATTGATTTATGGCATTGCGCCGCTGCGGTGGCAGGTCCTGGCGAAAGGCTTGCGGCACAAGGCAGGATACGGCATTCAAGGTGGCAAGGGGAGCTAAGGAGTTGGATGGGGGAAGCTTTTACTTGGTAGCCGTGTCTTAAAAATGTTAAAATGCCATTCGGCGTGCTTGGTTAAGTCGCTGTGCCCCCCATTTAAGGAGAACAGAAAGGGTCGGGGGCATCTCTGTACTTTGCTATCAGTACGAATACCAGAAACTGGGCTGGCGTCTTTGTTTAAATCTTTGCCAAGGCTGTCAGTTTGTGGTGCGGGAGGCATCGTAGAGTCTGATGGGTTAGGGCATGGGGTGCAGCTCTCCGCTCAGAACTTTTCCTCTGGCACGCTTGGAAATGGTTAAGGTGCACTTAGTCCCCTTTCTAAGAACGGGGTGGAATGGTTGGTTTTGCCAGCTCTTAAGCTTATAATTCATAAAGTGTACAAAAATCGAAATTTATTGCTATTCAAGATATTTTGTAAAGCGCTTTGATTTTGCCCAAGCATGTCGACTATGCCAACCACGCCCCCTCCAACCTCCACAAATCCTTCACAGATAGATATTTGTAATTAAAGTCACAGTTGCTGCTTAAAGTTACAGTAAAAATAAAGGAAGCTGAAATCAAAAAATACAAGTATGCAAATTTTTTAGGTTTCTGCTTTATCGTTATTATGTTTATGTGTGCCGCTTATGACGTATCGTCTTGCAGATAGACACAAATTGTTTTTGTCCCCCCTAGCCAACAATAAAAACATAATTTTTGGGGGCACATGGGTTGGAAAAGGCGCTAAGGCATAAAAATAATACAAAACGATGTCTTTTATTTGCAGGGCGGACACTTCTCATGATGACGATTGGCATTCGAGGCCCGATTAGAAGGTCTATAATGTGCCCACAAAAATGTTACTTATCTTTATGACATCGGCGCAAGACACTCATGCGATTGTGTGTGTTGGGGTCTATGTGTGTATTTTTGCCAAATGCTTAACAACTTTTTGTGCTAAGCTATCAAGAGTTCTGGACAGGCAGTCAACAGGACTCTCTCACCTGAGAAAGGAAGCAGCCGAGCTCAAAGTTGCCAGGCACTTGACAATTTTGCTTTATCGCCAGTTGTGTCACAACCGCGGGAAAAGTGGTTGGACGTGGCAGGGGCGGAGGCGCTTATCTCTGGACACCGCAGCTGTCATTCAGCAAAGAAAACTTTTTGGCTGCGCTTGACGCTTGCCTGCATTGTGGTGGGTGGGTGAGTTCACGCTCAGAGTAAGAGTGGCGCAATAATAAGAAAAACGAAGTGAAAAAAAAAACCCAAAAATAAATAAAAAGCACTTCTTTTCTTATTAAAAATCAGCGAGAAATTCGCCCATAATAGCGAGGCGAGGGCAAAAGACGCTTAAAATCAAGTCACCCAGATTAGATGAGAGAAAGAAATTTGAAAATCAATCCATTAACAAAAGCGAACACACAAAGGGGCCAAGCAAGAGGACCGTGTGGCATTAACTTGTGATTCCAACTGTGCGAATTCCCAACGCCCATGCCAAGGACATCGCTTGGCTTTGCATCTCCCGAGCCGCTAATTATCCCGTCGCCAAGCACTGTGTCTTCCCTACCCATCCCCCCCCCGTTCTCTAAGAGTCGCGACCAACAAAGCCATTGCGCTTCATTAAAACGGCAAGGACGTTCATGTCTTCTCGCCCTTTCCCCCTCATCCCATTCTCTCTATTCGTACATCGCTTCTCCCCCTCCTGATGCTCATTATCTGTGAAGTTATCCGCGAGCGCGTGGCTGCTGCCTAGGCAACGGACTTTGACAGACAGACAGACAGACCGCATTTAACGTATTCAATAGTTTAAACTTAAGGCGATGCCAAAGGCCGGGTGGGTGGCGTTTGTACAACACTGCTTTGGCTACATCCTGTCGCTTGCTTATCACATTGGCGTTATGCTGACTCCTGCATTCTACTTGGACGATTTTGTGCTGCTTTCGTTTCTTCTTGATTGCCTTAAAAGCAAAGCGTCAACTTATTTATTGTATTTGTATCGTTGCTACGCTTTTAAAAATCATTTTCTCTTTCCTCTATACACTTGCTTTATTTTTAAGCATTTGTGAAGGTAGCTTAGCTTTTTTTTTGAAAACTCTGCAGCGCTTATGTCTAAGCTATACAAATAAAAACCGTTGGGTTAAGGGGGGGAACTGACATATCTTAATTTTCGATATTAAAGATTTATTTATAGAAGTTTTTACTTAACCGCTTTTACTATTCATAGTCCAAAAACTTACTTTTTATTTTTAATAATGAAAACAACAATAATAAAAAAATAATGATAAGAACATATTTGTATATCGAATACATATTTTGTGTTTAAAAATGCTTCTATATATTTCTTACTAAGAAATTCTTAGTAGTATTTCAAGTATTCAAATGTTCTTTGCTCCTAAGGGTATACGATAGTCAGTGCAAAAATATTTGTTTCTTGACGATTGTCACCTTAGTTTCTTCCTGCTGACATTGTGTAACCGTCCCACGTCCCTTGCCTCACTTGCCAAAACACACAAATATGTTGCTGTCAACACGTCAGTTTTGGTTGGTGTTCCTGTTGTTGTTGCTGGCTGTCCGGATTTTTTTTATTTTCCATTGCATCTTTTATCGCTGTCTGAGCAAAAGCGTCGTTTCTGTTTTGCGCACGCTTCATTACAATAAATCCGGTTAGGAGGTGTCTAGCGCATCTTCTCAACCCACATGCTTTACAGTTGAGTGTTGCCTGCATCCATTCGCTGAGTAAGGGTAATTTTAATGCCCTATCAGTCGGTTGTATGCTCGCTGTAGTTGCTTACTCCCTTACTCTCATCTCACACACACCACAAAACACATTTGGAGTAATTTGCAGTTGCATTTGCACCACATGCCAAGTGGAGTCAACATTTAATGCGAACATTATGACATTCGCTGAGTGTTTATATACAATTTATTTATTGTGTTTTTGACAATTTTCGGAGCAAGTGAGTCAGAGCTTAGCTGCACGGTTTTAAGCTGTGTTGTCAACTAAAAAGATGTGACCTTAAATACAATGTTATTCATTGCTTTAGATGTTTACTTAGTTTATAATATATGTACATATATCTTAGATTGTTAGGAATTAACTTAAATCAAGGTCTTAACGTCCTATAAGGAAGCACAATAGATCTTTAAGTTCTAAATAAATGGTCGTTAATGTACATCAATTTTGAAATCACGTTTTTCAGTTTTTATAACGTATTTAAGAAACAGTATTTTTGTTGGCGATAGTTTGATTCCGGCATACCACAAAAACTAAACTAATTATACTACAACACAGTTAGCAAGTGAGAGTAAAAGAGAGAGAAAGGCGTTGTCCAACACTATATATATAGTGCGTTATCAGTGGGTTATCTTATCAGCATAATACAATGCCCGTAGCGGCAGGTGAGTAATATTAATTTTCAGTCATTCAGTATTAAGCGACATTGAGCAGACATTGCGCATTTAACGCGCTCGAGTTAATTATATTGAGCCCCATAAAATGTAGACATTTATTCAGGGGCGCAACTAATTCAAAACGTTGCTTAAGTTAAGCGTTTAAATCTTGTAATAAATTACCAAATTACAACAAGTCATAATAGTATTTATTTTGTGTTTGTGTGTGCATGTGTGTGTTCGCTGTGTTTGTTGCTCCACTTTTTGAGACTCTCCCCAACACCTAAAACCCATCGATAAGATAAGAGCTGAGGAGTTTGAGACGCGCCGTGAGGCGAGGAACCAATCATAACAACATTGAAGCAGGTGAATAAATTCCAACAGTGACGTCACATCGCACATTCTAAGCAAATCAGACGCAGTTTCCTATTGCCTTTAAATATATGTATATGTAGGTACAGTGATCTCTAGAATACTGAGAAGAAGAATATGGAGAAAAGATTATTTTTATCGAATTCACAACCTATCATAATAACTACATAAAATGTAAGCTTACATGTTCTTGGCAGTGCTAACATGTAAAAGCTCTACTCTTTCCCACTCTACTTTGGTTTTGTGCGAGAACTGATAATGATAAGGTCCGAATAAAATGCATGCGCAATAAACGTAAAGAGTATAAATCGAATGAGGGGAGGGACTCTAAATGTATAATAGAATGATTCTACAGCTGATTGCACTCAACATTACAATTATTGCGACTGCTGCTAAATTGCGACTCTTCGCTAAGTAAAAGTCTCAAATATAGATAAACTAAACTCGAGGGGACAAGAAAACTCTTAATTTGTAGTTGCTTGAATGTATTTGTAACGAAGTATATTATATTAAAGTGATGTCAGTTTTTGCACTAACTGATTGCAATCAAGCTAATCTGTTGATTCTCACTTTGTATACTTCCAGCCATGGCAATGAGTATGTTGCTGCAGCTTCTGCTTATCGTTCTAGTCGCACTGGGTTCCGGAGTTGCTGCTGTCGAATGTCCAGCTGCGTGCAAGTGCAACTGGGTTGTGGACAGCTTATATGCCAACTGCTCCAATCGTGGACTAAGCGTTTATCCAAACTTTAACGATGTGCCCGTTGAGCATTTGGATTTGTCGGGCAACCGCTTTCAAGAGTTTCCAACACAATATGCCGATATGGACTCTCTACTGTATCTGGATTTGTCCAACAATCAAATAGCATTTCTGGCAAAGGATGCCCTGATTGGCTTCACATCGCTGCGTACTTTGCTGCTGGCCAACAATTCAATTGTTCTCTGGTCACAAATCAATCCCAGCGAGGCCTTCAAGTATGCGCAGAGTTTGAAGCGTCTTAGTCTCAGTGGGAATCAGCTGGGCAGCTTTGGCGGCGACGACTCTAACCAGCAGCTAAACAGTCAATATTTGACCGAACTCGATCTTTCGGCTGCTCAAATCAGCGTCGTTGGCGGAGATCTACTAGTGAATCAGCTGCCCAACCTGCAACGCCTTTCTCTTGCAAATAATCAGTTGACGCAGCTGCTCCGGCTGCCCTCGAAGAGTGTGCGAGAACTAGACCTGAGTAACTGCAGCCTACAGCGTTTGGGCTCCGCCTTTTTGGAGGCACTACCTAATCTGGAAGTGTTGAATCTTTCTCGCAATACGGCTCTTCAGTTTGGCAGCATGGACGAGGATCTGATTGTTGGCTATGAGCTGAGAAGTTTGGACGCCTCCTACTGCAACCTGGATCAGATCGATCTTAGTGGCTTGCCCGTTTTGATGGAGGTGCGTCTGCGAGGAAATCTATTACGCTCTGTCGATAAGTATACCTTTGCCAACAATACGCTGCTTGAGATGGTTGATTTGTCCAGGAATGTGCTGCGTCTGATTGGCAACGAGGCCTTTAGTTCATTGAAACGATTGAAACACTTGGACCTGGCATACAATGAGATTGCCTATCTGGACCGCAATCTTATTCGTGGCAATGATGTGCTTCTGGAGCTCAACTTGAGTCGCAACATCATACAGAAACTAACGAAAATCGTGTCCAACTCGGTGCGCGTAATCAACATGAGTTGGTGCGAAATAAGCCTGATTGAGAGCACAGCTCTTTCAGGTCTGTCGGCCATTCAACGCCTAGATCTGTCCAACAATCTGATTAGCGATATACCCAACTCGATGCGCTCGGAAACACTGCAACATCTGAATTTAGCAAACTGCAGGTAAGCACTTATCTTTAAACCAATAATAATACTGGGTAGAAAATCAAATTGAACAACTTTTCTTTTATCTTTATTCCAAGGCTGTCAACCATTAGAAATCATAGTTTCTTTGGCTTTCCCGAGCTGGCAGATCTACATTTGAATGGCAATCGACTGACGAACCCCATACCACCAGCATATTTTCGAGGAAATAAGTTTCTGGATCAAATCTGGCTGGGCGACAATCCCTGGATATGCGAGTGCCAAAATCCATTGTTTGTGGAGTTTTATGACTTTCTGACAGCTAAACCATCGAAGGCAGGCTCCGAATAGAATACTGTGTCAAGACTTACTAAGCTTATTTATTCCAACAGCTCAAGGATCGTTATCATTTGCGCTGCGCCTCGCCCGCCATCTATTATGGCCAACTTTGGGATTATGCCTGCATGACAGACTGGGCAGTAAATGCTCGCAGCAGCAGCGCTGAAAAGGTCTGGTCCACTATTATGCTAAGCATTCTGGGCATTGGTTTGCTGGCACTTCTGTACGGCTGCATGCAAAAGGTATTGCGTCAGCGGAAAAAGCGAAACAATCGCAGGGAACTCAACGAAAATCATGAGGAGCTCCGACGCATGTAAGTACAACAAAAAACATATTTAAATGCTTTGGTCAAAAAAGCTAAAGAAGATTTCTTGAGGTACGCCAGTTGATAGATGACTGAGTTTTTCCATTTGCAACCGTTTTCAATTTGAAAGTTAAAGGAAAAAATTAATTCCTTAGTAGATCCTGACCCTGTTGTGCAATGCCAGTCATGGTGGCTGTCCGTCTGTCTGTATGAACGCGCATTTCTCGGTCACCTTTGAAGCTAGAGTCCGCAACCTTGCAAAAGTCTTGGTCCATGCCCTCGTTAGACAAAGCTTCAGTGTGGTGACGCTACACTCCCGGGGGGGTGGTGAGTCTGAATAATCGAAGGCAAGTCGATACACCTCGATGTGCTTATCAATAAAGCACATATATATCACATTTTAGCAACTAGAGTCGTCGAAGATAGCTGCCAAGATAGCTGGTCACATCCCCCAAAAATCTGCATTAAAGTTTTGGATGCCACGCCCACTTTTACCACCCTCCTTTCCAACCAGCTTCTAAAATCGAAATTTAGATTGTATGCGTCCGACTGCAACGTTTTTACTTGTTTTAATTTCAATAGTTAATTTCATATTTATTTATTATTTATTTACATATCTCACTAACAAGACCATTTGCGTTCTTTTATTTAATCTTCCATAAACTAAAGATTTAAGACACGTCAGGGCAAGATTTGCAAACCCTTAGAACTATCATCACTAAATCTATGAAGCTGAATTATATTTAAATTTTTCCTTTTGTCCTCTTGTAGCCGTGATCTGAATGACCGAATGATGCGTGAAGAGTCGTCGACTACGTTACAGCAGGCCCAAGAGATAAGTCTGTTGCCCTCGTATGAAGATGCGCTGCGTATGCCCAAATTGGAGCGTCCGGCGAAATCCATGTTGGATCTGACCGCCACGGAGCGCACACGCAAGCAGCTGCGGCGCTCTCAGACCCATCCAGATGGTGAGACCACCGCAGGTGACGATGATTTACAACTGGACACGCGTCAAAGATTCCGCAGCGTGGAGATGCTTTCAAATCGCGATAAGGAACGTCGTGCCCAGTATGGACCACACCGTCGCACCGGCTACATGGAGTACAACACACAATCGGGCAGTCGCCGTTTCAGCATAGAGGACTCACGCTTTCCGGCTGCACATCTGAAGCGGCAGAATCTACAAAGTGCCGAGCAAATTGGCAACTTCCAGAGCTACGAAAACAGTCCGTATACGAAGCGTAAGCCAAAGATAGCAGAGATTCCACCGTTCAAGCGAGTTAATATGATGGCCGAGAGTGTGGAGTTTCTTACAGATCCCGAGTACGAGGATCTGGGTAGCAAGCCAGGCAGCCCTTTTGCCAAACGCAAGCCCAAGTTGCCAGAAAGCATACAGGTCAACGCCCAGGTCTACCCAGTGGTTACGGGTCATCTAGATCCGGCTGTAGAAGATTATTTTAGTCGCGCACAAAAGGCAGTTTCCACATCCACTATTGCCAGTGATTTCCAAGAACTGGTCGAACCGGAGATTGCCTCGTTGCCAGATGAAAACCGATCAAATGGTTCTACTTCCATATCAGAAGTGGACTTGGAGCGCGGCAAGCGAAAGAAGCGAAAGAACTCGGCAAGCCGAAGAGTTAGTGGAAATTTTAGTGCTGCAGCTGCTGCGAATAGCTCCTCTTCCT
This sequence comes from Scaptomyza pallida, assembly GCA_018152965.1. Classification (NCBI taxonomy): domain Eukaryota; kingdom Metazoa; phylum Arthropoda; class Insecta; order Diptera; family Drosophilidae; genus Scaptomyza; species Scaptomyza pallida. The sequence goes on along the minus strand of JAECXP010000005.1, from coordinate 3,959,475 downwards.
CCTCCGCCAGTTTGGACCTAGGACGAAATGCACAAGTCCACAAGCCCATGAGAGAAACACTATTTTAAGGACTCAAAACGACACTATTGTAACTTATAATCATATGATTGTACTATATAACACTTAAGACTTATTTAAATTTCATGTAACAAACACATCTTAGGAAAAATAAATATATGTATTCGAACAACAACACAAAAGGAGTGATATAAACAATGGAACAAGCCTTGAAGCTTTATTAATTGTTATGGGCTTTAATTTATTTTATTGAATGAAAAACCATAATAATAATCTGGTTGACATTGACATACAACAACAATAGGTAAAAATTACAACAATTACGAAAAAGCAACTTAAAGTTTCAGCCTAAAAGATGCTCTTACTTTGATTAAACCGGCATACAACAACAACAGTTAAAATTTACAACAATTTTACTGCTGTGAAATTGTGAATAGGTTAATTTAATAAAGCATTTATTTGCTTTATCCAGTAACGCAACCATTTTACTATTGTGTATGTCGGTGGTTTGTGCATGTGGTGGCGTTTGCACTAAACGGAGGTATAACAGTTTTATGAAGACAATTTCGTTTATTAAAGTGCTTGTTTCTTTATAACCAAATCAATGGTAAAGATAACTTTGGTTTCTGAAAATCTGTTTTAGCGAGTTGAATATTTTTTTGTTTAAATAAAGCCAAATCGTATCTTTTAAAGAGTAAAGGTAAAACTAGCTCGCTTATTTTTGCCACCACTGTAATTGTGTTGAATGTAGCCGAGACAACAGCCATGATTGCCAAAGTTTTAATCGCATGAACCCACCACAAAGCATAACTTGCTAAACCAATAACAAAGACACAAAATAATGTTTTTAGTGTTATTTTAGTTAAGAATTAAGTGAGCTTTTTAATGTTGTCGTTTTTGTTTTTATTGATGGGGGCTTATTTTGAATTGAAAAGTCATTCACACGAACAGAGTAACACATTATAATTTCACAAGAGCTTAAATAATGTACATTACGGATATAAAAGTACACAATATATGTATTTGTATACTAAGTAATGGTGTGTGTGTGTGTGTGTGTGTGAGTGTGTGCACTTTACATGCAGATGCAGTTGCCAGTAGAAAAATAGTGCTGCAAAGTGTTGCATCAACGGTGTTTGCGGCTTGTATTTCGCGCTGATGCAAAATTTACATATAAAATATTTTTAAACTTTGGTATTAAACTAGATTTATGCTTAAGTATAATTAATTTACTTAATGCTACAACTACAATGGTTACAATATATATATAAATCTTTATATATATGTATGTATGTATGTATATGGGGAGCGGGAGCTTAAATCGAATAGTTCTTGCTGTTTGTTGTTGCTGTATTCAAAAGCACCGATATCGTGAAATCGATAAGCGATTACCGATAGCCGATACACAATTGCCACTCTCTAAGCTTGGGTGCTTTTCTGCTTGTTGTTCTTGCTGTTGCTGCTGTTTGCCGTTGTATCTAGCTTGGCACTTGAAGTAAGCTTTTAGGATCTAGAACTCAGCTCAGTGGCCGGCAATGCCATTGACCTGATGCGTCGGCTCCAGATAGGTGTTGCCAGCCTGCACTGGCGTTGTGATAATATCGCCAGCATTGGATTTACTGCGCGTCACAAGCATCGGTGTCTTCGGCTTTGGCGTCTCCGTCAGTTTAATCTTAACGCGTCCGGTCTCTGGCGAATAGACGGGCGAGTAACGGCCGGATTTGGGTGAGGATGGCAAGTAGGCGCCATCTGGTTCGTTGTTGTTGTTCTGCTCGCCAGCTTCACCCTGAGGATGCTGGGCATATTTGGAGGCACGCGGCGACTGAGGCGTCGGATACCTCGGTGTGATGGGATAGTATTCATGTGGCGCGGCTTCACCAGCGGCGGGTTCAACAATCTTGGGCACATCTTTGGCATCGCCATTGGCTGCACCGTTGCCATTTAGCAGAGGTTGTTGACCAGCATTGTCCTTGCTGTCGTAGGGCTTCTTAATGATCTGTGCCTCGTCCAATTTGGACTTCTCGCCGATGAGCGGTGCATGCTCGTGACCATTGCGAGCCAGCGGCTTGCCCAGCTGCTTCTTATCCATGTCCAGCAATTCTGTTTGACGCTGGTGCCTCGGCATCGCGGGCAGCCGCATTGCTGTTGTACTTGCAGCGTTTGATGGCCACAAACAGAATCAGGCCCACCACAATGAGAGCAATGACACCGAGCAGATAGTATATGGCATTGCTATCATCCTTTTTGCCAATCTTGGCAGCCAGAATGTCCTCGGAAGCCTTTTCCGTGTCCAGAGGGCCATCGGTAACAACATCTGAGGGTACTTCCGCATCCAGTAGGGTGTGTACCGCAGGCACAATGGTCTCCTCACTGACAGGTTCCGGTTTGTGGCCAGCATCTTCGAAGATACCTATGTTTTTGAATATGTCAGCTGAGGGAGCTGCATCGTCGTTATCGTTCGTATCCTGTGCGGATTCGACGGAATCTGGTGGCTCAAAGTCATCGGTGTTGACTGGACCGGCGGCAATGGCGGGTATTTCTAACATGCCGCCACCGCTTCCAGAGCCTTCTTCATCCATATCCTCCTCATCCTGCTGTGGCTGTTCACCCACCAGTTGCTCTGTTTTGGGCTCATCCGCCAAAGAGTTTGGCTTGGCCGCCAACAGTTCCATATTCGACTCGGTCAGATCGCCAGAGCCCTCAACATCGCTCTCGACATGCGGTGGTGGCTCGGGCACCGACTTCTTTGTCTTCTTGCCATCGATAACCAGAAAGTCCTTGCCCAGTTCCTCCTCCTCCTCGTCTTGTTCGCCAGAGTCGGGCATGGGCTGATCACCCATCATCAGTTCGTTCTCATCGTTCATGTCACTGGCATAGAAACCACGCTGCTCCTTCTCGCACACCTCGGACTGCTTCACTTGCAACCAGGGTTTGCCGCGAACCTCCAACGGGTGGCTGCAGATTACCGGCTTCTCCATGTAGACATGACGCTCCTGAAGCCAGTTGCGCACCTCCAGTGTGCTGCAGGAGCAGTTGATGCTGTTGTGTCCCAGTTCCAGCTGCTGCAGATGATGCAAATGCTTCAGCTCCATTGGCAGATTCGTGATGTTATTATGCTGCAGATTGAGCACCTGCAGGTTCTGTGGCAGCTTCACCAGCTTGGCGGACGTCAGGCGATTGTGCTTCAGATTGAGCTTCTTGGTGCGCTTGCTCAGATGGCCAATCTCGTGCAGCTTGTTGTGAGACAGGTCCACTGAGGTCACATCGGGCAGCATGTCCAACTCATGCTCCAAACGTGTGAGTCCCAAATAGGACAAATCAATGGAATGTATTGGTATGGTGGCGACCAATGGTTGTTCCAGCAACTGTAATCCCTTGATGCTGTTGCACTTTGCGTGCAGCAGAGGCTTGTGTGTGTGCTGCGATAGGGTGCAACTGCAGTCCTCAGGGCAGTGGGAGGTGGGCGGAGCTGCGGCGCATACGCATAGGAACAGCGCCAACAGAACGGTTAAGCTTAGACGCTCCATGATTGACTGGACTGAGCTGTGTGATGGGTGGGGGGGTGTGGTGAATGGTTAGATCTTGCTCCGCTCTTGACTGCAAATGAACAAAGAATATAATGTTTTTGATTAATACTTGGCCAAGTTAGTAAAGTTCCGACTATCTTGGAGAACAACACAAGCAAAACTAACAACTGTCTCTGGCTGATTCCATGAGCTTTGATCACTTCAATTGATAAGAAATCGCAAATTACGTCATTTTGTTACCAAAGTAACTCCCACTTCCACCCATTCTCCTTCTCTCTCTCTCTCTTACACAACTCTCCACGTATCTTGAAATGTTATCTTGCCTAGATTTCTTTATCGCTAGCTTGTTGCGTTGCTTAAGCATAGGTACAAAAATTGACTACGTTATCTACGTTTGAGTAATTAATTTTTCTCTCTTTTTGTTGCCATTTTATTGATAAGTCAATAAGTTCGACATCATAATTTTTGGCTCTGTAGGCGTTAACGTGGCCTGTGACATCAGCAGCTACTCAAGCACCTGACACTCGAGTCAGTGTGTGAGTCAGTTTGTCAATGCAAGCAGAAGTGGAATAAGGTTCCATTTTCAAGTACAAAGTGCTATGAATTTAGTCCTTTAAACAAAATTCCCTCAATGTCAGTTAAAGTTTCAGTTGGTTAAGCTGGGGATAAATTTGTTGCTCGCGCTGATGGAGCTTAAACAAATTAGTTTTCACAAAGCAAGAATAGCCTTTCTTCACACAACGAATGGGTTCAAAACAAATAAATTTTTTCTTGGAGTTTTTTTAATTCTGCCAATTAATTGACGATATTAAAGCAATTAGTTTTATTTATAGTTCAAAATCACAAACAATTCTCAGGGAACTTGCTTGTCAAACTTCAGTTGCGACTTATATTCAATACAAATGATTAATTTACCAATTATTTATCATTTTAACAAGAGTTATTAATGTAAGCGGTGATTAGCACTTGTGTTTGATATATTTAACCATCTATCATGTGACTTTCACTGCTTCTCGGTCAGACTCTTGATTAAGTGAATCACCTGTCAACATTTGTCTCTTAAAAAGCTCATCTAGCTACTGCCCACACACACACACATACACTTGCAGAGATAAAGATCAAGTCCATTTAGTGTACGCCTGGTTAGGGTTAAGGGGTTGAGGTCGACGGAGCAAGGCAGCTGCTACATCGTTGCCAGACTAACAAGCGGCTTGCTTTTAATCTCAATCTGTTGTAAGTGTACTATAAGAGTGCTACGTTGTATTAAAGTGTGTGTGTGTGTATGTGTGTGTGTGCTTGGGCATTTATTAGTTAAGCAACGCAAACTGATTGACGTCTGTCTCGTGGATGCAATTTAAGTGCAGCTCGCGCGCTCTTCCTCAGCCTCAGCCACAGTTTGAGTTGTAGCCTCAGTTGATAAGCTCTCAACAGCACCGTCTTTGACCGCAAAACGCTCGGAAAACAATGAACAAATACACATTTGCATCAATATAAATATACATAGATATAGCAATAGAGATACTGATTGCAAGCCCCCACACATATCGGGCAAGACAATTGGATCTGCTTCTGTATCTGCATTTGAGCGCTGCAAAAGTATCTGATAGATGCAAAAACAGCCAGCAATTTTGCAGTACACTTGAATCGTTTCAAAATTTTCGCTCGCATTTTAATAATTAATTGTAATTATAAGTTGACATTCGTTTGATTCGATTATGCATTGTCATGCTGATGCTTAAATCTAATATATGTTTTAACAAGCCCAGACAGCGTGTGATTTCAATTATGCATAAAAAATAATCATTTTTTGTTAATGACTCAAGACTTTGCACATAAACATTTTTATGGATTGGTTCTTATCAGTTTCAGCAAACAAATAAATTTAAGTTTTTGGTTCCAAGAAAAGTAACAGAAAAAGGCAAAAAACAAGCCAGCATAACAATATATTTTCTGGTTTTTCCCAAAACATATCGTAACATACATCAAAATGGAAATAAATAACCGTTTTGCAAGGGTTTAGAAAGCTTTTGCGCGCCACCCAAGGACGGAAACATTTTTTGTTTCTGTAGGGCGAGCTGCGCTCAGCGGCGCGCCAATATTCGACCAATTTGCCGGCAAAATATTTGCATATACAGTTGATACACATGCCACGGCATGTGCAGCAGCTGCCTCAAGGGGCACATAATTAAAGCGCAGGCGCAGCAGCCGCTGATGGCGACGACGCGTCGTCGTAGTTGTTGTCGTGATAATGATGCGGGCTGATGCTGTGCGGCGATTCAGAAAAATGCCAACTGGAAATGAGACGGCACACATATGCAAATGAGACTGCAAACTATTTGACAAAGAGAGATAGAGAGAGAGAGAACGCAAGAGAGAGTGAGATGCTGTCAGGCTCAAGGTCAACTCAACTGTGAACAGTTGCCGTTTACTGATTGCTGCTGCAAATGAAGATGAAGATGAGGCTGCCGCCTGGCTGGATGGCCGGTTGACATGTGAAAAGTGGTCTTAACAAATTGTGTCATTGCGTTTGGTTAAACATGGCCAAATACAAGTGACAACAACAACAGCAACTCACAAATGTCTTCTTCAAATGGGCTGGTGTTGACAAATTGCTGTTGGCCAAGACTTTCTCCTTCGGTTGCTGTTGCTGCTGCTGCAGTTGGAAATGCAAAAGCTTGGCGCACTTGGCGGTGGCATTTATCAAAATCTGTCAATTTGCAAAAATGTTTATGGTTTTTTGCCATTTTGGAGGGAGGCCCACCTGTTTGACCAGTTTTTATTTTTTCGTCTGCCTCAAAAGTGCAATTAATGCGCTTAATTGCATTTCAAAAATATGCTTCTTATCATAATTTGATCGTGATTTCACTTAATTGACTGCGTTCTGTTCGCCGTTCTCACACGTGCGCTTCAAAAAACTTATAAAAAAAGCGACAGGAAGCAAAAAATTAGACATGTGGCCAGACCGGCCGAGAGGGGGGAAAGAATGGCAATAGGCTGTGATTCTGTCTGGCGGCAAAACATTTGAATATGAGAATATAAGCTTCAGTACAGAGGGGAGGCAGGAACTTGAACTGCTTGACTGCCAAGTGGCATTTAATGGCAAAAGCAACTTAGAACAAACAATTTTCATTTTCTGTTTTTGCAAATTGAAAGAAATCAGCGACAAAAAAAAAAACAGCCGAAAACAACGATAATATTAGCGTTAAAGTTAAATGATGACAAATGCGACTGACCTTGACTCAGAGATGAAACATACAGAAAACAAATAAATGAAAAGAAACTGAGAGCACATTAACAATAAAATATGTATATAAATATATAATATGAGATTTATTCTTATGTGCCGACAAATATTGTGTTGAAAGTATACGCTAATTAAAATCAAATAAAATAAATTTTAAATATACATTTCAATCCACTTGATTAACTAATTAAAACATTAAAATTCAAGATATATTACTTTCGAAAGTTAAAATGTTTTTTTTTTATAATTTTTAAATATTTTTTAGACTAAACACATTAGGTTGATACGTATAAGCAATATATTTTTGGAGTATGCATCAACATGGACCAAGTCATGTGAATGAAGATTTTGGGAATATAAACGGGGGAATGCATTTCTGATTGTATTCATATATGTATATCATATGGTAAGTAGATTTAAGTGTTGACATATCATGAAAATATCATTAAAATCACAACGTGTTGAGAGCAAAGATCTGCGAACTTTCGTCTTTGCTTGTGACTGTGTGTGTGTGTGTGTGTGTGTGTGTGTATTTAGATTTGTGCAAATCTCTTTTTTATAGGCACACTTAAATTGTGCTTGCCGTCAAATAATAAAAAGTCGTTTTTTGTGCCATTTTGTTTATCTAACGGTTTAAAAATAGATGCGAAAAGATAAAGTTACTCAACCTTAGCTCAATTTAGCGGCTGCTTCTAATGCCAATTGGCTATGCAAAATCAGCTACACTATACTACATAATATCAGTTGCGGTTCGCCATTAATGCATTTCTTATAGAAGAGACAGAGAGAGACAGCTTTTGAGGTTGCTGCCATGGTTTATTGAACTACAGCGATTATGATTCCTCATATACTATTATACTATTGAGTCTGTGCCTTTCTTGCTTTTACCATTTGCTTTCGTTTTCGCTCTCTCTCACTCTGTTTGCATTTCCCTTGCCCATAGTCTTTCGTGTTCGGTTTCCCCCCCTCTCTATCTCTTTGTGTCTATCTTCTGACCGCGTTTACGCAGTCGAAATGATGACGCGCCGCAATTAAAATATCAGGTGATTTCGCATTTGGTTTTTTTTTACCTGTAAGCTCTTTTTGCACTCAAACTCATATATATGTGTATGAATATGCATATGTATGTACATGTGTATAAATAGCTTTTAAGACAAGTTCGTCGTCGGTTTCTTGCCAAGATGACGTTTTTAGCCATATAGCAAAGCGTTTTATGACTCAGCCAGCTGGTCAAACGAAACGAAGCTAGCCAAAGTCGAAAGCTGTCATTCACAATGCAAAAGTATAAAATTATAAAACTAAAAAACAAAAAAACACACATTCACACTAACATAAATATAAAATGACAAACAAAACACAGAGAGCGCCAGTTCATTCAAGGCGAACTGCGAATTTTACACAGTCATGTCGTCATAGAAAACAAGCAGCGAACAATTTTTGCGATAACTTGTGGGCAGGTATACACACACGCACACGCATCAGTCACACATACAGTTGGCGGCAACGCTAAAGACAATTAGCATATTTCAATTTTGTTTTGTTCTCGATCTCTAGCCTAGCCCAGCGTAGCCTAGCACTGAGCTCATTACCCCAAGCTCAAAAGAAATACATTCAACTGTAAGCGACGCGTCGCTTCGCTGGGGGAGCTCTATGTCTCCGTCTGCTGGGGTCTAATGACCCAATTCGTTGCGCCCACCACACCCCGTAGCATTATCAGTGTTTAAGTGTATATATAGTATCAATATGCGAATTTTGCTAAAGCGACTTCAATTCGCCAATTAAGCATTTCGCTTTGAGGTCTGCGTAAAGTGTGGCAACGCCAATCAAGTGCAAATCAGCCCAACTTAAACGTAAGCTCAAAACATTTTATTAATCAAAAGCGCAAAAAAGGTGAAAAAAAAGAAGAAATACCCAAGTATTTTTATTGATTTCCACGAAAAGCAGGCAACTCAACAAACATGAAGAAGACAAAACAATGAAACCAGAAAACCAATCTTTAAGATACGTAACTCAAAATGTGAGTCTCGTTCACTCGAGCAATGGGTTCGTACAAAAGAGGTAAAAAGCGCAAAGCATAAGCGAAAATTATGTGAATTATGCAAAACGTGTTGTTGGACTTTCGCTCCCCGCCACACTCCTTCCTTCGCTCAGCTAATAACAGCCCTAAAAAAGGTGAAGCAAAAGTAAAATCAAAACCAAAGCAAAAACGTGAAGTCAATGCACCAAACGAGGTAAAAACCGAAGCAAACTGAAGCTCTCACATTACGCATTCGCCCTGTTGCCCGAAATTGACCAAACACAAAATACAAAAAAAAAAAATACAAAATTAAATAAACATTGCCTATTGTTGGCTTATAATTTCCATTGAACTTGAACTCGTCGGGCCAACAAGTGATCGCTGCCAAATTTATAAAAAAACTCAGAAACATTTTGCCCTCAACTCTCTCTCTGTGTTTTTTCATTGCCAGTTGGCTGTTTGGCTAGCTGCCAGCCGTAGGTAACGAAAGTATATTGACACTTCTCGTTAAAACTGATTCATGAGGGCTTTTGGTATTTGCAATGATTTTATATACATTTATAATCTCTACAAATGTCAAAAACTTGCAATGTTATGGGGAAAAAATACCCGTATAAATGACTCATAAAAATTCATTTTCAAATGTTAAAAAAAAAAACCCGACACAGAAACACTAGAGAAAGCCGTGCTAGTAATTAGAAAGGAAATGTTGAAATTTTGTTTTTTCCCCTTACATTGCTCTATAAACATATGCAGTGAGACAACAAAAATCCTTCAACGCTATTAGAAATGTTATTGACAAATTGTTTGTAGGCGAAAATATTTAAGATATTAATTTGATACTAATGTTGATAAAATGATAATGTAATCCATTTCTTAGTCTTGTGTTGTGTGCATACTTTCAGCACCAACTGTTTAGTGCACTTTTGCCTTGTGCATGAAAACACACGAAAGAATTTAAAGAATCTACAAACATTTAAGCATTCTTCAGCAGCAAATACACAATTCTATTTAGTTTCAACACATTTGGCTTGCATGTAAAACACTTTGTTAACAAAACGAAAAGTAGCATGTGGAAACCCAGACTTAAAACTGACCAAAACGATTGCCTGGATGTAGTGCAGCAGGCAACAAGAGAAAGGCACCCAACAACAACCACAACGGCAATTCAATATAAATACTTTGATTATTTCTTATTAATTCAATGTTGGCTCTCAGTCAGTCCGGTTATGGCCACGTCTGTCTGTGTGAAAGAGTTTGTGTGCAAATCTCAAGAGTCAACAGAAATGAACAACACCTACGCCAAAATTTTGGCGCGTTGACAACGACGCCAACGTATCTCATTGTCATTGGCATAGATACATTTGCATGCTGATCATCATGATGATGCCACTGCTGATGCTGATGATGATGATGATGATTTAGTCGTAGACAAGTGAACGTTGATTAGTGCCAAATGGGATTGCACTTTGTAGACACTTTTCAATTGGGCGCCAACCATTCATTCGGCTGCACTTTGTCTGGCCATCGTTTCGTAACAATCTCCCTAAGTTTCCCATTGTGTGTGGAAAAAGAGCTTAAGTGTTTCGAGCAGTTCATATAACAACAGCTGATCTTCATCATAGCATATATCATTGTCATTCAAAACGGTTATTAGAACTTTAATGGTTCAGTTTTCATTTCCGTGTTTCTATAATTTCAACGGATCATAACATCATTCGTCAGTTATTTGATTATGTAAATCGATCTTTGACTTTACTTTTACATTAAAGGATTGGAACGTGTTTGCAACTATGTAGTTGTTAAGCTGATAATTATATACATACATACAGTTGAAGAGATCTTTCCGATATGATTGTCTACAGATTGCAATTAGGTAACAATTAGCAATTGCCATGTTATCGATCTATAATAGAACTACATATAAAAGTATCTGTTCAAGTGTTTTAACAGCATCCAACATCAACTAATGACACTCGGTTTCCCAATGACGCTTGAAGGAAGCGCCGGCACTGAGCAAATTGACGTTTCATTGAACTTTTTGTAGCCCGCCCGTTTATAATTAGAAGCACGTTAATTTAATCAGACTTAGACGCGGGCCACAAGTCGCTAGTTAATCAGTGCTCTATAATTGTTTACATTTTCAACAAGTTTGCAAACCCGACTCAAGCAACATATCCGTAAATAGTCACCCTAACAAACGACATATAGAGAAGTACTAGATACACATCATCAGCAACGGCTACAGCTACAGATACGCAGATACATATTATTGTATCAGTAGTTAAGCTAAATTACTAACTGCGGTTGCGTTAATTGACGAACAAAGAACAAAAAAACATGGTGTTTGGATGATCGCATATTCGTTGGTAACTTTTGGGGGATTTCCAAGTTGGGATGACAACTTAATTGAATTCACACCAAAAATTACATTTTGCGTGGGGAATTTCTTCTTTTCGAAAAGGGTAAAAGACCAAAAGTTCGATCTGTTGTGTGTCTACTATTTATAGCAGTTAGTCAAGCCAAAGACCTTGTCACAGTTCATACTAAATTGCAGTCATTAACACTTCAACTACTTCCGATTGAATGCGAGCCGACTCGCACTAGCTAGTATTTAACTAATAGCTCGAGGTTAAAGCAAAATATTTGCGTATCGTTTTATGGCAATGCAAAACAATTGCTAAATTCCATGGAATTGGAAAGGCAATGATTAATTGCAATTCTTGGCCAGCATTCGAATTCAATAAATTGTGATTTCGGTTTCGTTTAAATTTCGATTTCAATATTCAATCGTTTTGAACTTAACAGCAGCCAAACAATTTGTGGCCATCAATAAACTTTTACAACATGCCATAAATAATCCAACTGCAGCGTGAAATTATTCGCCAATTGCACCTGCCAATGCGCTCTCCGACTGGACTCGTGTCTGCCTCTGCGTCTGTCCGTCGTCAGTTTCATAGGTGAATGGCTACATACATTGAAGACACTGTACATCTAGAAAACTAAACAAGAACTAACTAAAAACTTTATGAATAAATACAGATATTAATTGAGGTCCTCAAGCTGGTTTCCTACTGCTGAAACAGCTTAATTAGTTCAAGTTCAGTTTTATTTGAGGTCAAAATGCTTTAACTGATGATTTGATATGAACAAAACTAAACTCAAGTGAAACAAGTTTCAAGATTATTGCTAACTGACACACACAAATAAACATTTTGTAGCACAGTGTAGTTAAAAACACGTGCACAAGCGAATAATCGGCTAGGCTAGTCAATGTTGTAGCACAGATGATGGGGGCCAGAAGACAGCAACAACTCACACACACATTAACATAGAAGATGCGACTACAGGAGTGTAGACAAATTAGCCTGCGGTAAGGTATTGGTAGCTGTTTAATAAACTATGCATAAATATATATATTGTAGTCTGTATCTGTCGATGTCTACAAAAGAGCTGAAGAAGGAAAAGAAGAAGATCGCCTGATCAGATGCTGTGTTGTGGCTCCTTTTTGGTTGCCACACTTGGCAGTTGACACGTTAAGAGCACGCACGACTGTGTTGGCCTGGCCATTAAAGTGGCCCACTTGCCGTCGGCTATTGGCAGTGGCTGTCGAACGCCGATGCAGAGGCAGAGACAGAGGCAGAGACAGGGGCAGAGGCAAAGATAGAGATAGAGGCATTTGACAGTTATGACCACTTGTTGCTTTGGCTTTTAGACCAAGTTTGCCGGTCGGTTAGCCGGCCGGCATTGCCGGTGAATGCAACTTGGCCAAAAGACGCTCGGTCGGTGTTAATCGCGGGCGGAATAACAAAAACAATGGCAGTGGCAATAGCAATAGCAATAGCAACTTTGCTGTCTGGTTTTTTGTTTTTGTTTTTGTTCATTCACCAAACTGGTTTCTCCATCATCATGATGATGTTGCAGTTATTGTTGCTGTTGTTGTTGTTGTTGGTGTTGTGGCTGTTGCTGTCTGAGCTGTTTTCAGTCTTTGGAGTCGCCACTAAATTGGGAGATCTGAACATTTGGCGAATTTGGGATCCAGCCAATGCTACAGCTCAATTTGGAGGAACAAATTCGTGTTTTTGTTTTTCATTCCGTTAAGGTTATGTGCTTTTTTTGTTGTGATTCATGGCATGCTAATGTGCTAGCTGATTACCTTTTATAAGACATAAATGGCCAGAAGTCCGTTTTAGAGACTGAAAATAAATGCAAAAAAAAAGTTGAGAAAAAAATCATGAGAAATTCATGTGTAAAGATCGAAAGTGCAGCTTTTGCTTAACTAACAAACTATCTTGATTTTCGTATGTTCATTCAAACTACTAAATATTTATTTTAACTGCCTTAACGTATGCCGTTGACTTTGATTGTAATTGTGTACAATTAGCGCTTAATTGCAAGCCTCTAAATTCAATTTTAACAAACTTTGTCATTGCTGTGACGGCAGCAGCTGCCTGGCATTATTATTAATTTGAGCCATTTGCAAATCTCCATAGCCTGGCAATCACTTTTGGCAATGAAGTGTGAAAGTTTTAAAGCAAAACAAAGATTGTAACAAATGGGTGAAAATATACTTAGCATATAACCAAAAACTAAGCTTTGAACTGAGCAAAATGCTAATAACTTATTAGTTTTAATATGTTGAGCTCCAAAAATGCATGTTGATGATCTGTCAACTATGTCATAGAATAATTAAAGTTATTGAGTCGAAAAACGATATGTGTATTTTTGTTTTCATAAATGTTGAGTAGAATAGTGGAAAGGCCCTTAAAGTAAATGTAATCTAGGAATCGCTTTGGAAATGATCATATCGATACTTTTTCTCGGTATCAGTACTATGGAATTTTATAGCTTTACATTGAAAAAATGTGTAGATAATTATAAAACTATTCTTGCCTATTTGAAATATTAAAGTGCCATAACATTAAAGCACTTCTGTTATTAAATTTTTCTTTCATTTTTTGTTGATCGCCGCTTCTGCCTTTGCTTCTGTTGTCAAATAAGAAATGCCAAAGCACCTTTTGACTCTTTGGAAAACACACTTTCGTATGATTTATACAAAACATAATAATGCGTGGACTCAGACAATACAGAGAGTTGCATTTCCCATACAAATCACTGGCTTAATGAGCTGCCATAATGCGTTGGACGCTTTTGCCACACAGAGGAGGGCCACTTAAAAAGAGTGTCAAGCGAATTTGTTTATCTGCTCGTCTGACCGCTGATTAATATGCGTCGAACGTGCCAAACATATTGTCACGTAACTCATGGGGGAGGGCATACAAGAGAAAGAGACAGACTGTCAAAGAGCGAGCGGACCTGTTGCGCACATTACTCATACGGCATGGGCAAAGCTTCTAGCAGTATGCAGCCCATGCAATCGATCCAACAAAGCGCACATTTCACTATCAGCGAATGCAGCCAACGCCGTCGTAATCCCAGACGAGGTCGCAATGCTCTACATTTGATGCCATTTAATAAAAAAAGAATATTAAACCCCAAACAAAACATTCAAAGCGACAAAAAATAAACGAAAAACGAGCCGCATTCATGTTTGCGCGTGTTTGTGCCTTTGATTTGCCTTTGGTCAATTGACCAAATTGTTTGGCGTGGGCTATAAATAACCGTAAGCAAATTTATTTTTCATTGATGAACTAATCAAGTGTAACAAATATTAAACAGCAAAGCGCCACCAAATGCTTAACACACTCTGGTTCGTAGCCACCTGTTTTCCAGATGTAAACTACATAGCAAGGCCCTACACAGTTCAATTCAAAGAATAACTATAAAAAAAAAAAATGCTTAAAAATTTCGCAGTTGTTTACAAAAGACTGCGCCACGTTTTGGCACAAAAAAAGTATTATTTTCCTAAGGAAAACACAAAAATGTTACACAAATATTTAGAATAGAAGAAAGCGCAGTTCGGTTTCCAGACTTCTCTTTTTGTTTCGAGGTTATACAATAATATACCCTGTACAGAATGGGAAGCAATAAAAATTGTGAACAAACTTCCCACCAAACTCAAGTTTCTTATAGAACTTTGAGATTTGAAATTTTGAATAAACAAGTGTAATGCCCATGCTGGTTTTAATGAATCTAATATCCGAATACTTGTATACATAAGGAATCAATATAATAACATTTAGTTTTCCTTTCGCCTTTCCAAGAGGTATTTTTTGCTTGTTAACGTAGTTTTTTCCACTATCAAAGACGGCGGCTGGTTTGGTTGACAGTGCTTATCTTATCGTATTGGGGAAACGCTTGACATTTGCTAATTATAGATATGCCTGGCAACTCTGCAGTGGAATCCACAGTCATGTGCACTTGGCGTTAAGCCCTGGATTTGTACTGTGCCCACAAAAGAACACAATAAAAACAAAACCAAACCAAATGACAAAATGCATTAGACTGGCGCATAAGCACATATTTGAATATGGCACATGGGCCTCTGAAGATTTTTCTACATTCCAATTGCTGTTGTCGTTGTTGTTATGGGGAAATAGCTTTTGTTTTGATTGCGCGCTGATAAGTGGGTATGTTTTGGTTCTTTATCGAAACATAAGTTTATGGAGTACAATCATTTTCAATGCTCATCCCTGTGAAGTTCTATCTAATGGGGGCAAGGTTGATATAACGCCCAAATGCACAATAACAACAACAGTACGAGCAACATTCAACATATGTTTACACAATATATCTGTGGTTTTCTCTTAAGTTTTGGTTTTCTGTGCTTGTGTGCTTGCGGTTGGCGAATGCAACTTCATCGATATTGAATTCGTTTGCACAACGATGCTCCGATTGCAGAGACGCAACAAAACACCAACAAATGCCTTTTTTGGAAAATCGAGACTTCAGACTCTGGACGCCAGTGCAAATGGCTGGCAAATGGCTAAAGTCTTCATTATGCGATAACTTCAAACGATTAGTACTTGATGTATGTGCAAAACAAATATGCAATTCAATACCTTATTTTATCAATGTTTATTAGTTAATTAATAAATCAGCACATGTAATCAATAAAAACTGAACATTAGATAGCAATATTATCGGGAACTTGATAAATAACTTGTATATCGAATTGGTTTTGAAACTTTTAACAAATTTTATTAACGAAAATCCCCCTTTTATGGATCACATCGTGACAGCAATATAAACAAAATCTTAAACCAGGGCCACATCATGATTATAAATTTGTCAATTAGCAAAGCGTCCCATGATAAGAAATCTTTCTCAAAAACTTGACTTGGCAACCAGTGAAATTTGCACTTCCTTTGGGAACCTGATAATGCAACGGAAGTTTAATTTCGCTTCTTTGTTCTCTCGTTTGTTTTTAGCAATGAGCGAGTTGCGTAAAAATAGCCAATACTACAAATGGCCGAGAGATAAGAGCGCCCAACGTCATCGATATATTGTGTCTTCGCGTAGAAAAGAGTTAGTTATATATTTTGTTAGCAGGCCGAGTTCGCTGAGTTATGGGCCATAAAAAAACGTTTGGTTGAAACTTGAACGCGCACTCGCACATTTCTGTGAATTATGCGCCACAAATTAGCACCTGTCTGAGGGGCGAGTTCGAGTATCGAAACTGTGTTTCACACGCAGACACCCATGTGTTTCGATATGTTTCCAGACAACTACAACTGTTGCGTAATTTCCGCCAAGCGCCCACCTCATGTAAGATATGTTCTCTCTGTTTCTCTCTCTCTCTCTCTCTTTCTCAATCGACGTTAATGGCAGTTGTTAGTACTTCCATAGCCTACATTGCGGTAGAAATGATTCATTCGACATTCATAAGAACTGATACGCATTTGGTATGTTGTATTTGGTTGTAATCAACACAAGTTGAACTTGATTTACAGTGAAAATTGTAAACAAACAAATTACAAATAGTTTCCGATTGTGTAAAACGAAACTTTGGATCGTTCGAATACTAGAATCCTATTTTATTTTATTACCGTCATAACCATCTAGTATAAGAGGTGTTTTTAGGTACAAATAAATGCATTGATTTGTAATATACCTAAAATTTCATAAGCTCTAGCCTTTTTTATGTTTGTGGCATAAGTGGCAAGTGTTTATGCCACATACAAAACAAACATATACAAATTCAAGTAAATGTATCTGTGCTTCAAGCACCTACACCTCGTGTGGTTTCGAATGGATGAGTATTCGAGTGCGTGCGTGAATGAGTGCGAGTGCATTCAAAGGGTACTCAAAATCATGCTACTATCTTTTCAAGATTTCACATGTGCGTCAGTAAATTTTCACAATTGTATTTTTGTAATTGCTGCAAGATAGCTGGGCAAAAAGGTTTAATGTTGTTTTTTTTTTCGTCGTGTTTTTTATTATGTTTCATTTATTGTTGTTGTTTTTGTGTAGTTATTGCAGCTCTTAAGTAACTTTGAGTTCCAGCTTTGACCAGGGGGGTTAAAGTAACCACTTTTTATGAAGGTTTACTCGTCACTCGTCAGTCTGTTCGTCTGTTCGTCAGTTCGTTTGTTTCGTGGTTTTTGGCAATTATATAACGATATATGTATGAGTTTAACTGTTGCTGGTTGAGAAACAGGGTCAAGTTTGGCCACAGATCAGCGACAAACCGCAGAAACAAAAGCTCAAATGATATAATAGCTAATAAAAGAAATAACTGCATGTTGCACAAAAAAAGATTTCTTGACTCTTTTTTGGGAAGTGTTTTATTGGCATAAGCCATAAGTTTAACACATGGGCTTGAATGTAAATCTTCTAATAGTTCTCAAACACACACACATATATACATATATACACAAACACGCGATGCCTTATCACACACAGCACATGGTCAAAGGCACAAGGCCTTGATCTTAGATAATACGCGTTTTAAGTTTCGTAGATTTTGGTTTTGGCTTTTATTTTGGTTTTACTCACAGCAAACACAAGCACATACAAAGGTTAAGCAATTTGTAGATATTTTGCACACTTTATTGTTGTACCTAAAGATACATTTATATCTTTTGCAGCACAATATATTGCTTGTTTCTATCTATATATTTATTTTAAATGTTTAGCGATGTAGTTGTATGTATTTATTTTATAATACATATATCACGTGTTTTTATTTGCCTTGCTTTTTTGCACTTTTGTTTTGTCTGTGCACCGGCACAATTTAAATTTCATATATCTTTTGGTATTTAAGTATTTCACAGAAAGTCCTTCAACGCGCTGTCTTTCTTCAAGTTTGAAGATCTTTCGATCGGGCTGCCTGCGCGACTGAGTCTGCGACTGCGACTGCGACTGTCGGCGGCAACGTTCGCTATCAATTTTAGGTTTCGGCGCAAAAACAAATTTCACATAAAAGATACAACAAAAAGAATTTCGAAAACGAGTCTGAAAGAGGCGAGCGAGAAATGCCCCAAACAGCAGCCGAGAAAAATGTCACCGAAAAAGCATTGAGCGAAAAGCGAGCACCAAACACACAAAAAACTCACAAACACACACAAACAGATACAGTGAGATGGCAATAATAAGAAAAGAACAAACAAAACTAACTGCAGTTCCATAAATTGCTCAATGTTTGTTGCTGTCTGTCTTTGATTTTTGTTACTTAGTATATAATCAATCTACAAGATTTTCGCACCGAGTTTCAATTCAAAAACTTTTGGTTTGTTTGCTTTTTGCTATTTTAATTACCTAGAGAACACAGAGCGGCAGATAAGTGATCACGATTCGGGTTGGGTGGGAATTCGGGGGTTGTGCCTGTCACTCGGCTGTGATAGACGGCTGGCTTTGCATACGCACTTCACGGGCTTTTGCGAAGCGGCACGATCGAAGCCGAAAATTTGTATAGAGAGAGATCTCTGCACTTAGACACCGAATTTAACTAACGCAGCTGCGAACTGCGTCGAAACTAACTGGCCGAAGCGAAGCGGAGACACACACGACCGTTCGATGAGAAAGCTTTACGCCGAATAAACGCAATGCTAAATAAAACCTTCGCACAAAGCGGCACTGAGCAAACCGAACTGAAACTTCACCACCGTTTTACACACACATAAATACTGCTACTACACACTGTTGGGAGCGCACGTACACCGGCAGAGCGACAGAATGGCAGAGCGGCAGAGAGCACACAGAGCTACAGCAGCTAAAACACACAAATCGACCTGGAGCTGGAGTGAGATTTTGCTGAGCGAAAAATCGTACGAAAGATCGTTTGTTCGTTTGCGCTCGATGAGCGCAAAAGCCTACCTACCTACTATTACCGGTGTGCTCTACGCCTCAGTGGAACACGTGGACGGGCTGTGGCATATACAGAATGCGTGAAGTTATGAAACTGCGAGATTGAGTAAATTAGCCATTCGCAAAAGGTGTGAGCACGTACAACATGTATTCATACTGTGTATGTATGAAATATTGTTTGAAAAGCTCGTGGTGTGTTATCAATAATGAGAGATTGAGTGAGCTTTTGGCGATAAAGTTATCAGCAATTTATATATGTATTTTTCGTTATTTCGTGTTTTTTTGGCTTGCAGAACTCTGCAACTTTGCTCACACCTTACATAAATACGGAATGCTTAGTTGACGCCAACACCCAACATTCATATCTTATCAATTTCCAATCTCGCTGATAATACACAAATGTACTCTCCCGCAACGTTCAGTTGCAGTTGTGGATTGCTCATATTGTTGCTTAGCCAAAGTTAGGCTCATTGTCTGAGAAGCAGCCAAAAAACAAAAAGCTTCCAAAATTCTATTCATGTGCTGCGTGGGTGGCTTTGTTTACGTTTTACTGGGTTTCTGGGTCAAAGTTAACGGTCACTGTCAGCTCTCTCATTGTTCCAAGTACTCATACACGCACACACACACATATATACCTAGCTATAACAGTTATTATTTCTATCGAATATTGAGCAAATTTTTAGGTTGCCAGACCAAACTGCAGAGCCAGAACTGAGTGGCAAAACTTGTGTTAATACCAATGTTAAATATTTGAGTTTGAATTTATCTTATCGCCATATCTCGCGCACATTTCGTGCCCGAGACAGAGCCAGGTACTATTTGCTTTACTCAGTGTATACTCAATGATATCACCAACCAAAACCTAAAAACCACAAAAAAAACCATTCCAAAATTGTAAGTCATAACTAACTAATGACAAACTCTCTTTGTTTCTACAATAGATTCGACGCTCGTTCTTTGAGGCACGCGTCATTTGCAAGCTACGAGTTTGCTAAGACTTTAATTAAACAGATTTAAATATGGAAGCCTTCGCATTATTCTTTAGTCTGGCAGACAATATTCGCTTATCTCATTCAAAAAATATTCGTCTTTCTTTAATCATGCAATATACTATACACAAATAGCAGAAGGCATGGCGTTTATTTGCCTTTAACCTTGCATGATTAGAAAAAAAGCAAAAAAAAAATGCCACAACAAATGAAAATAAAAATTTAGCTTATGTTTAAATGCATGTGTACTGGGTTATAAAATACTCTGTAGAACAATGTATGTATTTATTCCATAATCAAAAATCAATTTTAAATTTTTAGCTTTTTTTCAAATTTTTACTTTTAGTACTTCCAGAACTGAGTATTTAATAAATTTCTCGTATCCCTGAAACAAGTTTTAGACACTTAAAACCTAACAAATAAATCGTGTGCCTTTAATATAGTATGTTTTAAAGAAATTTTTATAAAAGTGACAAATCCCAAAGTTTTAAGTTTTTTCGTTAAAATTAAGTTATATAAATTGCAAAAGATTAATCAATTTTCGTAGTGATATCATCAAATTGACTGCAAAATTGTATATTATATCATATTTTTTTAAATTATAAACCCGTTATTTGTGAGATTACACAATGTGTATAAATTATTCTGTGGTATTTAGTTCAATAATTATTGCAAAGTATGGCAAAACCAAAAAGAAACAAAAATTCCCAGTTGTAAACTGAAATTCCCCGATCCATTATGAATATTATAGTGCTAACGTTTCGCACAAATGCTTAAAGTTGTTTATGTATCTATGTTTCTATGCGCTTTTTGTTTATCTATTGTTGATACTTGCGAAAAGAGAGAAGACGCCTCACCTGCCCTCCAGATACGTCAATTGTATCGGAAGTGTCCAAAATGCTGCCAAAAACCGGTATGATAATAGGTGGCAGCAGAAACAGACTTGAATGAATTTGTTTTGGTTTGAGAAAAGCCAAAATTTTAATTGCAAATTGGGCTAACCTTGAATAAACTGACGTCAGAGAGCGCAGAACGAAGATCATAGCAGAAAATTTGCTGATTTCGTATATCAAAAAAAAAAAAAAAGAGTTGGATATATACACTTGAAAAAATAAATATATATAACACAAAAATAAAGAAGGGATATAGTTTATTTTCGAGTTCATATATCTTATAAGCTTTAAAAAACAAAATACATTTAAAGTGTACTGCCGAACTTTCATTTAATGGGTCTTAAGGGAACGAACATAAACTTTAATATAAGGATAATTCGAAATGAAGAATAGATTTTGAATGAAACTAAATATCACAGCGTTCTGAAAACGAATGTTTGTTATATGGAAGACTATTTTAAGTTAGTTAACGTTGCAACACATATTTATTAGCTTATTATGTATAAGCTTAAGCACTCTTCCTATCAAAAAATAAAAATCGAAGGGTAAACATCTTTATTCGAGTTTTTAGCATCATAATTACATAACAAACTTTAAATAAAATATGAAAAATGTTTCGATTAAACATGAACATAATGATTTTTACAAAGCTTTTGTCAAAGTGTAGCCACTCGTCATTCAATATGATGATAAACTGAACTAGTTACTTGATAGTATTTAGAAACTTTATGAGTATTGATAACATCTGAAGTAAACACTCTCAAAAAGAATACATTCGTTTGTAATTGTAACGATCGATTGTTTGTTTGTCTGTTAGTTTTTAGTATATGTATGTTAGTAAGAGTATCACACTGATATTTGCGAACTTGCGTAACAGTCAGTGCAAACAGTTTGTGCTCGCTCAACAAATACACACATACATACGTACTTAGAAATGGTATACAATTGATAAACACAAACAGCAGCAAAAGCAATAAATTATTTACAGGTTCTCCATTCTCCGCTCTACTCACAACTAATTAAGTAAATAACTTATTATTTTCACATATCGAATTGGATTTCAAAAATAGAAAAAAAAAAACACACACTTACAGATTAGATATTTTAAACAAATTAACTTTTTTTATAAACACGCTTTTTTCTGTTTTGTTTTCTTTTAATAATTATATTTCAAGGTCGGAAAAGTATTTGTTTTCAAACTTTCTCAGTTGGCGAATCAGCTGATTGGGGGCCATTTCGATTAGATAGTCATGATATTTATTAATGCCATTAGCTTAAGCAAGCTGACAAATAAATTTATCACTTGCTACAACCAAGAACTTCTATCAATTATCGGTATTAATACATATAATCCAATACCAAATGTGTTATGCAATGCACAATATTTCATGTTTATAATATCGCAGATGTTAGGGTATACATTGCAAATAGTACAAAGAACTCAAGTATCCAATTTTATTTCCTTAAGTTATGTATCGCGCTATCCGTATCATTCGCAAGTACATCTGGCAGACAGTTAAGAGTTTTTCTTTCTAAATCAATATATATAGAGGAAAAAACCCAGACTCTGCCGCAATGCTTACTCAATCTATCTAACTAGTCACATGACTAAACATTCTGCAGCATATATATCGCATTGACAAATTTGACAAAGGTGATTAAGTTTAATTTCCAGTCAATATTGATTTTGTTACCCGATATGATATCAGCAAAAAAGTTTGCTCAGTGCATTATCAATTTTAAACAAAATGCCAAACTCACAAATGAACGAAGGCAAAAGAAAAACTATTTGTTCGTTGGCTTATTAAAAAACACAACTGAGATCTCATTAACTGCAAGATTAGTTTTATCCACACATTTTTTGCACTGTTGATTTCCGCATTTCTCGGCTTGCCAGTTAACCCAAATAGCGACAAATTTCATTGACTCTCCCGGTTTTCATTTTCAACCGAGTTTCATTGACTCACTGACTCACTGACTGACTGACTGACTGATTGATTGACTGACTGACTGAGTTAGACTGAAGCAACTGCAGTTAGACAAATGAGTTTGCATTGAACCGGAAACTTACAATTAACCGTCAATGCCCCTTCCTCCTTTCCTCTCTCTCTTCACCCAGCCCAATGTTTCATAACCAATTGCAACGGCCATAGACCCGAGCCCAGGCCGAAAATACAAAATTTTTTGGTTTGTTTTGAATATGGTAAGCGCCAAATCAGAGATCTAACGATGTGCGCCAAGTTCCACTCCATTGCCCGCTGGACATTTTGGATGTACTCGTATGTAATTCTTGGCTACCTTCTTTTCTTTTTGAATCAATTCGAAGAAACAATGAAAACGAAAAAAGAAACAAGTAAGAAGTCTTTAGTCAAGAAATCCCGACTAGTACATACCCTTACCCCATACGTAACGCCTACCGTCATTAGTGTATTTACTCAGTGACCAATATGATCAAACTTCGAACCGCGATATCTCTGGTGTTTGTTAGCCGATTTTGATCACCTTGTTTTTAAATATTCATAATTTTATTCCATAGTCTTAAGACTCGTTTTCACAATTTTGAAATTCAAGAATTTTTGTTATCGATCCCATGTGTATATCGAAAACCAGGAGTGTCATCGATAATTTGAAGCAAACTTGTTCCTTTCAAGTTTGAAGTGAGATCGGCGAGATCATACAGACAGACAGACAGACAGACATCTCTAGATCGACTCGGCTGTTGAATATGAATACTTCATGGGGTTTGAATTGCTTCCTTCTGTCTGTTACATACATTTGCACAAAACCAGTATACCCTTATTTACCCATTTCATGGGTTAAGGGTATAAAAAGTGAAGTGGAAACTATAATTGCTACTACGTGCTGTTCTATAAATGCATGTTCATACAAACAGTATAAGATACATACGTACATACATATCTGGCGAATCACTTTGGAATTATGATCTATCCGAGACGTGATCCCCATTTAGGGTATGGCACCCTTTTTGTTTTGGGCCCGATTACAGTTAGCATGTGTCGCGCGCCCGTTCATGTCTCGTCTTACCAAATTGTCATGTTGATACCATGTAAAAGTAATAAGTAATATAAGAAAGTATATATATATATATACAAACGTACGATAGATAACAGTTGTTTCAAACATTTTTGGGAGCGCTGTCGACTGCGCCCAATTCCTAGAATGGATTGGGTTCGCTTACACAAAATATTATATTCCATGCATTTGAGTTGGATAAAAAAAAAAAAAATGAAAGGTGAGTCAAATGTGAGTTTGATTTGATATATTTTGAATATTTGTTACTAAGATATAAAAAAAAATTAAAAGTCCATTCTTTACTGAATGCATCTCTAGGGACTTCATAAGGACACTTTCTCAGTGGATTTTTACTTTTTGAGTTCTCAAATAAACTTCGTAAAGCTTTTTTTTACATTTCACTTTGAAAAACTTTATTAAAAACAATAATGTTTTTTTGTTAAATTCGCCTTTATTCCCTCTGAAATCATAATGTTTTCCAAAAAAAATTAGCAGAGTTTTGAGATCATGCTTTGGTAATTTTTTAGGAAACACGAAAGTAACCTTTCATATATGTAAACTTTAAGTCCTAACTTAAAAAAGGTAACTAGGACTAAGGTGACTAAACTTAAATTTTGCAACTTAGTGCCAGTAACTATCATTTACGAGATATCTTAATGACATTTCATTGCTCACAATAAATCATCAATATGTCATACGGTTTTAAGCTTCGGCGTATCGAATGCTCAGCTTTTAGCGTAGAAAAGAAGAATTTTGATAGATTTTTATATTGTTTATTGTTTTCTCAACCTTGCATTAAGAGTAAGATAGATGGTTTTTAATATTATTTGTACTGATTTAGATTACTTTAAAGTATTGATTGATAAGCAGGTATAACATGAAATTTTGTCAGTTGTCAGTTAAGTATTTCATCGAAGGGTAATCTTTTACATAAAATAAAATAATACATTATATTCTTGTGTCAGTTTGGTACATGAAAGTAATGATCTAAACTTGGTCTAATCTTGTCAAATTGGTTGTTTTGTGGAATGAAGTAGAAAGACAAGTATCTGGATTGAGTGGATGGTACAACGAAAGATAGGTTAGGTTAGGTTGGACTAAGTTTCACCAAAATTTGTTAAATCAAAATAAGTTTACCACAAAGTTTAAGCTATGCGTATGCTACCCAAATTTATATCACTTAATCACTCAATCAATCAATCAGTGAATCAGTCAATGTTTCAATCAGCTTAAATCTCTAAACAGCAAGGCATTTATCAATGCCATAGTTGAATCTCCTTGAGGCTCAGGCGAACAACTCCTTTTGGCCATCCAGCAATTTATTTGGTTATTAAATATTTGATTAATACACGAACGCAATGAGACGTCGTCATTGGATGCAAATGAGATTTGCAGGTGGTCGCTAATCAACGAGCTTTGTGCAAAAAACATCGTTAGCCAAAATGCTGCAACAAGCTGCAGCACATGGTAATCAGGCCAAGAACACACATAAACAAACAAACAACAAACATTCATGGTAGATAAATGCGGCAGCAGACAAGAGCCCAGAGTCGAGTTGAAGACAATCAAGAGAACTGAAGATGGCTTGTTGGTCTTTTAGCCGGTTTGACTAGAGTGGGCTATTAGTCTAGCTAGCAGCGGCGCAATGAACCTGCTTTTACCGTTGTTCTGCAGTTAAATGTTGACGTTTGTCGCTGGGTCAAGGTCAGATGGATGATTGGCTTCAACTCTCTGAAACTCGCTTTCGTTCCACGCTCAACGTTTCGATGACGCGTCTATGAGGGCTCGACCCAACCAGCAAGGAGATTTACTTTGGCATGCCGGGCACGCACAAACACACACACACACACATATGCATAAAGATTCAATCATAAGTTGGCTGCTGCTGTATTTGGCGCTGTTGTTGGGAGCCGCGTTCCTTGCTGCTTTGATTTTAAAATTCATGCGTCACAACAACACGATCGACAAGCGACAACATAAAGCTGAGATTTTTCACAAGAAATTACAAAAACAACAACAAACAGAAGCGAAAAAGGCGAAAACAGGCACAGACCAAGGCAAAGTTGAAGGCGAATGTGAAGGCGAAGGCGAAGGCGCTGCCTCATGTTTTTGTTGTTGTTTTTTTTTTGTCAATTGTCCAATGAATGCGATTGCAACTGGGACTGGGACTGAAACTGACGTTTGCGTGACAGCAACGGTGGCGGCATCGGCAACATCTAGACATTGCATTGACTTTGTTGACCAGTTTTGGCCAATTTTGGCAACCTGACTTTCATTTATTGTTTTTATAATGCGCTTGCCAATCGCTGATTTGTTCGCAAAAAGGGTATTTCAATGCATGAGAGTCAAAATTCAATTAAAATGCATAAATACATGTTTGCCATTATTGCCATAACAAGTTAATAAATAAAATAAAATATTTAAATGTAATTTAACTCGATTATTGTAAAAAAAAACTAATATAAGGGCAAAATCAGTGGAGAGTTGAAGATGAAACATTTTAGATTTGTTTTAGAGAGCAGCCTGAAAGTATGCAAATATAAAAGCGCAAAAGTCGTGAGAAACTATGGTCATCCGATTTTCAACGCCGCACGACGTGCCTAATCGATACATCGATAGGATATCAACAATTCTAGAGGCCGGCGATAACCGCCTGGTGGAATTTCGTGAATTTTTCTATTTATTTCAATAATAATAGCAATTATGGATCTGACACTTAATGATGGTAACAAGCCGCCCCCACCAAATCAGCATCCGCTGGTAAGTTCACATCCCAATTCACAGCCATTGTTGCTTTACACTGTCAATGCTCTTCCCCAGGCGGACTACAATTTCAGTGCAGATGAGATAAAAGCGTTACGTGAATGCAACCAAGAATCATTCTTCCAGCGTTCGCTACCCATCGGCACCGGTTTGGGCCTTATGGCCTATTTTGGTGTCAAGAACGGCTACTTGCAGGGCAATGGTAAATACGGTGCAGTGCCCAAAGTAGTCTTGGGCGTCATTATGGGCTATTTTGTGGGCAAGTTCAGTTACCAACAGAAATGCGCTGAGAAGATAATGCGATTGCCCAATTCCCATCTGGGCGAACTACTAAGGCAGCGACGACAGGGTGGTGGTGGCATCATGAGTAGCATGACACCAGATGAGAATCTCGGTCGCGCCTTCACACTGGCTCCCTTCACGCCCAGCTCGGCGGATGTGTACACCGATGATGGATTCAAGCCATCGCGAAATACAGCACTCAATCTGGATACGGATTCGCGGCCAAACCTATCGGGTCTAGATGATATCTACAGGCCAACCTTAGATTGTACGTACACATATAGACATAGCTAATTACTTGGATTCTTAAATCTTTAATGTTTACTCTATGCCCAGCTAATACAATGGAAGAGACGGATTTGCCACTACAAGCAGCCAAGCCGGGCGAATCTTATGAAGATTTGCGCAAAAGGAATCGAGAGGAGTTCTTGAAGCATCAACAGAGTCCCTACTCCAGGCCCTATGAGGCGCCCCTTCAACAACAACAGCAGCAGCAGCAACAAGTCCAGCCACAGCGTCCCTTGGCGCCAGCAAATGAACAAATCGGTGGCAAGAAGAACAAATACGGCGATTCCTGGACAGATTGAGAGCCGTTTACTTATAAATGCAATTGTTAAATGTTTATTCGCTTGTTTCAATATGTAAAGCGCATACAAAAATGTGTTAAAATATATATATATATATTTTTAATATGATTATTTAGAATTTGTTTATTTGTATAAGCGCACAATTTTTGTTGTTTCTGTGTGATGTTGCATCATGATGTATAAAATCTGGATTAAATCCCTGTAAAAATCGTTTTACAACTTGCCAACCTCGTGCAAGTAGGCTCCCAACAGTTTGGTCTGCAAGACAAAATCAAATTTCAATTAATAATTTAACTTAATCCATTTGTAATTAACAACATACGCCCTCAATGTAGTTGTAGATATCAATCTTCTCGTTCTGCGAATGTGCACCATCATCGCAGGCACCAACAGGCACCAGAATCACATTCTTGCCTGTTGCCTCCTGCAGCGTGAGTGTGACTGGAATTGAACCGCCTTCGCGTGTCATGTCGGGATCCACATTGAAGACATGACGGATGGCACGCTTGGCGGCCTCGTAATGCGGATGATTGGGATCCTCAGTCCATGGTTTGCCTGCAGACAACATGACCACCTGCCAGAGCAATTTATTTATTACATCGTTACAATCACAAAAAGTTAGCTCAGCTTACCTTGATCTTGTTGGGTGAACCGCGCTCAGCCCACTTGTCATTGATGTACTTCACAACGCATTCCTCAATGTGCTTGGGATCCTGGTTGGGCACCAAACGAATCGAGAACTTGCCAATGACCTTCTTTGGTATGACAGTCTTGGCGCCGGGCTCATAGAAAGCACCCTCAATGCCATGTATGGATAGACTGGGATAACGCCATCTGGCCTGCAGCAAACGGGTCTTGTTGCTATTATGCGGCAGGTGTTCGACGCCAACATCTTTCCTATAAACACAACAGCAATGAATGAGATTAAGTTTCATATTCTGTGATTTATGATTGGAGATTAGATTAGATGCAACACTTACTTGTATTCATCCACTTCAAAGTCAATGTTCTTGTAGATTTCCTCCTCGTTTGGCAACAGAGGCGCAACATCACGATCTACGCCTGGTATCAGGATTTTGGTATCCTTGTCGACCAGGTTGCTGAGCACATAGCACAGATCGGGCATGGCCTCATGCACGGTGCCACCAAAGACGCCGCTGTGCAGATCCTTGGAGGCGCATTCAACCTCCACCTGGAAGTAGGCAAGACCGCGCAGACCGTACGTGAGGCAAGGACGCTTCTTGCCCAACCAATAGTTGTCCGAGATGCACACGTAGTCGACATCGGCAAGGAAATCGTTCTTGCGTGCCATTAACATCTCGTCAAGGCCCTCGCTGCCGCTCTCCTCCATGCCCTCGAAGACGAACTTGACATTCAGGGGCAGGGGAATATTCAACTTCTGGAAGGCCTCAATGGCATGAATCCAGCATAGAACAGGTCCCTTGTCATCGCTGGCACCGCGTCCAAAGAGCTTGCCATCAACTTCGGTTAGCTCAAAGGGATTGGTATTCCAGCCATCTTCCTTGAGAGCAGGCTGCACGTCCAAGTGACCGTAGACCAGCACCGTCTTCTTGGACTTGTCCGTTCCCAGTGTGCCCAGCAGAGCCTTTGGCAATGGCAGCTGCTCACCCGTGGGCAGCGTCTGTTGGCCCAAATCAACTAGCTCGATCTCAGTGCCAAGTGCCTTTAGCTTGTCCGCCGTCCAGTTGACCATGTGATCGATCTCTCCGCGCTTGTCCGGCCAGGCGGATACCGATTGTATGGCCACTGCGGTTCTCAGGGTCTCAATGTAATCGCTTTTCTTGCTATTCACAAACCTAAAAGCAATAAATTAGATTAGGCATTATACTCTCATATCGAAGTTGGACGATGTTATGTCAATCCTACTGATAATATAAATAGTTAAACCTGCGGTTAAACTAAAATATAGTACACGTTGATAATCGTTGTATATGGTTAGATTGCGAAAACCTCAATCTTATCACAAACTGTGGTATTATGCATATAACAGGGACACCCCAGACACATTTTCTATTTATTTTCTTTATGTATGTATTAAAATTCATGAATTATGACGTTGTTTTATCTTGTTAGTACATATTATAAAATCTTCTTGAATTAAGGAATAGCTTAAGAACTATTATTTGGGTACTTATTTGGGGAGTTCTTAACTACAAAAAAATTTAAAATAGCACAATTAGCTCAAAATAATCATACTACAGACATTGTGCTAAAAGCTGATAATGTATTTCATTATATTTTCTTCAATTTAGGAGTAGTTTATAATCTCAATTTTAACTATTTTGAGAATTATCTTAACTGAAATAGTCCATAATGCCCATTTTTATTCTTAGTTATGCATTTTTACGAAACTACTAAGCTAAATATTTAATATAAAATTATATTAATTACTTTTTAAACTCCTTAAAACAATCCATGTTTGTGTATATTTAATCACTTCGTTATAAATAATATTTTGTAATATTTTCTCTAGATCATTTAAACTATAATCTTCATTTACAAGGAATAACATTTGCTTTTGGAAACAATTTTCATTCAAAAATAATTTTTCCACATAAATTAATATTTGATGCTGCCTCAAGAGTATTCAGACTTCGTCGGCTTCATTTATTTCTCTATTCTCTGTGTTTATCTTGTTGTGTCTCTTCCGATTGGACAAAGAAAACACAAGCAACAACAACACATGATGATTCTTTTATGCATTTTCAAAAGGCGTTGTCACCCGGTTAAATGCAAATTATCCAGACAGTGAATACGTGTTATCATTTGCCTTTTTTTATGGTTATGAAAAAAGGAATTTTTTATAAGCAAAAACAGAAACAATGGACGTGCACTTTCAATTTTTTTCTTATAGACTGTTATCGGAGTCAGCTGTTGCCGCCCTTATTATCAAGAATGAATCCAATAATAACCATAAACAAGCAGATAAGCAGGATACATACGCATGCACATAAGTATATATGTATGAACATACATACATATAAGCATGTACAGATGTGATTACATGCAATCGTGCCATCGTCATCCCACATCTCACACGCACACTGACAAATAACGTTAGCGGCTTTTTACTTACTCGAATAGCTGCTTTAATTCACTGGATAGCTCGGCCATTTTACTAACTTTGTTTCGAGCAATTCTTGCACACTTAGTTGAATAGCACCAAAATTTCAAACGTCTTCCCCTTGCGGCTTCTAAAGTAGGAATGAGTGGAGAACGCAAAACGCGAGCGAAAGAAAACTTGCGAATAAACATTATACGTACGTGTAGAAGTATGTGTGAGTTTAATTTGGAGAATGGAGAGAAATCAGCTTGCTGAGAGTCAACTAGTTCAAGATTTGAAGAGTAAACAAGTGCATGCCGGCATGTTTGTTTGTATCAAGTGTTTTACTTGTTAAAGAATAATTATATGTATTTTTGAAAATAATATTATTTAGCTTATAATTCGTATTGTTTTAAACAACAATGATGTAGACATATGTAGAAATAATTATAAATGTGCAGGCAAACGATGTATCGCTTCCCTGATAATCGATACTTGCGTTGCTGCCATACCTAATGAAGTGTTCATCGAGAGACCACCACAGTTTATCGGTCGTCATTCGCCGCAGTAAAGATAAAAACGCAAACGCTGCAACATTCGGTACATTCGCGAGTTAATTGCACATAAAATTATGTCACAAAGCTGATATTTGCTACAATTAACACATACAACATCATCTGAAAGCCGAAGGAACGCTGGAGGTGTGTGATTCTAGCTTGTTTATTAATTAATGTCTACATGTGTGCGTGTGCCGTTCTTTTTTTTGTGTATTGTATGTACATGAGCTGCAGTGCTGTCATCTTTGTGTATGTGTGTGCCGTTTGCATTTGTAAATCACTGTCTCTGTGTGTGTGTCTGTCTATAAGTAAATTATTTTTGATAAATTTGCATATTTCCTACATTCAACTTGAAAGGACCTGTCCTTTTTTGTGCCAAGCATTTAAGCGGGCACAGTATATGCGTTTTGTAGGCTCATTATAATATGTTTCAACGACTAAAATAGAACATATTGCGTGCCGCTGCGGTTGTGGCTGTTGACTCCAAATACCAGCGAGCGCTGCTGCTGCTGCTGCCGCCGTCGTCGAGCGACATCGTCATGTTTTCTGTGACTGGGACTTTCTTGCCGTTTACCGTGTTGCTCCGATTTTCCATTTCTTTTTGTTTTATTTTTGTGTGTTCGCTTTTGCTCCCCTTTTGGTGTCTTTCTGTGCCCGGATTATAAATAGTTGGCGTTTTTGTTGTTGTAGCGCCAGAGTTAGCTGCCGCTGGGGCCTCTGCTGTTACTGGCAATTATTTGTTTGTCTAATTAGTTCCAAGTAGTCTCACGTTATGGGAATTAGAAGAACAAAAAGAACAAACTGTCTTCAAGATGGCAGGCAACATGAACATCAACAGAAACAACAACAACACTGTTAAACAACGGCGAAAAGTTAGCAAAGCGGAACTGGAAATGTAGACGTCAGTTCGGTGCCGTTATAGCTGCTCCCAGCTTTTAAGCTGCCGACTTAGCATCAGCAGTAGCAATAATAACAACAACAATATCTAATATGGCGCAGACAAGACCAAAGCAGAGGAGAAGAAGAGAAAAAAACCAATCTCCAATAGCGCCCAGCTTAAAAGAGCTTTCTGCTTCCACTCTTCGATGCTCTGCTTCTTCTTGGTGTTGTTGTTATTTTTTTTTTTTAACACTGCCTCCCACCCGCGTCCGTTGCTCTCGCTCACAGATACGTATTTATTTGTCGCCTTGGTGCTGTCCAAAACGGGCAAGCGAACCGATCTGCAGTCTGATTTTGCCCCCCTCTCTCGCACCGTAGTTTCCGCTTTGCATAAATGGCAAAATTATTATAAAGCCATCGCCCATTTGGTATTTGTTGCTGCTGGCGAGTTGTTTTTTCATTTCATTATGTATTTGTTTTGTTGCTTTCCATGATTACAAATTACGATTGCATTTCTCTTTTGGATCCAAGTTTCCAAGTGCAAAAGTGGGCGTACATTTTGAGCGCATTTACAGAAAGCTTTCAAAGCCTGGCTTTACGGAAGTCAACAATCTACTTATTGGATTAGTTCGTTCGTTTCTTTATTTAATATATAAGCGCACATAAAAACACAAAATCAACCCAAAAAAACTTTCAATAATTCGAATATAGCAGCCAAAAGTTCTTCCCATGGATCGCAGCTTGGATTCCATTGGCAGCTGTTCATTAGACGTTGATGCCGATTCATCCGATATATCAGGTATTCCAATTAACACACACACGCACTGTAGTGGCGCACCTAACCTCAATACGAGTATGATACAATTGCAGTGGATTATTATATATATAAGTTCACAACAATCAAAAGTCGACTGTTTGTCTGTTTGATTACTGATTTGAAGATCGAAGCTACTAAAGTCAAACAAGTATACTAAATGAAATACATTTTTAAACACTTACACTTCAATATTTTATAAAGCATTTATCAAAATTGTTTTAAACAAACGTTTTATTTTTTTTTATGTATAGAAGTCGACGAACAGTTTGGTGTTTAATTGTTTTTAAATTTTCAGTTGTGTGTCAAGACATATCACAAACATATCCACCACCACTTTGTATAAAGTATCTGCAAGAGTATTTAAACTTCGGCATATCGAAGAAATTAACTAATTTGTTTTATGGCTTTTCGTTTCGATTTCTTTTTCTTTTGTTAATTTGTGTTTTTTGTTTTGTTCATTAAGTGTTTTGTGTTGTTTTGTCGATTTGCATTTTTTGCAACTTTTACTAAGTTTGTTTCGCATTTTTGCAGACACCAGCGGCAGCTTAAACTTTCCAACGCCAATCTCCGTGAAGGACATAACGCGCGAATTTACGGCTAATATACGAGAGCGTTGCACTCTGCGCTCACCGCTGCAACCGCAGCGCACAATAACAACCACAACAACAACCACCGCCCACATCAATCTGGATCCGCGAACGGGCGGCGTGGTGCGCATGGTGCTGTCACCGCCAGCAAGCGACGTAGTCGATGACTCTCGACCTGAACACACAAAGAACACACACAGTAGCTTGATCGTTGTGGATGCTGTGGAGAAGAAGCCAAGCTATTTGAACTTGGCCTGCTGTGTCAACGGCTACTCCAATCTGACCACCTACGACTCAAAGATACGTCAGGACATTAACAAATCTCGTGAGGTTTCGCCCATTCGCCCCTCGACCAGCAGTCTGCAGTATTGCAAGCGCAACAATTCGCTGGCAGCGCCAGTGTTGCACACAATGCCTTTAACCAAGCAACCCGCAACGGCCATGGCCAGCAAATATGCAACGATTATCAACGAGACTAATAACAACAACAACAACAATAATAGCAGCAAGAATGGTCATCTGGAGAATGGTGATCATAGCTATTGTAATGGCAGCAGTACTGCTAATGGAAAATCTTTTGGTGCAACAACAACGAACACAACCAGCAGCTTTATACAGCAGCGTGTGGAACGTCTATATGGACCCGGTGCTTTAGCCCAAGGCTTCTACAGTCCTAAAAAGCATAACTCTAGCTCCAGCTCTAGCCAATCGCCAATTGCCAGCCGGCATCAGCAGAAGCAACATGAACAGCTCCGAACGCCACCGCAGAGCACGGAGCTGTCACGCAAATTCAAGCAGCTCTCTCCCAGCAAGGATTATGGTGAATTTCGCAAGAAGCTGCAAAACAATTGCTCGCCAAGGCTGCAGGAGGAGCAAACAACAACGACACCAAACAATGGAGATGTGGATTTGCCAGTGTTTCGGCATTTGTCACACGAGTTTCGTGCACAGTTGCCAACGGTGTCGCCCAAACGGAATGTGCCACGGCTTTCGCCGGCACCCGAGGTGGTGCTGCCGCCCAGCAATGGCGGCACTGTTGATGTCGTTGACCATCAACCTGTAAACACCGAGGAGTACTTGGTCCCCACAAAGATTGCAGATGCAGAGCAAATGGTTGTAAAGGCTAGTCCTTCCGTTGCTGTCCCAGTTGTAAAGGATGGCAATTATTTTTTGAAAATACTAAAAGACGAACAGGTTCGTCTGCTAGCGCTGGCCGCCGTAGCTGAAAAGTATATAGATGCCTTGACAGTGAGTATATTAATCAATTGCCAACCTCATACAGATATTAATGTTCAAAAACTATTGCAGAACAATCCGGATATCTCGGAGGACACTTTCGGCTTATTACGTTCAGCCTCTGGCAAGGCGCGTCTGCTTGCCTCGCAGAAAATGAAACAGTTTGAGGGTGAGACTTGCAAAACTTTCGAATTGTTTGGCTTAGTGATATTAAATACCTTTTATAAACGCGCAGGCTTATGTCACAACAACTTGAATCGGTCGCCGGAAGATGCATTCCCCACCACCATCGATGATTTGCAGGGCTTTTGGGATATGGTGTATTTGCAGGTGACGCATGTCGATACCATATTTGCCGACATTGAGCAATTAAGAAGCAACGACTGGCAGGTGAGTCAACTGGCATATTTATAATATCAATAACTATAACTGTTGTAACATTTATTTTAGGGCAATGTCGAGGCGACACCAACCAAAGCTGAGCCAACAGCAGCAAAAACAGCAAAGACTGGAAATCTGAAAACAAAAACAGCTGGCGGCAATGCAACCAAAACAGCCGCCTCCAATTCGGTGACTGCAATGAAGCGCGAGGCGCAGCGAAAACAGTTATTGGAAATGAAACGTCAGCGCCGTGAGGCATTAGCCGCCGCTGCCAAAACTCAAACAGCCTGTGATGGTGTTGAAGATGTGAACGATGAAAGTGTTAGCATTGCCGTTAAGAACAGCAGCTGAATCGCACACATGGCGTATGGCCGCATAAAGCAATACAACAAAACATGCTCTCTAGTTATATATGTAAACTTACTCACATGCAGACACACACACACACGCTCACGACATACATATATACTCAACACACATAATACACACCCACTTCACAGATTAACAACATAACAAAACAAAAAGAAATACTTAGAAATTCCTAGTTGAATTAAACCTTTTAACTAGTCCCCCCCAAACTAAACAAATATATTTATATAATTAAAATTCTCACGGTGTGGAGCTTTTTACCCTATTGCATAACAATTGAAAGTTGAAACGTGTCACAAGTTGTCACAATTAAAACAACAACCATTAATAAGCAGCGAGCGCAGCAAGATTATCGGCTTTTGCCCATCGATACAAAATGAAATGAAATAATAACAAACAAATCAACCTATTCACAAACAAACAAATCGAATTGCACACACATACACACATACATAAAGTTATTATCGTTAATACACACACACGGCTCGTCGTACAATGTTTATAAAGTTTGCCTTATCTACGTGTTTTTTGCTCGTTAAATCATTTTGCTGTGCACCAAAACAAAACAAATCAAATCAAATAATTATAAATATTTGTTTGTAATTTTTTACAAGCATTTTGTTTTTACAAAATGCGACATTTATAAAAGACATTTATTTTTGTGTAATTGTATTAGAAACTTAAGTGCAAAATATATAAAAACAAAAACAAAAATATAACTAAAACTAAACGAAAAAAACCTTTTGTATTACATATTCAAAGTTTTTGTAAATGCAAAGCAATTATCTATTTTCTTGGCATATATGTAAGCTGCATGTATTGAGATTTATTAATTTGTAATTTACACTGCACACCCAAACACACACACACACACACAAACACATCGGCATACGATCAACACAATCTCACTCTTAATTAATTTATAATGTTTTTTGTAATAAATTATTTTTCACCTAAATGGACAATTTGTAAGCAAACGTATTTTACTTGAAGGGCCTTAAAACTTGAAAATCAAAAATATATCCTCTATAAACTTAGTCGGGTTAAAGCCATCGTTCCTCCGGGCTAAGCAATTTGATACATTCTTGAATTAGGCTTCAATTTCATTAAACAATCATAAAGAATACATTAATATACAGTTAAAGGATCAATAATACTCTTTCGATAAGAGTGTTTATACCATTCAGAACAAAACCAAAAAACCATGTTATCGATTTAAAGTTTGCTCTCCAGTACATATAAAATAATCGAGTAAATAAGGCAACAGTTGGCAAGTCAGTATCATATACACTTGAAGGGACTACAATATTATTTTTCATCCTTAAATGTTGCTATACTGCAACTGCAAAAGACCTTGACCAAGGTTTCAGCTCGATAGCTAAAATACTTTGGGACTAGTTTGCATAGGAACAGATGGACAGACGGACATGTCGATATCGACTTAGCTCTCGCTGTTGATAAATAATATATGCACTTCTATGTCTTCGACATACTATGATAAAATTGTAATACACTTTTAAAGTACATGAAAATCGGTAAACGGAACTTGATTGATCCCACATACCCTTTATTATTCGGCAACGTGGCCAAACAATAATATTCGACTACCTTATGCTAGATCAATAACTTGTTCAATATAAGTTAGAATCAATTTATAAGCATTTTGTTTTTTAAATAATTTTTATTTGGCTTCTATGGTACGACTTATGGTTAAACTATTTGTAAGTACAAATTCTGTGTTATTCAATTTGCTTCAATTGCATTTTCATTGCTCATCATAACTTGAATCATCTTATATAGCATCTTGTCATGTGTGTTTGTTAATTATTTGTTGCGAAGCAAGTTAATTACCGTAATACTACGACATATATGTATGGTATATGTGTATCATAAAGAGCGTTTCGTTAAACTAAATTCATCTCTAACTATGTAATTTGGGCAATAAATATTAAGTTTATATTTATATATATATATATATATATATATTGGTTTATTAAAGTTTATGTTTGATATAGTACATATATCTTTCTATATATATGTAAGTATTAACAGTATTGTGGTAAGCGCAATTACTAAGGTTCTAGTACAATATTTACAAATGAACGATAGAAATAGAAACAACATTTTTGGGTTGGTGGTGTTGGTGATGGTGGTGGTGTTGGTGTTGGTGATGATAATGGTTTTGGTGCATAAGATCTGATCTCTGTCACTAAAATTAGATATAGATAAGCTGCTACGAAAAAACTGGCTGTCACAAACTTCCAGTCAAGGTGAAGTCCGTTGTCTGATATGCTGGCAATGAATGGGGCTAGAAGCAACTACAAAAATACTTAATTGCAACAGCAACAGCTACAGCTACAACATGGAGGCAGCTGTCTCTCGTCTAACAACATTCTCTGGGCGCTTTGTGCACTTTTTGAGTATATATTTTTCTTTTTTTTGTTTTTAATATTCAAGTACAAGCTAATCGTCACTGCCATTCAACAGGTCCGCCAACGATAGCAGCGCTGGCGAGTTGCGTCCATTGCCACTGGACTGCAGCAGTTGCAACTCAATTGCGTAGGCCGCAACTGAGGCAGCGGCAGAGACAGTGACAGAGTTTGTGGTGCTGTTGCTGTTGCCGTTGGTAGTTGTGGCTGTGGCTGTGGCATTGTGTTGCTCCCTGAGCAGCTGTTAGTCGAGATTGTGGGGCGGTGTGTTGTTCGCACCGCCCAGCATAAACGATGTTGGGCTGTGCACCGAAATGCTATCCAGATCCAAGGTGCCATCACCCTTCTCTAGCATGCCGCTGCCATCCTGCTTCATCATCATGCGGCGCCACTTGGCTCTTGCATTCTGAAACCAAACCTAAACGAAAGAAAAAAAAACACATTTAACATCTGAGTATTAAGGTTGTGATCTAATCCTTACCTGCAGGACTCTCTTTGGTAAACCCGTTTTCTGTGACAATTGCTTCAGATCCTTGGCATCGGGATTGTGATTGATTGCAAAATAGGACTTCATGGTGCGCAACTGATGATGCTTGAACGAAGTGCGCATTCGCTTGGTCCGCGACGAAGCGCTCATATGGGAGCCACGCCCAAAGTCCACATACTCCGTGTTGAGATCTGCAATCAAACCGAACAACAATTTTACATGTCTTGTCTTCTTGACTTTTAGAGCTTTTACGCAAGTTTTATGACGCGAACACATAAACAAACGCAAAAAAAAGAAATATAAAAATTCGCTGTTCTGGCGCCAGTCCAGAGGAGGTTTGGCCAACTGGCCATAAAAGACTGAAGCAACATGCTGCCGGTTCTTGTGCGTTGTGTTTCTGTTTTATGACCAGATTGGTATTTACAACGTACCTATATTCGCGGTGAATGCCTCAATATCCTTGGGCTTTCGCTTGCGCGGTCTGCCCTTTTGACGCGCCGGCTGCGGCAGTCCGGTGATGACATGCGATGTGGGCACAAAGATGCCCGTAGGAACAATACTACGACTGGGATCCGACTGCGGACTCGACGAGTCATTGTGCGGTGATCCAAAC
Source organism: Scaptomyza pallida (assembly GCA_018152965.1). Taxonomy (NCBI): domain Eukaryota; kingdom Metazoa; phylum Arthropoda; class Insecta; order Diptera; family Drosophilidae; genus Scaptomyza; species Scaptomyza pallida. The sequence goes on along the minus strand of JAECXP010000005.1, from coordinate 3,920,494 downwards.
TGTGTGCTATATGGATATGTGGCGCTCATGCTTGACGAGGCAGCATCTCCCTCTCTCGCTATGCTATAGTGAGTTCTGCGCATACGAAGAACGAAGAAACATTTCAATTATTTACATGAATAATGAATATTTGATATTTGAAGTTTACCTGCAATAGATAAGCGCATCGATGATGCCATACTGATCGCCCTTGGTAAGGGGCGTGTGGCAGACCGTGCAGCAGAAGCAGTTGACATGAAAGACCAGGTTTCGGGCGCGCATCACCAGCTCGTTGGAGCTAATTGAGGCCAGGCACCGGGAACACCGGCGTGTACCAAAAAAACTGCAAAATACAATAAAACAAAACAAATCTTGTTAATTATGTTGTTAAGTGAAAAAACGCATAGCATTAACGGTTTTTAATAAATTACTAATACTAATGCTCTCAGCAATGATCAGTAAATTTAAATTTTTACATAAACTTGATGCCTGTTCCATATCATATCATCTTTACATTTAACATAGCAGAATCTTAACCCGTTTGAAAGCTGCTAAAAGTGATACCCTTACCAAGAGGTCATTACAGAAAAAACTTAACCAATGATGATAATCTTTTATAACTTTGGTGCTTCTTACCCGATTTGAGCTCTGCCTGATTATAAAATGGATTAAGCATAATCATTTTATGCATGATTTCGAATTTTTTTATAAGAAGTGTGCTTAACTTGTGATAATGGTTTTTGTTCTATTAAAGTCAAGCTATGTCAAAACTTTTTACTTGATAATAGTGGGATGGCGATATACTTAATTGTAGTGATAGAATGTTAGACTAAGTATTTGTTTCTGATGATGATTGTTGTAACGTAAATAGAGTACCCCCCTTAGTGCAGCCGGAAGACTCTACCATCCCACTTTAGAACTTTCCCTTGAAATACTAAACCCTAACTTTAATACTAATATTTCAGCAAACAGTGTTTCGTAAGACTAACTTCACTAAATTAAATCAGCTTCTGTAAACTAATTGGTCCAGCTTTTTTCCTGTTGTGATTTAGAAACATTCCTTGCCATATTAGACCAAATGACAGATTTTCCCCTCGCACCCCAAGAAACCCCTTGGTTTACAAAACTTTGCAAAACTGAAAAATCAAAAAAAAAATTTTAAAAAAAATTTAAAAAATCGGGAAATACTATTGACTTATCAACTTATATAATAGCAAAGTCTAATTTTCTTTCTGTTTACACATCCTGCTATAATAAATCTTAATAAATGTAGAATTAATTTCTCCCGAGATCCTAAACAGTTTTATAAGTTTGTTTATTCTAAACGGCTAAATCCTCCTGCCTGGATTCTCAGTTTTTCTTGATGATACGAGTAAGTTCGGTTGTGGCCGATCTATTTGTTGAATATTTTCAATCAGTACACTGTTCGAACTCTCATAGTTATAGATTAAAATTATTCAAATTGTCTGTTAAATCTTCAGTATTCCCTGATATGTGAAAGCAATCTTTTATTATTTCACTTCATTAAAATTCTTCAAAGTCCAAAGTTAAAAATTATAGAGGGATTTCTAAATTGTCTGCCATTCCGAAAGTCTTTGAAAAACTTATTTGCTCTCAATTGAAACACTCATGTCGTGCAATTATGTCGCCTTATCAACATGGTTTTGTAAAGCGAAGATCTACTACATCGCTTGTTATTAAAGGGTTTCAGAGCAAAATGCAAACTAATGTCATTTATACCGATTTTAATAAGGCATTTGATTCTGTTAGTCATTTTTGGGCTCCCAACTAACCTCCTTTCATTTCTTTCCGAGTACTTGTGTGGCCGTACACAAAAAGTTGACTTTAAATCATCTGTCTCTAAACCTATTTATCAGGTGTCCCCCAAGGTAGTCAGTCACCTTGGGCCTTTATTGTTTAATCTCTTTATTAATGATCTTCCTGCGGTAATATCTAACTCGCATGTGTACATGTTTGCTGATGACGTTAAATTATGTTTATCCTATAATGAACCTTCTTTCAGTAACTTACTACAGTCTGATCTTAGTGCACTATCTGATTGGTCCAGCTTTAACCAACTTAATTTAAATTGTTCTAAATGTAAAGTAATGTCTTTCTGTAGAAGTACTCCTCATACTGCTCCGTGCTTGTTTGATAGCTCACCACTCGATCGCGTATTAGAAATGAAGGATTTGGGTATTATTCTTGACCCAAAATTAAAGTTTGATTCTCATATATCGTGCATGGTTAATAAAGCCATCAATGTCGTTGGTTTCATCAAGCGGTGGTCGAAAGAGTTTAACGATCCCTACACTACTAAAACACTTTATACATCCCTAGTGCGTCCCATCCTTAAATATGGATCTTGTGTGTGGTCTCCGCAATACAGGATTCATCAGGATAGAATCGAATCTGTTCAGAAGAAATTTCTTTTATTTGTACTTAGAAGTTTTAACTGGGTTCCCGGAGTTGATTTGCCTTCGTAATTAAGTCAACTTCTATTAATTAACCTTCCTTCTCTTTTAAACCGTAGAACTATGCATGGAGTGTTATTTGTTACTAATCTGCTCAATGGTGAAATCGACTCACCCATTCTATTAAGTCGAATAAACTTAACTGTCCCTATTAGATATTATCGTAACTTTGTAGCTACATATTAACCTAGATCGTTGTTTTAGCAACTGTCTAATGCATGAACCGTTTCGTGTAGTTCGCGCTGACTATAATAAGTTGTTATCACATGTTTCCTTTGAGGCCTCCATTCCTTTACTAAAAAGATCCATACTGCTTTACTTATTTAGTCATAGTCACTAATTACTAATCTTATGATCTGATTGGGTTTTTCTGGGTTTTTCCTAATCCTTGCTACAAATGTTGGATCAAAAAATTTTTGTTGAATTCCCCAGAACATTTTGATTTTTTTAACTTTTTCATTTCATTTCGTTTTGCTTACTGATTTAAATTTTAATATTGTTCATTATTCTTAAATATTTTTGTAGCTTAAGCTCTAATTTTTAAATTAATTTTTAATTTTATGTCGACTGCTTTTAGTTGACAATAAACTAACAAACAAATAAATAAAATAAATTTAACTTTTTTTTTGCAGCTCAACATGTTAATTTTAAAACATCGAAGCTACCTTTCTTATACTGATTATTTTACGCCATCGAGAGAATTTTTGGTCATTCACTTCCAAACCAATTAAAGAGTAAAGATTGTCCCACACAATAAATGATTTTTCTATGAAAAGAAAATTCGATTTAGTGATCAAGTTGATAATGTTAACAATTAGAGAAGAGAACATAAAAAAGTTATTTATTTAATGCATTTTCTGCGAAAACTCGTTGTTGGAATAATTTTTGTATCACATGATTACATTCTTTAAAAAGATCCATAAGGTGGGAATTCCACGCTATCAACTTCTCTACTGTCAGGCCAAATTATATACACTAGCGTTAATACTTTTTCGTAATTAAACCCTTTTAATATTACAAATACACTTATATAATTAATTCTATTTTAAATGTAAAATTTTAAATCAATATGTGATTCCGCAGAAGAACAACATGCATAAATATTATACCTTTGTACATAGTACAACTATGTGTACTATAAATGTGTTTTTAAAACGTTTTAAAAAATTCTTAATTTAAACAACTTAAGTTTCAAGTTATCTTTTAAGAGTAAATAGCTGTTTAGCTTATTTCTTAAAGTCTAAATATTTTTATTAAGAATTGTTTAAATAATAACATTTCACATAAATATGACATGCCTAATACTTATTTATGAAATTATAAGAAGTTTCGATGGATATTTCGATAACAAGCAATGAGCAAACACTGCGAAAATTTATTATTTTGCTTATGAATAATGATTCTAAAAAAAATTTTTTTTTTTTTTTTTTTTTTTTTTTTTCCCCCCCCCCCCTGGCGACGCCCCTACTCATACGTAAAGAAAAAAAAGAATAAATCTAAGTCTAAGCCCTACTCAAGAAGAATTTTTAGGTATTGTGAACTGTTTTCACAATTATATGGCATGATGATAATAAAAATCGAAAGTCATAATATGTATGTGTATATAGATGTACAATGTTTTGTATAGGTTTGTAGGCAATAATCTTTGACTTGGCCAGACAAAATTATGGTCTCCCAACAACTATAATAATAACATGCTTTGATGGGGGACAGGAAACAACGTTGAGCTACCGAACTGTCTGAGCAATCATCGGCAGCGGCAAACAAGATCTTGCTGAAAAAGAGTCTAGACCCCATAGCTGGAGCACAATGATGCGGTTTACAAAACGCCCACTCATCGTCATCTTCCCAGTCATCTGTGGTCGTCTGGGCATCACACTTTGGAGCGTTGGCTACTGTTTTCACTTTCGCAAAATGACAGATCAAAGATTACCAGCATCAGTCATAATCATTGAGTAGAGATTCATTCGTTCGTTTGTTCGCCTGTTCGTTTCTTGTGTTTCGTGCCAAATAATGATGACCCTGTACGGGTGCACAGGCATTTTCCAGACACGGGAGCACAACAACAAGAGAGGTGGGGTTGGGGGGATAGGTGAACATCAAATGCGCGAGACACGCGATTTCTTTGACATTAATCAAAATAATTGGCGCATTTCACTTCAACTTCGCTCAACAGACTCATTCTCACATTTTGTCTTTGTCTGCTGTTTGGCAAAAAATAAAAATAAAAATAAAATTGCCTGGCAAACTGGCTAAATACACAAACTAAAGCAATTCCATATAAATTTATCATATTTACAATATACACACATACGTACATGTACATATGTATATATTTATCAGTCAAGGCGCTCCAACTCTCTGCGGTCTCAGCTCCATTTTCATTTCCCATTCGCGCAATTTCGTTGAAAATTATTTGGGATGTGACGCCGAGATTTTTGTCACATTTACATTCACAGTTGCCTCAGTTGCCGCCGTCGCTCGACTCTCACTCGATCTTTCACTGTGTGGCAGATAGTACCTTGTGCCCGCCAAGACGTAAGCCCCATAAATAATATTAAACATGGATGCAGGCAGCGTCAACATCATGCGACGACGACGGCAACGGCAACGGCGACGGCGACACTCTGCCCCGGCTACCAAAACTCATAAAACTGTTTCAAGACTACAGAACGGGCCCATGCGATGCCTTCATTTCGTGGGCACTTCACTAAGAGAAAGAGAGAGGCTGGCCCCTTCCCTACCACCTCTCTACTCCCAATGTGCCACGCCCATTTTTGCGCCTTTGCTGTAGCACAGCCAAGAAGAGGCGAGCGGAAGAGAGAGAGTGAGCGAGAGAAAAATGAATTATGATTATTGCCATGTAAAAGAGCAGGCGAAATGTCAAAGTGACAACGCCTAATATATGATTATGTTTTCGAGCGCTCGAAATCTGATACTCTCACACACACACACACGTGCACTCACATACACATGCAGAGAGTCTGGACACAGTGGGCTGCTCCCAGCTTCAACCGCAGCCTCAATGTCATTTCTGTGTGATGTGCTGTTGTTGTTGTTGGAGTTGTTGTTGCTGCTGTTTTGGCTTCTGGCTGCGGCTTTGGCTGTTGCCCCGGCCCGGTACGACCCGGCTCAGCCGCAGTGCGACAACTATTTCCCACCACATAGCGCACATCAATCCCGACCCGAGCCAAAAAAACCGAACCGATCCCAAAAACCCGGCTGACTGCCTGGGTTAACCGCATCGTTCAGCTTTGTTGCTCTTGTTGTTGTTGCTGTTGTTGTTGTCCTGCACTTGTTTCAGAGGCGTTGCCCACTTGAAGCGTGCGAAGCTACGACACATGTGAGCAGCAGTATCCGCATCTACAACAACAACAATAGCAGCAGCAGCAGCAGCAGCATCATCATCAGCAGCAGCAGCTGCCGCAGATGCAGATTTTACCAGATAGCCATGACTATAGTCTGAGAGAATGAGTCTGTGCATTATACCCTTACATTTTCACGATGTGTTTGAGTTATGCCAAGTTATGTCTAACGTAACAAAGTTGTGTGTATTTTATAGTTCAGAATTGATTGATCTTATTGGATTGGATATATTTATGCATTCCCGTTCAATTCATATCTTTCAAAATTTCTTGGATTGCCTTGAATGGAACTATAAGCATTTGAAAAATCGATGAAAAACTGTTTGATATGGCATAGGTACATTAAAAATATATTCCCAAAAAAATATATTCAAAATTGAATAATAGTTCTAAAATTGACTTAATCGAAAGCGCTTACATTAAAAATCGATCGGCAATTAAATAATTAATCAATCTTCAGCAAAATGCATGGTTCAATATATTCGAAATATCACACTTTAAAACGAATAAAATACATTCTCGCAACGAATGCATACATAATTTAAAAGAATATTCACTTTAGAAGTGTATTGAAATCTTCGTTAGTTTAAAGCTCTGCAGACTTTATCTTATTTATTGTTGCTCTCGCACGGCTCAAAACAGTAAAAAGTTAAGTTTTTCGGCCTCTGATTACGAAACTAGATAGCTTCGAGTGTTGATGGTGGGCTTTTAGACTGCTGTGTCTAGCAAGACTGCGTCCGAATGGGGTAGGGGTAGGTGGTGTGTCTGTGTGTGTGTGGTGGTTGCAAGTTGCAACTCAGAACTGACTGATAACAGACATTGAAATCGTGGCTAAGTGGCGCGCGCGGCATTGCCACTCGGGCCACTCTCGGCGGCCACTCCATGGATAGCTCGATGGGCTCAACCCATCGACCCATCGACCGGGCATCACAAAACAACATGAATAGGGTCCGTCTGTTTTTAAAGGCGGAAACCGAGCACTGTAAGCAGGACACACAGAGTTCACAGTGCAATAGAGTGCGTGTGTGTGTATGTTGAAGCGTAAATCGACGTGTGGCAGCGACGGCGGCTGCTGCTGCTGTTTGGAAGGGGATCCTGTATTGTTGTTCTTGTTGTTGATGCACCGGTTGCCGCATACTACACCGGAGCCATGAGTATCGCTGGCCACGTTTTGTAACGTGAGAGCATTTGTAAAGCATAGAGGGATTGCAGTTTTTGAGCTGTGTTGCCCCGGCGCTCAAGTATATTTCTTCCTTTTTTTTTCCAAGTGCCACCCGCTGTGGCCGACTATTCCGATTACATACCAACTATACATGCTGCAACGAAAACAACAACAACACCATCGACCGGTGCTGGTAAAACGGATTTCCCAGACGCCACCCCGTTCGCAGTTGCAAATAAAAATATAGAAGAAAAAAAAAAAAAAACAAAAATGTTATGTAGATGGATTTTTGGTCCGGATTTCGTGAGAGCGCAAAACGCGGTTAAAGCCCCGACGGACGTCCCATGGCGTTAATTCGATTCTAGGCTCTGCCCATGTGCTGAATGCCTGCCTAAACATATACAATAATTATTTGCATTACGAACTTTATTTTTTGAGTGTTGTGTTTTGGTTTTGTTGTGACTGAGAACCCTAAAAAATAGTGCAGTGCGACAAGTTCGGTTATTTGTTTCAGATTTGTTTTACGAGTTAAATGTGCTGGAAAATTAGTTTGTATTGCTGTCTTTTTGTCGCTCTTACCCTTAGAGTAGAGTGCCTAAGGGATTAGTGCTTTACCGCATTGGCAATGCACACACATAGGCTCAATGAGGAACAAACCTAACCTCAAACCTTAAATCCACTCACACGATTTACAACAACATACTGTTAACGTGTTCGCTTTTCTGTTGGTGATCATTTCTGAAAAGACATGCTTTTAAGATAGTTTAATTTACATTTTTAAACGTTCTTTAATAGGACTCTTCCGGTTTCCAAGAACCGCATCATGCTCACTGAAATTGCATGAATAATTTTTTATAGTTTTGCTGATTAGATTAGCGCCCCATTGTTACCAGAGTTATTCATTTGCTGTTGCTGTTTTTGTGGGTTTTTTGTTCTGGGTTCCTGTGGCGGCTCAGTTTCTGTTTTGGTATCTTAAGTGTCGGTCAAGTCTATTCGCTCTCGCATAAATTCGGCGTAAAATGATTTTTAAGATGCCCATTAAACATTTTAATTATCGCTTCGCTAGTTGTTTTTTCTTTTTATGTGTATTGTATAGGTTTTTTTTTTGTTTCGTCTTGGTTCAGAGGGAGCAAAAGAGATAGGTTGACAGCGCCTAAGCCATGAAAGGTTAAGCCACTGACCAGCGAGGCGAGCGACCCGCAATGCAACTTGGCCTAAACGCTACGGCCAGATTGCAACGACCGTTAACTTAACTGTGGATAAGATAAATACAAATACAGGGGAAAAAACTTAGGTTTATAAGTGAGTGGTAATGGATGAGTTATTGTCTTATTTCTGGTAGGGAAAGTCTAATCTAAATTCATCATGCTACAATAAAAGCAAAAATCTAAGGTAATATAATAAAAATAGACAATAAGTTTTTACCACGCTTGTTCCCTTGAACAAAGGAAAAGAGGTATACCAAAAGGTTTTTAGCAGTCTGCACAGATGTGATTTTAAAAAAGAACTTTCAATATCAGTCAAAAACAAGTAAAAACGTTGCAGTCGGACGCAAGTGCTATTTTGAATACCAGTTTACATAGGTTTTAAGGATTCCTATGTGCAAAGACGTAATTTATGAGGGCTTTGGGTATAACATTGTGCAGTCAGAAGTTTATAGGATGAAAGTTTCTATTATAGATGACACTTCTATTCTCCTACCAAGTTTGAAAAAAAACCATGTCAAAAAACTATTTTGGGTAGCAACGAAATTTGCTATTCACCCTGTTATGTCTTCTACCAATGTTCATACAAATTTGTTATACTGCCAAAAACTAAGAAAGATATATCGGTTAAAAGTTGGCGTGGCATCCAAAACGAATTATATGCAGATGTGTTACGGATGTCACATACCAATCTTCAGTTTACTTTGGTGACTCTATCTCAAACAACTGACAAAGATACGTGCTTCCGGTTTTAATATTAGGGCGGTGATATTGTTATTCTAATGTGTTATCCAAAGTTTTGATGCATAACTTTGTCAATCGCTCAATACTTTCTACCTAGTCATGTCAATTTACTAGTGGCTATAGCTCTTTTATTTTTTTCTTTGAAATAGGAGTACCTTTAGATTTATCAATTTTAATCTGTATTCCTTCAGGGGCCCGTAGAAAGGAATTTAGGTGGGCAGTGGCATCCAAGTACTTTCAAGTTCAATGAATAGTTTATTGGGGAATATTAATACTTTCTTGCCCAGATTCATGGCAGATTTTAGCTGGTAAAATGTGGGAGATATTTGTGTTTTATCGTTCGCAAATCGAGGTGTATCGACTTTTTATCGATTTCCAAAGCCCTGAGTAAGTCGTAGATCCCCAAATTTAACACTTCGTTCTGACGAAGCCATTGTACCAAGATATTTGCAAAGTTTCAAGGCTCTAGCTTAAAGGGTGTCGAAAAAGTTGCGTTCATACAGACAGACGGACAGACGGACAGACGGACGGACGGACGGACACCATGACGGACATTGCACAAACCCAATATACTATGATACCTTTGGTATCAAAGTATAAAGATTTGAATTAAGTGTATGCAGTACTTTTTGAATAAATTCGTAGGATTTTCTATGTGAAAGACGTTTTAGGGGCAATAAATTGTGCAGTCAAAGTTTATAATCAAAGTTTCCATTATAATGAACTCATTTCTAAAAAAAAAAACCATGTCAAAAAACTATTTTGTACAACGATTTTCCTATTCATTTTGTCTTCTTGATATTCGTTATATGTAAGTAAAAATGTATCTTAAAAATTTGAAACGAATTATATGTACGAATTAGGTGTACATAATCTAAGTTTATTGGTGAGCCACAATCTCAAGCAACACAAAACGTTTCTTTAAGTATTAGGGAAGATTTTATTCTAATGTGTTAGGTTAAATTTGCATGCAGGTTCGCAATCGCTCAAATACTTTTCACTAGTAAGGTCCATTTACTTGAGTATACAACTCTTTTATTTTTTTTTTAAATAGGAATAGCTTTAGATTTATCAATTTTAATCAGTATTCCTTCACGGACCACGTATAAAGGAATTTATGAGTAGTTGACAAGTATTTCAAGTTCAATGAATAGTTTATTATAATAATAATACTTTTTAGATTCATAGCAGATTTTACAGGTAACATATCAGTTTGTCTTTCTGTAAATAATTTTTTTGTATCGAACGCGCCGATCTCAAAGACTGATCACAAAGTTCTACGCTCAGACATTGAAAGGCTTAAAACTGGGTAAGCTCGTCCTATACCATGAAGATCAAGTTTGCTTTGGATTTTCGATAACATTTCTGGCTTCCGATGGGATCGCTGACAAGTGATCGATAAAAAAAAAATCTTGAATTTTTTTTCAAACTTTTGATTTTGTGAAAATGAGGCTTTGGGAACTAGTGTGCCTAAAATACAGTGAACCTTAAAAATTGATCAAAATCGGTTTTGATGACGCCACAGAGAATGTCTGCTGATATGACAGTTTGGTCATATTGGTAACTGATTTAACATAAAAAACGCCGTGAGATAGAATCGTTAAACTGTATCGGTTGTTTAACTCCTACGGCTGCTTTGTGGCCTATTTGGATTTTTCAATTTAGTGTGCTGTTTTTTTTTTTTTTTATTTTTTTTTTTTGTTGTTTAAATATATTTTTTGCGCTGTTTGCTTGATGAATTCTGGAGACTTTCTATGATTATTCGCGTGGGGTGCGCTTCTACAGCTGCTGCTGCTGCTTCTTTCTCTTCTTTTTTTTTCTTCTAGTTGAAGGAGCAGCAAGAAATTATTTTATTGCATAACGCGCGTTTTCAGGCTGGCCATAAATTTGGTGCTCGAGTATCTTTGGCCACTCGTTGGCCACAATTAAATGGACGCGCTTCGTTGCGCTTTCCAAACTGTAAACATTTTATGCCAAACTTTTTCCGCAGGCCTTGGTTAACCTGTGGTCGCGTCGCGTCGTCGGTTCACCCTTGCTACCCAGCTGCTTGCTGCTGGTCTGTCTCTCTGAACGTTTTTTCTAGTCGCTGATTAAGACATTTCGCACTGCGCGCTGCACACGCATTTTATTTTGTTGTTGCTTTACGATTTTATTTGTACTTTATATTTTTAACATATATTTTCTTTTTTCTTTCGTTTTGGGCATTCACTGCGCTCTGATAACGAAGCCAATCAGCAACAATATTCCTCAATGGGTCGCGGCTAAAACTTGCTGCCACCTAAAAATTATGACACTCCGTCTAACCTAAGTATCTATATACTGTAGAACAACATACAAAACTCTACTCTGTAGAATCTGTATGTATGTAAGATGCTGGCATGATAAAGCCATCGCCTTGCCACGGCTCCCCATTCGGCTGCTCCAACGGCTTATCCGCTATGCCATCAGCACAACATCATCATGATAGATAAGAGCTGCGAGCTCGCCGTTGGCTTGCTTTGGGTTGAGTTCAGTTCAGTTGAGTTGAGTTTAGTTTGGGTTGCTTGGACTTTTATGACGTTGTCGCTGCAGGACGGCCACGAAATATGCAGAAACGAGGTGACAGCCAACAATTTTTATTTTTATTTTGCTTCTTTATTTTTCGCTCTTGTATAAATTTTTGTTGCTGTTGCTTTTGCTGTTGTTGGCAGCGAAACAAGAATTGCGGATCCAAACAGGTACATTGCCTGATTGTAAAATGTCAACGAGTACCGGGGTGAAGGGGAGCAAAACAACAACAACAGCAGAGAGGAAAGCAAGTGCAACAGTGACGGCTTTCAATGCTGCCGGTTTCCGTCTCGAATATATAATCCACAACAATCCAATTATTTGGTTTGCGAGCTTAAAAAACTAAACAACAAAATTATGAGCAGGCCCAGAAAGAAACACACACACACACACATACAAACATACATACATATACATATATACATAGTTAACACTGTTACGGCGGTGGCAAACATATGTTTTGATGGCCCGATTAGAGCCACATAAACTTGTATCATACGTACATACATATACTTTTTGTAGAGTGTAGTTTTTGAATCTTAACTCTGGTCGCAACACCAAATGGTTCAGTAGCAGGCGGCTAGCAATGTGACATGTGTTTTATCGCTTATCAGATGTTTTTGTTTTAGGTTTATTGGCATCAATCCAATCCGCATATTGCATACCACAAACAAATTTGCTAAAATCTAGCTAAGACTCATAGCTCATAGCCGGTTTTTAATTGACAGGCGAAGGCCAACTTACATATTGAGATTTAAACAATAAAATGACTTTTAACTTAAGGAAAATATACTCTTATAATAGGATTTCTTAAAAACCTTTCTTTTGCTTTGGTTGCTGTTCAAAGCTTTCCTAAATTTTCATTACATTTATTTTACTAATGCCCTAAGATTTGTAAAGCCATAAACTTACTATATGAATAGATAAGTATGAAATGGGTTTCTCCTTTAATGGCCTTAAATAAAGTTGTGTTGTAATGTAATATTCATCTTCTCATGTGGCAGAAATTTCTCAAAAGAAATTTTATTTCACTGATGATTTCCTAACGATGGTTTTTAAGTAATATTAACAATCTAGTTTAAAAACTCAACATTTTTCTTATATTTTAACAGCCCTATTGTGGAAAAAATTTAATTCTTTGGCAGAATTTTTTTCTTTAACGATTCATTTATCAACTCAAGCATTGACAGTGAATATTTATTTAGTTATCAAGCTCAAATCACACAGCGTTATCAATTTGGTTTTAATGAAAAACCATTTTAAAAGTCAAGTTTATTGAATGAACTGTAGAGCTTTTTATTACTTACTGAAACCTTTTTTGTACATTTGATCTGGAAAAATTCACACTACAAAATATCTTTTCATAGGGTCGACAAAACCATCAGCATAAAATTACCTTTGATTAAAGTATTTCACAAAATGTGAAACGTATATGCAGCTATAGCTGTGTGTGCGTGTGTGTGTAAGTGTACTTATTTTTCAATAATTACTTTTGACTTCTATTGACCGCTTACACGAACACAAACAGAAATTCTATTGAAAATTGAAAACACAAATAATAATTGTGAAACGGTATTGAAATGTTTTGTAAGACATCAAACAGCTTGCATTAAATGCGCACAGATTCATATTCAATTGAAAAACGACTTATTAAAGTCAATTTGCTATGTAGTCAGCACAATGTGTATTTAAAACTTGATACTTCAGGGCAATTGCAGACAGTTGTAGACAGTTTAAGTTTTGAATGTAAGCAATATGTTTACGCATACGTAGTTTGTATGGACATATAAATTATTTTGTTTAAGCTCGTTTAAAACCCTTACTTAAGGATCATAAAATTTGTATAACAAAATGTTGATTTTATTCTAGGTAAATTACGTAAATATTGCTTAAATTTCAACGATTTTTAGCACAACGATAGAATAAATCTTCTGTGATGAAACTAAACACTGCAATCTTTTATAATCATATAAGCATTAGGATGTTTTTCTTTCACGACGACTTTTCTATCCCTTAAGATTCGTTATATGGAAGTCCGATTGTATGAACGTATGCGTTTTTGCAAAACCAAAGAAAATTAGAATGCGATTTCTTTACATAATTTGAGAAACATTTTTTCTACGCATAGTGACAAGCACTAGAAACAAGTGTTTTTAAACAAAATACAAAGCAATTGGATATTGTTTCTACAAAAATGTAATCAAATTTTAATATATAACAAACTGTTTTTAAATTAAGAGAAACACACATAAAGAATCAAGGACGTTTGCTTAATGTCTACATGATATTGAATCTTTGGCCCAACAAAACCAAACTGTTCTTTCGTGTGATGTGTGTGAGTTTTTGTTGTTTTTTATTTTCAAATAAATAATATCGCCTCGTTTTTAATTTAACAAAACATGAATTTATTGCACTGATGCGTTGATGATTTTTCATGTGTACAAACAAAGAGAGAGAAAGAGAATGAGACAGAGTGAGAGGGAGTGCTAAAGAGGAAGAGAGAGGGATTTGCGTACACCCACAAGTTTTGTCCCCATAGAGTTAACGGTGCATAGGGCATAAATTTTGGCCTGTTTCCTCCCTTCCATCCCCGCCCTGCTCATACGACTCAACTTTGTCGACGCGGTGTTGTCATATTTGACATCAGCTCTATAAATCAACAAAGAATGTCGTTGTCATAGTGGGGGTAGAGGAGGGGGCGCGGAGTTGTGTGTAGAGCGGGGGGATTGGAAGAGGAATGGGGAGAGAGAGGGAGCAGGAAGATGCTTGCTTTTGATTTGATTGATAATGCCTAGCAGCTAAGTTGCCGGCGGAATGAAACGAAATGAAACATTACGGCGGAATGGATTGTGGATTGGACTGTGTATGACATGACATGGCGGCCGCCAAGCGCATCCCCATGCCCCCAAGCTGACAAGGCATCTATGTAATCGTGTGTGCTTGTATGTGTGTGTGTGTGTTTTTGGAAGCGGAGCGAAGCGGTTGCGTTGCCTGCCATGCAAGGGGGATCAGACAGCGTGCAGCATGCAGCAAGCAGCATGCAGCATCATCATACGATCTGCGTCTGTTGCAGCTCCGATTCCGATCTGTGAGGCTGCAACCGCGACTTGCGTATGCTGTATTTTGAAATATGGAGCGGTAATAAATGTCACAAGAATCATTTGAGAGGAAATACGAGTGACGAGCGTGACTTGCATTGGATTTATGGTGCGTCCGGACTCCCGACGCCCGACCAGCAAGTTACAAAAATTCTCTTGCTGTTTTTGCTTCTTCTTTTTCTTCGTCTTCTTGTGAGCGCATGAATGATAAAGTTTTTTGATTTACGCAGTTGCTGCTGGCAGGTGTTGTTGCCGCTAGAAAACTTTTTTGGTCTCGACTAGCAACGCGCTTGCAACTTGTAAACAGCAGTTGCAGTTGCCTTAATTGCCATGCCCCAACAAATTGTAGGCGTTCCTCTGCACAATTGTAAGAGTCACTTAGTGTGTGTGTGTTTGTGTGTATGAATGTGTGTGCAAGTTAAGAAATTTGGCATAATTATAACCTGTTTTTTATACTCATTTTGTTATTGCAGCCCCTGGCTTTTATTTAATACCCTGCGCAATTTGCAAGGCGTATAAAAAGGGGTCGAATAAAGTTATGCAAATGATTTTTAACAGGTTAATGGAGACAACTTTAACACCTATAAAAGATAGTTTGGTGATGATTTCTCTGAATATGTTTATGATTTTCTCTATTTATGTAAGGATATGAAGGTAAGAGTACGGGATTTTTTATTAACTTGCGGCTCAATATT
Source organism: Scaptomyza pallida (assembly GCA_018152965.1). NCBI lineage: Eukaryota > Metazoa > Arthropoda > Insecta > Diptera > Drosophilidae > Scaptomyza > Scaptomyza pallida. The sequence continues at coordinate 3,905,225 of JAECXP010000005.1, read as the reverse complement.
GACGAAATCAAATTGGATGCCCTATAGATCACATTTAAAGTGTAGTAAAGGGTATTGTTGAGTCTCAACAACACCTATTTTGATGAATACTTTTGTTGTTGTTGTACTAATCTTGCGTGCTTGTTGCGGCGCGTGAAATCACATTGCACTACAGCAATCGCAACAGTATAAGTTGTTGTGGCTAAGGCAGCTTCCTAGCTGGTAGCACCCACCCAAGCGCGAGTGTCAACCTCAAAACAGCAACGAATGCAACGTGGCTTTGATTCCGTGGCACTGCTTTTGCAAGCAGCAAGTTGCAAGTTTCGAGCTTAGCGTGCTGCCAGCTTGCAAGCAAGCGTTGAAGTCGCGTTCTTGAGAATTGAGAAACAACGCGGAATGGGAATGCAAGCAGCAGAACACACGCAGGCCCATTCAGCCAGGCGGAGCTCCGTCTAAAGATGAGCAGTCAAGGAGTAGGTGGCGGTGGCAGTGGTGGTGATGGTGTTGGCGGTGTTGTTGCCACTGTGGTGTCTTCGAAGCGGTCGCGGTCTGCTTCTTGCCGTCACCGTCACCGTCACCATTGCCATCACCATGTAGAGTGTAGCCTTCGCACAGTGGTGCAAAACAATGCATGCATAAATATTTCATTTGCGTGTTTGGCAATCATTTTCTAGTCAATGTCTTGGCATGCAGTTCAAAGCTTTATCTGATTCATCCGACGACCCCCAGAGCCCGCTGAGCCCGACAAACCCGACAAGCCCGCCAAACTCTAAGCCCCTGACTGATTCCCAGAAGACTTTTAAGACTGCACCATCACATTAGATTCAGAGCGAAATTGGCATTCGGACTTAAGTACGACTTACCTATAATAATCGTTTTTGCAATAAATGTTGCCATCACGTGAGTAACATGAGGATTCCCGTTCCAGCGGTTGGCGACATGCATAACACTGCAAGCAGCTGGCGTGCCAGCGTTTTTCCACAGCGGAGAGGTAGAAACGATCCTGCAATGAAACATCAATCCAAAACAATAAATGAAATCTTACCCAACTTGTATTTTGTAGTGTTTTTTGGGAAAAAAAAACTTTGATAAAAAAATTTTAGTCTAAATTCGCCGATTTTGACAAATGATCTTACTGAAAATCACTGAAGATCAAAGTCAACTCAATAGCTCCAATTCTCTGGGACTAGTTTGAATAGAAGGTCAGATGGACATGTGTACATCGACACAGCTCGTGATGCTGATCAATAATATGTATATTATATGGTCTGACAAAATGATAAGTATAAAACCACCCAATATTAACTTATTTGATTTAACTTAGCCAAATTGAGGAGCTTCAATAAAAAAAGATTTTAATATACTTTTGTTAAGGCTCTATTTTCCTTTTCTATGTCACATTTTGTTTCAAATGATCTTTGAATCTTAGAATTCCCAGTTCAAACATAATAAACTAAGCCTTGGAACTCAGTGAATATTTAATCAAAATTGTCTTTAAAGAGTAAAGTCAAGTCTAGCATTTTCTCGACTAGATCTTTTTCCGTTGCGTTGTTTTCGCTTTATTCCCATTTTGTAGCCATAGATGTTGTCAATTTTAAGGTATGCTTGGAATCTTTAACCCGCTCAATGTTGAGGAAGCTTTATAATTTAATTTTTGTGTTCACTTTCTTGCTCTGATCGCAAATTGTATTTGAGTAAGTGAATATTTTTAAATATCTGAATAATCTTGGCAAAGATTCTAAGCTAAGATTTCTAATCTATGTGTTTATTAAAATTAATTTTTTTTTTCAACAAGGACTGTCACACGCCAATTTGTTGTTGTTTGCAGTAAGTAGGTATAATTTTCAGTAGTTATCTAATCAAGTACAAAGGATTTCACAACAAGAACAACTCTGTTTTATTCCAGTAGTTTTCCTTGCGTCGGCATAAAACAAATAAATGTTTTTGAATAAATAATATTGTAGCTTACCTGTATTTGTCTGCCGCAGCCGGCGCAATCGTCTGGATTGCGGGTTACTTTGCTATCGTTGGTGGATTCGGGGCTGCTGGGTGGTCCAAAGGGCTCCGTTTTAAATGATATGCCCGATGTGGTCTCATCGCTAACCTCCGTGCAATCCGTGCGACTGCGGCTGATTGAGAATTTAGCAGCCGAGTCCTCGAATGTGGCTCGATCGGCAGTTTCATAGCTATTAAAAATAGTTACACGAACGAGAAAAAGGGAAAAGAAATTAATAATTGTATTTAAGGAAAAGTTAATGATAGATGATAGGGTATTAGTTACCTTCTATATGACTCGCTGCCGTATGCATTGCCAAATGGCTTTGTACTGTGATCACAAATATCTGGACACGAGGATGTGGAGCATGTGCGAAACAATGGATGATTGTTATTTGCACCTGCAGCACTGCCGCATTGAATGCTCCCTTGATGTGCTACAGGTGGTGTTGGACTTTTCTCCCTTGCGCCGGGCCCAAGAAATCTTGCGCTCTGCTGCTGCAGATTCCAACAAAAGAAGAAAAAACAAATGAATTAATTACAAAGGCAGACTTAAAGTTATGCAAAAAAACAACAAAACTGAAAACTGAGTAGGAGGAACTTTAAAATGGAGTTTGGAGTAAGAGTTCGAGCCGGATCATTGCCGTGTCATTCAGCTCTGAAATTTGTTCACAAATTTCAAAGGATGTGCCTGAACACAAAATGATGCATGAAATTTTCAATGGCGGCAACTGCAAACTGCTAAAGTTAATTACAATTAGGCAACTTTAGCTTCGGATTTTTCCAAGAAAACGTTGCGCGACATTTGAAGACTACGAACATGTGAGGAAACCCAGCAAACGACAGATGATGATGCCCCACAGCCAACACAGCCATGCCCAGACATTCATTGAAACATACACACAACATGAGACGGTGTACAATATTATTTTCGAGTATGAAACGGAGCACAAAAATCATGTCGCACATTGCAAACAGAAATAATAATAATACAAGTACATAGTATGTACATATACATAGAATACTATATAAATGATGCGGCGCGTTCGGTACGTATCATCGATGCTCCAGTTTACTTATTTTTTGATTAATTAGTTGAAAATAGATTTCAACTGTTTGACTGTTTGGCTGCGTAACTTTGCAAAGAAGGATGACAGGTTTTTCCCAAATAAATAAATAAATACCAAAACTTCAGTTTTGTGCATTTTGCGCTTATGCTGCCGCTCGGTTATATACAACAAGCATTTTGATGTTTTTTGTGTTTTGTTCGGTCCGTAGTTGTATCTCTGTTTTTGGGTGGATTACCTTTAGGGGCAAAACGCAATGCGAATCGTGCGCACATTTCTGTCTGCCATTTTGGTTTCGATATTTCAACATTTTGGCCTGGCCATATAGCAAACTGAACTACACATAATCCCCAACTGACATGGCATAACCACATTTTTATGGCAACATATATTTTTTTTGTGTTTTGTTTTATGTGCAACATGATGGCTTGATTTGCAGCCTATAGCTGTGTCACAGGGGAGGTAAAAATGAAACAACAACAAATTTACAATATAAAACATGTAATAAATCGATTTCTTTCATGTGATTTGTACTGGTATGCGAAACTTATTTGTAAAGTCCTTAAAGCAATAAGTTAAAAAGCTGATTGGTCAAATACTGTATTTACATTCACATAAATATGAAACATAATTACAAATAATGTAAAAATGTTTGCGATATTAATCTTCTTGTTAAATATTGTTTTTAAAAGGACTTAAATGTTGTTATCAGCTAATTTCAAAGAAGTTTAACTAAAAGCTTTAGCTTGAAGGCAGTTAGACCCTGGGATTGATAAGAAAATGTAAAAGAAAGAAGCTTTAATTAAATTTTTAGGGACAATTCTAGTCAAAAAGATGAAATTGTATTCTTAATAAGTGTTAAGAACACATACTCATTGATTGGTTAACTTTTAACGCATAATATTCTTTTCTAATTCTGAATATATGTATTTTCTTTCAGATGTTATCTTAAAAACTTTAATCATAGCAACGTTAAGTTCGGAAATATTTATGTTAAATTGGCAATCACAACAATTATTGACAATGAACAAGGCGATGTTAGGGATATGTAGGATTTACAAATTGATTATTTTGTTGTTGGGCTTTTTTCAAATATGTAATACGTTTGACAAATGTTTTTATAAATAAGATATAATCCACTTCTTGGGTGATACAAATACAATTTACTTCAATTAACTTGATCAAATGATTTCAACATACGCAGCGCAGCTCTCGATGACGACTACTTACTCTCATGTGTGCATCGCTTACAAACAAAAGAAGACTCACTACAGCTTTTCAATCGATTGCAAAATTATAACAGTTGATGCAACGTTCATTTCCGTTGCTGAGTAAAGGGTACTTAAATATCGATACACATTCCCATTCCTACTTGTATGTAAAAGAATAATCTTTTCGAATATCAATTTCACAAGTCCTACCTATACGATATCAAAGTACTATAAGTTTCCGACATGTATTAATCTTAAACAACTGTCAGCTTAACATCTGCATCTATGCAGTTTTCTTCAAATCATACTATTACAACTATATTATTATTTGGCATTATAAATCTCAATCTTAATTCACGATCAATAAAAAATTAATTTTAATTTCTGTTATTAAAAGGCAAATTAACATCAATTACATATTATTCTGATATGTTGATGCAAAACGTTTGTAAGGTCCAAGTTTTAATGCAATTTTATTGCTCTATTCACACTGCGTATACTTAATATGTGTCAATTTAACATTGGTTGAATTTAATTCGACATGCTCAAATGTATCGAAAGTGTTTGTAAATTAAAATTTAAGAAATCAATTGAAAAAATTCAAATTGTAAATAATTGACACATCTTGAATTTTTATATCAAAGCCAAAAGTTGTTCTTTGAAATCCGCTTATAGCTTGCAAAGCATGACAAAAAATTGAAAACAAAACTGAAAGTCAACTCATGATCTGGATGTGCGTGTGTGTGTGTGTGTGTTTTGTGTATTGTCTCTGTAATTGTATTCAAACCAAATGCATAAGGGGGTTCTTCTTATCGCCAATGCCGGCAACTGCGCTTAGCTGTTAATGTTGCCGTCGCTGTCTCCGTTTTGGTGGGGAGCGTAGCTTTTGGTCTGGCATTGATAACATTTGTAACCCGAGAACGAGATAAATCACAAATTAATCAGCACCCAAAGACCTGATGCTTCTGCTGACTCAAAACGGTTTGTAGGATTGTAGATTGGAACGTGAAATATGAATATGCTTCAAAAATTTGTCGAAAACTTTCGGCATGGTATTCGATAAGGTAATTGGAATAGATCGACTTATCGATTGCTTTTTTTTTTTTTTTTTTTTTACCCAATGCATCACAGGGCGCTCCTCGGTGCAGACGCCCATGTGCGCCTTTTGGAATGACACGAGGTCTATTTCCAACGATGATGATATCTGTCTGGTGTATGTTTGCTGTTATTGTTGCTGTTTGATATCCTAATAGGCGTTTGTTGATGTTGTGCAGCGACTTGTCGCAAATGCAAATGCGAATATTTTGGTCCGTTAATCCAGTTATTGGTGCGTTTTGCTTAGAAGTAATAATATTGATCAATTTATGAGCTGCGAGCTGCTTATTCTTGGGAACTTTTGCTGTTGCTTTTGCTTGTTGTGTGTATTTTGGATTCTTTTGCCAACATAACAACGAAATTTACGAGCGAAGACACTTTGAACATCGATTTATAGGTTTAAGATTTAACGATCAGCTCTGGTTTTATTTTGATGTTGTCAGCGAGAAAGCTTCTTCGCATTTGCAAATATTTAATTGATTTAAATATATTTATTTCACTAAATACGTATGTATGTATGTATAATTGATTGGCTTTATGCTTCTTATTTCAAGGTAATTTAAGGAACATTTGGGTTTTAGGTGTCGTACACACACACACAAGCACATACACTCACGCACACACACTCACTTATAACACACACACTTGACTTGTTTTGGGCGGCAGGTAAAGTTGATTTTAGCCTTTAATAGGCCGCTCGACGAACGCGCGCTCCTGAACCGATACGGACTATGGATTCCGAGTCTCAGTTTCAGACTCCCGATGATGAGCACCGGTTGCAATGTCAACGACACAGTCCCAGAGGTTCCCGAAATTAATTTATGACGTTAATTTACGAGACAGCGCGAGAATACCACTCCGAAAATTAAGTGGTAGTGGTACAAGGTCTACTTGGTCGGTGCCCGTTCGGGTCAGGCTGTTCTGTCCAGTCTCTGTGTGGTTCCTACGGCAGCCCCCGAGATGAATGCTATTGATAAGGCATTAGAGAACGTTCAGAGTCAGAGTCACAGTCAGAGGCGGATGCGTTGCGTTCTGTTCTGTTTATTGCCGATTGTATTTGCGTTCAAATTTGATAACTAAATAAGACTTTGACTTTGGACGGTTGTCTCGCAGCTGCTGCCTTGTGTTGTCTTGTGTTGTTGTGTTATTGATGTTGTATTCCGTTGTGATGTGTTCTGTGTTTTGTCACACAAAAAAAGAAGATGCTGCTCGTGAAATCCACAGAACCGACGGCGCTAACTGTGCAAGTGTTGCCTGCGTAATCAGTGAGGTTAAAGGTTACGTTGCGCCCGCGGCAAACTCAAAACGACGAGGCCGGGTTGAATTCAGTACAATTGGGTTTGTTTCTTTTTTGCCGTTTTCTTTTATTAAAGTGTGCGGTTGTTGTTTTTGTTGTTGTTGTTTTTGTTATTGTATAAAAAACAAACGAAAATGACGAGCCGAGCGACGTATCAGCGGCGGCGTCTGTTGTTGTTGCCACGCGTTTTCAAACTGAGCGACGTGAATATGAAATAAAAACTCGACTCTTTACGTTTGTTGCGTCGCGTTGCGTTGCGTTGTGCTGCGAGATTGATTTGATGGAAAAAAACATCCGCGCAGACAACCAGTCAGCGTAGCGGCGTTTTACTGTGTGTTTGTGCCTGCAGCGAATTCACAAGCTCAACTCCAGAGCCACGCTCTTTCCGGCAGCAGCAATCAACCACCTATAGCGGCCTCTCGCTTCCACTCGTCTGTTCGCCACTGGCGGCCTCTCTCATTTCGTTGACTCTCTCGCTAGTTGTACGCAGCAAATGGCGGCGCTCTCAGCTGATTTGTGTTTGTATGACTTTCTCGCTCGCACGCACACAACGAGTGCCGTTTGAGGGCGTGGTGTTGTCGTCGTCAGTCAGCATGTTGAGTCTGCTGCTGCTTCTACTGCTTCAACTGCTGTTGCTGCTGCTGCTGCTGTTTGCCCCCGCTGTTGTTGTAGAGTTGGGGGCACGATGGCTGGCTGCCAAACATGAATAATGCAACAGCAGCAGAAGCAGAAGCGGCAGCAGCGACAACAACGCCGTCGCCGCCGCCGCCGATTGTGGCATCACTTGGAGACCCCATGACAGGAATTTTTCGCTCGCTCGCAAAAGATGTTCGCTGCTGGGCTGCCACAAGTAAGAAGACGTCGCTTGTCGTTGTTGTTGTCGTTTTTTTTTTTGCTGCTGCTGTTGTTGTTGTTGCTATTGGGTGCTGTACGTATATGTATGTGTATCTGTTTGTATACTTGTGTGCGTGTGCCTTGGGTCCTCGATGGCTGCCCTCCTTCTCGGTGCTTCATTCCTGCAAAAAAAAGTTTGAAGAAAATCGAGCAGGTCGTATTTATTTAGATTTTTTTTTCCTTCTTTTCTTTGGTCATTTTATGATATATTTTTTCTTATTCATTTTATTTAAACTTCTTTTTTTTTTGCGTTATTTGTTTCTTTTCATTTTTTTTGTTATATTTTTTCTGGGCTGCTTTAAAAGTTTTTTGTTGCTGTCGCTGTCGATTTCTTTTCTGCTACCTCTTCTTCATTGCTGTCGTTTTTGTTGTATTGCTTTGATGGCTTATAGAACCATTCAAGGGTTTGGGGACTGAGGCTGCAGCGTTTTTGGCCGTAAGTATCGGATTCGCATTGTCAGCTTTTCTTATTCAGTGCTTTTTTTCTTCTTAACAAAAATGTATGTACGTACTATGTGTGTATACAAAATGTTCGGAACCGTTGCGCTTATTTATTCGGCTTTAAGTGAAATCTTTTGAGCATTTGCCAAGTACTCTGTTAAATGTTTTATATAAACACGAGTGTTCTTTCGCAACTTAACGCAAAAAACGCACATTTTAAAACTTAAATAAGCTTTACCAAGTATTTTACTACAAGAAAGCAAATTAAAATGTTTGAATGCCAGATCTGTCTGCATCCAGTCAACTTAAATATATCGTATACGCCTTGTGGTGTACTGTTTGGCATGCATGTGCTCTTATATTCCTGATATTCGAAGCTAACTTTAATTGTAGATGGTATGAAAATTTGATATGACACGCCCTTTGGGAGGCAAATATATCAATCAAGTAAATATTTTGTTTAATTTTTAAAGTATGTAAAAACATATTTCATTGACATAACGACGTCTAATAAAAACTAAAGATTAAACTAATTAATCAACAAAGTCTTTTTTTTTGTATACTGAGCATTCACCTGGCAACAAAATAAAGTTTAAGGATACTTGCTAAGTTTCCTAAGAACTTTCGTTCTGTTTCCCATCAAATAACTTGTTATTCGGCTACATAGAAATGTGAAACTTTTCAATTATACAAAAGACAACGAACAAGATGAAGAGAAAAAAAAATTATTAAAATTTATTTTAATTTTTTTTTTTTTTTTTTTTTTTATTATTTTTTATTAGGTTTTTTTTTTTTTTATTTTTTTTTTTTAAATTTTAAAATTTTTAAAATTTTAAGGTGGGGGGGGGGGGGGGGGGGAAAAAAAAAAGTTGTTTTTTTTTTTTTTTTGTAAAAAAAAATTTTTTAAAAATATTTATTAAAAAAAGGGGGGGGGGGGGGGGGGGGGGTGAAAAAAAAATTTTTTTTTTTTTTTAAATTTTTTTTTTTTTTTTTTTTTTTTTTTTGGGGGGGGGGGGGGGTTGGTTTTTGGGGGGGGGGGTTTTTTTTTTTTTTTTTTTTTTTTTTTTTTTTTTTTTTTTTTTTTTTTTTTTTTTTTTTTTTTTTTTTTTATTTTTTTTTTTTTTTTTGGGGGGGGGGGGGGGGGGGGGGGGGGGGGGGGTTTTTTTTTTTTTTTTTTTTTTTTTTTTTTTTTTTTTTTTCCTTTTTTTTTTTTTTTTTTTTGTTTTTTTTTTTTTTTTTTTTTTTTTTTTTTTTTTTTTTTTTTTTTTTTTTTTTTTCCCGGGGGGGGGGGGGGGTTAACTTTTTTTTTTTTTTTTTTTTTTTTTTTTTTTTGGGTTTGTTTTGGGGGGGGGGGTTTGGTTTTTTGGGGGGGGGGGGGGGGGGGGGGGGGGGGGGGCCCCCGGGGCCGCTTTCAAACCCCCCTATTACCTAAAAAATATATGCACCCGCTTATTCATATTTCCATATGAAAACATTCATTCTGTATGAAGGCGAACGAAAAAAAAAAAAATGAAAAAGCCAGAAATGAAGAGAAGGATCAATTAAAAGAATTGATAGATGCTCTCAAGTTGACAATGTGATTTTTTATGCGACAATGGCGCTGCCTCAGCTTCAGCTGGATTGGATGCTTCTGCTCCCAGCTCCCAGCTCCTGCCGATGTTATTGTCGTTGGTTCTTGTTATTGTTTTAGTTGTTGTTGTTGTTGTTGTTGCTGCTGTCGTTGTCGATGGCTGTCATTGAGTTTCGCATTTCAGAATAAAAATTCAAAAGTGCTGGGCATGTGCAGCCGTTTCAAAGGGGGGCAACACACACACACACATGCATACACAACTTTCAGCAGGTGTATGAAATTCTTTATGTGTGTGTGTGTGTGGCATGTTTGTACATCAACGCGCATATAACAAATAAACAAACAAACCAACATATAGTCAAGCAAGAGCTGACTTTTAGCTTGTTGTGTGCGCTTGCAATTGTGAATAACAGCAACAACAGCACAAACAACAACAACAGCAACAATAAAAGCAACAAGAGGAGGCAGCGTAAAACAACAATGTGCTGCAGTCTTTGCCAAGTTTGCTGCCGCTCTCTGATTTTTTTTTCTTCTTTCTTTCATTTTTACTGAACGCAGTTGCCTCCTCGCACACGTATTTGCTTTTTTCCGTTGTTTTTATTTATTTTTCGTACTTTTTTTTTTTAGCTCTGTAGTACATTTTCTTGTATTGCCGCCGCTGCTTCGAAGCATTTGCTGCTGCTGCTGCTGCTCTTGTTGCTCGAAAGTGTTGAATGTCTGCGGAAAGTTACAAAGGTGGTGTCGTCGTTGTCGTCGTCATATCCCCCCTCTCTGCTCTTCCTCTTATTCGTTTTTGTACACCCATTTCGCATACACAACCCTATGCCCATTCGCAAGCCCCATTGACAGCAGCAGCCTCAGTTTTAGCCATTGCTTGGGTCCTGAGCCTGGGGCACGCTCTTCAACATTTTCTGTGCCGTTTTGCAGTACATGAAGTTTGCATTTTTATTATACCCTACATTTAAAAGGCACTTAAACAAGGTGTGTATAGCTTACACAATTTCCAACATTCATTTAGGAACAGAATCTAACAGAACATAGCATTAGCTATTTAAGAGTCCAAAATTCATTTTAAATAAAAGGTTAAGCCTTTACAGAACATAAGCCAGCCACAAAGCTTTGAGTAGTGACTATTTAAATGACCTTAAAATATTTTTAAACATCATAATTGTTGAAGTTTAGATACAAGTTTTATTTGACAGACATAACTTAACATAATACAGTCTAAATTCCATATAATGTTCTTCCATTATCTTAAGAAAGAATAATTTTTAGAGCACCACGATTTTGTTCCAGAAAAAACCTTTTTGTACTATAATCTTCTCCCATTCGAGGGCAACTAACAGTCGAAAATGAACAGACGCAGTACACTTTATTTATTGTAGTTTCTTGCTGAGCTTCTGGTATTCCTAGGCAGCTTCCTGGCACGTTTTGTATTGGGTGTGGCAAGCTCACCCACACACACACACACACACACTTGCGCATACACATACACAGACAAAAGCACGTATCCCCGCCAAAAAAGCCCGAGTCTTGAGTTTTACTTGTCTTTTGCCGTTGAATTTGCCATTTCAACTTTTTGTTTTCAAGCATCTCCCACATTGCAGCTTTTTGGTTAGGACTGCGTTCAAATACACATACATATATTGTGTACGTATGTATATATATAATATTTTCTAAAAGGATTCGAAACGAGGGGCTTTGGTTTTGCATGAAAAGTTTGTTTGTTGCCGTTGCTGTCGTTTTTCTACTATTTCCATTTTTTTACTTTTATTTTTATTTTATGTATGTATTTCTTCTCTTTTTGAGTGCAACGCCAAAGCGCAGCACTTGTGTAACAAGCGCACACACACACTCATACACACATACACGGGTGCGTTGAGAAGTGGAAACGTAATATCGGATTTTCGTATTTACGTAACTGTGGTTCCTGAACCAGCACACACACATACATACACACACAAGAGAGTCGCCTTTGCCGTCGCAGTAGTTTTAATGTTGTTTCTGCTGACTCTGTGTACTTTTGAAACACCGAAAGGTTGCTTTTGTAGGGCATGCCCACTCATACACACACACACATACAGATACTCACTTGGCCTGTGCTGTGATCCTGCTTCGTCCTACACACACACACACAAACGCACACATACGTACAAGCAACAGCAACAAAACACAACAAAGCGGCAGCAAAACACCGCACACCGCACACTCGAAGTGAAACGTAAACTTTGACAACCCTGGCTGGGCCGTAGAGTCCCTACGCAGTCATTGAGGATGGAGTAGGGGCAAAAGCGCTTCAATTCCTTTACAGAGGCAGCCAGTGTTGTGTTGTTTTTGCCCAAGTTTCAAAGAGCGAAATGGTTTTTATGTTTCTTTATGTGGGCGCTGGGCAAAGAGGATTTTCAACAGCCGCCATGTTCACTACCCGCCCGTCTCTGTCTACACCCCCACCACCTCACCCACAACCACCCCAAGCAGCTTTTTGCACGCGCTACCCTCTCTATAACCATCAAAGTTAAATAGACAGAAAATTGTGTACAATTTCGTGAGCTTGGATTTTTCAATTCGTTGCCTAGCATCATTGACTACTGAAAGACTCTGTGAAAGCCAAGAGCATTACGTACTGTATGTATTTTATTTTCCTATCTTTCTTTCTCGCTTTTCTCTTTCTCCCCCTTTATTTTTTGATCCTTGAATACCGCGATGTAGAAGCATCCACAAAGGGCGGCTGCTGCCAGGTCGCAAGGGTATTGGGCAAGGCATATGCGCATATCAAATACAAAGATGGTGAATTCAATGCTCAATTTGGGGGTTGAGTCGAAGCTCAGGCATTGGGGTTGAGAATTGGGTACAGGGTGTTGGGTGCTGGGTGTTGGGGGCGTTCCAAGTGGTTTTTCACAAAGAAAAGTTTTGGTGAAAAGTTTCTCACTAGCAAGTTTTTTTATGGATGGTATTAATGTTAATGAAATTATGTATTCGATGAGGTACATAATGATAAGTTTATTCACGGCATAAAACAGTTAACAGTTGAGGGTGTCTAATTTAAATTTTTGTTTACTGTTTGCCTGGCTGCCAGTGTCAAGATTTATTAAGTTGACTGAGTTGTATCAAAGACTATTCGATAATTTCAACTTAAAGTTTGATGCGTTAAACTTTCTGGTGTGCAGGCATATTGATAAATCGTCGATAGGATGTTCTTTCCAGTGCATTTCACATATACAGGGGTTTTTAAAAGTATTTGACCAACATATAAAGTTGAATTTGCTCGTTGTTTAAACTTACTTTATAAAAAGTTTGGTATTAATCGATAGGAAATTCGAACAATTCTTATAATGACTGAAAAAAAAATTGTTTAAAATAGTAATTTTTGCACTTTTCAAAAAATCATAAGAAATACATGCGAAGAGATTTTTGAACAATTTATTCAGTCATTATTAGAATTGTTTGAAGCAACTTTTTGCATCAAAACATTTTTTGTTTAAGTTCGGGAAAAAAAGTTTTGAAAACAGACTTTTGCAAGAATTGAAAACTTTCAATAGGTACTTAATGGGTTAAGAAAACGGGTCATTGAAACGGAATTCGAATTACCTATCCATTGATACCAAACTTTTTAAAAAGTAAGTTAAAACAACGAGTAGATTCAACTTTATATGTTGCTCAAATACTTTTGAACAGCCCTGTATTCTGTTAGGTCCCGTCTGCCCAATAAATCCCCGAAAAAGTTTCGTTTCAAAATATTTCTTAGCCAAAATTTACGTTTAAGTAACATTGCAAATAGCCTAATAGCAACTAGGAACTAGCCCTATTAATACTTACACTTACAGTCCTAATTTATGTAGAGTTTTTGGTCAGTTATATGGACAGTCTACAAAAGGCCAATAATATGTTTTTAAAATTACATTTTTTTATAACGTAACATGTAACATTAAGCAAGAACAGACATCCATTTGATATAAGTCATAAGCAATATGACAAATTTCAAAAACCGTGTTATTTATTGGAGCTGTGTATATTTCAATCTGATTTATATCTTAAGTTGCAAGCAAACGATATAAAGTTATAAATATTGTTTAAAATTCATTGAACTCTTTTATTTGCAATACACATTGTTTGTATTTCTATTAAAACCTTTTCACAAAAAAACAAAGTTTGCAAGAAAAATTGAATAAACCGATTTGATATTATGTTCGGGTAGGGGTAAAAATACTCTCTGTTCAACAAGATATATTTTCCAAACAGTAACTAAAGTAGAAAAGGTTTTTTGTTCATTGTTTTACGATACATAGTCGATGGCCATAGTAGCTAGCACTCCTTTCCCTTTTGTTACTATATTATTTTTTTGTATAATAATTAATAATGCAAAAAATAAATAGATAATAAACTAAACCCTGTATTTCCGTTTATCTGATGCTTTTTATCCGATAAAACTACAATATTATAAATTCAATTGTCAAACAGTAATATTTATCAATAATTTTAAATAAATGTTTTTGCTGTAGAATAGCTTAATTTTCCACATCACGAAATGATTTTTGATGTCATGGGTTGGTGAAAGCAAACAATTATTATTTGTTTTTCTTGTATACATATAAGTTGTATCTAACACAGCCAAGACTATAATCATTTCCTATTCAGATTAAATCAATCAACTCACATTTAGTGCCAAAATTTCGTTCATGATACTTCCGATATTTATTTACTTAGACTCTAAGTCTTAGAGCATCGAGTCGCAAGTCAATAAGCCTTTCCTTTATAGCTTATGTCGATTATAGCATAACGTAATTCTGAGCATATGCTCTTTGTACTTGTATAATAATCGCACCCCAAAACAATCTGATCCCAATCTGAATCATTCAATTTAGCCCTTTTTGCCCTCCTTAAATTTTGAGCGCTCTCGACTTTGTTTGCGCCAGCACGCGCTTATATTAATATCATCAAAGAGATTGGCTTATGGGCCATAGAGTAAAAGTTATAACCACAAACAAAAACCTCTTACCAGCTCGCCAGCTCTCCCCCTCTTATTTCACCCGTTCTCTCATTGATTACAGCAACTGATAATTTCGATTCGCTTACTTATGAGCGTTAAATGCAAATGATGCAGCTTACCACTGTGCCTCTGTGCCACTGTGTGCGACATGTGTTGGACAAAACCCGAACAAACAACAAAACGACCAGCGCCCACCGCCCACCGCAAAGCTCATTGCACCACTGTAGTTGATATCAGACGATGGCGGCGCACACGCATCCGCATCCGCAGGCAGCATCGGAGATGGTGGCGGTGGCGGAGACGGCGACGGAGACGTAGACGGTGGCCGACGTAGTGGAAGCTTAACGAGGCCGACACGTGCACGCCTTTAATTTGTTTACAAATCACTTCAGATGCGTTACACGCACGAGTACACGAATACCAGGAGCAGCGGGGCAACCCGCCATCAGAGCTGTTACTGCTCGGGGAGGTGTGGTGCGGTGCGGTGCGGTGCAGCAGGCGACTTATTGCTGTTGGTTGGTTCGCACGCATGCCACGCCCGCTTTACGGCTCTACGACTACATCAACATCTATATTCGCATTGTCTATTAAAGAGGTTCAACCAAAAATGACCGGCACACGTTTACCAACATTAATACACACACACACACACACACCCATACACATGTACACCCATTTCCATTCTCATTCCCATTGTCATTGACACCGCATTAATGAGTGCGACTTTTGGTTGGTATACTTGTGGCAGGCACTGTGAGTGCAACCGTTGCTGGTCTGGCCGGGTTTCTGTTGTGTTATCGAATCGCTTTTGTTGATCAATGAGCTGCTTACATGGGCTTAAAAAAACACACACACACGTACAGAGAGACACACATACAGCAACAATTCACAATCGCGTTGTCAAGAGCTTATTTGTCATGTCCTTTGCATGCGCTTTGTTTGCCATTTTACATAACAATTTTCAGATACTTATTGATAGTACTGATCATATAATGCGACAGATATTTATACAAACGTTTCTTACTTTAATGAGCTGAAAATCATTGGAAATGAATATTTACTTTAGAATATTTAAATTTTAATTACTAAGTATTTAAGTCTTACGAACAATTGAATCTGGGAATTGAAAAGACAAATATTAATTACACAATTACAATATTTAATATGGAATAGACATAATATTTTGTTTTTTGTATTTTAGAAAGATAAAAAAATTGATAAGAAACTAAAAATTTAAAGAGCTTGGTCAAAAAAAAAAAATCAAGGCAGTTATTAAATGATATGTATTTTAAACTGTGACACGCTGTTTCCATTTATCAATGACCCAAATCTTTTTTAGAAGCATTCTGCATACGATTTCTAATTGATATAAATAAAGTTTTCTGATAGTTTTGAGCGAATTAACAAGTCCTTAACTTTGACACCTAGTATCTTATAGTAATTTCCTTAAGGTTTACAATTTTGCATTCCTCATCAAGCTCAACAGACTCGAAAAAGAAAAATGTAACTCTAGACGGACCAGAAAACGAAAACAATATGTATAGAGCTTGGCGTCCAACTTTGGTGATTTTCAATTTTAATATTGCAAAAAGATTTGAAGAAAAGTTTAAAAAAAATGTAAAGCTAACCTTTCTAAATGCTGTAACATCATGCACCAATAAATGTCATTTTTACATAAAATAAAATGCAATTTTTAATCTTATGGAATTAAGTTTTTCGCTTGCTCTTGTAACATTCCAAAAGCTTCTCAAACAACTTGGATCGAAATATTATTGCCATGTTGGTTGGAAATCAATCAACTTTTTAGTTGGCTTCATCAAGAGCTGTTGTTTGCCCTGTCGGGATGCCAAATTAGAATCAAACATTTGTCAACAGCTCTTAGGGAGTGCAGAAACAGCCGTTACGTGCAAGGCGTGTGCCAAATAAGGTTGCCAATTTTTCTTTTGCTCGAGCTGCCATAAAAATAAAAAAAATGGGCGACGCATGCTAGCCATTACAATAATAATGTTAGTAGTAAAGTCTTGTTGCCTCTAAACTTCGTCTTCGGTCTATGGTTACAGTTTGAGTGCGAGGCTTTTTAAATAATTTGATCCCCTGGGTCCTAATTTGTGACTTGCACTGCACAGTGAAACACGATGTCCAAGCCGATTGGTGGTTGTACTGCCAATGTTGCGGCTGCTGCAGATTGACTCTTTGTCCTTATGGCACGAGATCCGTGTACACAGCAGCAGCTGCAACAACAGCAACAGTACGTACGATGGCAACAAACGACAACTTTTATGTGTCCCCAAGGCACATGCCGAGTGCTTGCCTGACTGCCATAATTTCTGCAGCGTTGTCATAAAAAATGATTACATGCCGCACACGTTACCCAGGAACGTAATGGCAAAGGTAACTTACTATTTACCCAGTGCTAGAAGAAATGTTTATTGTTTTAGGTTGAGATTCATTTCAAAATTCCAGGCACTGATTTTAACATGATAAAAATAAAGAAATATTTTATATTAATCCCTGTTCCCCTGGTTGTGACAGAGCTTGATAAGGTTTTATATAATTAAGTTAATCTTCTTGACTAAAGTATACCTTTGGTAAAAGATAAAAGTATTTATTAGGCACACTTGGAGCTGAGAAAATAATAAAATTGCTGTTGAATATAAAAATAACCTTTAATATCTGTTTATACTTACAGCCAAAGTATAACATTGCCGTGGATAGAAAAATCAAAAATCTAAAAAGTCTTGTTAGCGATGGAAATGGAGCTTTATTATAGAATAAACTCCTAACCCCTAACCTAAGCTGTGATTGACAGACCCTTGATTTCCCAGTAATAGTAGAGTATTTTACCACTTGGCATAACAACTAAGAATATTTCTTCTGTATCATTATACAGAAAAATATATACCTTTTGCGTATACATATAGCTTGTGTTTTGAAAGAATAAAATCTGTTAAGATATGGACATCGGAGACTCTAGTGGGTCACTTGAAATGCAAAGGTTGGTTGTTAGTTTTTATGTGTTTAGAAAGTCAACAAATTGTATTATCTGTTGTCAGAGCCAGTGTTGGACTCGTGTTATTTGCTTGATGAACATATGTTCAAGTATTTGATTTGATTAGCAACATCAACGGGTTGGCCCACAATCTTAATGAAGTGGTCAGTGGCTGGTGACTGGTAATGATTTGCTTCACGGTCTGGGTGCTGGCTGGGCACAGTGTCAAATTGAGTTATGACTGCGATAATGCGCTCTTAAGCGTGCCGACAACGCCCCTGCAATGTTTGTGATTCGTTTTGGATGGGGTTGGGGTTGGAGTGGGTGTAGTGGTTGGACGGGTGCAGGTTAGGTGGGTTGATTTGAACAAGTAGCAAACAACCCTAATTGAAATTATGCGGCATGTCACTGACTGCGATTGCTCGTTTAGGAGCGCGCGCACACACGCATATTGCCAAGGGAGCGCTAAAGGATTTCATCGAGTAGTCGAAAGCGAACCTTTTGCGGCGGAACTGATTAGCAGACAATATGTCAAAAAGCTTGAGCTTGTATTTGCAAGGCGGCAGAAACGGGGGAGTCCTCAGAGACGAGGGCTGTGTGCGCTAAGGGAACGTACCAAAGTCATGACAAATAAACGGATACATGTGTCGGCAATAGTTTTGTTCATTGCCGCGATAATAATCGACATGAACAACAATGGCCTTTGTCCTGCCGTTGTGCCTTTCTGCCTGCCTGACTGCCTTTAAGGTCCTGTGAGCAACGAAAATTACAGGATCGTTTATGGTACGTGGCAACGTGTACGGGTCGCATACCCGTCGACTCGACCTAAAAACAACCCTAAGGCGATTATCTCAAGTGATCGACCCTCTGCCCGTAAAGTATGCAATGAGGACACTGTTTTGCCTGCCATCCAATCCCTGACTGTCTACTCACGGTGTGTATGTGTGTTTCTGTTTGTGTTGTTTTTACCCTTACAAAGGGCATTATAATGTTGACATTATGTGTGTGCGGAATATCTTATAGCATTTATATTTTTATAATGCATTTTTTTGTGTTAAATGCTTCGTAATCTTTTTAAGAAAAAAATCACATAAAAGTATTATTTTATTTCCTAAATTATTATTATAAAGCATTCTTATGCTATTTAAGCTTTGACATTTGACCTAACATAAATTATTATTAAGGGTATTCATAGTTCGGCATATCTCGCTTCATTCCATTTTTTGTATGTATTTGTACAAGTACTAGATGCTTATCGATTACACAGTGCGCGATGAAATCATTACTTCGAATTAAATAAACGTCATACTCGCTTAGAGTTCCAGCAATTTTTGATGTCTCAATAAATCGCAGTTGGTTGAACATAAAAGGGGTGCGGAGGGACATGGAGGTAAGGGTTGCGGTGCTTGGTATTAATATGTAAACGTGTATGCTGCTGTCTGCAAACTCTTGAGCGTATTTTGGTTTGTTTACGGTAAACAAGCGTTAATTGAAATTAGCTGGGCTTAAATGAGTGCCGCCAGCGGTTCCTGTGGGCCAGATTCAGTGACTTTTCGAGGCTTTTGCTATTTGCTGCTGCCAAACGATACACTTTCCATTTAACGCCTGGGAGCCCACCAGCTGGTCAGAAACAACTCTCGCTGTCACAAGAAAAAAACAAAAAAAAAAAAATAGCCACATAAAATTATTTATTTATTTAGTGTTTGTATTCTTGTATGATTTTTTTTCTGTCTTGTGTGTTTTATTTATGCTTGTTAGATTGTTTGGCAGCGCGGCTCGTATTTGTATTTGTACAAGTTTGTTGTGATTACGGGCGATAAAGCTGGCGAAAAGAAAAGTAAATCACAATAAACAGCGGACAAGGCGAAAGAAAGTGTGAATAAAGTCGCGCGCACAATGATTTACAACAATAGAGAGCAGCAACAATGATATTGTTACCACTATAACAATCAAAATGAAGAAATCGTAATAATAATTGTGACCACGTCATGAGCACGTTGCACACGTCGCACAGGACCGCAACATACTCAAAAGCAAATGTCACGTAAATATCAAGCAAGATGTACAGAACAACCAACATACCCTGTAAGTAACTACCAACTTTTCTTTAAACTTTGAATGTCAAAAACATCTTCTAAGCTACTACAAACTTGATCTGTAAATAGAATATTTTAATCTTGCTTTGCTCGTATATACATATATCAGTGCAGTACTCCCACATTGATAGCCGACCGTTACAGGGTACTAACAATTGTTATTCACTTTCTGGGGCGTTGGTAGTGTAAATTAAGTTACTTTGTAACCGACTGACAGGCCTCCTTCCGTTTGCTACTGGTCTTGGGGTTCTCGAAATACTAAAAGTGAGTGAGAGAGAGGAAGACTGAAACCAGTTACCGTTTACTTTATGTGTTCATCATCGGTCAGTGTTTGGTGGCCTTATAGCCATGTCCGATTGTTAAGTATTTACACATATATACACTAACATACACATATGAACATTTGTATGTATGTGTGTCTTGTATGTGCTGCATGCGTCAGCATTAAATTAAATCGTCAACATTTATTGATTGTTCGGTAAGAATTTTTGCATGATCATTGCCGGCTTTTGATTTCATGGGCATTTCCTATCAACTTGTCGTGGGATTTATCCCACTATCGTCCTCTTGCCCCCCTGGTCCCCCCTGCCCTTTGGGACCAGCACATTCATACAAGAGTAAAATGCCGGCACGTACAACTGAAATTATAAGACCCAGCCCAGTGCTCTATAATTCTGTTGATGGTCTTTTGGTCTCTGGCTCTTGTTTCTGAGGGCGTCGTAATGACACAATGCGTTAGTCAAATTGCCAGCCAAATTATAGCAATAACACAGTCAAATCGAAGGCACACAGGAAATGCGAAATTCGGTAGCCGTTTATTAAAAAATATACCACTATATATATTTTCGGCAAAAATATTTCGTTCGAGAATGTTTTGAAATCGCAAAAAGGGCCCCAAGGCAAGGCTACCTGCGTGTGTGTATAGAGGATCTCATGATGTGTCTCACACGGCATAGGTGCTGCCATAAATTAGATGCTTATCTACATTTTTTGGGAGGACTGTGTGTATTAACAAGCGTCAGTCTCCAGCGGCGTCTCTGGGTGGCTGGCAATCCAATTAAGTGGTAATTTTTATCATTTTGGCGTCTTCTCACTGACTGGCCCAATTCCAATTCTAATACCTCGCTCGAGTCACAATTCGAATATGCCACAGCAACATATCTGCTGACAAACGGAAGCGATACGTTCACATTGTTCTACAGAAAAATACCTGAACCTGCAGCCTGGGACTGAGAACTGAACGGCTCCAAGCAAAATACACTTCAATGGAAACCTCTTGGATTTTGTGTACACTGTTAAGAATATTGTTCATTTAGAAAAACATATATGAATGAAATAAAAACAAATATTTTCCTGATCTGAAATCACTTATAGGATCATTAAACAAAAAAATCATTCAAGCTGAGCTTTTAATATTTCAGACTGCAAGTGTCGTAATTTACTTACAAAATATTATTTATATAGTAAAAAAAATCATATAGTAAATTGAAGGTGAAAGTCATGTTAAAATTACCAAGTTATAATAGATAATAATAATAGATAATAATAAAAACGCTAACCAAAAAAAAGTCTTAGGATATTGAAAAAATACAAGGAACATATTGTTTTTCTTTGTTACTGTCCAGAAAGGACCACAAATACATGGGACCACCATATACGGCTTTCGCAAATCAACATTGTGAAAGAAACTACGTTGAACACATAAATGTATAAGATTCATCTTTGTATATGTTGATGTTGGGTAACTTTTTAATCAAAACCCTAACAAACCGATACTCTATTCTGTTGTTGTTACAAAAATATAGCTTAGGGTTTAAGATTTAGCTGGTATAAATGTATGTAGTTATTGCTGATTAGATCCTAAAATCCCCTATTTCTTATCGTAATTAAAGTAATCAGTATGAGAACTTATTTGAATAAAATTTCGCAAAAGAGTATCGATTTTTTTTTACAGTGTTTGTAGATTTGTTTGTTCTGCGCTTGGTTGACTTTTATTTGACTATGGAGAGTTCATAAAAATTATTTAAGATTGGGCCACTAACATATTGAATAAATAGATCGGTTGTTTCTTTGTTTATATTGATTATATGCATGCCCATTCGTACATACCTACACAATAATCCCGAGGTGAGGCGTAGGTGCGACTTTTTGGCCACTGCAACTGGCTCCCAGTTCCTTGCTCAGCCTCATTCTGTTTACTAATGGCGTCTTTGGGCATCTGCCTCTGCCGTCACAAACGCAGCGTGTAGTACAGTAGTCTATGGCCACATGATTGGAGGCGTACTTTTCTATATGCCTTAAATTTACACAACGTGTTAGCAAGTTGCTTCATCGGTTTAAGGTGTGAAATACTTTGATCATTTCTTTTGGCCACCGAGTAGGTTGATGTTAAACGATTGGCTACTTATTTACCCATAGTGTTAATCATTTTATTATGAGCGATCGTTTGGTAATAGCCGAAAAACTTGAAAGAATTGTTTTTATCGTTGGGTTTAATAAGTGATAACGATAATGATTTTCTTTTCTTCTCCTTCTTTTTTGTGCTCATCAAGTGTTTCTTTACAACCAAAAGTCTTGACAGCTGTAACTTCTCCTATTTATGTAGCTATATTTATTTATAGATAATTTTTTTTTTAACTTTTTATTATAAATTTTTGAATCATTTATTTATTCTATATTTCAATGTATGCATAAAAACAATATTAATTCAAGTCTTTAATTTCTTTGTACAATAAAGTTTATATAAACTTGAAATTTTCATTGTTAAATCTGCCAACAGAATTAAATCAAATGCTTTATCCAGACCCGTATTTTGTTTTTTTTTTTTCGAGTGATTTGTCATATCACTATAGGAAGTTCAAGTAAATAAAACCTTTGATTTAACATATCTAAGCCGTTGTAGCAAAGTGTAGTCTGGATGCAGCACTTTTAGTTTAAAATAATCCATTGTTGTCTGTCTAAAAACAAATAAAAACAAAAAAGGTGGCCTTTTATGCCATTACGTAATGTGAACAGTATGTATGTATTCTCCCAATGCCCAAACTTCAAACTGCGGTATCTCAACTGATTTTAGTTGTTGTTGATCACAGTTAAAACTTACTTTTGCCCATGGTATAGGAGAGCTAAAGTTCAAAATTTGAAGTCTCTAGCTCTTATTGTCGCTGAGATCCAGGCCCATTGATGGGTTAATGGTATAAAAAATATAAAAACAATCAGAGAAATTTTAAAGCAATTTTGATGTGTTATTTTATATTTGATCCGTAAGATCATTATTTAATATGCCATTATTATTTAAAATCAAATGTGTTAACTTAATATAAAAAACGTATAAGAAAATAATCAAGTCCCATCCCTAAAATTATATTTTTGGTAATCAAATGAAGACCTCAAGCGCTAATTTAAGTGATTCAATCAAAATCAATCTGGTTGCGATATCTATCGTAATAATTGATAATAAATAATCTGATAGCTATAATTTTGTACCAAACACACACACTCAACACACACAACACGCACACTCAGAAATACACGCCCCTTTTCAAACACGCCCTCTTGAGTCATTAGGCCAAGTGTATTGTATTTAAACAAATGCTGTAACTTATTGCTACTGAGAATTTACGTCATTAAAAATAAATATGCTTGCAATTTGTAGGTCGGCGGGGCGAAGGGAGGGAGAGAAGGAGGGAGATTGAAACTGAAATTGTATTTTGTTGAAAGTGGAGCGGGGCGGTTGGGCATTATGGGTGGCAGTGGCAGACGACGTTTGCGCCGTTGTCGTGGTGGCTGCTGCGGCATTTCAGATTACCCAAGTGGTGTCAAATGACACGGTTTGCGTGCTTTAATCCGTCGAAATACCTGCGGCAGTTCAGGCAACCCCACCAAGGCTATTATACCGGTCACATGCTGTGTGTTCTGTGTGTGTTCTCTATATATGTGTGTGTGGTGTGGGTTGGTGGTGCTACTCAACCGGGCGGTGTTGCTTCTTCTGCTACTGCTACTGTTGATGGCGGTGGTGGTGGTGGCTGTGCGAAAATTTGTAAAAGTCAAAATCTATCTTTTGAGCAAACATAAGCTCAGTACGCTCACTCTCCTCGGGTTCAGGTGGGTTGTGTTCAGCGCTCAGCGGGTTGCCCGGTGGGTGTGCGCGCATAATACAAAGCATGATATTTTACCCTCTGGCCATAACCGTATTTGACTGACGTGACTGACGTATGCATTGCATATGTGTGTCCGTGTGTGTCCGTGTGTGTGTGTGTGTTGTGCAGTTGTCGGTGCTTGATTATGTAAAATCCCGTGCACGTGCTCAAGGCAAAGATTTTTCCAATGCCGAACAAGCTGCACGTGTTTGACTGCTATCCAAAACCAAAAATAAAAATACAAAAAAAAAACAACATACAAATAAATAAAACAAGCCAAATAAATGCAATGCTGTGTATCGAACGAAGCTCAAATACTCTTGCACCGATTAAGAGCGAACAGAGTATAGTAAGATATGTACATTAATCTAAACAATTAAAATGTTTGGTAGTTAGTCTGATGCATTTAGCTATAAAATACTCTGAAATGTAAGTATTAGAAATATATTTATTCTTAACATACAGTTATTAATTCCTGCATTACACAATTCATTGCCAGTTCGACTTGTTCTTTGGTAGGGTATAATGTAAACTTAACACCCCCCACTTCATCACCCACTCAGGCGAATGCAACTCGACGGGAGTTTGTTTGTGCGCCGTGTGGCGTTTATTCTATTACACAAGTTTATTACGACAATCTGGCAAAAGAAACGTGCGCACATCAAGTCAAAGAAACGAAAGCAAGCCAAGCTGCAAACTCCTGCCTCATGCCTCCTACCTCCTGCCACGGCTGGTATAGCGAGCAAATTTTGCTATTAGGCAGTCATTAGAGCAGAAGATCCCAGGCAAGCAAGCAGGCAGGCAGTCAGCTCAGAGAGTACTTACTCGCTTGGCGTTTGGGCCCGCTACGCTTGGCTAGCTCAAAACCCAAGAGCATCCGGATAATGATGAGTACTGCTACTACTTCCAGCCGTAGTATGCACTTATGCGCGCTCTCTCTCATATGTGTTTGCCGGGTATACTGGGTTCTGGGTACTGGTTACCGGGTACTGAGTTCTGGGGTACCCGGTATCCGATACTCTTTGCTGCCGTGTCCTCAACGTCATCATCATCATCGTTGCCGTGTCGAAAGTGTGTAATAAAGCGAAACGCTCCCACAAATTGAGCCACGCTACTTGAACCCTCAATTATGTGGCCATTGCCGGCTCAACCGTGCCCACCAACACCACCCGACACCCCTTCGGCGGCCTAGTGCTTTGTAAAAATGAGTGCAACATATGTCTGTGCTTGCTTCATGGCTTTTGCTGCCGATTTGCACGCTATAATTGGAGCTGCTTTGACTCCCAACTCTCGACTCCGATGAGTCTTTGGTCTTTGGTGCGGTGCTTATCATTGCTCTGTTTGGCAGCTGATTAAATTAAAATAAATCATTTAATACAAAAAAAAAAAGACGTCTGCTATGAATGAGGTCAGAGCACATACACACACACACACACACTCACTACCATCGTGGCAGACACTTGTGACAGGTGCAGTATACAGCCGAGATAACCCTTCAAAAGGCAGAGCGCGTCCCATTCGCATTTGCATTTGCATTTGCCGACTTCAATTTATGTTAATGATAATGCGCACTGCCAACTTAACAGAAAAGTGAGCTCAGCTGACAGCAAAAGGGATTATCCCAATATGCAAACAATCCATGTGCTGCAATTGTCCCACTCTGTCTGCCTCTCTCTCTCTCCCCCACATACTGCAAATCAAAAATGGCTGCCAGCTATATCGAAAGTATGACAACCTGTCGCTTGAACCTTATATCCTTCTCCCCCCCCCCCCCATACCCATATTTTACGCATTGTTTGTTTGATTTGGTTGCAAGCTTTGTAACCAATTGCGTTGCCCCTGAAAAACCATGGCAAATAATTCGCACTGTTGCCAACAATGGCAACAGCTTTTTTATGCTTTTATGTTGCTGCCAAAGCTGTGGACCATTCATAATTTTGAATCCCGGCTCTTTGCATCGATGGACTCGACGCTCTGCGGGTAGTGTACAAACGCAAGTGGCGTGAAATCACTTGAAAAATCAGTTTGTAGCAAGGCTCGCAAACAAAGGCTGGCATTTTGCAACCAGCAGGCAACACACAGACAGACAGACGGACAAAGGAGCAGCCCAGCAACGAACAGACAAACAATATGGACACGCACTGTTGCTAAAGTCGAAGGATTGGAGTTGGAATTGTGCAAAAGCAAAAGAAAACGGTGGATGATATTGAATAAACCATCGCCGAAAAGCTTAAACTATGGTTTGAACAAAAATAAAAGTTTACAAAAAAGGGATATTAAGTAGATAAATTAACTGTACCAAGAATTTTGTAGGGTTCAACATAAAGCTCACTGCTTATAATATTCCATTGAATAAAGGGTCTAAAGTATAATTAATAAGCATCATGATTTTGTAATCTATTAAACCCCTGAGCAAAAAAAGTTTCGAGCACAATCTATGAATGAAAATATATTTGTTATTCAATTGAAAAAAAAGATTATTTTAATTAAATATTCATAAATGTATATTGATAAATTTTAATATATTTTTATTTCATCTTATAAACTATGAATGCGTAGGGAAATAAAATAAAAATTGAAAAAAATAAAACTAGCAAAAAAATAGGAAAAAATAAAAACACATACAAAAAATTTAAAAATATTTTTCGTGCTAAAGAGAAGTCTTTATTTGATGCAAATAAAGAAAGAAACTAGTCAAATTTAATTAATTAAACCGATTTCTTTATATCATAGTCCATTTAAAGGAAATTTCACATCTAAACCCTCACTAGAATTAAAAAAAACTCGAATTTTTCTTTTAATTGTTTGATGGACTGGGAAAAAGCTCTAGTCCAAGTGTTTTTACCAACACCTCTTAGAAATGGGGTTTGTTTTATTTATTATGCGAGAATACTTGAAATACCCTTCAACTTCTGAAATGTGTACTAAGCGTATTTACACGTAATTTTGTCAAAGTATTTAGCTTTACATGCCATTGTGCCGAACGTGAAGAAGACATCACGGATTATCCCAATTATCGTTGGATCCAAGTGAAATTTTTGTCCTGCCTTTTGCGAACGACCCTCTATAACTTTTTTTTTATTCCATTTGTTTTTACTGTTTGTGCTTTGTGAACTTTATGGATGCGTGCGATTGTTTGAGCGCGTTTTAAAAATTTCGCTTTTGTTTCAACTGTCACGTGAACTTTTGCAGACAAAACGTGGCAATTGCTTAAAGTGTGCACGATATTTAAGTATGTGTGGGTGTTGCTAGCTATGATAACGAAAGTGTGTCTGTGTGTGTATGTGTGTATAGTTGAATTGTTGCCATTGGTTTCACTTTGAGCAAACTGATGGCAGTTGGCAGCTTGCATTTACAGTTGTTGTTGGGCGTCCAAAATGGCAGATTTAAAAGGCAGCAGCTTAACAAAATGTTAAGCCCATTGTCTGCATATATATACTAGTATGCCAAGGCGATGCCACAGCCAGAGCAACAGCCACAAACACAGTCAAGAGTCGAGCAGAGTCAGACTTTTGGTTTTTTTCAGTGCCTCACGCAGCGTATGCGCAATGCTTGGCATCATTTTTGATGCTGTTGCTGTTGCTGCTGTTGTGGAGAACGCATTGATTTTCCACGCGCTACGATTCAATGCGGCATTTGAACCCCGCCGCACTCCAAACAACCATTTTTGAGGTAGCTAGCCACTGAAGTGGATAACGATAATCATAATGAAGATGCGAATGATGATGATGTTGCTGTTGTTGCTGGCAAACGGCAAAGCTAAAGCCACGCAAAACGGCAAATGGCTGCCAAATAGAAGACAAAAAGTCAGCCAGTTGCCTTTGGGTGGGGGAGGTGGGAGGGTAGCTCGGGCAGCGTCTGGATGCACGCGTGAGCAAAGGGAAAAACTATGTTGCTGCTTGAGAAAAAGCCAGCTCCCTGCCAGCCTTGCCTGCCTGCCTCTTGTTACTTTTGTTGTTGTCGATGCGCAAAACGAAACATAAACAGTAACAGCAGCAACATCAAGTGGAGAGACGACGACGACTTTGTTGCACAGTCTGGCAACCGTCGCTGCTGTTGCCTTCGTCGTCGTCGTCGTCATCGTCGTCGTCACCACGCCCCATTATGCGATTGGTCCTTGCGGCGTGTAGAAAAGAATAAGCATAAGAATTTGCGTGTGAAAAAATGATCGGAATATGAGAGCGAGCATGCGACACGGACACATTTCACTTACACACACACACACATACAGCTAGGGGGCAAGGGGCAATGGCCATGTGATGGTGAAGGGGGGCGTGAGGTGGACTGGTGTGGGGTGGCGACGTGTGAAGTACGCGTGCGAATGGCAGGCCCGTGGGGCAGGAAGCAAACGACAACCGACAGCTACAGCAAAAGCAGCAACAACAACAATAACAACAACAACAGCTCGTACTTGCCACTCGTACAGGGTGTCGTCATGTGCTGCGCAGTGACAGCTGAAACCCAACGTTCGCTGGCGGCGCTTCGGCTACATACACCAACAACAACAACACAAACGACGAGCACAAAAAAAAGTTGAAATATAAAAGAAATATGTAACTAATGGCAAAGAAGCGAAGGTGGCAAGCAATGGCATCGATTAAAATGCTTACCCCCCCTACAACACCCGCCCCCTCCTATAATCTTTATAGCAAGGACCTTTCGTTTGACAAGGCGACACAATTGTGCAAGTGTGCTTGCTGCAACCCCCTTACTCCACCCATCCAATCGGTGTTGCTGGCAGCAAAAAAAGAAAAAAAAGTTTATTTGCACCCATTGTTCTTCTTCTTCTTGTTATGTACGAGAAGTCCAGCTGCCCTGTTTGGCTTACTTGGAATTTTGTTTATTTGCTGGCTACCTGCACTTCAATTCCATGAAATCTCAAGTATTTACATTTATTTTGAGAGCTTTTCTGGTTTCGGGCTTCATTGGTTGGTAGGCATAACACAATGTGTACAATCTTGTACGAGTATATATGTTTGTATGCATGTATAGGTTGTACTAGGTCGCTAGTTGTATGGCTTTGGACTCCTTCCACTGCACTGATTGAACTGCATTGATTGTGAAAATGAATTATGGCCAGCTAAGAGAGGGGCATGAGAGAGAGGCAAGAGAACGAGGCAACGAGTGCAAGTTGCATTGGGAGCTTGTCTCAACCGACTTTTTAGGTAATGTTTAATAATATTGTACTTATTAAATATTATTTTAAGCTATTTTTTTTCTTACCAAGTATTTTTAATCCTATAGAAATTGTCCCAACATGAAAGTAAAGGCAATACTTCTTAGCCTTATTCAATACAATCACAATTAACATTATGCGAAAGAATTTTGTAAATATTTTATACAACCTGAAAGTTAAAAACAAACCAATTCTAACACCTACAAGGCTGCAAATATGCATAGCAATAAGTGTTGACAATTCAAATGCAAATGAAAAACACAAAAAACAAACTTATTGAATGAATAAAGCAGGGAAACGTTAACTGTGTTTATTCGCACAATCGTGCAACGCACGCGATTAAAGCGGCGAATGGCGAATGAAAAACAATTTGCAATGTAAATGAAAATGAATAAACATTTTGTGCGGCGCATGTGCAAGGGCTTGAAGAGAAAGAGATTGAGAGGGAGAGGGAGAGGAGGGAGAGAAGCGAGAGGAGCTCAATGACTGAGCATTGAGATTTTAGCGCTGCGACAGCGCCGGCACGCTAACCGCCAGACGGGGGCCAAAGCAGAATTGGTATGATGGTGGGATGGGGCTTAGTCTCGGGTGGGCAATTTGGCGGGGAGAGCGTAAATCAGAGCAATGAATGAGCGAGCAAAAAGCGAGCCACACACACACACACACATACAGACCACACAAACAAGCAAAGGCGAAAGGCAAATGAAAACAAATTCATTGCGTTTTACAAGTGTCAACGACAGCGTGTGCGCCCATATGATAACTAAACGAAATGTAAATTGCGGCTAATTGAATTAATCCGGAACCACACAAACATGAACTCTTTTTCCGTGCAGCAGGTGGAATCGTTAAAAGCAATTGTAATCATATTCATTTGTGATTAAAGAAAGGTTGACAACGCTTTTATTGAGTTAGAGATTGCTAGGAATCGATTAGAGTTTGCCAGGCAGATGATAAAAGGCTGTCAATAAGTATAAGACTGAAGTATAAGAACAATTGTAATTCTCAGGTAAGATCAGCGCAACTCTTATGGCGCCTTAATTACAAACACATGTTTGAGTAAACTGACCAGACATAGTGCACTGAGCGTAAGCAAGATGGCAAATTGAGAGCTTTATTTGTGCTCGCTCTTCTTACTGCTGTGTCTGTCTGTAATTAGTTGATGTTGCTGTCCCTGTCTGTAGCTGGATCTGTTAAAGAGCTGCAATTACATCAGCTGACACTTTCGCCTCAACGCCCAAGTTAAACTGGCAGAGGCATTCATTGGCATTGGTATTCAGTGGCATTCACAGTTTACAATTATGCTAAAAGTGAAATCTCTGTATACAGCTACATTCACGCAGCATTTGCGGCCATTGAGCTAATTTTCCACGTTGCAGCCTCCACGACGACTTTAGCGTCGTCCAAGTTTAGTTTAGTTAAAGTGCTGTTGTTGTTGTTGTTGTTGTTGCTGTTGCTGATGCTGCTGTTGACGTTGCTGTTGTAATTGTGGTCGTGCTGTTTGTTGCTCCATTTTGCTGTTGCTGCTGTTGCTGTTGTAGTTGTGTTTTTAATTAATTTTGAATGCATTGCCGAAGAAATGCGCATGACTGTGACCTTGAACAATTAGGCTCGGGCGTTCAGTGTCGGTGTCTGGGTCCAGGTCTGCCATAACCGTATATCCATGAATGTTCTATATACCTACATGCATCCAGTATATGTATGTATGTGTGTTTGTGTGTGTGTGTGTATGGTGGCAAATGCGAGTAATTAACACTTGAAATTTTCAAGAGCATTTGACGTCGCTCTCCCTTGCTCGCGCTCTCTCTTTATCTTTATCTCTCTCTCTCTCTCGCTCCGTCTGTCTCCCACATTGCGTCTGAGTACTGCACTTGAATTGCTGGCTCACCCACTCACACACAGAGAGATTTATATATGCAAAAATATTCAATTGAAAAATGCCAAAGCCTACGTCCAAAGCAGCTATTTTTTACAGTTCAACGAACTTTACATCATATCGATCCCGGTATGTACTTTAAAAATATGGCTGCCATAATATTTATGGCAAATCCAATATACAAATATTCGAATTGGTTTTTTGCATTATTGATGCAACAATTTAACAATGAAACAACAAAATGTGAAACTGTTGATGTTTGGACTGTATTTTATGTTGTTGATTGGTTGTTCTTACTGATTGTTGCTCTTAAGAGAGTTTGTTCGAGGTAAATATATACATACATATATGTATATGTACATAGTTGTTGTGCACTCTGTATTTACATAAACTTAACTGCGGGGCAACTCATTGTATGCCAAATATTGCAAGTTATGAATAAAACATGCGCAAAATGGCAGAATAAATTCCAGCAGCCGAGCAAACAAACGACCTGAGACCCAAAAGGAAAAACACACACACACACACAGACACAAAAGGAATTGCAAATGGAAATGGAAATCACAACAGTCACAGCAACAACAACGACGTATATCAACGCAATCGAATATCGAATATGGTCTGCGAATTCGTAAAGGAGAAAAAATAAAATGGTTGAAAGATCCCAGTTAAGCCAGGACTGCAAATTTATTTCAAAGAGAAGAGTCTGCCGTCGTGATTAAAAGTTAAGATTAAAGACAAATGTTGCTTTCAACAAATCATTTGAATTTAATTCAACTGACCAAGAAGATAAGCTACTTACAGAATGCATGATGTATGCCCTTACTAAGGAATGCATGATGCATACGTAAAATGGAAAAAAAAAGTAACATTTAAGTACACACATTTTATAGCTTAACCTTTTAACTGGGCTGTGTATTCTGCCTGTTTTGTGGGGTGCGTGCTGGTTGGGTGCAGGACAGGGTGGAGGCAAACAATGGCTGCCTCTGATGTTGCTGCTGACAGTGGTTGTGCCAGCAGCAGCAGCAACAACAACAATTCATTGCAAAACTCTTGTGTGCTCCCATGGCGACACACCAACCCACACACACACACATGCATACACGCGTTCAAAAAAGAGGGAGATACTATGTAGTGACAGATACTTATACCAAAACATTTGTGCGCACAGGCGCAGTGCATGAAGAAATGGCCGCCAAACGGCAAATAAAAGACATCGTCATCATCATCATCATCATCATCGGCATCTCTCTTGGTATAAAGTTTTTCCACTATTTGCGGCAAACATAACTCATGACATTTGGCAGACGAGGGAAACGCAGCTGCCAAACGCAGCGAAAAAAAGCAACAGCAACAACAACAACAACAACTGAAAGCTGAAAGGCTGCCAAAGCCTAGAAATAAATACATAAATAAATAAATAGAATACGCAGCATGACAGCGTCAACTTGGCCAATGCCTATGGCTAACACAATCTACTTGACTTGGCCCAAGCTCACGCTCTGCTCACTCTTTGTACCATCTAAGTATCTATCACCAAAGCTGCATCAATATCTGTATCTGTGTATCTGTATCTGTATCTGCAATTCAGCTGTATCCGCACTACAAAATGCTGAAATGTTGCAGACACACACAAGTCCAGTTTTGGCTGCCAATGCGTATCACTGTGAATGCTCAAAGCCTGAAAAAGGCTAACTTAAAGTGGCCCCAAACCATCGTCCATCGTTCAACATACACACATACATATGTATGAACACTCATACATTCATACATACATAGAAGCATATTGCAATTCAATATATGGGGGTCTTTGTCTTGGGACTCACTTAACAAAGTGATGTGCACACATCTCCAAAATCAAAAAAACAACAACAACAATTACGTTTGATAACTGTTTAAGGAGTGACAATTGATGTATTACATTTGTTCATACGTGTACAATACAAATATGAACAACCAAATATGCACGGAAGTATAAACTTGATTTTATATGAATGTGAATTTGATCAACAAAATATATATATAGTTGAAAAGCAACAAGATATTGGTATTTATGTAAATATTTCATATATGTCATGGAAGGTATATATATACAAGTTTCATGCCTTGACTTTTCTGACTAATAAACTGGGTAGCAAGTAAGGATGCTTTCTTAATCATTCCACATATTATAAACACTTGAAAAGCCTTCTCATTTTAAATATTTTAATTTTTAAGTTATAAAAGTTTTACATGATTCGATCTGACAGATCAAGATGTCAAAAATAATGTTGCAAGCACAAATTTCTTATTATGTGTGGTAATTTTGGTTGTGATTTTTATGTTTAAGAAGCTAAAATTCTTTGGTAAGTTTCAACCTAGCAATATTATTATTGAATAAAAAAAACAAAATACTCAAAAATACAATTTTTTTCTATCTGAGCCAAGATTGTATGTTGTTGCCTTTATTTATTTATTTATTATTTTGTCAACTAATACAGTCGACATAAAATAAATTAAATCAAATAAAAAGAAAGCTACAAAAATTTTAAGATTAATGAACAAAATTTAAAATTAAATCAGTAAACAAACGGAAGAAAGAAAAGTTTAAAAATTAAAATATTTAATTATCAGACGTTTTCCAGTAGCGACTATTTTTTTCTGGAATTATGCAAATGCCAAAAGGAATCGAAATTAAAAAATTTGATTATGCAGCTTTTGTTGTTATTGTTGTTGTTGCTATTTTCTGCATGCTAATGCAACGTTTGCCGACAATAGCTGCGCCGTGACTGCAACTACAGCAGCAGCAACAACAACCAAAATAATGTGAAGACGAGCTTAATCCAACACACAATGCAAAACTACATACATGCTATAGCTAAGAAGGGGGCTTAGTATAAGCTACACTGTGAGAAAAGTTCAATGCCTGCTGGTCTTTAAGCTGCTTATATACAAATAATATTACGTATACGAGGCGTTTGCCAGCAAAATGTGTATTTTTGCAACTGTAGCAGCAAAACTTAAGGCGTTCCTTGCAGCTCCTTGTTGTTGTTTTATTTTTTTTATTTTTGTAGAATTTCACAGGAATCGAATTGAAACATTGAACAGAACACAAGAAGCAGCAGCTACAATTCAATACAACAATGCCACTGAGCAACAACAGCAACAACAACAACAACCAGTGACAGCGACAGCAGCGAATGTTGCTGATATGCGCATGTGTGTATGTGTGTTTGTGTGTTTGTTGCCCATTTCCAATGTCCGCTAGTCGATTTGTATGGCATTCGAAATGTTAACTGCCAGCAGCTACTCCAGCAGCACCAGCAACAACAACAACAGCAACAACAGCAACAATGGCCAACAATCCACATCAAAGTACATACGTGAGTCCTACGCAAACGCAGCCAATCTTTAAAGGCAGCCAGAAATGTCTGACAGCCAAGGCAGGAGCTTAACATACAGAGGCAGAGAGAGGAAGAGAGAGAAAGAGAGAGAGAGAGAGATAGAAAGGGAGCAAGGTGATAGTGAGGGGATTGGGGCATTGGAATAATGTGCAGCGTACCAATTGGATGCCTCGAACGGACGACGTCTGCAAAAGCCACAGCGCAGATATCAAATGTATTGATAAGCAGAAAACCTTGGTCAGAGAGCCAGGCCTTTTTTCCACTGAAAACGGCAAAAACATTGTTGGCCTGTTTGCGATGTTTGACTGTTGCCTATAGCCCGGTCTGCCTTCTGCCTGATGTTGTTGTTTGTTGTTGGCGGAGGTCGCAACGTTGCAGTGCAGTGGCAACGGCAACCGTTGACGTACGGTGGCCATTATATGTAGCTGCTCCTTTGGGACCAACAGCAGCAACACTAGCAACAACAAGAGAAGAAGAAGCAGAACAGCAACAGCAACAACAACATCCTCCTCGTACAACGATTGACGATGGTTGCTGCTCAGGTAGATAAATTCGTAATACAACTGCGGGCTGTCTGAAATGCTGTGGCAACTGCAACAGCAGCAACAACAACAACAAAACCAACAGCAACAGCACCAACGCAGCTTTAAGCTTGTCCATTGTCCAGAGCCAGAGCCGCAGACTTTAGTCTGGACATGGCACATGTTGCAGCCAGCCAGTAGTGGCGCATTTTCGTTTTTCTTTCGACAAACCTCTTGCAACGGGTATTTCAATTCGGTCACCAAACGTGTAACACTCTACCATTGGAATACTAGCATAGAAAACACATACATAACCTATTTGTTGCCGCGAATGCACAAGCCATAAATATAGTTTTATACAAGCTATGTAAGACATAATATACATTGTTTGTGTATACATGTTGCTTTCATAGATTTAAATCAGATAATGCTTTGCACTTTTATGATAAATATTTTAAGTAAATACTAAAATATTTGTTATAGAGTGGACGCATTTTGATATTCTGTCAAAAGTTGTATAAAGTTGTCTTTAGCAAAGACTTTAATTAATTTATAAAAAAAAAGAAAAAATATTAAACAAAATAACATATTGTACCTATGATATTCATTATGTCTTATTTTACCAATGACATTCAAATAAAATGTAATTTTTTTAATTGAAATTTAAAATTGAATTTTTTCAAAAACATGAAAGAAACAGAATGACGAGTGCTTTACAATTGAGTATTTGTGGTATATAATTTGTTTATTGTTAGCATGTGTATGTTAGCATTAAGCTTTTAACTCCTGATTATTTCATCATCGTTTCTATTGCAGCCTTTTACATAAAACTTTTGTTTGTAATGTTAATATGTCTACTGTGTAAGCGTATTAGAGAACCGACATCAGAAATAAAACAGCTTCAATGATTTTTTTCGTTGCTTTCGTTTTGTTGCTGCTTTAGAGCATTTTGTATTGTTTTGTGTTTTGCGGCTTATCCAGCGCTTTCAACGCCTCGCGATCAACGCTTTGTGGCAGCATCAACAGCAGTCTCTTTCTCTATCTTATGTTCTCTCTCTTTCTCTCTCTCTCTAGCGCTCTCTGTCATTCTGTGAGGGGCAACAGTCCAGTGTCCGCAGTTGCTGCAGCATAATTCATGTTTCACGCCGTTGCCGACTGCCGACTGCCAACTACAACAGCAGACAAATTCAAAATGGCAGCTGCTGCACAATTATTGGGGGCCGTTTGTACTGAAGTTTTTAATCAAGGGTTCGCTTTACGGATTTGTTTTTCACCAAAATTACATGCAGCATGCAGCGTGCAGTTTGCAGTATGCGATTTGTGGCATGCAAAAACAAAAACTGAAAAAAAATTGCTCCATGCCGCCTCCTGACATCGATAGTTCGTTGGCATTGTGGATTGTCAGATTACTAGTTGGCTAAGTGATAGAACACGAAACCCAACACACACACAGCTGTGATTATATGTGTGCGAATGTATGTGTGTGTGTGTGTGTAAATGTTGCTACTTTGATTGTTGCCTGTTGGCGTGTCAACTTCCGCTTTTGTCCTTTAGTATTTGCTCATTACTTCGAGTGTGTGTGTATGCCAGTGTGTGGGTGGGTGTGTGTGTGTGGTTGTTTGTATTGTATGTATGAGGACATTTCCGTTCTTGACATATTTGTGCAAGTCTTGAGTTTTGCGTATAAAAATCACAATAAATATTCAAAGAGCTTTTTGTTTATTTAATTTCATGTTACAAATCTTGCACGTAATCAAAACACGTTTCATTTTAACAGAATAATCCGAATTTTACAGAGCAATCAATTTAAAGTAACTAACGTTTTTGTTATTTTGGCATAAAGTATAAAATGCGTTTAAATGTACACACCTGAAAGGTGAAAACTTATTTTGCCTATTTCAGATATATGTAAAACATTATGCATCATAAAAACGTAATAACAAAATATATTTTTTTAAAACAGAGAAATAGATTTTTAAAATGTTGATTTTTTTTTTTTTGTAGGAATCAATATAATTGATTATAGATTAAAATTTTTTGAATGCGTATTGTTATTTCCATTAAGTCAAAGAAGTCATAATAAGATTTTACTTTTACCTATTAAACAGTCATTAATGGTATGACTTACTAAAGCCCATTACATTAACTTATATAATATGAACACATCGCAAAGAAAGAATATTAATTTGAAAGTAGCAAAATTTGAATAATTTTTATGAATTAAATTCAGTTTTTATTATGAATTCAATTCAGCTCAAAATAAACTTAGTATGAATGAAATTTTGCATGCGCCTTTTTACCATTCATTCATTTCATTACCATTGAAATGCAATGAGAACGTCAAGAAGGACGCAACAAGAAAAGTAAGAACCTTAAAGCAATTTGCCATGTTGCACCTTGCAGCTGCAACAACAATAACAACAGCAACAGCAACCGCAACTGCTGACAGCAACTGTAGCGACCTTATCAAGGCCCACAATTTTATGGTTGTCAAAATAAGTTGGCAAAAGGCAGCAATAGCATCGCAGCAACGGCCAAAAACAGCAGCCAAGAAATTGTCAAGCGATTTGAAATCGTTGTTAGATTGGAATTTCGACCCAATTAGGAAATTTTTTGACTGCTGATGCTGTATGCTGTATTGGCTGTTTTGGCTGCTGAAAGGGCCTTTCAGCGGAAAAATGCAAAAAACCTTTGCCATGGTCAAGGATGCGAAACAGGGACACACACACACAGACACACACCTAAAACAAGCAGCAAAAATACACAAAAATACAAGCAACAATCGAGCGATACATAAAATATATTGTTATGTCTGCGGTGAGAAAACTAATTGACGATGACAGCAGTCGCTGTCGCTGTCGCAGTTGCTGCTGCCGATGCTGCTGCTGCTGGTGGTGGCAGCGTCGCAGTTGACGTTGCTGTGGCAACAAGGAGTCAGTGTGGACAGTCATCGATGGGGCAGCGCAAAAAGCGTGCAACGCCTGGCTGCCTGGCTGCCTGGCTGCATGTATTGTAAGTGGCCTTCGTAGATTTCTATTTGCCGGAGCTTATAAGAAAACCAAAATCGTTTAAATTTATTTATACGTTCGGATGCTGTTGCGATATAAAAGGCGCCGCCAATGCAGCAGCAGCAAGCAGCAAACAACAACAACAACAACAATCACATCAGCAGGAGCAATCATTTTGTGGCAGTTGCATGAAATTATTGATTTGTTATTTGTTGGATCGTTTGCCGCGCGAGCTTGTTAAAATGCTTCGAGTGTGCATGCAACTTTGTTGTTGTTGTTGCTGCTGCTCTTGCGGTTGCTGTTGGTGTTATTGCTGATTGCCTAAACTAATAATTGTATCTTAATTTTGTTTTATTAATGCCAATCTGCAATTGGCAATTGCTGTGCGGTATTTTTAGCAAATATGTGGCAAGTGTTTGGCTATGGCATACTTGCAACATGTTTTCAGGCAGTTAATCGAGTAACTTAATCACCTTATAGATTTTGAAATGGATTAAAATGAAATTATTATTTTGGGTTACTGTTTCAAAGTAATCACTTAAATGATTTCAATCTAGTAAATGTTTCTTATGCTAAATCTTAACAACTTGTATTTTAAACGTTCAAAGAAGTTATATAGTTAAATGTTAATTACATGTTATTAATTATTCCCTATGATTGCTTGATTTTTTAGTCTTCAACGCAATTCAGAAAAGCATTTTCAAAGTTAGCGTAAAAACTATACAAATTCTTAAACCATCATCGCAAGATTCTTTATTGAAACAGTTTTTCACTTTCAAATTTTATTTTTGGCGCCAAATAAAGTGCAGCCAAGTAGTAGTATTAGTTATTGGTATCGATACCATAGCACTTGAGCAGCACAGTGGCGCTCCTAAAGTTCGTTTCATATTTTCATTCCGCACAACCGTGTGCTCCATATAGGTTTGAAACTTGGGTAGACATTAGCTCAGACGCGCTGACTCATCTGATTTCGTTGCTGAGCACTAACAAATTTGAAATATAATAGTAACTGCACTAGAAGTTCAGTTAGAAATTGAATTCGTTAATATATCGAAAATTGCCTACGTTTTTAAACGTTTAATTTGTCCAATTACCGTTGATTTAAGCATTATAAGATTATAAAAATTTTCACATGAATTGTCTAAAGCACAGAAGGAAACTTGCCCGATCCCATTTAGAATATTTATCTTTTAAACGGATAGTAATATCTGTCTGTTTGTTTGTTAACTGTAACTTTTAAAATTGTTTTCTTCTTGTCATACTATATCAGACTATACCATGAAGCTGCCAAACAAAATATTATCTCGGAAAATAACAAGTAGCCCGTTTTGGCATGTCATACACATTCTTTTCTACTTGATTTGTTATTAAATACCCTTTGAAAAAAAAACATAAATATTTTCACAGTAAGTAACGTCTTTATTTAATTGCATTTTCAGTTGCGTGTCATTTTTATTTAAGTCAAATCATATAAATACATAAAAACTTTAGTTTTTATCAAAAAAAACAAACCATCGTTGTTTGACTGTTTATCTCGTAACAGCAACGGGAACTGTCTATACTCTTTTTACTTATTCTTTCGGTTTTAGTTACATTTTTCATACTACATTTGGTTTTTGTTTTATTTTGTTTTGTTTTTGCATATATGACTAAATTGTATGCATATTCATTGGGCCATTATATTTTTGTTGTTATTGTTTGAAATATTTGTTTGATTAACGATTTATAAACGACAGTTTTTAGACTTAACAACTAGAGACAAATACAAAGGTTATCACTTGAGTATGTCTAACAAGCTACTCGTTCGTATTCTTTTTGTTCTTAACCACTTCCAGCTCTTCTTTTTTATTTGTGTATGTACCAACTAAATTCCCTTTATATATATATATGTATACTAGTGTGTATGTACTTCTCTATATGCTGTCAGATGATTGAGTGTATATATGTATGCTACGTTGTTCAGTTTCTATATATGTATGTTATGAGCTATAACTAGAGTCGGTTGAGAAATTCAACGATTTGGCAAAACAGTTGCGAACTACCTTTGCACATATACTATGTATGTATGTATATATAGTCGTGCTATATATAAAGGAATTCATTCTTGGGTGAGATTTTGGATGCAGCTTACATACTCTGCCTAGAAACTTGAGTACATCATAGCATATAATTAAAACAGTGTTTGCTCAGTTAGTAAAAATTTAAAAAATAATTTCAAGACACTTTAAAACTCTTAATATTATAACAATTTTTTGGTGTAGTACAACTAAAACTTTTATAATTAAAAAAACTCTTTAAAAACTTCAAAACATTAAGATCTTCAAACTTTGAGCAATCACTGTTTATGTTATTAGTATTTGCAATCTTGTGTATGTGTATGTATGTGTGTGTATAAATAGTTGTAGTACTAAAAATCTATGTGTTTATAACTATAAGTTTGCTAAGCCACAAATAACTATAAGCTACACTTTAATATCTGTACTTATTCCTATAGTATATCTATATATATATAGAAGGTAGTATCAAAAAATGCATGGCACCCATGGGGAACAGAGTTCGTTGAGCAGAATAGAAGTTCAACACAATACACTACACATTGTGGTTGTAGTATCTTTAATCTTAGTGTCCTATATAACTAGTACTGACTATGACTACGTCTATGCCTTAAGCCTAGACTTTGATTACATAATTTTCATTTCGTTTCATTTCGATTAGGTTTTCGATTCTGCGTATGTGTGAGTGTGTGTATTCCAATTCTTGGTTACATTCCTCTCCACTTCACTTCACACACTGCACTTTTAATACATTTTTTAAATAAAAGGCAACTTATGAACAGTATTTTGTTTGTTTTTTTCTTGTTTTTTCAACAACTACTTCTTCGAGCCTAAATCCAAAGAGGCCCAATTGTGTCCACTATAATATCCAGCACATCTTGTCGACCCATCTCCTTCAATGTCAACAGCAGCGCCATAATGCTATTCGCATGAGATATGGAACTAGAGGAACTGGTCTTGTTGTTCCCGCTGTTCGCACGACACTCCCACAGATTGAGTATCTGCTCGGTGGGTGAAGGCTTTGTGGCAAAGTAGGCAATATACCGATCAGTGCTCAGTTTCTTTGCCAACAGTCGCCAGTCGCGCTCATCAGCTCTGGGAGGATCGAGAGCGGCGCATATTAATCGCTTTGTGGAATGTGGCAGCTGCACAAAGTCTAGTACACAACTCTCGTTAACATAATTGCCTTGGCGATCAATCGATATCGTTGTATTTGTGGTCGAAACCAGTTCCTCATCCTCCTCCTGCAGATGCTGCTGCTGTTGCTGCTGTCCTGGCAAACTAAATGTATAAAAATCCAACTCATTGTCCTGGCCAAAGTCCACACAGAGCCCATGCTGCTCCTGCCGCCGCACACTAAACTCACAGTGCAATATCGAATTATTGCCCAGTATGTGCTGATAGGGTATTGCATGTTCGTACAGCGCCGCTTCGGTATCCATGCAACTGCGCACGCGTATGTTCAAATTCAGATTGTTGAGCACAAAGCCAAAGATCTGACTCTCGCCCAGAAAGCTGCCTCCCAACTTGCACTCGACATTGGCACACAGGTCGCGACTATTGGGAAAATCCTTGACCACATAGATGCGCAGACTGCAATTGGCGCTGCTTGGCGGCGTGTGCTGACTGAATGCCAACAGCTTCATCTTGATTGCTGGCTGCTGGATTCGTGGTTCCGCAACGACAGCAAAGTGTCCCAGCTGCTCTGTCATGATGTACACGTGCGTCGGCTCCAGTTGCACAAACATGGGCGTATTGATGGTTTCCTCACCGACGGAGACGGCTCGTCGCCAGTTCACATTGAGCTCATCGTGCTCGCTGTCCGCATGGTAGATGTGCACATGCCACTGCTCTGGTGCCAGCAGGCAATGTGGTATCTTCAGTATCACTGGCTTGATGAAGCCATAGTTGCGTGGTGCACAGTGCACCACACTGCTGCACAGAATGGAGCACTCGGTGGCGCAAGCAATGCGACTGCATTCATCACTCAATAGCATTAGGGAGACATGCTTCTTCAGGTGCTTCCCAATGGCCAACTCTGGGACACACAGCAGCAGCTCACCATTGTACAAACGCAGCTGGCCTCCACTGCTGCCCAGGAGCTCATAGCTGGTGCTCTTTGATGCGTTTAGTATTGAGAGTTTGGCATTCATATCGAACGTTGAGTTTGCTGTGGAGTTTGAGAACAATTAGAGTCTTTACTATTTGGGTTTCGAAGCATTACTTACATGTATCAGCTGTGGACGAATCGCCAGTCTCTGATAGATAATCTGCACTCAAATCATCTATGGGATTTGTGTAGCTAGAAAGAGGAAAAAGAAGAAGTTAATAAAAATCATCAAAGTTTCTGTGCCTTATAACTATTTAAGCCTTACACTTTGCTTAGACATATTTAAAATAATGAATAATCAAAATTTAAAAATTAAATAATAAATTACTAAAAAATTATCTTAATGCCAGGGACCGCAATGATTTGTAAATTAAAGAACAAAAAGAAGATGAAAAAATGTATTATATATAATAGTCTGGCCTTCTCCACTAATATTTAGATCGAAAAATAAGAGATTATTCTTAATTAGTATAAACAATTCGCAAACAGAAGATTATGGTTTTCTATATACAAAACTACAAAATAATGTATTTGGTAGCTTTCACATTAATCTTGTCCCTTTTCTTTGCTTAACATATAAGTGCATTACTCTTAACTGCAATCCCTCCTGAAGACTTATTATGTAAGTGTTGGCTTGTATGGTGCCTTATTATTGCATCAAATTAATTAACTTATTATTTCTTTTGATAAACTTTACAAAGTGTTATGCCAAAATCACTGTAGCTTAAAAACCAAAAGTTTCCTTAATAATATTTAAAGCTGAGCTTCAACTTCCATGCTTTATTTTTTAATTTTTTTTAAAGTAATGCACACTTATTCAACACACATATGTGTGTTTATATATATAAATATATAACGCTTACATT
Organism: Scaptomyza pallida; assembly: GCA_018152965.1. NCBI lineage: Eukaryota > Metazoa > Arthropoda > Insecta > Diptera > Drosophilidae > Scaptomyza > Scaptomyza pallida. Next base: position 3,862,474 of record JAECXP010000005.1, on the reverse strand, counting down.
CAGACCAATATTAAAATTTTTAAGAGATTTTTATAAATAAAAAAAAAAATGGCATTTGTAGACCCACTGTTAAGCTGCAAAGTATTGGAATTCAATCCAAGCCAAACCAATACAGTTACAGTAATAATCCGCTTTGCAAGATTTAGGGTACGAGAGAGTATTCAACTTACTTTGCCGCCAAGTTGGGCACATCGTAGTGATGTTCCGTAACGCCGCCACAGCCAACGCCGACGCCGATGCCCATGCCGACGATGTGGTCGCCGGGCATGTAACGATGTCCGGGATTGACATAATCGTATCCCAAATTGGCTGCCTCGATGTGCATGCGCATCTCCTTCTTATCAACAACGCCGGGCATATAATCCGCATCCATGACTGCAAAAATGACAGAACGGAAGTGCAAGCGCACAGATTCAATTGCCGTTAGTTGGAGTAAAAGGCGGAGAAGTAAACGTCGACGACTTACCTGAACGAGCCATGTTGTAGTGCGGATTGGCGCGTATGCCACGCCGGGCACAGCAGATGAGGACAGCACCAAAGGCAAAGCAAACGGCTGTGAGGAATGCCAGTCCCAAGTACAGTGTCCAATCGAAGTCTGTGAATTGTTGCCAAAGAATAAGAAATGCGATTGAATTGGGTGGAGGTCAAAGACAGAATAATGAAAAAAAAACTGCTGATTTTTGGTTTTTAATATACACTTTTGGTGCGAAGGACTTGCCCCCGTGGCTCATCCCCCTGAACATGATGCTGCCACTCAACCGATTGCCTCTGCACGCCAATCTCAATCTTTGTCTTTTGTATTAAAATGAAAGGCAAGTTCTACATGTTTCTGCGTAAATCCGCAACGTTAACCCAACCCCCCGTCACATACGCCAACGTTGAGTCAACCAAAACCGAACGCGGTCGCATCCTCCTCTCGCATTCTCGCATCCCAAAAAGTTGCCATCAATCCAAAGCAGCCATGCGTATCCGTATCTGCTGCTGCTGCCTCTCTTTTAGTGTATGCAGTATATGTCTGTATTTAATGTTTTATGTTTGTATGCTCAATGCCTGAACCCCAACTTCTCATCCCCTTACAAATACCCATTTCACTTCCCAGTCCGGCGTCTATTTCGCATTATTGTGCGCTGTCGGGTGCCCGTCCCCCCACCCATCCCCCTCAATCCAGAGCGCCATTGTTGCGCTGCTTGTTTCCGTTGCTGTGATTGTTGTCGTCATTGTTGGTGGCGCTGGCGGTGACTGGTTGGCGCTGTGCCGGGCAAAAAAAGGAATCGCTGCAGCGCAAGGAATTACTCTGTATATGTATATGTTATGATTATTACACACATACAGACACACACACACACACGCACGTACAAAGAGAGAGCGAACGCATTACACAATGTATGAAATGAGCAATTATATTCGCTGTAAATCAGCGACAGCGCTGCTCCAGCATCGGAAGCATCCTTAGCTGTACATACCCCAAACTCATCCCAGAACCAAACTTTAGACTTTTTCTTGCGCTTTCGTTTTCCATTTGAATTTTTTCTCCCCTTTTTCATATATTTTACTTTTGCTATGTGCATTTTGCATGCTGATTTTTTTTCAGACTCCTGCCTGGGACATCAAAAGCGTATTTGTCATGCTAAGAGATTAGAAGAAGGAGGCGGGGGTGTGCTAGGTGGTACTTTCAGCCGCCTGTCGCCACAATGGCCACATAATAAAGCCTTAGGATTCAGCTTCAACTGTTGCAGTACCCCAAGGGATATTAGCCTTGGGCCGGGAAGCAGGCTGGGAGCTGGCTGGGAGCTCAGTGCCACAGAAAATGTAATAAAATGGAAAATAAGGCAAAAGGCTCAAGTCAAAACCAACAAAGTGTCACTCTTCATTCATTTGCAGAAAACTTTTCAACAGCAATCAAATAACAGTAGTCCAGTAACAACAACATAAAAAAAGAGATTGAGAGAAAAAACCCCAAAATGTTACAAAAATTATGTGTTGAATGATTGAGGAACTTGCCCACTGCTGATCCTTTCAATTACACACTGTGACAGTCGTATAATTGATCCCAATGGACTCCAGTTGCTACCCCTTAAGAAAAAGGAAGAAAAAACTATATTTGATTTGGGTTCGAATCGCAAATCGCAAATTGAAACCCAAACAGCAACAATGACACGTAAAAAGCTGCAAAGTGGTTGGGTTAGATATTGGCTAAAGGAGTCATTGGGCATGGGGCATCTATAGTTGTATAGATATTATCCTATCGTTGTCCTTGCCGCATGCCTAATTATGTGGCAAAAGCACATAAACATAGGGCGCCCCATGCTTGCCAACAGCAATTTTGGGCTGCGATTGATTTGCGACCCTTTTTATTCAAGCTAAAATGGTTAACGCAGTGGGATTTGTATTGCAAACAAGTGCAGATGAAATGAAGTGGCCTTTTCTAGTGCTGCTGGGTGGTTGATTTATTTAACCATTTTTATACTATAGTAAGTGGGTGCTGGATAGGATGGATGGGATGGAGATGGAATGGATGGAATGGATGGGGCATGCACAAACACAAAATGCACTTGGTTAATTTCCCATTGTGACAATCAGCGTTGAGTGCTCGGCTTTTGTGTGTGGTAGCAGTCTGGATTGTGTCTGTCGTGCCCACTGTGATTGTTATTGTTGTCTAACTGTCTACTTTGTTGCTGACTAAGAGAGAGAAAGACAGGAATGACTGCCTCACTGCCTCACTGCCTGCCTGCCTGTTTTTGTCATAAACACACTTACCATCCTTGCCAATCTGGCATTGCTCTCCACGGCATTCGGCCGTTTGTATATCTTTTCCGGCGCACAATGATTTGCCATATCCTGAGCCATCAGCATCACCGTTGTTGTTATTGTTGTTGCTGATGTTGCTCGTGCTGCTGCTGCTGCTGCTGCTGGTGGCGCCATCGCTCGTGCCTCCAGTGCTTAGTGCTGCAGCACCCACACCGCCTGCCAGCAACAGCAACTCATTGGCTTCATCTGCCACGTCGGCAACGGCAACGGCAACAGAGGCGTGCGTCAGGCATTTTCTGCGACGCACTTGTATGCATTCCACGGAACAGATGCTCCATTCGCTCCAAGCGGACCAGCGAGCAACTATGTGGGAAAAGAAACAGAGTCAAAGCCAAGCAGTTTAGAAATCAAAAGTCATATTAACATGATTTAGCACACATTCTTGCAACAACAGCACCCATGTGTTCAAGTGCCATTTATCAAAAAAGGCGCCCAACGTGGTACACACACAGCTCCCCAAAGAGGATATATGTGCAAGTACGTTGCTTATAGATTGAGACGTACAAGCATATGATAGAGGATTTGGCTTTGATGGTCTCCCATTACATTTTATAGCAACGCTTTAGCTAATAGATGCGTCGCAATTATGCCACCTTTTGAACTAAATGCATTGCCTGAATTTATGACGCCCTCTTTTGGCCCAGGGGAGCAGTCGACAAAAATGTTCTCAGCATATTTAATAGCAGATACACCAAAAATTCTCAACCACCGCCCTCTAACTCACTCTCCCCATTTCTCCCTCCACTTGGTATCCGTTTGTCTATGTGTGTGTGTGTGAGTAAAAGTGATTGTCATTTTAATGCTTTTCTATTTTCGCATTTGGTTCGTTTATTTCAATTTTTTCTTTAGCCGCTTGCTTTTGTTTGCTTGTTGGGGGCGAAAAAGTCCGAAAACTAAACAAAAAGCGCAAAATGCGAGACTTGTAGTCGTTGTTGTTGTTGTTGTTGCTGTTGTCCGTAAGATGTATGCCTATGCCAAACTCATATATATATCGGCATTCGGCACTTCCTGTGCCCGAAAAACCACCCTCGTCAAAGGCGACAACAGCAAGAACAACAACTGCGAAGTTGTCGTCCCCATCATCACCATTTTTGACTAGGCAAGCATTAAGTTATGTGTGTGCTAGTGTGACTATGTGTGCGTGTGTGTGTGTGTTTGTGTGTGTAACACCCACTCCAACAAACGCATCCTGCTGCTTTCCTGCTGTTGGGTCCGGCTTCAAGGGTCGTCGCCAGACTGTTGCATGAATCAGACAGCGTAAATCGTGGTAAGTGATTTTTAAGTTGCTGTCCAACGTTCAGCGGCGTCAACAATGACGTCACTTCTTCTCTCTCATATTTTTTTGGGGGGCTATACAAGAAGCAAAGTAAGTAACTTGGCTAGCATCCGAATCGGAGAATCAGCAACAGATACAGCTTTACAGCTTTTTGCAGCTTGTAAAATGAATGAATGAATGAACGAATGACTCTCCATGGTTCGTTGGCGTTTTGTATGCGGATGTGGATGATGCTATTGTTGTTGTTGTTGCTGTTACGGCCTTCGGCTCAGTTTAACACAATTGTTTATTGAATTGTAAAGCGCAACCCCTGCCAACAAACTTTCGTACTTCCCCCCGAATGCCCAACTAACAATTTCACTGGCTTGGCTCGTTAAGCATTCAACTTTAACGGCTTTCGCACACAATGTCATATTGAACTGTACCCCAACCCATTACGAACATCATCACCCCAACCCCAAACCGTCGCACCGTCGCATCGTCTAGCCCCAGTGGGCAGCCCTTTCTGCTGAATGAGATGCACATTGTCAGGCTTTCGTGTTCAACTTACTGCGCTTACTCGACGAAATGTCAAATCCATCAGCGCTCACAATTTGAGTGTCCTCTGTTGTCGTTGTTGTTGTTATTGTTGTTGTTGTTGTTGTCGTTGTCAGCGTCAGCGTAATCAGAGGCGTTGAGGGCGTGGCAGTCACAGCGAACGGTAAGCATCAGCAGCAGATGAAGCGCCATAAGGTTGACACGATTCCATAGGGATGAAAAAGTCATAAGTTGAAGAAGATGGAACCGAAAAAGAAAGAAAGAAGAAAAAAAGCGAAACCGAAGCGAAATTTAAAATTAATTTTATGACACACTTTTCATAGAAAACGTAGACTATACAACCACCACCACCACCACCCCCCAAACCATGAACCCACTTGAAGTGTATTGCTATTGCTTCTTCAGCAGCAGCAGCGGCAGCTTCACCCCCAACTCCCTTGCAGCGCCATCATTTGCCCCGCTTGTCTGTCAACAATTGCTCATTGCTGTGCCCGCTGTGAGCCTGCCGGAGCGTAACTGCAAGAGTGTGCGTGTGTGCATGTGTGTGAGCACTACAATACAATGTGCAATACAATAAATTTACATGAATAAAAGTGAAGAGTCTCAAACACATGCCGCCCGTGCGTCTGTCACAAACAAAAAAAAATCATTCTCATGAAGAAGAGAACTCGCCCCCAGCTCAACACGGCTCTTGCATCCCAAAAAAAAGAGAAGAAAAACCCAAACCGAATCCCGTTGTGCAACACGCCACCCACACTCCACCACTCCCCCAGGCACCCAGCCACCCAGCGGTAAATGCTTGCCCTTGCTATGCGCCCCCGTCAATGCCTTTGTCACCATTTAGTCAGTCAGTCAGTGCCTGTGACTGGTAGGAATGCCGCCAGCCGACGCCCCCGGGTCCAAGGCCCCCTTGTTTACGTCCAATCTATCCATCTATTTATGTGTAAATGTGTGTGGATGTGGATGGATACTTATATTCGTGCATGTGGAGATATCTGTCGTCATTTCGAAAAAGGCAGCTACTCTGTGCGGCACAAGCAACGGCCATTGCCACAACAACCAGCAGCAGCAGCCACAGTTGAATGCGTGTTTAAAATGAAATACTCAACGCTCACTCAAAAATGTATTGGACTATTGTCCTAAAATGTGTACTTCAACTAGGGCATACGCTTCGACAACGCTGCATACCAAGTTATTAAAGCAGATTTCTACTTAAAATGTTCTACGTTCAACTTTACTTTACTTTGTAATACTCTGCATATTTGAAAACCTGTTACCTGTTTCTATCTGATGTCGATCTATTATGTGAAATAACTTGTTTACAGCTTATAATTCAGATTCTACGATTATACGAAACACATAGAGCTCTGACCAGACCGAAGTATACAAATTTTGAAGTCCTTGTATTTATCCTTCTATTACACAAATATATTAGAAAATTCGAAACCCATATGAAACGAGAAGGGTTGATGTTTTAATGAGGCTTAAAAGTTACCCTCAATAATTAAGGCCCAGTTTTGGGCAATTTTCCCAAATCTTCTAGTCTGATATTTGAAATCACATCTATCCTAAGTAAGGAAAGCGTATTTCGCCTTCGACTTGTGAATATCTTGGTTTAGCCTGCTCTCATTGTTTCTTTTTTTGGAACGCCCCTTGAACTTTTGCGTGGCAGTGCTTTGTGTTGGGACTCTCTGTTTGCTGGTTTCCCTGCTTTCTTGCCTCCCCTCTTGTTGGCGGGTGTGAAAAATGTGCGTTGTTCCCAACGAAACAGGGTATGTTCGTTATGCGAGGTGGGTTTCTGGGCTGCTGCTGGGTTGCTGCTGGCAGTTTTTGGGTGTTAGGTCACAGAGACGCAGGTGGCGGTGGGGCCACAGGCTGTTCAGATGCCATTTAAATTGACAATTTTGTTGTTGGCACTTCAATTACGGTTACACTTTAAAAGTGTACCAAAAGTGGGCGCCCCAAACCGACAATGACGCCCACAAATTTGTGGGTAACCAGAGGAAACGCTTTGCATACCTGGACATGCGGCACAGTCGGCGGACTTCTGTATCTGGGGACCAGCACATTGGGCGCCGCCATTCAAGGGCATCGGATTTGTGCAGGTGCGCGTCCGCTTGCGGCCCTGACTCGGTTTCCCGCTGCATTTGCACTCGCGCCATGGGCTCCAGGCGCTCCAGCCGCCATTAACTGAAAGGGATGCAGAAACACAAAGTTGATGCAAACATACATACATGGGGAGGCACACATAAAAATATGTGTGTGCAGACCGCAATATACCATGCTATGCTATACTGACCATAGACAATGAGGACAGCCGAATCGGAGACACGTTTACCGGCAATATTCTCGGCACTGCAGCTATAGTTGGCCATGTGCTGCAGCGCCACCTGGCGGAAGGTGAGACTGCTGCCGGCCACAGTGATGCCGGGCTCAGTGTCGACGCTTATGACCGCATTGTTCTTGTGCCAACTGAGCTTTGGCTCCGGAAAGCCGCCGGGCGGTTCGCAATGCAGTTCCGCACGGCTGCCCAGCTCCAGGCGCAACGATGTGGGCGACTGACCAAAGGACTTGCGAATATCTATCACAGGTAAAAGTACACAGAAAGAATAAAAAGTCAATTGGATATCATATTTTAAATTATAGTGGAACTAAAAAACTTTCAAAGCTATTGGTGTTTCGACAAAAAAAAATCCGCTTAAGTCGAGAGTAAATTGAATTATCTGAAGTTCTTCAAATCGCTTTAAAGCTATTCAATTATGTTTAGATTACAAGATATAATTATTTTCAGTGCAGTGGCATAAACAGGGGGTTAGTTTTTAGTGCATGACGCAGCTGTTGCAAAAGTTCTTCATCCCCCTACTTTAAAGTAATAGCATTATATGTATACATTTGTATTATACTCACATGCAATATGCACTGTTGCCGCTTGACTCTTGACCACACCACGCGACGACCAGGCTTGGCATTCGCACTTGAACGGACCCTTGCCAAAGTATTCGTCGACCAGATCGCGATGTATGGTGGCAGTCACCTCCTCCATATGCACACCCGTGTGCGGATCCACGTGCTTGTCGTGCGTCGATGGCGGCGGCTGTGAGCTGCCGCTGCATTTAAAGTGCAACTGCAATGCATGCGATGCCTTGCATTTAAGCACAGCCGGTCTATTCTTGACCACAAAAACGCTCTCTGGCTCGCTGAGGAATATGGGCAGTGTGTTGCTGGCCTCGCCAGGTGTCAGCTTGCCACCATTGAACTCCTCGAGCAAGGTGCCGGAGGCAACTGAGACTGTTGCTCCTGCTGCTGCTGCTGAGGCTTTGCTATCCTCATTGCTGTTACTCAGCGTTGATTCGATGTTGGTTCTGTGCGGTAAGGAATCCTCTGTTACCTGGGCATCGATGATGTCCACATCCTCAACGGAGGCAGACATGCTGCCATAATCGCTGCTTAGCGACAGCTCCCGACAGCCGGCTAATGTTAGCCATATTAGCTGTAGGCTGACTAATACTACAATCACATTTCCGGCTTTGTTCCACACTAAACACAATGACGACATCATGCCTTCCTTTTCTTGTCCTCCTTCTCTTTCTTCTTCTATTCTAGTTGTTCGTTGCTCTTGTCTTGGCTCGTCGTTAATAATTCGTTGTCAGTTTTTATCACTTAAATGCACGTCGCTCTTCTTCTTCTTCTTGTTGCTGTCTTGTCCTGCCTGATGCGTTTCCTGTACACCAACAACTGCAACAACTGCACCTGCTGCTGTCTCTACTTCTATTGTTGTTGTTGTTGTTGTTGCTGTTGTGGTATGCTGGCATTAGCTGCTGTTGGATTACGTTGATGTCGCCACGGCAATCTGAAAAGTCAGATAAGAAATACATTTAAATGGCTTTTACTTCACGTACTTCACTTGCATTCCAACTCATACGCATATGTCAGTTCTTGCCACAACTCCCAACCAACTATCAATTGCTGGGGCATGCAATTTGCCCACTTGACTTGACAATCACCAAATACTGCAGCAGTTTGTCAAAGCCACTGAAAGTGTCCATGAATGGACTTAAGTGTTCATATCTTCAGCGCAATACACAAACACACACACACACACTCGTGCATCAGCGCATTTATAATCATTATGCCTAGCGTTTAATTTGTTACAGTCAATTCGACTGGCTAATCACCTACAACTACAACTGAGACAGGAAATTGATACAAACGGAAATTGTGATTTATTACTCTACATTAGAAGTGTAAGTGTAACAAATATTGAGATATTGCCAATTTATACTAGAAGAATTTAATTTGTCAAATAATGGACATACGAAATTTAGCTTGAATATTTCGAAACATTTATACAAAAAGGTTTTAGAGCTCTAAAAGTGAGCTCCAGCACACAGTCAAGTAATCACATTTTAAATATTGGAAATTTAAAAAAAAAAGTGTTTATTTAGATAGGGGCTGAGTTGTTTTTTCACAAAATTCATACAACAATACATTCAGTATATTTTCCTAGAAATAACATTCTGAAGCACATGAAAATTCTCTTTAAATAAACAGAAACTCGAACTCCAAAATTTAAATGTTTAAGTAATGTGGAGCAACATAAATATAAATATCATGTTACATAATAAATATAAATATCATCTTACATAAAGGAGCACACTTCATTACCTAACATACATATTATTGGTATTACACTTCAATAAACCTGCTTTCAACGAGTACGGGTACATCCTGCAACTACAACATCGATTTCCTATTGATGAAGTCAAGTTTGTCATCATCAATCAGCCTTTAGTGTATGGCAAGCGATATGCCCCATGCTTAGGACCAACAAGGTGTATGGACACAACTTCATACACATAAACACACACCACACACAGAAGGGGCATAGTGTACGAGGGGGCGACAATTGGCCGCAAGTAACGAAAATGGTCTTATTAGTTATGCAAGTCATGTGTCAAGTTCTACGAATCGCTGGTACCAAATCGAAATATTAATAACAGCTATCTGTGTATACATATACTTATAGCCATGACCACTGCTGACTGCTCCGATAGATAGATAGGCAGGCCACAAGCCAGGCAGTCCCCGAGTCACTCGCAGAGTCTTTCATTCAGGACGTGCTGTGTGTGGGAACGCAGCCTTTTGTCTTTTGTCTCCTCTGTTGTTAAATGTTATTATGTACTACTAGTTTGTTCGTTGAGTCGTTGGCCAAAGCATTAAAATGCCTCCAACTCTACGAAGACTCCATGAGTCTTTGAGGCATGCCAGCTCGTTGGAGTTTATGTGTTTGCCTTTGTAATTATGTATTAATCATGCATAAGTTTAAACATCAACCCACTCCACACTTTATAGTGGAAGCGACTTTATTTCTGTTTTTTCTGTTTCTTTCTGCTTTTTTTTAATGACTACAAAGCGATGCGCTGTGCATTTGGTATAAAGTCGATATGTAAATGTTGCGGAAACGCCGCCTGATGTCAAATGTGATTATGATTAGAGGCCAAAAGGTATTCGTGGGCCACGCTTAGCGCACAGTAGCTATAAAATATCGGGTAATAAGAATTTAAATGGATATAAAAGTACAAACATATATATATTGAATTGGCGTCGTCTCCCAACTGCCTTTTTAGCGTCTTGTTTTATTTTCCTTACATTCGTCATCATCAAACAAACAACAACAACACCAACATCATCATCATCAACGTCATCGTCACGAGCGTTATTTCTTTTGGTTTAAGCGCCTTTTATGCGTAGTTCAATTGGATTTACAGGGTGCTTGTGGACACTTGAGTGTCTGTCAATATTCTCAGCCAGTTTCTCATGTATGTAACTTGACCAGATTATTATATTATTCCCTATGGCACACACACACACACACACACGCACAATTGCTGTTCGTGTGTGCATTCAATTATTGCCGAATATTGAAGTTGGTTTTGTTTTCGATTTGTCTAGACTCATGTTTGACTAAAGAGAAAGCCAAAGGCAGCTCAGCTAGGCTGCTTAGCGAAATTAGATTTTAGCCACATACAGAAATCGATCGAATGTAAACAAAAGCAAATCAGTTTACCAACAGATTTAATACTTATCTAAGAGAAGCATGCAAGTACCATAAGTGAGGAAATGATTGATTGCAACTCGTGTGAAATGTTGCAAATTTGGCAAAAATTATTATTGTTGCAAACTTCCTGAAGCAAATTTTGCGTGGCAATATTTACGAGCATAATTATCTGTGGCATCAGTGGCCATTAAAATTGTCGGCAACCTGCTGTAGTAAAGATTAATCAAAATGTGCCACACACACATGAAATCGTTAAATTTCTGATTCACAGCTCCCTCACAGACGCCGCAATGAGAATGCCATCGACTTATCAGAGCCAGATATGTGATGTACTTTAGTGTAATGCTGCATGTTTGCGCATTTTTTGATACCCCTTAATCTGTATGATTGTTAAAGAGGCGCTGACACGAACTCCAACCGATAACGCCTTAGCCTTAACACAGGATATCTATTATTCGATCAATTTACAAGCTGCAGCTGCAACACTTGTATCTGTGTGTTTAAATAGATTTTTAATGAAGTGAAGTAGGCCAAATGGATTGTGTAAAGCGCGCTTATCAGCGGCATTTCATTGTGTGCACTTTATAATCGAATGGATTTTATTTATTGGGACCGCAGAGACAACAACCGACGCAGCAAAACCAAAGAAATAAGCGAACTTTGCATTGATTTTGGCACGCAAAAGGGCGCAAGGAGGAGGGGCAGACAGACAAAAGGACAGATAGACTGAATGACAGACAGGCGCTTTAGATTTATAGCCAGATACGAAAGATTGCGTGTGCATATAATCATCTTATGTATGGATGTAAATGTAATACAAGAGGGGAGAAGCAGTTCCGCCTGAACTTTGGATGATTTCTTCAACTTTCTTTTCGTTTCTTGATTTTGGTTTTTGGGCGGAGGAGTAAGTTGCAAGCATTTCGCTGTGGCACTTGCTGCCGTCATGCATGAATGAATGAATGAATGAAAGATTGCGTGGGATAATCGGCGTCGCATTCAATTTAATTTCACAACTATTGCGGCTGCCACGAAGCCCTTCCTGTGCGTATGCGTATGTGTAAGGAAGTTTATGTTCTACAGAACTTTTCAAACTTCACCCCTCGGGAGGGACGAAGACGACGACGACGACAGAGGGTCACAGCATTCAGACAATGCGCATAGAGAACAAGGCAGAAGAAAACAAGTGAGCATTCTATAAAATAATTGATGACTGACTGACTCAGTCGTTGAGTCTTGCGTTGCCAGCAATAATTTTTATGCCTCTGGAGCACTCGAAATACACACACACACACACACACACACATACACTCGAGCACTGACACTCGCACACTACACTAAAATCAAATGCCACTCGAAATGCGCGACTTGCCTGAAGATGGAAGCTGGTAGCGAAAAGCTGAAGTGTATCTGGCAGATGCCGCTGCTTCAATTGCGTGTGACTTTTGTGTATGTGTGTGTGTGTGTGCGTTGGAGGAGTGTGTGTGTAGTTATGTTGTACAATCTCTGAACATCTGTAGCACAAATGAAATCTTCAGAACTCAAGGGACCGTGCAGCAGCTTCTACTGCTTCTGCTTCATTTCTTAGTTCTGTGTTCTGGTTACTGTGGCAATTGTTGCCGCATGTGGATTTCACATGTTGCGCATTTTGCCCACACACAACACACACACACACATACACACAACATTCTCTATGTATTATAAAGCCAAGCTATTGTGAGCTCGTTCTGCGCTTGCCTTTTAATTTCCTTCTTCTTCACATTTATATATTTTTTTTTTGGGGCTTGTAATCAAACAATTAAAGATGATTTTAATTAATCTATTTATAAGCGGAGGAGAGACGTGCACGATTCAGCTGGCAAAAACCCTCCCCAGCCACAGCAACAAGCAACAACTGTTGTCACAACGCCTTCATAACTGCTCAAAAATGTATTCGACTCATCGGTGGAAAGAGGGAGGGTTGTAGTAGAAGGGGGTTGGGGCAGAGAACTTGAGAACTTAAGCGTTCGCTGCGTGAACAGATAGAGGCATTAGAGACATGACGACAACAACGGCAAACATCTTTAAATTAATTAAGCGTAATTGTTGTTGAATTAGAAACAAAAGTTTCAGCCATGAATTATGGACCCCGTATCTTTTGAGGCACATTGTAGATACATTCATATAGCAAACAACATATGTACTTACATGTTACAACAGATACAACACAATAGATTAGATGGCGGCAAGGCTGTCTGTCTGCCTGGCTGGGCGGCCGACCAGCCATATGCATGCAATAAGCAAATTATTTATTATGCCACATCAGTTAAATAAGTGGCACAAACTCAGAGCAGCCTGAACAACAAATGAACAACGACACAACAACTGATGACTCCTTATCATTTGTATCTCATTAGAAAAGTTTCAATCTAGCCCAAAGTTGCGACTACTTTTGTTGATGCTGACCAGCAGGCATTTAAACATTAACTATGGGCGGTAGCCAGGGGCGGGGGGCGTTGTGTGGGAGGCGATGAAGGGGGCAGGGGTTGAGCAAAACTTATTTGGCACACACACTTGGGCCAAAGCTAATTTATGATGCCCAACGACAAACAAATCGATGGCAACCAACTGATGACGATTTCGCTCAATGCCAAGCGACGTATTTATTTTAGCTTTAACGTTACACTACTCTACAAGGTACATGAAAGCTTAAAGAGAAACAATTTATTATTGGGATTGAAAAGGAAGCACGGCAAGTAGGGTTTAAGTACAAGCTATGTCTTTAGATTTGCATATTTAACAAACTACGAACTAAAGGCTTAAACATATAAATTAACTAAAAATAAATAAGATTGACTTTTAAATGGTAGAGAAAAGAAACAAATTATATCTCTTTCATTTAAAATTTGATTATAGTTTTATAATTGAATTTAAGAGGTGAAAATTAGACGGTAATGGGTAGAACATTTAATAAAAATATAATAAGATTTTCTAATCAACGGAAATAAAGAAAGGCAGGTTAAACAACTTTCATTTAAGCTTTGACTAAAGCTACGTATACTTAATAAAAGGTTACAATAAAACGGTGATGTGAAAAAGTATAGCACGAATAAATGGAAAGGATCCCATAAAATTAATTTTTAATCAAGTGTACTAGAATTTGTTCCCAATCGAATGTCAAACAAGCATTAAACTTACTTTAAAATATAACAAAAACACCATTGTCTACCTTAACATTTAGATATAAATTTTGTTATATCTTTGTTAATGTATTTCTATACTTTGACAATAAATTAAAAGAAAAATGTGGGTCAATATGTTCGAACTGAAAATAGATGAAACATAAGATTTTTTATTTTTAAAAGTTTGGAATTTGAGGCATGCAATTAAAATTGAAGCGAAATAAAGTGGCTGATCAATTTGTATCTTTTTCTTTTTATCTATTCTGTTAGAGGTTTTTTCGATCCCTTTTTTTAATTCTATGGCAAGCATCGATAGTATTTTAGAATTTTCAAAGGCAATACTCTTTCTACCCTTAATACGCTTAACTATTGATAAACCATAGAAGGTATTTTAACAAATTTATCAACGTTGCATGCTAATGCCTTTTGTATGATAGTTGGTACTAGATTGTGTAACGTCCCAAAAGCCGATATCAAAATCGAAGCCAACAATTTATGATGGGTTTTCTATTCATTCATGCTACGGGCTATCAGCTACCTACTTTCGGCTTTCAACGAAACAACGAGATACAAAAGCAATGTTACGTTGTCTTTGCAACTAAGCATTTCTCTATGCCGATCCGTTGTTGCTGTGCCTATCGATGATCGACATCTAATCCAATGTTAAGTCGCAACCCATGAACCCGAAAGGCCCAAATGCCCATTGTGCCTTGTAGGTAGCAGCTCTCAGCAGTGAAAGATATCTTCGTTTTGGTCTTGAGTTCTTTTTGCCTGGGATGTAACATGCGTTTTTTTTTCCTCTTCTTTTCTGGGTTTTTGTTCTTGGGGCTGTGCTCGAATGACAATTAATCACCGCAGGAGTCAAAGATGGTTCGATGGTTGATGTGCGCTCCCGCTCCCGCTTCCACTCTCATTCCATGTCCCATGGTTGACAACGTTCCCATGCCAATAGACGCTGTTCTTGTCCTTAAACCAAACCCTTGTTTGCCAAGCTAGAAACACAGGGCCTTCGTTGAACAACAGCTGTAAGCTGTAGGTTGCTCAAATTGTACAGCAATACAACCCCTAAAATTATGACTAGCCGCCTGTTTCTCCAGTATCGTATGCATTACGTAAATGTGTATGTGTGTGTGTGTATGAGCGTGTGACTTGGAAAGGGTAACAGCTCGCGTAAATTGTTAAAAAAGCCAAATACCAAATATCAAAGTGTGAGTCGCGTTCAAATCATTACCATTGCATTTGTTCAAGGCCTGAGAATTATTTTGAATGTCGCTGCTGGTTTTGTCACACTGCTTGCCTGCCTGTCCTGCCTGTCTGTCTGTCTGTCTTTCTGTCAGTCACTCAGTCGGACTGGCATCCAGTTTTGAAAAGGCGTCATTATATGCCAATTGGCGATTGTTTGTTACCCACTCGTTAGCGATTCGTTACATACGAGGGCGGCTGTGTAAGTACCCGCTTCTTTAATCAAATACTACACAGGATATTACCCAATTGCAATTACTTGAAATTGGTTTAACAATTGCTAAGGGATTTCCAAATTAATTGATTGATTTGTTTTGTTTGAAGATATTAAATAAACATTTAAGGAAGTTTGTTTTATTGATCTACTTATCCTAAACCTTTTAATTTGTATATATGTGAAATTTAATCTGTTGGAATCTACTTTTCCCATAATGTTCTTGAACGATGAAAATCATTCCCGTAAACAAAATCTAATTTTAATTTTTATTTTTATAGAGACTCATTTAGTGATTTTCCATTTATGCTAAAGACTTTATTTGCTCATATACTCAACGAATTTCCATTAATCAAACACATATTTTGAATTTAAATGCCAAACGGAAAATGATTTGTATCCCACTGACTTTTGATGTCTCTCGATCTTTTAGGTTTTATGGTCACAATTTTATGGTCACCTTATATGGCACCCACGTCTGAAGGTGATTCATAAAGAACTTTTCGATCTATACACACACACACACACACATTCACTAATACAGATGAGGTAACTAATAGATTTGCTGACACATTAGTTGAGTCAATTTTCCCATGCGTTTATTTAATGAGCTGCCCTCGTGTTTGGGGGTTGTTGCTGCTGCTGCTCCTGCTGCTCGTAATTGCAATACGCATTTGAATTTGAATAACGGTTACATGCCTAAAATTAAAACAGTAATTGCGCGAACGTTGCCTGCGTTTTGCGGCATGTACCAGAATCGAGTTGATGTCGTTGATGCCGCTGCTGCCGTTGTTGCTGTTGCATCTTTTATCAATGCATTAAGTGCCGCCGCACTCATTATGAGGGCTCTCTGCGAACCCCCTCGCCTCGCCTCGACTACCCGGCACTACTCTGTCACGATGGGCTGACAAGAAAAACAAAAACACACACATGCAGCCCGCCCGAAATCATAAAATAATACTCAAAAAAATAAAACAAAAAATAAATAAAAATGAATATACACGATGGCGTTCAAAAGGGCACGCTTTCCATAATAAACATTAGCAAAGACGACAGAACGACAGAACGACATTGCGACATGGCGACAGAGTGACAGTCTGTCGAGTCAGTCACTTACTGGCGATCTAAGTGCGACCCGTGCGCCTGTCTCCTCCTACGTTCTCTTCCCTCTTGCATGGTTCTCATGGTTCGCTGGCGTCCGTTCTGCCAGTTTGTTTGTTTGTTTGTGAATTGGTCGTCTTTAGTTACACTTGAATACGTTTTGTGTTTTGTGTGTGTGTGTTTGTGTGTCCGACTCGCGTGTGCTTGTGTGTGGGTTATGCTAGTTGCACACCATTCACTCAACTCATACCACAATGCACCATCAGCACCATTGCATTGGTCTGCACTGCACTGCACTTCACCTACTTCGCTTGCACTTTAGCGTGCGCTTAAAAATAGAATTGCATACTTAGCGGCGCAGGAAGCGGCCGCTGTCAACATGCATGTATGTATGAGCACACCCCGCTTCTCCCCCTTCCCGTCTAAAACTCTCGCTTTACCGTTTTGTCTTGGCCACACAAAAGTGTCCAAGTCCAGGCGAGGCGTCTTATTACAGTGTTTACTCGAAACTAACAACTACGTTCATTAAAATGTAATTGTCCAGGAATCAAACATGTTCATTTTGTTGAAGTTTTCACTTCAAGGGTTTTTGACTAGGTTTAAGATATTACTTGGTCCTGGAGTATACTTTAAATTTCAAACATACTTAAAGAAAACTAAGAGTTAGCATTTTAATTAGCCAATGCTTACTGTAAGCATAGAAGCTACTTACGTTTCGTTGTTGTTGTTGCTGCTGCTGCTTTTGTCGCTATTTGTTGTCTGCTGCAGTGCGACAGTGTTGGGCGAAGACAGAGCAGCGCCTTCTTATGAGTAAACATGTATCCAGTTACAAAAATTGTATGCAACTTGCCGTATCCTGCGTATCCTTTTAAAGCCGGCTTGAATAGCCCCTCTTTCGCTCTTGTGTGAGTTGTGTGTGTGCTTAGGACATCTGTAACCTTATCGCTTATACACTTTAGTCTCAGTTTTGTATTTTTGTTTTTGTTTGCACTGCGTACTCCGTATCCTGCTTGTCAATATTTCATAGTTGATGCCAGCTGCATGGATGTATGTGTGCTTGCGTTTATCGTACGTACATACACATACACATAAACATATTTATCTCTTTATATGTAGATGCATATAATTCATTAAAATTGAACACTTCACATAATGTTGTTGCCTGTGGTGCGCGCGGCACACACACATACCGTTTCAAATATCCTGCTGGTGCTCTCACTCACTCTTTCACTTACAATATCAACAACAACATCGACATCATCAGCATTGCGGCATTGTTATTGTTATTGTTATTCTTATTATTGTTGTTCGTTGCTGTCGGCAGCATAAACGCACGTTTCACACACACAAAAACAAACACGTATTGCATATATACGCAAATATGCACAAAGCACTGGCACTTCAATCTACTATATCAAATTGTACATTGAGGTTTCCCGCATAAAAACTTTGATCTCGTGTTTCGATCTTCGTTGAATACCGAAAGTAATATTTCAATTTGGCGCGTATCGTGTGCTTTGCGCGACGATGCGCGATACGTGCGACTTCGTTGATGTTACGAATCGGAATGACAGCACTCACTACTCACTACTACGCTCTGAGGCAGGCAGGCAGTCAGTCACTGAGTCGCTGCTGTTCACTTGTGGCACCAGGAGCGAGCACAACTGTTCGTAACGTAACTCTCTCTTGTTACGTAGCGCGCGCGCTCTCTCAGCGTGAAGTTGGCTCAGCAGCGGCAGCGGTAACAGCAGCATCCCCAGTACCAGGAGCACGTTTTGTTGTTGTTGCTGTTGTTATTGGCGTTGTTGGAGCTGGCATATGTGCAGGAAGTGTAAGTGGGGAGAGCACAGAGTTGTTGCCGATGCTGTTACGCTCTCTCCACATGGTGGGACATGGGACACGCACTTTACGATGTATGCCTCTTTGGCATTGCTACGAGTATTTTGTATCTTTTTCCTGTGATTCTAATTTTACATACGAAAATTCCAAAGATGCTTTCATATTTTCGTTTGATGATTTATTGACTGCAGCGGCAATTAAAGGCCTTTTATTTCACTTTTTTTTATCAACTTCATTTCATTGACATTGACGATGGGGCGCTGCTGCTTGCTGCTTTTGTGTGCGCTTGTTTTATTTATATTTTTGTTGTGCGCGCACACCCACACTCACACACACACATACACAAACCGTACACAAACGCACCTACAACAGGAGACTTATTGTCTGTCTTTTCACTTTTGGCTTAAACAAATTGACTAGCGGCATTTAAAGCTGCCAATAAACAAACACCATATGCGTTAGATATTTAGAGTTGAATTCATTGAATTTTCGCGATTTATTGTATACACAGCTTCGTTTTGTTTTTTGTTTGTTTTATTTCTCGCTTTTAAGGAGCACATTCCAATGCCATAACTCAGCAGCATCAACTTCAGTCAGAGCCTGCTCCTGAAGCTAACAGCATCCAACTGATACGAAAAGCTACACAGAAAACTAGTTCATTTTTGCTCCCTTGCTCATTTATTCGCTCTTGCGGAATGACAAACAAGCGAATCGTCGTATGCCCGTTTGGAAAAAGTATGGCAACCTTGTCAATTAAACACCTGCTGGTTTGTTTATTCTCGAACTCCACCTGAACTGATTTGTTTAATCTAAGATCCAAAAATTATTTTAAAAATTAGCAAAATATTAAAAAAATGATTGCGTGAGGCATAATACCCAATTTGCATTTATATTGGTCAAGACATCTGCTATCTTTACACAACATTTATTTATTCTAGCTTTAAAATTTAAAATCCAGCTAAAATCCAATTGAACGAACAACATTTTAAATTGTTTGTTGTTTTATATCTGGTTTTAGTTTAACACTGTTCATTTTTAAATTTAGTGGCAGCTTTATCGAGAGCGGATTCACAAACTAATTTGTACCTTATGGGCTTTCAGCAGAAAACAAAGTATAACCGGTTATCCCATTTATGACCCAGTGCCAATTAGATGTTTGTTGACTCTAATCAGAGCCCTATTTTGAAGCTAACTATCAGCATCAAACCAAAAAAAATGAATGCAAAGCGCCACCTAGCAGCAAAAATCAATAATGGTGATTTGTAGCATCCAGCTTTTTACTATGTGCAGTAATAACAAAAAAAAGTTGTGCGGTAAACGAAGAGTCTGTTACTTCGTTAAGTTACATATAATTCGTCGTAGAGTTTGTATAGCTCGTTAAATCAGTATAAGTGTCAAAGCCATTTAGCAAAGTCACAAATCAAAAGAACGAAGAGTTTGTTACTCCGTTGAGTTAAATATAATTATTCGTAGAGTTTGTAGAGCTCGTTAAGTTTGTAGAGCTTATTAAATCAGTATAAGTGTCAGAGCCATTTAGTAAAGTCACAAATCAAATGCGGTGCTTACACACGTTTTAGAGACCCTAAAACTGTATTACATTTACTTCTTGGCCGTGTCACCCTGTAAATATTTGGCGGGAGTTTCTTACTTCGCTTAAACTTAAAGATTCATGACATTTTTTTTTTTTTTCTTCCGGAGGGCAATAAATCAAACATTATTATGCGTTGACGGGTAATAACACGAAACAGTGTTCAGGTAGTGTTAAAAATTATACTAAGGTATCCTAAATGGAAGGTCCAGAGGGTGGACACGCCTCAGTCTGCGGAGCTGGTCGCTGTTGTCCACTATGTTGTTAGCTAATTGATTTTCGTGTATTTCTAGTTTGTTAATGTGTCTTATACTAGCTTTTTTTGCTTCCTCGAGTATGATTGTCAAGTCTAGGTAATTTTTTATTGTTTTATTGCGTACGTAGTACGGTGCGTTAAGGATAAACCTAAGTGTTTTGCATTCAGTGCTTTCCAGCCTTTTTATAGTTGAAAGTGAGGCTGAACCCAAGAGCTCAATCCCGTATAAGAACATTGGTCTTATTATACTCCTGTATAGAAGAATATTGTTCCTGGGTGTCAGTTTGCTCTTCTATTAAAGAGCCACCACAACATCCTTGTTTTGTGTCTGATTTGTTTGAGTTTGTTCACAATGTGCGCGCCCCATGTCAGTCTTCTATCAAGTGTTAATCCCAGGTATTTAGCCGTAAAACTGTGTGGTATGACTGCGCCATTTAGTGATACAGGTGGGCAGTCTCCATGTCTGTGGGCGAATGTGATATGCACCGACTTTTCCGTATTTATAGCTACGTTCCACCTCTTCAGCCATGGTTGTAGGTTGTTCAGAGCAATCTGCAGCCTCCGCGCAGCCAGGGGGAGGGACTCGGCTGAGCACAGGAATGCTGTATCGTCTGCGTAGGTGCAGGTAGTGTAGTGTGGGTCATAGGGCTGTGGTTAGTCTGCAGTGCAGATGGAGTACAGTATAGGACCTAGAACACTCCCTTGAGGTACTCCAGCATTCACTACCTTTATAGAAGATTCTGATTGGTTCTGTCTGACGTAGAAACTCCTATTTCCAATGTAAGCCTTCAACAAGAGGTAGTATGGCGCAGGCAAATTGGTTTTTAGCTTTTGGAGTAAGCCTGGGTGCCATACCCTGTCGAAGGCCTGCCGCACGTCTAGAAATACAGCCGCACAGTACCTTTTGTTTTCAAGTGTATCTAGAATTCTGGCAACGACCCTGTGACACTGCTGTACGGCGCCGTTCCCTTGCTTGAAGCCAAATTGATGGTCCGGGATGGTTTGGTTGCGTTCTATAATAGGCTGCAATCTCTTCAGAAACAGCTTCTCCAGGATTTTTGATAGGATGGTAAGGAGGCTGATTGGCCTGTATGACGATAGTTCAGTCTCTGGCTTGCCTGGTTTTAGAACAAGTATGACTTGGGCTGCCCAAGTTGGGCACACTTCCTCTGTGATGTGAAGTGACTAAGTCGTAGGCAGTTGTTCATGATCGCCTTAATGTTCTCGATGCAGTTTCTTGGAAGTAGTTTTATGGTAGCTGCGTCTATGCGGTCATACCCCGGGGATTTGGTCAGTTTTATTCTGAATATCTCCTCCTGAAGCTCGGAGCTGCCGCTTCTCTGACACCATGGAAGCCAGTTCATTTGACCAGAGGTGTACGTCTCTGCGGGCTATGCGGTGGTTCTCTGGTGCGGATGTGCTTGGAGTAGCCAGACTGGCTGCCAGGTGAATCTTCCTGGTAAGACTCTCGACTGCCTCATCGATATCCACCCTAGATTGGATAATTGGTTGTGGGTCCACGTTCTCTTCTAGCCAGTTCGTAAATACGTCAGTGTTGGTGTTACGCCGAAATAGCTTAAAGACAGTCCGGGCCCTCATGTAAGACTCCTGCAAAACCACCTTAACCATGCTATGGTCGGAGCAGAGATCGAAGCAGCTAGATGTGATATTTTTGCTGGGTCAACTCCCCTGCTAATAGCAAAGTCCAGAAGGTCTGGGGTCCTAGCGGTGTCTGTGGACCAGTAGGTGGAGATTCTGTCTTTGGGGTTCACTTGCCTGGCACCCCACCATGTGTGCTTCGCATTGAAGTCACCGCCTACAATAAACCTGGGTCCCAGATCTTGAAGCTGCTGTGCTAAATCGGCGTGGGTGAAGCTGTGGCGCGGGGGCAGGTATGCTGCATCAACTGTTGTCTTGCCTGTAGAGGTTATTATCTGGATCCTCGCACACTGCATGCAATTCAACTGTACTGGCGCATTCTCCTCGTAGTCCATGCCCCTTTTCACGATAATAGCTGCTCCACCACGACATCTGTGTCCGGGGTGCATTGCATTAATGACGTCATAACCAGGGATGTTGAAGTGGGTCCTGGTGTTAAAGTGAGTTTCGGACACCAGCATTACATCGACTTGATTCGTTATAATGAAATGCCAAGCCGTTCGCATTCCAAATTATGATTTGAGTGTTTACTGGCATTTAAAGGCGTTCATCTGGCTTGTGAGCATAGCCGTCATCATATTTTTTAATTTGGTTCAACAAAGAATTCATCATGGACTCCATGCGCCTCATCAGTCGCTGTTCAATGTCCAATTTGCTACAGTGGAGACTCGGAGTCGTGTTATTGATGTTGTTGTAGGACCCTAGTTGTGGAGCGCCATTCCTTACCACGTTCGCGTAGGACATTGTATTATGGCTCGGCTGGTTGACAGGGCCACTCTGTGCAAATTTTGGCTGTGAGGACCGCATGGTCGGTGACGATTTTGGCTTTGGCCCGAAGCGCTTCTTAGCTTCCATGTAGACACGGCATCCCCGGTATGAGGCAGTGTGCTGCTCTCCGCAATTTCCACACGTTGGTGGGGCCTCTTCCTTCTTTTTACACTCGAGTGAGTCGTGTCCTTGACCGCACTTGACGCAGGTGAACTGCAGCCTGCAGTACCGTCTCGTATGCCCAATGGCCTGGCAGCGAAAGCACAGCACCAGATCGTCAAACTTTTTGGGCTCTTCTACTTTCACTACAGCATAGCATAGTCTAGTGATTTCAAAAGCCTTTTTGTTGTTGGTGGCTGGCTCCAGGTTAATGAAGAACATGGACATCGGTCTTTTGTCAGTCCTTGTAGTGGCGTTCTTAATGTCCCTTACCTTATGGCCCATGGACTTCAGAGCCTCGGTGGTTTGATCTGTGCGGGTTGTAAAATGAAGCCCACGATTCGGAACCCTCTCTTCTCTTTTAGTTGGTAAGTTCTGAACGCCGATTTATGCTTATCCATATGTGACACTATTCTACGATAGGTATCGCTGTCCTTAGGTAACAGCCTCACGTTTCCACCACCTGTTGCCTTGTAGGAGAAACTGCCTGCCTCTACAATCATGTTCAAGTCACTCAACATTTCCCCGATGCTTCTCACCCCAGGGATGATGATGGGTGGCGGCTTCGGAGAAGCACGCTCTTCCTTTTTGTTATCATTTCCAGCCATTTCATCTTCGTCATTGCCTTCCTCAACCGGCAGCGTAGCAAATCTATTGGACGTGCTGGGCATGTCGTCCTTGTGGCTTATGTTGCCATCACTCGCTTTTACTGCTTTCTTAGGAAAGATGAACGGTCTTCCTCTGATCTCACCTTCCTCAAGTGTGTTAGAATCCGTATCCGTATCAGAGCTGGAGGAATGCCTGGGAAGGACCCTTTTGCTTTTCCGCTCTTTAGTAGGGGACTCCAGAGGGGCTTTCCTTTTACCATGAGTGGCTCTAGCCGGAACAGCTTGCCATCCAGGTTTGGCGACAGTGACCTTGTCCACTTCCATCCTTTATTTGGGATTGTCACCCGTGGCAACAGCAGCCACGAACAAGTTTATATTGTTTTCTATTTATCCGATTGTTTCGTACGAATTAACCAGAGAATTTCCACACAAAAAACAATTTGTGCAAAACACAACAATAAATAAAAATAAAAGATTCATCACATAAACAGGAGTTATGTCAAAAAGATGTAAAAGTTAAGCTTTAAATTGATAAAAACACCATCACCTTTTTGTCTATATACTTTGTTGTAAGCGCAGAAACCACTTTAAGATGTTAATTTCAAATGAATGAACGAAAATGACTTGAGACAATTGCATTTTAAAACAAACACAAACATTTTGTAAACAGATTATATTTATAAAATCAGCAAATTCTTCGATTTAAATTGAGACTTCTTTTTTGTCCACAAATACTCATCTCAAAGTAATTGGATTTCCACAAGGTCGAAACCTTAATTCTGTTAATAAGTTTCTGTTTACAACAAGCAAAACTTGTGATAAAGCTGTACAATTTTTTTTTTTAAAGTATAAGTTATAATCATGAAATATATTTAAATGGCAAAGAATTTAATATTTTGTAATTGGCTTTTTCTAAGAGAAGTTAGATTTCAAAATTGCACGTCAAAATTCAGAATAAATATAAATATATATTATGGATTCTGCTTGCAAAGAGAAAGGTTTTTGATATAAAAAGGTAGCTAGGATGTTTAGGCAAGTCCCTTTTATTCTTGAAACATTTCTTAAGTGGATTTTACTAACTTTTTTGCCAGCACAAGTTATTTAACTCTGGCCTAAAAACTTAGAAAGCTATGAGATTTTAACATTTAAAAGGTGGGCTGTATAGGTGGGCGTGGCAACCGAAGCTTTGTTGTAGATTTTTGTCATTAGTTATCTTGCCAAAAAATTTAGTGACATTTAGCTGCTAAATGAGGGAAACTTAACTGTTTATTAATTTTTGCATCGAAGCGTGTCGACTTGTTATCTATTAAAAACCCCCAGGGACCTTGCGCATCTTTGTTTAATGAAATGGTTTGACTCGGCTGGATGGATATATGCATAGGTTTAAGGTTCAAGCTTTGAAAACAAACTATACAATACACAGTTGACCATAAATTTATAAACTTTTGAATTTTGATGTGAAATATGTAAGTATAAAACCATTTTTAAAAGAAATAGGCAAACACTCAAAAAAGTATATTATTGATGAATCTATAATTTTGCATAGTTGTTTGTCTGTTTAAGACTTAAGCCCATGAGATACACGATTTGTGCTCTAGAATGATATGAAGAACCTTTTTTTTCAAATTTAAAATTTTTTCGAAACTTTAACAAATATGTAATGTTCAATTTATATTTTGAAGCCACTTCGTTTCAGTTCCCCATCTTACGTAACACGATTTCGCTTGCAACACGGTATTCTAGAAATGCAACCCCCGTTATCCTTCAATCGCGAATCGTACTATTATGAATGACAATAGATCTTTTATTTAATTGTACATTAAGTGGCTGATAATTTATTTTGAAGAAAATTTTGGAAGCTCTTGAGGAAAAGGAACACTGCTCGGCCGTCTTCCTAGATGTTAGGCAAGCATTTGACAGGGTTTGGCATATAGGATTGCTCTACAAGCTGAAGCTAGCGCTACCAGCCCCTCACTAGCTGCTGCTTAGATCTTTCCTTACTGGTAGATCTTTCTACGTTAAATGCGGCGAGGAGAGCTCAGCAATAAGAGAAGTCAGAGCTGGAGTCCCACAGGGAAGTGTCCTGGGCTCGACGCTACACTCAATGTATACAGCGGAAATGCCAACTATCAGCGACCCTAGAATGCTCACTGCCACTTATGCCGATGACACCGCATTTTTAGCCAATGATAAGTCCCCACTCGTGGCATCAGCATAATCCCAACTCAGCTGGACCGCCTAAACACATGGCTAAGACGGTGGAATATAGTAGTCAACCCAGACAAATCCACACACATTACGTTTGTCCTGAGAAGAGGAGACTGCCGTGCCGTCAGTCTGGATGGCGTTGCCATACTCAGCAGCGTCACTGCAAAGTATTTAGGACTGGTATTGGATAGGCGCTTAACCTGGGGTAGTCATCTCACACAAAAAAGTTCCCAGTTGAACGAGAGGTTGCGGAAGCATCTGTGGCTGCTAGATAAATATATATACTTATATCAGTAAACGTTGCAGTCGGACGCAACAGACTGCGATATACTTTGATACCAGTTTACATAGCTGTGTTAAGGAATCTGTTTGCAAATAGTAATATATGGGGGTTTTGGGTATAAATATCAGGAAGAAGGGGAAGGTGTGAAATCCGAACTTGTGATGCATATCTGTAGCGTATGGCACCTTCTATCCCCTTACCATGTTTGGAGACTTTAGCGCATAAACTAATAAAGATATAAATGTGGGCTGTATAGGTGGGCGTAGCATCCAAAATTTTAATGCACATCTGTTACGGATGTCACTAACAATATGCCTACCTGGTGAGTCTAGCCCAAAAACTGGCGAAGATTCCGGTTTTTATTAGGGCGGTCGGGCATGTCCCGTTGTTTGGGGGCGTGCCATGCATATCAGTGTCAGATGTCAGCATCTACCTTCCTAATAAATTTGGTGGCTATGGCTTTAAAACTATTAAACCTGTGGTATCCAAACTTTTGATGCATTTTTTTGGGGAATGACTTCAGCTATCTTGCCCCTAAATTTGGTGACTAGCTTCTAAAATGTGGGACATAGATGTGTTTTATCGATTTGCACATCGAGGTGTATCGACTTTTTATCGATTTCCAAGGCCCCCTGTGGTCGTAGAGCCCTAAATTTAACACTTTAACGCGACGAAGACGTCTGCCACCTACGGCCGATATTAAGCCCTTAGTTTAAAATGTGCCTTAATGATTTCTTATTTAAAATTATATTTATTTAAAATTGTAGGGCGTCTTTGGACATTCGAAAACGGTGGAGTTCTATAACTACGATCCTGAAGCAATGTCAAAAATGAGCGCCAAAATCAGTCCAGTTGGTTGGATTAAAGCAAAACTTGGACTTAATGCTGGTATTATTTAAAGAAAAGACCACACCAAATACTTATAACAAGCTTTTCTATTAATTTTTATACCCTCAACCCATGAAATTGGTCAAAAAAAAAAAGCGTTTAATGGTGGATGCAAATGCAAATGTCGGGATTTCTCGACTAGAGCCTTCTTACTTGTTTTGTAACCATTGAATGAGCAGTGTACATAACAAACTGTTTTCGAAATTTAGTGTAGTGATTTCTTCAACTTTTTAAACTTATTAAAACATTAGAAAATGTATACCCCTGATTCTAAAATAGTGGGCTAACTTGTGTTGACTCTTTATCCGAGTTTGGATTGGAGAATTTTAGATCTTAAGTAACAATTTTAGTGAATACGAGCAAAAAAAACATTCAAGTATTTAACATCCAAGACACAAAAACATATTCATATATTTTTATTTAAATTACATAAAAACTTAAGCCACGATATAAGCTAATTCTTATACATGTCACAAAGCACCTTCTCCATCGGCGTGTTCCCAATCGTGCGCTGAAAGAAGATCGACTCGATCTTATGCGAATTAATCATCCGCAGCAGCGGCAGCATCAACAGCAGCCTTCCAAATCGTGCTATTTGTGCAGTAAACTGCGTCTTTGTGTGCTGCGACAACATCACCTGGAATAGCAACAAAAATATATATATTTAAAAAATGCGAAAGCTTGTATGGCATATAGAAATATTCTTTATTACTTCGCTTGCAGTTAACTGTAGTGGTACCCAAACTATTTCTCCTTATTTAACTTTGTACAAAAAAAAAAGCTATAAGTAAAGTCTTAGGTTCCGAAGAGAATACAAGATACAGGTTTCGCAAAATAGCTTTCCTATGTCATAAGTTTTTTAAATAAACAACACCTTTAACTTTTTTTTTGCCATAGAAAAACAAATCAAAAGTTTGATGTATTTGTATCTATTTTAGTATCAGTAAATCTTACATGCGCCTGATCTTGCAGGTTCTCGATTTGCGCTGGATCCTTAAGGCCACGGGTTTCGGGTCGGAAGAGCACAATTGCCTTAAGGCAAGCGAATTCAGCTGGATCCACCAGCACTGCTTTATACTTGCAGAAGATTTCATGAAGCGTGCGAACATCTGCAGCCAGCTAAGGGAACATAAAATAGTTTAAACAAGGTAACATTTCAAAGCGTAAGCTTCACTGAACTTACCTCCTCCTTGGTGACACAATTATCACCATTTGCATTATTTTCTAGGTTATTGCAGTGCTCGGCGACGGAGAAGAGAGCACAGCCTGTGGGATCTAGTGGTATGCACCATTGTATGGCATTCAATAGAAACAACTCCGACCAGGACTCTTCCAACAGTATGACCTGATCCCTGAACGAGAGCCTGGCGAAACTGGGCAGATTCTTGGCCCACTTGACGGCCATGAAGAGCAATCTGGCACTTGTCTCATAGACCGTTTCGTGCTGATGCGAATACAGATTGGGAGACATAAATTGTGGCATTATGAAACTGGAATCGGATCTGCTGCCCGCATTCGGCTCCTCATCATTAGTCACATCTATAGAGTCATCTAAAAAGACGCGATTCGTATGATTGAAATGAAAACCGTTTTTTTCGTGTTGCAACAAAATTTTAAATAATGATAAGTGGAAATGCAAACAAAATTTAATCGTCTTTTAAAAATACAAATTCCTATTTTCCCATAAAATATTTGCATCGAAAAATGTACAAAATTGTTTTTAAACAAAATATCTGCTTATTCAAAAGGCTTTTGATAAAGATTAAAATGCAGTCCGTATTACGAATCTCACAGGGATCAAAACATATCGTTCGTTAAAGGGAAACTTCGTAATATAGAATGGTTTTAGGATGGAGATATATAAAAAATGTATAAATAAAAGTTTGACTTTATCATAACATGCTTAGGGCATAACACATTTTAGGAGTTAAAAGTTGCGTCCAAGTAGGTTAATATTTTGTTATTTGGTACACTATACACACCATCATTATCATTCTCTGGCGTCGGACTGGATGAGCTGATGGAGGAGACACTGCCGCCGGCCTGATTCTTATCATTGGTTGCATCCGGCGCTGGTGAACTGGGATCAATGCTGTGATTGCTGCTCGAGTTGGTTGAATGCGAGACATTGCCGCTGCTGGAGAGCTCCATGGACACGCCATATCCGATCTTATCCTTGGGCGAATGGTGCAATCCGGCAGCATTAAAGATGGGAAAGCCGCTCGCATGACTCATGTGATTCGTGGCCAGTTGCATGGATGAGCTTAGGTGGTTGTGATGCAGTAGACGTCCCGTTGGCAAACTGCCCAACGCTGTTCAAGGAGTTACTAGTTACATAAATGTATTTTCACACAAACTAAGTTTACTCACACGGCGGTGGCAGGAGGCCGGAGCCATAGCAGGGCGGCGAAAGTAGCACAGGAGGTCTGCAAATTGGAGTGTTATGCAAATGACAGCAACGGCAAGACCAACAACAACACTTACCCAAAAACACCAACGGCTACGGCTGCCTCACGCAACGCCCGTCCATGCTCCATCTCCCGCAGCGTCTCTGGCCGTATAGTGGCCGTGTTGCGTGGCTGTCGCTCATTTTGCACCGCTGTAATTGCAGAACAAAACGCAACACTAACATCCATGAGTCTAAATCACATCTCTATACTGTATGGTATGTATTTGTATGTGCCACAAAGTGAAACCGCCCAACACCCAATCCGTGCGCATAATGAGCAAAATGTCACAGTGACAAAATAGCTTGACGCCTTGCCTAAACATATTTTCAGCAGGTAGTGCGTGTGCCTTCCCCCTCTCTCTCTCCCTCTCTCTCTCTCTCTCTCTCTCTCTCTCTCTCTCTCTCTGTTTTAGCGAATCTCTCTCTCAATCATTTTACCCAAACCATCATGGTAAATTGGTTTTGTGGTCACGTGCCGCTCACGCCCACAAATTGTTTTCCCATTTGTTTATGCAATTTTACCACACAACAACAACACCTCGAACTGGATGGGATCGTGTGCCGGCTTTGAGAATAGGCGTACTGTCCCTTTGGGAAACTGTTGCCGTTTTGCATATGCTTGGCATAATTTATGGTTAAATTAGTGCCTGCGTATAACCATAATGAAGTGCGGCCATTGACTGAACAGTTGTTAATAAGGAACTGAAATTATTATACCCACCATCAAGCTCAAACAATTGAATCTCAAAACTTACAAGCCAGCACGTTCAACCAATGATATCTTCCAGAACGGGGCGTGTTGTCTCAAAAAGATGTTCAGTTGGTACGAAACTTCCCATCATTGGTCTTAATCATCTTTTACGTGCAATATAATATTAACCATCCAACATCTAAAACACATAAAACTTTACTTCCATAATACTTCCAGAATAAAAATATTTATAATTCTTTGCTCCTAATGTAGAAATTTATGAACAGCTTGAAAGATTTGATAAGATGTTCATTTAAAAAATAATTTTGGATTGCTTTAGAAAATAGAAGTTGTAAAAATATTACGTATAAAAGCTATGATAATTCGCTGAAATAAGCAATGATTCAAAATAACTTAAAATATATCTAATGCAAGAATAATCTGCCAAGTTTATTAATAGCTATTTTTTTTTAGCATTGTGTTATTTAAATGAGCGTTATCTTTCTTTATGAAGCAATACTCAATATAATATACAATTTACTTTACATAAATTGTATTTTTAATCAATGGAGCTTTATATTTTCTAGAATTGAGTTATCCTTCGTTGCATCCATCAAAACAAAAGTTGTATATGTAACTAAGTATAAGTTGTACAAACAAACAAATACACTTTGATGGGTATGTCTGATCAATATATGTATGTATTATGCTGATAATAAGATCTACTGTTTATTCAAGTGCTCTCAAGCTGCTTAAAAATCTGTCAAAGACAACAACAGGCACCAGCAGGTAACAAATCAATTGAGTGAACAATATGTAAATAAAGTGCACCCACAAACGGCCAACCCCAAAGGAAACATTTTTAAGCGCTGCGCACTCGTGGGAAAGGGTTAGGAGAAATTCAGTAGAGATGGGCTTTTAAGAACTGGTACTATAATATTTACTTTAGACGGGAACGCACGTGTCACCAAGT
This sequence comes from Scaptomyza pallida, assembly GCA_018152965.1. Taxonomy (NCBI): domain Eukaryota; kingdom Metazoa; phylum Arthropoda; class Insecta; order Diptera; family Drosophilidae; genus Scaptomyza; species Scaptomyza pallida. Next base: position 3,831,711 of record JAECXP010000005.1, on the reverse strand, counting down.
TCATTTGTTTTTTTTTTTTTTTTTTGAGGTCATGTTAAAGAGCAATTAAACGTGTTTCAGTTCATTAGAGCGTTTACCAGCTTATATGTAGATATACATATCAGTATGGGGTTAATAGTGGGATTATATGTATATATGTACAAACGTACCATCCTTGTTCATTCCCATTTGAAGGCACTTCTTGAGCCTGCAGGCCTGGCATTGATTCCGATGCGCCTTGTCCACAATACAACGTCCGGTGCCCGCCTGACAGCTGCAATCAAAGGAGAACGATTTTCGATTAATTCAAGTTCAATTTAATGCTCTACCATAATTAAGTTATGTTTTCCTCCCCCCCCTCCTAACCAGATTTGTCGTGTCAAAAATTGCAACATTTGTCAGATGCGGCGCTCAAACGAAGCGGAATTTGACCAATCAGCGACTTAATACAAAAGCACTTTAGTATCTGCTGATGTTGTTGCTGCCACAAGCAAAAAAAAAACAAAACAAAAAAGAGAGGAAAGTCTCTGCACGGATCTGTTGGCCTTTGTTCTGTGCTTTTGCTAGGCACTGTGTGGCACTTGTGGCATTTTAATCAAATCTCGACACGAATCGAGTCTGAGTGGTGTGCACGAAATCATTGCCTGCCTCTTCCTGCATCCCCCTTTCGCCAGCTTAGTCGACTTCAGCTTCTGCCTAGTCATCGTCCTGCATCCCTGTCGCACTGTACTATAAGCCTGCGAACCAAAACTCAAAACACAAAATGGCAAAGGTTCTTAGAGCTGTTGTGAGGCGGCGGCGGCGTCTGACAGTCAAGTTTTCTATTTGTCGCATTTTATGTGTTCTGTGGCGCCACAGCTGAAGTTTGACTAACTAACAAAGCACTTAGCTAAATGTATCTCACAGATACACACTCGCACATCCAGTATATTCGATTCCATGACGCCCACTATTTGTCCATAAAATATGCAAATTTTTCACATTCGAAAACAAATCACGTAGATTGAACGCCTTTTCAAGAGCTATGGGTCTGCTTAGAGTCGTTTATTTTTACACGTTTCCTGTTCTTTATTTGTAAAATAAAATAAAAACAAAATTATATTATTCTTACACATATGCATTTATAAAATGACTTCAATTATTTAAATAACCTTGTTTACAGTGTTTTTGTTTATTGAACAATAATCTCCTAAATCAATAAATGGATTTTTGAAGATTATTTAGTTGACAAACTTAACACAAAATTTTTTTAAATTACCAGATTTTTTTCTATTTCGAACTTTATGCTACTGTCTAGCGATACTGCCACAAAATCTCAGTTCTGTATGTTTTTCATTTAGTTTACATTGAAGTTAAATTTGTTAAGAAAAATATCAAGTTATAGTAATTTTTTTAATCAGTTAAAATAGACAATGAAAAAGTCTTTAGTAAATATTATATAACCTAACATATATAATTAAATATTTATAATCTAAAAGTGTGTTAAAAATATTTTTTTTATTTCCCTTTTGACACTTATCTACAACAACCCCAAGCCTCGTGGTAGTCACATTTTTCGCAGAATTTTCGACCCAATAAAGTAAATATATACTTATATTCTTGATCAACACCAGCAAACAATAGAGCCATGTCCGTCTGTATGAACGTCGATCTAAGATACTATAAGAGCTAGAGGCTTAGATTTGGTGTATAAGCTATTCTATACCATGAGCAGAACTAGTTCCAGAAAGCACATTTGGCTTTCCATAAAAAAAAAAAAAAAAAAAAAAAAAAAAAAACTGTGAAACTGAAGTTTTAAATTATGAACAATATGTTTCAAACTGCACAATAATGCAATTTAATCAAAATTGGTTGAGAAACACCGGACAAAGAGCACGAGTTTTCTAAGAACGCCTGAACACACACAAACACATTGACTGTATGCTTTATGTAACGGGTTATTATAATAATTATTTGTTTTTAGCAAATTTTTCTTATACATTGTCTTTATTCCTTACTTTTAAAAATTAACATATCCGACCATTTTCACACTTATACTTTTTCAAGCAAAACTTTACGAAACACAGCATAAAAACCGATAAGTATAATAAGCAAGGTTAGTAGCACAATTAAATAGCATGAATAAAATTTTGTCCGCTCTGAGACCGACCACAGCCTGTGCTGTTGGGTACAGTGTAGTGAGCCGTGATGATTCATCAATTATTGATAGTAAAGTGTTAACTTTAAAAGTTTATTAAACATTACGTGACGAATGTCTACAACAAAGTTGATTGAGGTGTAGTTATTTTGGTAGGTTTACACTCAGGATCAAGTCGGGTGAAACGCCATGGCATGTCCTGTATATTTTATTGAATGGCAAACTAACAAGTTTGAAAGTGCTTCTTTTGAATATTTTATAGATTAATGAGTTTATTTGTGATATAAAAGCAGATATCTGAGCGGACAGTAATTCAATGTCAAACTGAGAGCTGCTTCAGCAGGATGGTACTACGTAAAATCTTTCCAAGCATGTATGCCGTGCCGGACAGTGATCCACCTGCATCACGGAAGGCGTCGCTCTATTTACTGCGCTGCGTCTTCCTCATGGGCATTCGATCGCCGCCAAAGACTTTCTTTTTGCTCTACTGTGTGTGGTCCTTTGCGCTGAATCTGAGTTCAACATTCTATCAGCCCATTGGCTTCATGACGGGCTACATAATTCATTTGTCGGAGTTCTCGCCGGGTGAGTTTCTCACCTCGTTGCAGGTGGCCTTCAATGCTTGGTCCTGCTCCGCCAAGGTGATCATTGTCTGGGTGCTAGTAAAACGCTTTGACAAGGCCAACCTCATACTGGATGAGATGGACAAGCGACTGACACAGCCCGAAGAACGCCATAAGGTGCATCATGCTGTCTCTCGAAGCAATCGCATCTTCTTCGCCTTCATGACTGTCTACATGATCTATGCAACGAGCACATTTATTAGTGCTGTCGTCATGGGCGTGCCCATGTTCCAGAACTATTATCCCTGGCTGGACTGGCGTGCAAGCCGATTTCAGTACTGGCTGCAATCTGGCTTGGAGTACTTTGCCATGTTGGGCGCCTGCTTTCAGGATGTGTGCGTCGATTGTTATCCCATCAACTATGTGCTGCCTCTGCGTGCACATATGTCTATCTATGCAGAACGTCTGCGACAGCTGGGCAACGATCCCAACGAGAATTCGGAGCAACGTTACGAAAAACTTATCGATTGCATACAGGATCACAAAGTTATACTGCGGTAAGCATCTTCTAAAGTAAATAAATGTTTTTTAAAGGATAAAACTTTTTTCAGTTATTGCGATACTATGCGTCCCATGATTTCGGGCACAATCTTTGTTCAACTTTTAGTTGTGGGTCTTGTTTTGGGTTTTACCATCATTAATATTGTGATGTTTGCCAACTTTGGATCTCGGATTGCGGCGCTTTCATTCATGTCCGCTGTTCTCCTGGAGACAACGCCTTTTTGCATACTCTGCAACTATTTGGCGGATGATTGCTTCAAGCTTGCAGATGCACTCTTCGAGTCAAATTGGATTCATCAGGAGCAGCGTTACAAGAAAACTTTGCTTCAATTCTTACAGAGTCTTCAAAAGCCTATTATTTTTATGGCCGGCAATGTGTTCACCATTTCAGTGGCCACCAACATAAGTGTAAGAAATATGTTTTCTCATTTAGATCTTTTTAAATATTGGCTATGAATTCATGTGATTTAATTTCATTTTCTGCAGGCTACCAAATTTTCGTTTTCTGTTTTTACCCTGGTTAAGCAAATGAATCTTGCAGAGAAACTGTCCAGACCGAAAGCAGTTGAATAAAACAGAGAAACCAAAAGGAAACTAAATACAAATACTTTAACCTTTTCTAAAATTAAAAAATATATATTTCATAAATTTTTGGTTATCTAAGAAAAACTGTCCCTTAAACTATTTATCCATTAACATAATATATTTAAATCAAATTCTAATCTCTTTCTTTTTAACGAATAAAAATTTTAGACATCTGCTATAATCCAATAATAAAGATAAGCGTATCTTTTATAAAAATTTTATTAAACCTAAGAAAAAAATCAACAAATACCAATCCCTATTGAACATTTTTGACAATTGAAAACTACTCACAAACCTTTTTTTTCTTTATTAAGGTTCTTTTCTTTATATATTCTTGAAAAAATTCTAAGAAAAAACATTCCCACAGTATAAAAGTTCTGATTGGAGGCAATTGATTATAATTGAAATCGCCTTAATGCGGCCACCAGAGACAAATGCAGATCCTTCTGGTGGCACATTGACTTCGACGACTATCCAAAAAAACATGTCACGTACCAAAAAAATATACTCGTTTACTTTGGGTCCTGCTTTATTCGAGTCTGTATATGCTTGTGTGTGTGAGTGTGTATGTGTGTGCGTGTGTTCAGCCTCGTTCAAACTTTTGCTCTATTTGGTTGAGAGTCGCCCTCTGCTTCGACAGTCTCATCTTCTTCTCTTCCTATTTTTTTTGTACTTTGTTGCGATTTGGCCTGGCTTAGCTATAGTCGTTGGTTGGAAGGTTGGATGGATGGTAAGGGGGTGGCTGGTGTGAGAAAGGGTCTGCTTTTGGGCGCATCGAGTAGATGTGGTGCGGCGGTCACATTTGGCCAAGTGTTTTGCCCTTAAGCCCTCCATATCAATCTCATGGGACCGCTAGGATATAGAGATTTCGACGTTTGTGATTTACCGTGCAAAGTTGCCCTCCATAACAGGATACAACACTAAACGAATATACATTACTGAATCATAATTTTATGTTGACTCGCAAAGAATTTGTCGCCAAAGTTATTTGTCTAAGGCGGGGAGGGGAAATCGGAAGCTAAGCGTTGATTTAATGATAATTGAAATTGGAACTGAAACTGAAACAAATGCCATAAAATATGTACGATATTATGACCATGAAAATAAAACAAAGAACTAGTTAACAAAAACTTTAGATACTCGAGCTAAGCAAACACATAAATAAAGTCACACAAAACAAATATAAAATTAAATCCGCATTTTAAATTCAATTACATTTTGTACAAAAAAAAGAAGTAGCGAATGAGTCAGAAGCTGCACATGATGCTACTCGTTGGGATTTGCCTGAGGGCAAAGTCAACGCATTCAAAAGTTGACGCTCAAATCCCAAAGATTTGAATAATTGTAATAAATTTCGAAACATTTCGTAAGCCGCCAGACACTGGATGAAGCACACAAACTCATACCCCAAAAGCCCGAAATTCTACCCGCCCTTCGACGCCCTTCACCGCCCACTTGCTAAATGGCAAGCGACATTTTATGCAGGATTTGAGTGTTCCTTTATGTTTGTTTTTTTATTTTTTATATTACTACGTACCGGTAGATGAGCTTGCGTCGCACACTGCGCTTAAAGAAGCCGGAGCAGCCATTGCAGGCCAGTATGCCATAGTGTTTGCCCGAACTGGTGTCGCCACACACCACACAGATGAGTCCGAGATTTTGGCCTTTAAGGCGTGGCAGCGAGGATTGATCCCCGACTGATGATGACTGACTGGAGGCAATGGCTGCTTGATGATTGGATGCAACAGCTGCTGCTGCAGCGGCTGCCGCCGCTGCTGCACTATGATTCCAGCTCAAAAGGCGACTCGATGTGGTCAGCGTGGGCTGTGATGCAGTTGTTGCTCCCGAATTTGCTGTCTGTTGGCCATGGGCTGAAGGCGGCGGTGTATAACAATGGCGCGACGGACTGTGCAGCTCTAGAAAAAACAACAAAAAACGGATATGCAATAAAAAATCACTTATATAGTTCATTTAAATTAAATTGTAATTTGTCAACAAAAAGTAACCGGCTGATCTTATCCCAGCGATACGACATTGACGCCCTGTAATCCGCAAAATATATTTACACATTCAATTAGGGTGCCATTAAGCCAAACGGTTCAAACACTCCTCACTTTTTCTCTCTCTCTCTCTTTCTGTCTTGGTGGAAAAATTTGACTCAGGGGACAATTGTTTTGCCATCACACCCTAATTTGATTGTAGTTTCCGTTCTGATTCCTTGATGCACTTAACCCCCGGACCACATTTGTTACACTCGCCACTTGCCAGTGCGCTGGAGCGTTCTCGTCTTTGCCTTTGCTTTTGGCTTTCATGCCGTCTGCTCCTTCTGACAACTGCCTGCTGCCTGCTGACTGCTGGCTGGTAGCTGCTGGCTTGTAGCTAGTACCAACTGCGGTCTAATGCTGGCCGGATTAGCGTCATATGCTTGCATTTTCCGCCACTCTTTGTTAATTTTGATGAGCTCGTTGAAATTCACTTTAGCGTTACCCCACTTTAGTGTACCGCTGGAATTGCAAATACGACAAAAGTGTTAAAGGTCTGCCCTGCCCCTGCCTCAGCTCCTGCTCTTGCCAGTGCCTTGGCCCGCTCCACCCTTTTCTTAGATTGTGTTATGAATTTTGAAATTTTGGCAGCCTGACTTTCAGTTTAATTCAATTTGTTGATTATCATAAATTAAATTTGTTCGTCCTTTCGTGCATCCATTGTACTCTGTCAATTTGCGGGTGGATATATTTTATGTATATGTATAAGTTTTTGTATATGTGTCAGTTTTTGTACTTCTTTGAACTTTTACAAAATAATTTGTAATAGCCTTTTGAAATGAGGATTCAAACGAATAATTAAATACCGTCCTATTTACATATAAAAAAGTTTTCTATATAAAATGTACATTTCCAGAACACTGCTTATAAAAGTTGTATATATCGAATTTATCGAAAACAAAGTATGATATTTTCCCCATAAGACTTAAAATATATAAAAGATTGACAGTTGATATTTTTGAAAATGTCGTACGTGCGTTAAAATCTTCCAATCTTTCTAAATATTTTTTTTTTGCGATGCCTTATTATTAAAACAAAGGCTTTGCTAAAAAATTTCAGTTGGTATGTGCTTTTGCTTTACCCATCTTTGTTACACAAAAAATTAAACTGGAATCATGAAAAAAGGATAATTATGTGTATTTACACATACAATTTGCTGTCCTGCTTTTAAGAATATAAATTCTTTTTTAAGTTAAATTAATTATAATATGACCTTTTTAAATATCCTATTAACGGTGTAACTGTTTGTTTAAAATTTCTTACATACATATGGGCATTTCCACGGGTCGAAGTACGTTCGTACGCGTTAATGCAAAAAAAAAAAATTTTCGAAAAATTTTTGCGATTCGATAGCATTTTGGGCCTTCTAGTAAAGATGAGGTTCATCGAGTTTTTATTTCAGAAAATGCAAAAACACGGGTCCGAACGTACGCAAAAAAGACTTTGTCTTAGTATAGTAAAATGAAAACTGCGAATTTGGATGGAATATTCTAATGCGAAACTTTACTTTTAAAATAGATTCATGTAGCTTTCTTCGAGTCCATTCACAAAAATATATCCATTGGTTTTTTTAATTGAATAAAGTACTGGTCGCGAACGTACGGGTCGCGAACGTACGATTTTTCCATGTTTTTTATTTGGTTTTTATACCCTTAACCCAAAAATGGTAAATAATGTTTTGTGCATATGTATGTAACAGACAGATGGAAGCATCTCCGACCCTATAAAGTATATATATCTTGATGAGCATCAACAGCAAGTCGATACAGCCAGTCGTCTGTCTGTCTATAAGAACGCGCCGACTCAGAGATATAACAGCTAAGAGTTCAAACTTAAAACTTTATCTCCCATGCCATAAGCAGATCAAGTTGTTTCAAATTATCGATAACACTTCGGGTTCCGATATATACATGGATCGATAACAAAAAGAACAATTTTAAAATTGTGAAAACGAGGTTGAAACTATGATTGAAATAAGAACATTAAAAAACATTTGATCAAATCGGTTTAGAAACACAGGAGATATCGCAATGAAGTTGTCATTTGGTCATCCTGGTTGACCATTTGCGGATATGCCCATATATAAAATCGCAAAAAATAGATGCGAAGAGATTTTTAAACAAATTTTGTTTCAGTCACTATTAGAATTGTTTGAAGTAATCTTTGCAACAAAACATTTTTTGTTTAAGCTCGGAAAAAAAACTATTGAAAATAGACCTTTGCAAGAATTAAAAACTTTCAATGGGTACTTAATGGGTTAAGAAGAATATTGTATCATAAGTTTAAACAACGAGTAGATTCAACTTTAAGTGGTGTCTAAAAACTTTTAACCACCCCTGTATATATTTCTTGATCAGCAACACTATCGAGCTCAGACTTTGGCCAAGGTCTTCTGCCACCATAACATATGGCAAACCCAAAATCTTTAACAAGACTTTACAGTGATACATAACAAAAGTCTCTTAAAGTGTAGGTATATAATAATTGGCATGCTGAATATAGTCTTCTAGACTAGTTTTTTATACCTCTAAAATGGGTAAAAAAAGAGTTAAATGGTTTTGTACTGACGGAAGCATCTCCGACCCCATAATTCTATTCCTATATATATCCCTCTAAGACTATTTTCCAAAATAACTGAAGAAAATTCTTAGAATAATTTTTGTATAGTGAATTGTGGCTCCTAAACTCAAATATGTAATCAGAAACATTGCGTTTGCGAAGTTTACACCATCTTTTTCCACTATTTCGATCCAACCATTCCGGAAAATGGTTTACTTGGGTAAACCGCAGGTCTAATATTGGATGCCTAGTTCCAGCAACTGTTCATCAGTCAAGTCGGATAACTTAAAACAAATACGCGCTGTCATTTCTTCCAAATTTCTAGAGAAATCACACAATAAGCTAAGAACAACGCAAAAATTGCATGCAGTCGGAACTAGATGCTAGCAACAAAAGTAGGCGTTGAGCTCCAAAAGTGTCTCAAGGCACTTATCACTATTTCGTTGCTAAAACGCACATCTTTTATGTAATTGCTGTTCTGTAACTTAATTTTAATAGTAAATAAACATAACTTTTACTAAAAAAATTATTGGTCAAATTGGTTTAATATACTAACTTCTATAGGCAAAATAAAACACAACACGCAACTGGTCAAAATTTTCGAGGGAAGAAACAGATGTTCTGTGCATACGAAAATTAAAAGTACTGTTAGAAGCTTCTGAGAGCCTTCAAAGCTTCTGTACGGAATTTGGTGTTTGTTACGAACTGCCAAAAAATATTTAAATAATATAAATGCTTTTAGTTGATTCGCTAAAGTGAATAATGTAATAAGTGCCTCTAGGCACTCTTAAGCGTTAGAGGGATATATATATATCATATATTCTTGACCAGTATCAACAGCCGAGTCGATATCGCCATGTCCACCTGTCCACCTGTCCCTCCGTCCGTGTGTATGCCTGGATCTCAGAGCAAGATACTCCAGATTTGGAGCTTAAATTTGCCTAAGCCCTAGGCAGTACAAGTTGTCGATAAATTTTCCAGTTGAAAATATACACATGTGATCGATAACAGTAAAAGTTTAATTATTATTAAAATTATGTTTGAAATTATTAATAAAATAATGATAAAATTTAATCCAAATGCGTCGATCTCAGAGACAATAAGAGCTAGGGACTTCCAACATTAAAATTAAGGTCTCCTTTACTATTATCAGAACAAGTTTGTTTCATATTATCGATAACATTTCTGGTAACACATGTGATCATTAACAAAAAAAAGGTTGAAAATTTAAAAAATTTGATTGAAATCGGTTAAGAAACACCGGAGATATCGCAGATTGAAGATTGGGCATTTTGGTCAATGGCAGAATACACACAAATGATGCGTTGTGGATGGGGTTAGTCGGGATTTCTCGAATAGAGCCTTCTGACTTGTTTAGCAATACGATTGCCTAACATTCATTTATTTTTAATGCATAGAAAATGGTTTAAAAATGATGTCACTCTTTTTTATAATAAGACAAATTATTCCTTTTTTTAGTAAAAGTAAGAATAAAATTGATTTGTCTTACATTACGAAGTAAAAGATTTATTTTATTTGAATTAAACACAGCTTCTTTATAAATTCACATAGCCAACGTCTTAATAAATCACAGTGTTATTCGATTTTTTAATTCAAAATAATTTGTATATACCTTGAGATCCTGGACGCGTGTCCGATAGACTATCTTCTTTATTCATAGCTAGCTGGTTTTATATCTAAACAATAGTTTTTAATACTAATTAATTATTTTTAGCTTGTAACAAATCAAACACTTTTGAAATCTTTAAACTTTTTTACACTTTAAATTCGGATTCGCAATATGCCATTCACATTTGTTCTTTGAGACTACACGACTTTTGGTTCACTCTCCGATAAGTATGTATATAAGTCGTGCACTTTGATTTGAACTCATTGTGTATATAGAATATCTTCGAATTTCACATCCGTTAAGCACTCGAAAGCTTAGCGACGGCAACGCGCACGGTCGCGTAGTGAAAGCGGATCTGTAACCGAAATTAAGGACGAACTGAGAAGAACGAACAATTTGAGAGAGCCGCTTGCTGGTCCGACGGCAACGGCGATTATGATGTTAACGTCTCGATGTACGATTTCAGATTTATCATAAAACCATGACAGAAGCTAAACAGTGATGTGTCCAGCAGCACAGCAGCCTGGCAGACCAGGCAGGCAGCCCGACAGCCAACCAACCAGTCAGCCAACCCCGAAATAGGCAAAAAAAAAAAAACAACAAAATATATATACAGCATCTCTGTAGATATAATCCGCGCTCGGTGAGTGGGCAGAGGTCGGTCATGTGTGTGTGTATGTGTGTTTGTGTGTGTGGCAGAACAAAAAGCACACCACCAGCAAGGACAGCACCACAGAAATGGCACTGCCACCCACTAGGCGCAATAAGAGCAGAGAGCAACGAGCAGCGAGCAGCAAGCAAGCGAACAGAAGTGAGCGGCAACAACAAGGATAACCACATCCACATCCGCCACAATAACAGCCACCCCCTAAGTATGTGTGTGTGTGTGTTTTTGTGTGTGAGTGGGTGGTCGCATATTACGTTTGCAAAGACTTTTAGTGGCAACTCTGGTGGCGCGCATTTGCTTGTTGGCTTGCTTTGATTCGTTCCTTCTTGATGCTGCGGCGACGCCAGCGCCAGCGCCAACATCCACGACGTCGACGTCAACGGCGACGCTGCTGTTTGAGTGTAGGTAAGCCAAGCCACAATCTCAATCTCCAATAAACACCAGAGTTGCGCTCTCTGCGCTCTTGCTCTGACACACAAACACACACACACACACACACATCGAGAACTTTGGCCGCCATCATGACTGGCAAGAAAGAAGAAGAAGAAGCTGAAGCAGAAGCATAGCGCAATGGCAGTTTGGAGCAGCCTCCCGCACTCCATCCCTTCTGTTTCGCAATCGAATACTGTGACGCAGCTGCGCGCGGGGTGTTCGCTCACATAATCGTCTTGGGTTTTGACATTTTGTTTTTGTTTTGTAATACCTTTGTGATGTTAGTGCTTTCGAATTTGCTCCTTCTCCCATCTCCGGTTTTTGTCGTCATCCTTGGCCTCGTCCCCGTCCTCGTCGTCGCTGGTGTACGGTCCTCGGAACCCGATGCTACCAGTTAACTGTAATTGAATTGAACGCAACTCTGCTGTGGCCTTCTCATACTGAGTGTCAGTTCGTGGTTCACATCTTGTTATTTGTTGTTATTGTTCTATTCGACCCAAACCTAACTATGACAGATTTATGTTGCAAAACAATGATGATATACACATCTGCGTACAGTATAATTTTGATAGAAATTAGATTAACTCGTGCATAAATAACTGGATTACGTCACTTATAGGCAAAAATTACTAGTAGGTTTGAGAAAATTCACTAAAACTTTTCTTTTGCTAGCAAGATTAACAAAGATGATAAAGTTTACTTAATTATTATATGAAAACTAGTTTATAAACAACTTGCTGGAAGAGTTTTCCTATGTTTCGATAATGAATCGATAAATAATCAAATTGTGGTCAACAAATGTATTACTTTGGGTGGTACCAGAAGGGTTTGTTCCCGTTTGGGAGCATAGAAAAGCGGCTCCAAAATGTCATATTTTTATGCGAAGTTTAAGCGAATAAACCATAAACCATCTTGGGATCCATTTAGAGTATTTAAACCCCAAACAAACAAACAATACAGATTTTATAAAAACTTAAATAATAAACATATTTGCATGTAGATTGTCGAATAAAATTCATCGAAAAACTAGCTTAAAACGTTATTTAAGCTTTTTTCTAAAGCATCCTTTGTTACATCATATATGTATATTGATTTCTAGCTGGGAAATAGAAATTTCAATATTGATTTCTAGCTGGGAAATAGAAATGTCACTCTGTATTAATATTTACACGAGTACCAAGTAAGTATATTCAGTTTAATATTTGGATTTAAGTGCAACAATCTTTTTTTTTATAGATAAATATGAATATTGTAGCACATTAAATAACAAGCTAACATAAAAATATGACGATTAAATAAACATTTTGCGGCTTTACAAAGAAATATTATTTTAAAGTCATCATCATATTTATTCAAAATTCTTACACACAGTTACACACACACTCACATACATATGTTGACAATTTCATTTTCCTAATTGCATGACATCATTAGTTTTGGTTCGTTGACGCGATTGTAAATGGGCAAAATGACAGTGAATGTATTTAATGTTCAAAGCCAGTTTTGCTGCTTTTTACACAGGCAAATCCAATAATCGATAAAAGTTCATCCGGCCACATCCTCTTGACGTGTCCGCTTTGCTCTTGTTGTTGTTGTTGTTTCTTTTTGCTGTGGCGCTTTTGTTGTTGAGGCTTTTGCTGCGCTTAATACGCCAACATTAACTTTGTAACAAATGAGATGTCGGAATACAACAATCACCTACCAGCTCCTACACTCTCAACATCTGGACTCCCCACTCACCCTCTCATTCTACTTTTTCGCAATCCTTGGCTGCTGCGAAGAGAGAAAGAGAGAGAGAGACAGTAAAGAGAGCATGGGGCAGAGTGTGGGAGTGGGAGGGGGGTAGGTGACGCTGGCAGAAGTTTATAGCCAGGACAAAAGTGAAACAAACGCAAAAGTCAAAGCGCTTTGCTATGCGCTGGCCACGCCCACGCGCCAGTAGGAGGAGCGAGCGAGAGCGTTATCCTGTAATATCCTTGCATCAAAAATGCCCGCCAGCAACTGAAAAACAGAACAGTTGGTGTGCGAGCGAGCTGGCTAGCACAGTGCGAGCAAGACAAACATAGTCGAGAGGGTTGGTTCTTGACATTTGAACGGGCGACATCTCTTCTCTGCCAGAATACGGACACATACACACACACACGCACACACAGCTATTGAATGGGTGTAAATGAATGTGAATATGAGTTGTTCTTTTTTTCTGTTTCTGTTTTGTTGTTGTGTATTATCAAGTGCACTGCACTTTATTTAATCAATCAAAATTCGCACACCGAGTCTACATTCACAACATTCATTCATTTCAGAAGTTAAGTGAGTTTTTCTATATGGGGAGGTGTTAAGATATGTGTAGCTTGTACTATCCATACAATTAAACAAAATATTTATTTATATATTGCAGCCAAAGTGAGAAGAATCACAATTTTAACGACCTCACGTTGGATCGCACCTTTACATGACATTTTATTATTTAAAAATAGAAATTTTTCAAAAAGAACACTATCGCTGGGTCAATTCGAAAAAACGTGTATTTGCTATTTTAAAGCAACACTAAATTTTTTTTTTTTTTTTTTTTTTTTTTTTTTTTTTTTTTAAATTTCCTTTTTTCCCCTTTTAAAAATAAACACAAATGTTTTGTGCTTTTCGCTACGATTTCTGGTATTCAATCGCCTTAACTTATAAACTTTTCAATTATCGAGAGGATTATACAGCGGAAACGATTTCACTGAACAGCAAAAACTTTTCTTAAGGATTTAAGGCGCCCTAAACACAACGAATTCGACGAAGGGGACATGAAAAACTTCGTTATGTAGAAAAATCGTATTATAGAAATTGCTGAAAACTACAAACTGAACAGTCAAGATCAGAGAAGCAAAACAAAACTATAATTTCAAAGAATGATATATTATTTTCGCATTTTAATCGTAATCCGTGCTTTTTAAGAAACGAAAACGAATTAGAGTTCGAGCAACGCCCTAACAAATAACACGTTATAAAGAAATATTCGCTATAGGGAAATGGAAAATTCATAATATGGAAAACAGAACACACTAAAATTGTGCCAAAAGCAGTGTTCACCAAAATTATTCATTATATAGAAAACTTTGTTATATGCAAGGTTTGACTGCATTATAAAAATGTTTATATTTGGATAACTTTATTAGTTTCTCTAACCTAACAACAGAGAACAAATACAATCTTAATGTGCAAAAAATCAGTTTCAATGATTTTAGCATGCTTTTTGCGCCTTTTGACTATATCTAAATAAATTATCCATTAAAATAATTTTTTTTTTTTTTACTTTGAGACGGAAAAAATCGGTCAGAAATGTTTGCTGAAATGTCTCACACTGCAAACATGTTGCATAGTGTAATTATCTGCTGCTAAATACAAAACTGTGGAATCGAGGAATTTTAAAAATGTATCTGCACATTATTTGGTTGAATTATTATCATATCATGCCGAAAACAGAAATTTGTTTATTTGTAAACAAATACAAAGTGGAGTCAATGACACGTGCCGTTTTCAGGTAAAACTCATCCGACGCACAGAAACCAGTTTACGAAACAAAGAACAATTTAAAAACGCCTCGTTTAGCAATTAATATTCGGATCTTAGTTTCCCTTCAATCGCATTCTACACTCGACCCTGGATGCGGTCATGGATTTGGCATATTTACATTTCAACTTTCATTACGAACAATTGAAAGGATCCCAAAACTGGCGATGAAGTCAAGCTGTTGCAATCCCGTCTACTGATTGACACATCAATTGAGGGTTGGCAAATGCGAAATGCGAAAACGGTCCTTGTGTAAGTTTTCCAGCTTATTTATTGTATCTTATTTATATGTATCTTTTAGTGAATCCTAAGAGAATCAAAACTGTAAAGAAAATTCAAAGAAATCTTAAACTCTGGAGACATAATTGAGGAAGGCACAGTTACTATACGGTATATTTTTTGAAGACTATGGATGTTATTTAATCTAAAGGCAATAGATATTTATCGGAGTTTCTTATAAATTTCATTTGTTGTCCTTGTTAATATTGTTGTTGTATGTAGTTGCTTATGGGCTTTAATTTGAATAGTATTTTTTATTTACAATTTATTTATTTTATTTACGACTTTCTCGTTTTCAAGTCAAATAACAGTTGCAATAAACAAGCATTCAACTTAATTGCTTATGTGGCTCATCATCATCATTATAATTTACAAGAAAAACTTAACACTAAATTTGCTGTAGTTATACTGATTTTTATTATAATCTTTTATTTTACTTTATTTTCTGACTGTGCTCATTTTTACTTTTCTCTTTTTTTGTTTCTTTTAAGGTAATTAATTGGTTTATTTATTGATTTTGCTTCGTTTGTTTTTTTTTTTGTTTATTTTTACTAGTGAGAGTATTGATTGATTAATTATGTATGTATGTATACATGTGTATAGGTATATTTATAATCATTATCATCATCAGCATTGTAGTAATTTATATATATATATATATATATATTATATATATATATCGACTTCTCTATATATTTTTTGTTTTGTTTTCAACTTTGTTAATTTCTGTTCGTTTTTTGAATTTGTTTTGCTTGAGTTTATATTTTTGTTTTCACTATGCGTCTGCGGTTGTGTGTGTGTATAAATAAAAAATATAATAATTTTGTTTCGCTTCGAATAATACATGCCATACATAGAAAATACGTAGTGATTATGGATTATGATTCTCATAATTTATGATTAGACGTTAACCACGTTAGGCCTTCGTAGAGGCCATCGCCGCTTGTGGCACATGATGGTTGGACATACCAATTGCGATCTCTTATTCTAGTTAAACCTAGTTTTTCCTGGATTTCATGGGGTTTCATTGCTGCAAAAGATAATACATTCAAATTTAGTTACATAAATGTTTTTTGGTAAGTCGAAGTCGTATCGTCATAATTACCATCAGCTAGATCCTGTTTATTAGCAAATATCAGTATAATGGCGTCCCGCATCTCTCTATCATTAATTATCCTATGGAGTTCAGTGCGCGCTTCATCTATTCTATCTCGATCCGCACAGTCCACAACGAATATAAGACCCTGTGTTCCTGTTGAGCAAAAAGAATACTGTACTGTAGTATACTTTATTTAAATAGTTTGTGATTAAAGTACTTTACCTGTGTAGTAATGCCGCCAGAGCGGTCGAATTTTGTCCTGCCCGCCAACATCCCAGACATTGAACTTAACATTCTTGTACGTGACGGTCTCCACATTAAATCCCACCGTTGGTATCGTTGTCACCGATTGCCCCAGTTTCAGTTTATAGAGGATCGCTGTGAGAAAGATTTAAGTTAAATATTACACTTTTATTTTATAAATTGTTGACTTACTTGTTTTGCCAGCAGCGTCCAAGCCTAGCATAAGAATTCGCATTTCTTTGTTGCCGAAAATTTTTGATAATAACTTTCCCATGATGATGTGTCATCCATTAAACGCTGGCCAAACTGCAAATCGAAAGCAAACACATACATATATACAAATAAAATACTGCAGCAACTAAGGTCATGCGGTCAGCTCGTTCTCCGGCAAATTTCATGATAATGTCAGTGTAATATGTGTAACTAGCTGTTCAGTTGGAGGAGTTATCGTATCAGTTTTGTGTGTGATATAAGCATGCCGCTACAAGGCGCGCGCATACACATACACTGAACCAAACACTCCACACACACACACACAACACACATTCTGTATATTCGTTATTGTACATACAGCCGATATATATGTATTTATACAAGCATAATGCGTCAACGGAAGTTAAGAGCATTATTTTGCATAATAATTTAACTTACACATTGTTGTGTGCACAACAACTACTAACGACTACAACAGCGTCAAGTTCTGAGAGAATTTATCGCTGCCACTATACACACACACACACACACACATGCGGACACAAACTCAAGTACAATTGGGCACGCATACAGCTCATAAACAGCATATAAGCGAGCGATCATAAATTAAACAAAAGTTATCTCAATGAGGCCTCCAATTGAATAATCTTCTCGAGTCGGGAAAAGCAGCTGGTATTGACGGTTTGGATAAGCCTGGCCGTCATCCTGCTGATCCTTGGAGCATTGACATTTATGTGCTCTGTGGATGCCTTCTTGTGATGTGAGCGTGTGTTTGCTTGCCGAACACGTCACATACACGCCCGAGTCACACACACATACGCATACACACCCAAAATTCTAGACGACAGTGATGATGAGATTACGCTGCTTCGTTGTGACGCGCGCGCCTTGGATTGTTTACCATTAAGCGTTAACACGTCGCGTTTAATTTGTGCATACAATGCATTTGCGATACAACAGAACTACTAACGAAAATAAACTATAACAACAACAAATTTTGCACTAATGTTCTCATATTTGTATGCGCTGATGTTTTCTTGTTTACAGTGTTACCACACACACGGTCGTAAAAAGGGTACACACTGGCACATATCAGTGTGGCAGCCCATTATTATGTGTTGGCAAATGTTTGAATGTGCATATCAGATGTTTAGCAGCACTGCAGCCCATAGGTGGCGTAACGACAACGAGCAATATTCGCTTGCTCAATGAAACAAATAATAATAATAATACACAAGTAATGGAATTATGTTAGTTATAAGAGTGCAAAATACAATAAATCATGGCCGGCATTTATCCCAGGGAGGCGGTACGCGTCAAAGTAAAGGTAAAGTATCGTTTTAGTTACTTGGCTTACAGCCATACCAGCCAGACAACAAAGAAAACTATTTTTTTCATACTTCTGTGCTCCTTTTCTCCCATACCCCCATTACAACAACACAGAAATGTGAAGCAAGCAGGCCACCAGAATGGCGCAAATTCTCTGTGGATCCGCAAATAACCACATTGGAGGTGCTGTATTCACTGCTGGCAAAAGCCTTTGACATCAAATCCGATTTTTCAATTAAATACAAGGCCTTCGATCCAGCTGGCAATGAAATCTATTTGGCTGTACTCTCCGACTGGGATTTAGACGCTGCATTCCTTCGCATACACAATATATCCATACAAACAGCATCGGAACCATGCCTTATGCTACAAATCGATGTCAAACCATTCACCGTTGTCCGCGAATGCGAAACCGAATCCACGGCCACAAGCAGAGCCAGCAACACAGCCAATACGGCAACGTTTTCGGCCAGTGTATCCCCACTGCAATCATTGGGCGTATCGCAGAAATATGTACAGCATATGCAGACGAAGCTACCAGGTTTAATAATGAACCAGATGGAGAAAACATTTTCGATTGTGCAAAAAGCCTTCAATTTGTCTGATGAGCATATGGCTAATTTGCCACCGCGTCCACCTATGTGCGATAGCGAATTTCGCCTTTTCCTCGATGCCTTAGGACAAATCCAACGCAGGGATGAGTTGCGCAAGGTCATTTTTCTGGGTGGCATTGAACCCAGTTTGCGACGCGTAGTCTGGAAACATTTGCTAAATGTCTATCCAAGTGGTGTGCACGGCCTGACCATGGATGGTCATCAGCGCATGGAGTTTATGCGTCGCAAGTCAGAGCAATACTATAAGCTGCGTGACACGTGGAAAGCGGCAGTGCAACGTGGCTGTTCCGCTGGCGAGCTGGCCTATGTGACGGGCATGGTGAAGAAGGACGTGCTACGTACGGATCGTTTGCATCCGTTTTATGCGGGCAGCGATGACAATCAGAACATTGCTTCACTTTTTAACATTCTGACCACATATGCGCTGAATCATCCAGTGGTTAGCTATTGCCAGGGCATGTCGGACATTGCCTCACCGCTACTCGTCACAATGAATGACGAGGCGCAGGCCTATATATGTTTCTGTGCGATTATGGCGCGTGTACGTGGCAACTTTATGCTTGATGGCATTGCAATGACTCAAAAATTTGCTCATCTGACCGAAGCACTAAGTTTTTACGATCCTGAGTTTTGGGAATATCTCAAGTCACAGCAGGCGGATGATTTGCTGTTCTGCTATCGCTGGTTGCTGCTCGAATTGAAGCGTGAGTTCCCCTTTGAGGATGCGTTGCGCATGCTGGAGGTTCAATGGAGTTCATTGTGTTACGACAATAATTGTTCTAAAGAGTTGCCTCTTTACGAAAAGGTAAACAACTGTATTTAAACACAATGCCCTGCCTATTTCTTTAGCGTACTAAGTGATTTGGGAATATATGTTTGTATATTTATGTATATTCAATGATGATTTAGTTAACATAAACCATTTTGACCAACTTACAATTTTCGTCCTATGATGCAAACAGGTTGCAATACAGTTTTATCGACGGAATATTAAAACGATTTTTCTGTTTAATTTTTTTTTTTTTTTTTGTATTTTGTTAAGTTTATTTAAATTTATAAGTCATGACTTGTTGTATATAGTACATTATGTGTACAATCCTAAATACAAATGGATTTCTATTTTTCAGGAATTTGTGCCCATAATTGAAACATCAGCTCCAAACAGTGCCAGCACGTTTTCCACATCATACAGCGCCACACCGACAAGTCCATCATATTTGCTGACAAAGCCGCGTGAAAATCCCTACACCAAAGTCTGTGCATTGCGTCGCCAGAGTTCGTCGGCATCACTTAGCTCACTGAGTTCGTCAGTAGGCGCCGCCAGCACTCATGCTTTGGACAACTCAAAGCGTCTGAATCACAGTTTGGATGACAATATGTCAAGGCATGCAGCACGTCGTCAGAAGCGGGCCTCAGCCAAGGCTCATCAAAGCCTGGACGAGTCCAAAATGTTAGCACTCATCGAGGGTGGCGTTGTGGACAATAATACGAGATCAGTGCAAGAGCTGTCGGCCAGTGAGGACACGGATGACGATGTCTTTGATCAAAAGGAACAGAATTGTGTAACTACACCTCAATTTCATGAAACGAATCCATTTAAAGAGGATGCACAGCAGCAGCCGAACAACAACAATAACAATAATAGTAACATGCCAGCACGAGCGTTCTTAAGCAGCTCATCCTCCTCCATTCTGGGCGAGAATGAGAAGGAGAGTAATGTCGCCCAAAGTCTGGCCAAGCTGCAGCAAAAGAACATTATGAACGTAAGCAATATGATTGCCAAGCAATTGGCATCCAATGCCAGCACCGTCAGCGATAGCGTTAAACGCGTCAGCAGCAGCAGCGGTGGCCACTTTAAAGATCTCAAGGAGAAAATTGCAGCCACTAGTCGCATGGGCATCTCATTTGATGGCAATGACGATGGCGAAAACAAAGCACCGCCAAAACTAGTGAAGAACTTTAACGAGTTCCTCAACTTTGCAGCGATCAACAAGAATCGCATTTCGGATCGTCTTGCCAACCAGCTGCAGATTAACGAGAAGCCACAACAGCAACAGCAGCAAGTTAGCAAGCCTGTAGTGCAGCTGGTCAAAAGCGGTCAGCTGGGCAGCTCGTTGGATGAGTCCGATTCCTCTTCCATACCAGAGACTAGTTGGAGTGCCTCCACAGCGGCCACAGCCATACAGCAGGCGCAGGAGCTTAGTAGTTATAGTCTGCAATTGGATCTAAATGCAGTGTCGCCTGAGCATCAACCAAAACTGCAGCAGGAACAGCCCGAGGGTGGCACACCCGATCAGGATCAAGATCAAGAATACTATCCTATGACAAATGCAATTACTCGCGAACTGCGACTCGAATCGGAGAACCTGGACCGTCAGGTATTTGGATTGCCATTTACGGAAAAGCAAACAGCAGCTGCCGCCGTCGCTGCTGCAGCTAAAGCTGTCGCAGCTGATGTCATTGAGTACGAGAAATTGGACAAAGATACGCTGGATATGGTAGATGATCTAAAGGAGAATGAGATCATTACCTGTCCCGATGTCAGCGAGCTGCACATGCGTCGACGTCAGCGCTTGGCCGCTGCCAAAAGTAATAGCGTGCAGCCAGCCGAGATGCAAACACTTAATCCCTTTATCGATGAGAGCCAGTTACTGGATGCTGGAAGCGGAAGCATGCGCAACAGCAGCAGTTTACCTGAGGTCATAATGCCCATTTCAACGGAACAGAATCGTGTAGAAGCGCCAACGCTCGTGGAGATTGCAACTAACGCAGATGACGAAAGTGCATATAACTCGTATCCGCGTTCGCCACAACGCTCCTCATCAAGTCCTTTGAATAGTATGAATGGCACAGCTGCTGCATTGCCACCGCCCAGTGAATTTGGTGGCGGCAACGCTTTTCTAATGTTTCTCTGCTTGACGCTGCTTCTTCAACATCGCAACACCATTATTAAGGCTTCGATGGACTACAACGAGATTGCGATGCACTTTGACAAGATGGTGCGCAAGCACGATGTTACTCGGGTGCTCAATCAGGCCCGACGCATGTACTTTGAGTATCTGCAAGCTTATCGCAAGCAGAATCAGCAGGGCAGCCCACAGGCTGCCCCAAACAGCAGCAGCAGCACTGAAGCCACAAATATAGCTTAAGTTGACAAGAGAACTGAATCATTTATGGGCAGAACTTGCTTAAGAGATTGTTAGATAAATGACTGTATTGTTTGGCTAAGATTTGCATCCAGGTTACAATTATAGCTTAAGCTGTATTTAAATTGTTAAGCTAACTTGAGCTGAATGTCGCTCAAAATGCAACAGACAAAAAAAGATAAGGAAAGTGAATTTTGTTTTTGTGAATTTTTGTAACCAAAGTTTTTAGCATTTAGTATTAGTTTTAACTTGTTTGCCGCCAAAACAAACGGGCCAAATGAAATGAATTTTTATTTTAAGTTTTGTTTTTGTTTCTTCTTAAGCATTCCGCACTTACACGCTTGCTATTTTATTCTCAACAAAATATGTATGTACTTAATACTTAAAACTACGCATAATTGTTACCATTGCGGTATTATTGTCTCTTAAACTAAAACTTGTTCCAATCCACAACCAAAACTAGTCTACTTTTTTATATTCCTTGAAGCTGAAGTTAAGATTCGACTTTACGTTTTTCCAAGTTAAAGCCTTTGATGTAAGGTATACGGATGTCTTAACTTTAAACAATCGCTAATAAATGCATTCGAAATCAGGAAATATCATTTGACTTATTTATTTCAAAGAAATTTTGTTTCGATATTAACAATGGGTTTTTCGAAAAATGCGCATTGTGCGAAATTGCTCTGGGCAAGTGTATTTTAAAGCATAATTATTACAAAAAGTACAAAAATAGATTTTACTTCAATTTAAACGATAATCGAAATTTTTAAACATTAGGGAAACACAAATTTAAAAATTATATTTTCGCTTGAGGCGCTCACGAATGATGAGTCCTTTGATGAGTTTCTTCCAATTGCCATAAACTCGTTCTTCATATTTTTCCTGCTCCTTGCGCGCCTGCTCCTGTTGATCCTCCTCCCAGGCAGACTTAACCACGTCGGCAAACTCCTCACAAATAATGAAGCCATCGTACATGGCATGTACGCCGCCTGCATGAAAATCAAAGCCAACTACAGCATTGGCACAATCGATGTTTAGCTTTTTGCATATGCGCAAGAGACCAGGCACTGTTGGAATATTGAAAGAGTGATACGTTAATAGTTTCGCAGCCGGTATTGACCTATAGCCTACTTTTAAGATGCACCGTTTTCTTAGGAAGCATGCACTCCTTAAACAGTTCCACATTGCCGTAAGCATTGCGTGGCACAATTCCATTCTCCGCTGTTGGCGGTTCATATTCCTGCGTTTGCCAATAGCCAAAGATCTCCAACGGCTGATTCTTCAAAATCGTCCGGGTAAGCTGATAAAATTTATTTCAAAATTGTTATATTTCAAGCTAAATATATCTTCACATCTGCACTAATTCGCATTTTTCACCCACTTCTGTTCTTCTCCACCTATCTTGATACCAATTTTCAACAGATCAATCTTATAACAAAGTGTATGAGGGAAGGCTACTTGTGGAGTAAAAGATGAGTATAAAAACATTTTATTATCATATTTAGATAGTTCACTCAAAAATAAAAATCTTTTACTCCGCAAGAAGCGAAAAACGTAAAATGCTTAATGCATCTTTAAGATCTGATTTGATTTTAGACTTATGGTTTCTTAGGCAAAATATCTTAGAATTCATCCTACATCTACCTATCCTGCTGATAACCGCTTTGCCTCGAAAAAAGTGTCGCTCCCTAATGTACAAACCTTATCCCATTTAGGACGGCCAACGACTCTGTAAGGTTGCTCGCCAAGCTTCACCACACGGGCGCTCTTTAACCAAGTCTCACGGGAGTGTAGCAAATAAACACAGTCGCGTGAATAAACGGGTTCCCCGCGTATAAAGCCAAGCGTCGGGGCGTCTGGTGGATATATGGCTTGGAATTTAAGTAAATGCCGTTCAAGAGCATATAGTGGATGATCCTTGAACTCGGAAATGGACTTCGGTAGCGGCTTGTCAGAATGTATTTTTCGCATCTGCTCATCCTCGCAAATGTCGCGCTTGGTACGTTTGCCCAGATAGGGAGCCAAAGTCTCATCCAGCCAAGCCTTCTCAACACGTGATTTGCGAACCGTGATCGTCCAACTTCCGCAATATCGGGCGGTCACATCCTTAAGGCTAAGATCGTCTTGGAAGGCAAGGACATACGCCAGATTTGAGGACGCATTTCGCTGCAAGCTTAGATTGCTTAGAAATTTTTCTCTTAAACCCTTTATGAAATCTTACCCTGATGGTATCCACACAGTGAACCTTGCCCTTGAACAAGTCAATGCATATCCATTGCTCCTCAACCTCAGACCACACCTCCACCCACATGTCCGAGGCAGTTGTTTTGCGTTTATCCTTGACAGCCTCATCATCCGTTGAAAGCACCCGTCGATCCTTGCGCAGATGTTGAACAATCTTTGGCAGCACTGGCGCCTTTTTGATTGGCTTGCTTGGTGTAGAGTCGCCACCATCAGTGCTGTTTTCGCTGCGCGATTTTTGAAGTTTCTCCAGCTTAGGCCGCTTTTTCGGCAAGGGAAGGCCATCATCGCCGCCATCTAGCTGTGGTATGGTCAACGCCTTAGCTTTTTGCTGACGTGTGCGAAGCTCCCGTACAGGCTCAGCCTGTTTAAGAAATGTGGGCGAACTTTTAGCCTTTGCATTGTGACTTGCCAGTAAGCTACTACCCTTAAGCAATACTGAGGAGGTAGCTCGTGATCGAGTGGCACGTATTCCACGTTGATTGTCTACAGGATTGGCGTTCTCTGTATCGCTGTGCTTGGCATTCTTTTGTATGCTGCTGGTCAGCACCAGCTTGGGAATAACGGGTGAACCTATTTTAGCTGCAGGATATACCTCTTCCACGACGTTATCTTCTGCTTTTTCCTTATTGGCGGATGCCTTTCGAGTACGTCGTGCTACTGGTGTTGGTGCCACTTCTTGGTCCACCTGCAGTTTTGGTTTCTTTGCCTCCTCCGTTTCAGATTTATCAACGTTACGTTTAAGTCGTGAAAGTTTCGGCTCTACCTTAGTTTCAACGCTGCTGTTATCTTCTTTTGATCTGGATCTACTGGATGTAGCTGCTGCATCTGCTTTTGCTTTGGATCTGCTGGCTACACGTTTGCTGCTGTTTGTGCTTGAACTCAACTTGGGCTCTTCAATTGCCTTCTTAACTTCCGCTTTGGATCTCGAACTCCTGCCGACAGCTTCCGTAGCATTTTTGGCTGCTGCTGGTTTTGATTTGGCTTTTGCAACCTTCGTCTGCTTGGATGTGCTTGCTTTGTTGTCTGACTCCTCTTCATCTTCTTCATCCTCCTCATCGCTTTTTACCGTTTGACTCTTGTTTTTCGCATCTGGCTTAAGTTTAATGGGTATCAAATCGCAAGCCTGAGGACGCAACGCCATCGGCTGTAGGTTAACAATGAGGCGACAGTTCATTCCCATACCGCGTGCAAGTACAATGAATATGAAGATCATATCCTGTTTGCAGCGTGCCTCCTTACGCTTGATCAGTGCCAGCAGCTCCTCAACAATTCCACTTTTATTTAATTTTGCTGATTCTGGTGGATACAAGTTCTGGCTAAGCAGCTTGATGGCCGTCTTGAACCAGGTGATAAAGGACTGTAGATATTTAACTTCAACACCTCGTTCCGTAGGATAAGCGTTTCGGCTGGGCAACAGTTTCAGGGTCGCCTGCATTAGAGTCGTATCCGCGAGCAGGCGATTGTATTTTATGCTACGGGCCATTAACAACATGAGGCTGACCTTGTGCATCAGCAGCTGACGATCTTTAATGTCACGGTTCATGCGACGCTTGAGCGCCATCTCCAGCTCATGCTGAGTCTTCTGATCCTTGGTAATTTTACGCGAAGGCATTCCCACATGAATCTCAAGATCACCAGACACATTTGGCGCAGCGTTTTCCTGTTCGCTGCTAAGTTGAGCGTCTGCAAAATAAAACAGTAAAAGATGGGGGACGCTCAGTGAACGCATTTCAACTCTTAGTTTCCAGAGACTATGAGATATATAGATAGAAAGATGGACTCAGAGAGATACTAGCATGGACAAACAGACCTCATTATCTTTACCAAGAGATACAAGTTACCTTACTGGACGCCTGAAATAAACGTTACAAGGCTAATACCAAAGTAGAGTGTCAAATATCTGGGAATAGTATTTTACAGCAAGCTGAACTGGAAGCTAAATGTCAAGGAACGGGTGAAGAAGGCCACAAATGCACTCTGCACATTGCAAAAGATGTTGGGTAGCTCAAAACTGTAAGATTGGATTCTGATATCAATTGTGCTCCCCATACTACTGTACGGAATATTGGCATGGTGAAAAGACACAGAGAAGTCCATATACCTAAAACAAAAATTGGAAAGGGGGCTCAGTTCAACTTCGCGCCCACGCACTTAGAAAAATCTGATCGGCGCTCAGGACCAGAGCAGACAGCTATCAACAGAGAGGAGTCGGCGCAGCAGTGTACTACGCCGAACCACCAATGACCACTGCAGCATATTCCAGGCAGAGATATTCGCAATAAGGAAAGCAGCAAAGCAACCAACTCAACGCCCGACAAAGTAAACAGTGAGACGGCAATTTAACCCTTGCAAGCACACTACATACGATCTCGAGTTGTTCTGGCGAGCAGGGAAGCACTAGATGCACTCAGCAGTCTTAAAATCGTGCGCATCAGGGCTTCGAAGACACAGACATGGGATTCTGACTGCAAGATCTCCAAAATAATATGTAAAACGCACGAAGAATAACTAACGCAATACATGCTGAAACTACAATGGCGTGATTGCCGTAGGTTTGTAGGACCATTGACAGGCCACTGCCTAGTCGCAGTCTATGCAAAAAGGATAGGCATGACAGACAACGATAACTGCATGGAAATGCAAGGAATTAGGTGTCAAGGAAACACTAGAGCCCCGCACTAGCAGCAAAATGTATTCATCACTTCCAGGCTCCCTTCTGGCATCGCTAGAAGAGAACAGCAAGAAACCTAAGAAGCTTCTAGCATTTGCCTGGTGCACACACACGCCGCAGGACCACACACCAAGATAGTCCCAACAATCTTAAATAACCGGCCCCACTAAGCACTCTGGAGAGTGTCAGCTGGTTCAACCTAACCTAACCTATATAGATAAATAAGCTCTTTTAGGACTCAGCTGGAACAAGTTTTTTCAAAATTTCGATAACCCCCGTTGTTTCCATTATCATATAGCCATAAAATATTAAATTTGCAAGGTTCCAGAATTCAACGCTCCAAATTTATGGCGTCTGTCCGTCAGCATGGACTTTATGAACGTCACTTTTGTTGACACCCATTTTAAACCTAGAAACTTTAGAAATATATTGGTGCAAGGCGCAACGCCCTTAAAGGTTGTCTGGAATATCGATAAACAGCCAATACACCTTGAGGTGAAACTCGGTTAAACACATACAAATGTTTCTTCGTTATGAGGTCGAAAAAGC
Organism: Scaptomyza pallida; assembly: GCA_018152965.1. NCBI lineage: Eukaryota > Metazoa > Arthropoda > Insecta > Diptera > Drosophilidae > Scaptomyza > Scaptomyza pallida. Next base: position 3,804,614 of record JAECXP010000005.1, on the reverse strand, counting down.
ATTATTCAGTCTGTTCCATACCATTATACCATTTTTACACATTTAATTATTTTAGGGTTTAAAAAATGTACTGGGAAAAATATCATGGGCAAAGATTAACTTTCGTCACATTTAGGTTCAAGCTCATTTCATTTATTAACTATCTGTTATATTTTCCCGAAAAGTCAGTGGATACGGAATTCCGATTTGGGATAAGCTTTACTTGTTTCCATGTTAGAAGCTATAAAGCCCTTAGAATTCTTAAGAGTTTTGGGTAAAATTACTGGGTTCTAAATTTAATTTTAAGTTCATTGTGCTGATTTGCGCTGGGCAAGTTTATTGAAACACTCAAATAACTAATACATTAGGTACAAAAATAGATTCATAATGTTCACTTCAACTTAGACGATAAACAAAAATGTAGAAATGAGAAACACAAAATTAAAAGTTGTATTTTCGCTTAAGACGCTCACGAATGATGAGCCCCTTAATAAGTTTTTTCCAGTTTCCATAAACTCGTTCTTCATATTTTTCCTGCGCCTTGCGTGCCTGCTCCTGTTGATCCTCCTCCCAAGCTAACTTAACCACTTCGGCAAACTCCTCGCAAACAATAAATCCATCATACATGGGATGGCAAGCGCCTTGATGAAAATCAAAGCCAATCACTGCATTGGCACAATCTATGTTGAGTTTTTTACATATGCGCAAGAGGCCGGGAACTGTTGAAATATTGGAAATACATGATATATCAAAATGATCGCTTTTGGTTTCGACCTGAAACATACGTCTTAAATGAACCGTTTTCTTAGGAAGCATGCACTCCTTAAATAGCTCAACATTGCCGTAAGCATTGCGCGGCACAAGTCCATTCTCTGCCGTAGGCGGATCATAATCCTGCGTTTGCCAATAGCCAAAGATTTCTAGGGGCTGATCCTTGATTACCGTGCGCGTGTTCTATGAATATTTTAATATTATTAAATCCATATTCAAAACCAAGATGTAGTTGTGTTCCTTTTGTTAACTTAACCCCCCTAAATACATACCCTATCCCATTTAGGGCGGGCCTTTACAATCTTGTATGGTTGCTCGCCTAACTTCACCACTCGGGCGCTCTTTAACCAGATGTCGCGGGAATGGAGCAGATGAACACAGTCGCGTGAATAGATGGGTTCCCCGCGTATAAATCCAAGAGTGGGCGCATCTGCTGGATAGATGCCTTGAAATTTAAGTAAATGGCGTTCAAGAGCATAAAGAGGATGATCCTTGAACTCGGAAATGGACTTCGGTAGCGGCTTGTCAGAATGTATTTTTCGCATCTGCTCATCCTCGACAATGTCGCGCTTGGTACGTCTGCCCAGATATGGAGCCAAAGTCTCATCCAGCCAAGCCTTCTCAACACGTGATTTGCGAACCGTAGTCGTCCAACTGTCGCAATATCGGGCGGTCACATCCTTAAGGCTTAGATCGTCTTGGAAGGCAAAGACATACGCTAGATTTGAGGACGCATTTCGCTGCAAGCTCAGATTGCTTAGAAATTTTTCTCTTAAACCCTTTATGAAATCTTACCCTGATGGTATCCACACAGTGAACCTTGCCCTTGAACAAGTCAATGCATATCCATTGCTCCTCAACCTCAGACCACACCTCCACCCACATGTCCGAGGCAGTTGTTTTGCGTTTATCCTTGACAGCCTCATCATCCGTTGAAAGCACTCGTCGATCCTTGCGCAGATGTTGAACAATCTTTGGCAGCACTGGCGCCTTTTTGATTGGCTTGCTTGGTGTAGAGTCGCCACCATCAGTGCTGTTTTCGCTGCGCGATTTCTGAAGTTTCTCCAGCTTAGGCCGCTTTTTAGGCAAGGGAAGGCCATCATCGCCGCCATCTAGCTGTGGTATGGTCAACGTCTTGGTCTTCTGCTGACGAGTACGTAGCTCTCGTACAGGCTCAGCCTGTTTAAGAAATGAGGGAGATATTTTGGCCTTTGCATCGTGGCTTTTACGCGACGAGGCGCCTTTTGCTGGGGGTGGAACTGGGCTGCCACCCTTGAGAAAGACTGGGGAGATGTGCACTTTGGGCGACTTGCTGCGTGAGCGTGTGGCACGTATTCCACGTTGATTGTCTACAGGATTGGCGTTCTCTGTATCGCTGTGCTTGGCATTCTTTTGTTTGCTGCTGGTCAGCACCAGCTTGGGAATAACGGGTGAACCTATTTTAGCTGCAGGATATACCTCTTCCTTATCCTTATCTTCTGCTCTTTCCTTATTAGCCGATGCCTTTCGAGTACGTCGTGCTACTGGTGTTGGTGCCACTTCTTGCTCCACCTGCAGTTTTGGTTTCTTTGCCTCCTCCGTTTCAGATTTATCAACGTTACGTTTAAGTCGTGAAAGTTTCGGCTTTACCTTAGTTTCAACGCTGCTGTTATCTTCTTTTGATCTGGATCTACTGGATGTGGCTGCTGCATCTGCTTTTGCTTTGGATCTGCTAGCTACACGCTTGCTGTTTGTGGGCTCTTCAATTGCTTTCTTGATTTCCGCTTTGGATCTCGAACTCCTGCCGACAGCTTCCGTAGCATTTTTGGGGCTGGAGTTCTTAACAATTTCTCTGGATTTGGCTTTTGCTGCTGGTTTTGATTTGGCTTTTGCAACCTTCGCCTGTTTGGAAGTGCTTGCTTTGTTGTCTGACTCCTCTTCATCTTCTTCATCCTCCTCTTCGCTTTTTACCGTTTGACTCTTGTTTTTCGCATCTGGCTTAAGTTTGATGGGTATCAAATCGCAAGCCTGAGGACGCAACGCCATCGGCTGTAGGTTGACAATGAGGCGACAGTTCATTCCCATACCGCGTGCAAGTACAATGAATATGAAGATCATATCCTGTTTGCAGCGTGCCTCCTTACGCTTGATCAGTGCTAGCAGCTCCTCAACAATTCCACTCTTATTCAATTTTGCTGAATCTGGTGGATACAAGTCCTGGCTAAGCAGCTTGATGGCCGTCTTGAACCAGGTGATAAAGGACTGTAGATATTTAACTTCAACACCTCGTTCCGTAGGATAAGCGTTTCGGCTGGGCAACAGTTTCAGGGTCGCCTGCATTAGAGTCGTATCCGCGAGCAGGCGATTGTATTTTATGCTACGGGCTATTAACAACATGAGGCTGACCTTGTGCATCAGCAGCTGACGATCTTTAATGTCGCGGTTCATGCGACGCTTGAGCGCCATCTCCAGCTCATGCTGAGTCTTCTGATCCTTGGTCATTCTGTTCGAGGGCATTCCCACATGGATCTCTAGATCACCTGAGATATTTGGCGTAGCGTTTTCCTGTTCACTGCTTAGTTGAGCGTCTGAAAAATTAAACAGTTTTTGGAGAAGAAGATGGGGGAAGTGTCAAGAAGATACTGCAACAATCTAAGAACCCTCAAGTTTGTGGACGGTCAATGAAAGCAGTTAAAATTGAGTTCTATTAAGTTGAATTTATTTTTAAACACTTTGCATTTATTTATTTCATTTAAAGTGCATTTAAAATTTTAAATATTGAATTAAATACATTTAACATTTGCTAAATTGCGCTAAAATTATGCAGTTTTTGTTTATTACATTTTTTTAAATTATTATTTGTGTTAAATCTTTTATTACTGTTTTTTTTTTTTTTTTTTGGTTTTTTAATGTATTTTTGTGAAATGAATACAATTTTACTAAAGTAAATTCGTTTAACATCAGTTCTAATTTTTTTTTAGAAAGTTTTTTCTTTTGCTTATAATTTCTTGTTGAAACACTTGAAATTGCAATAAAGTAAGTACATAAGTGTATTTATTATTTATGTGTAAGTATTCGTTTTTAAAAACTGCTTTCCACTTTTGATTTCTAAGTCTTTTGTTTTGCAGGGACCGTGACAAAATAAAGAAAAATTATAAAAAATCAAATGAAGCAATTTTAAAGAAATTGTATACTTTTCAGGTTCACACTCTTATAATAATGCCCAATTCCCAACATAACTTGACAGACATTTTCATTAAAGTGGGTCTTTAAATGAATTTCCATATCATTGAAAATGAGCTTGAACTATTGGCATGTACATCCTTACATCCCATTTACCACTCAGATTCGTTAAACTTTTTACTGGACAACTCAATTGAAAAAAACAAAATACTCAAATGATATGACTTGAGGGTCACGTTTTTTTTTTTTAAAAAAACTCTTTTGGTAAAATTTTCAATCAGGACAACATTCAGCAATATAAATTCAAAGCTGATGTTATACGTGGGCAATAAAAAGCTTTAAAATAATCGATTTTGTTATAAAGCCAAAAAAGACAGAAAATTAAATAAATACGAAATAAGGAAATAATACTAAAGTATATATTAAATAAATAAGAGCACTTAGGAATAAAAAATATATCTTGTTAGTTTAAGATGTATTGTGTACAGTCCCCGTTAATAATATTAAAATTTCACTAACACAAATCAAATAAATGCATATCTACATTCCTTTAAAAAAATTGCATTTTTCGACTAGTTTTTGATCCTACTCTCTTTGATTCGGTTTCATGTCTTTTGCAAATAAATCTTGTGTTTACTTCTTAAGTCATTATAATGTGCAAGCTTTTAAACACACACGTAGAATTACTGAAAACATTTACCATTTAACAACACTCAAACATCTATTCAGTGATGATTTAATATATATTTTTTTTACGATATTTGCAAAGTACATTGAGAAGTGTCGATGGCTGTTTATAATTCTGAGCTTCTGCAGAGCTGTTTGTTAAAACGCTTTTTTAAAAAACTGTCTTGAAAAGGTTTTCTTGAGCATCTGATTTTGAGTTCGAATAGTATAGTTGGTGTTGAAAAACATTTTGATACAGTGGATGCTTCGGGACCACAACTATCAGAAACTCAAAAATATAGTTTTCTTTTTTATAGGAACTCTTTGAGACCCGACCTAAAATATTTAATGAAAAATATAGTAGTACAACCGTAACCGTTTTGTAAAATTTAGTTTTACAAGTAAACAAAAACTGATTCTGATACCAAAACGTTCCGAGCGACCATTGTTTGTAATAATGTAAGTTATTTGTAGTTAAATTTTGATGACTAGCTTTAAGCCTTCTAAAAGATATTATTTTCTTTCTACATAGATGCTTTTATGCTATACTTCAGTCTAATAGACTAAAAGACTCAGTTACGCACAGTTTGCGAAACATTTTTTGGTTTTTGGCTACACTTTGGAATGTTGGTTAAAGCAATGCAAGCTGTGCGAACTTTGCTTAAAATATAGTTTGGTTAGGTTATATAGCGACAGAATATAGTATGTGTATATAATTTCACATTATATCATTTATCTCGGCTCTTTTAAATATATATAGTTTGTAATTTAAAACTCAAAACTACGCAGTCTCATACGGAGCAATTTGGAAGCTTATAATTTTGTTTTTATTTTTTGGTTTTAAATCAGATACCAGAAGTTTTAGAGATTTCTAACTACCATCAAAGATCAACATCGAATATCAATATCAACAAACAACAATTATGCGACGCCACAACCAACTTGATAAGCCATTCTAGTGCTTAATCCACTACCAACAATTATTATTCTCAACATTATCTACTTTCGTTTCCTACCTGCAACTTCCTCAAAGTCCGAGTCGTCTGTGTCGCCGGCTGCGACCACAGTGGATGCCGGACGCGTTTTTGTATGCCTTTTTATGCGCGTCGATTTGGTTTTGCTCAAACGTGATGGACCATCCAACGACGGCGGTTGTTGCACCTCTTTGGCAGTTGCCCTTCCTGCTGCACTTGCTACAGAACGTCGACGCTCTGTGGTGACAATCGTTCGTTGTTGTTCGTTTGGCTCATTTGCGTAGTTTTGGTTTTCGCCCAATGCAAGCAGTGCGTTGACATCCATTGCTGCAGCGTTACTATTGCGACGCGTTCGGCTGCCCAAAGGTGTAGCCGTGGCGTTGCGTTTGCTAAGCAGTGCTTCCTTGGTGCGTTCCAGGCTATTGGCATTCTCGAGCAAGCCACGGAAGTCAAAGGCCTTGTTGCTGGCAGTTTCTTCGAGGCTGCTGTCGTTGTTGTCCTCGGAACCGGAACCGGAGTCGGACATGTTTGTAATGCCGGCATTGCAATCGAATTGTGGCACTGGTGATTTCTCTTTGGTGACCGTAAAGAAACTTGAGCGCAGATCAATTTCATCAGGTTTAACCAAATAGTCATCGACACTCGATTCACTGCTGGAGTCCGCGTTGTTGCTTTCATTGGGCGTTTTGGCGTTTTTTGAGGCTGTTAAACGGCTGGCAGAGCCCGACGCCGAAGCTGACGGTGAGTTCTGTGTGGGCGATGTGGGGAACGTTTTCGGCGGTGGCCGAAATTTATTGTACATCTTGGAACGCAGCGATTGGCCGCTCGGTTTGCGTTTCTTAACAGAGGCGCCTTTTATACCGCTCGGCGGTTTTTGTTCCCTGTGCATACACATAAAGCAGTTCGATTAAATAATGTTGTTATATGAATCGGTTAACTTGCCTCTTTTTTTGGGTCGCGCAAGCTGATGAGCGACCACTGGCGCCCCCTGTGGCAGCACCGCTACCGGCAACCTCCTCAAATTCGCTGTCATCGTCATCTGACGATTCACCACCGCGAACATCTTTTCCAGGCTTCCATTCGTCCTCTTCGCTGGCAGAAAAGCCCTCGGCTGAGGATTCTTCTTCTTCGTCGGACATTGTGTGTGGGTGCTTGTTGCTCACAGAGGCTGACCGTGTTACATGTGTGTGTGAATGCGTGCTTGTTCCACTTACAGTTATTGATTTTTACTGCGCACTTTTGGAATCCTCGTGTCCTCTTTGACGTTGTCAATTCACACTTTAATGTGTTTCAGGTTGTTTCATTTGTTTTTCTAATACTTTAACAGGTAATGGAACAATGGTTCTTGATGTTTTTCTATCTATTTAAACAAATTTGTGAAATTGACATTTCCGCGCTTGGATGGCGTTGGGGATAGATAGACAGATGTCCGATAAGTAGAGATGGTCGATATGCTATCAAACTGAGTATTATCGAATGTTTATTGCGGTCAAGTGAAACAGTTTTAAAATTCATTCAGAATATATATTGTTAAGCCGATAAAATAAATAAATTAATCAAATAAAAATCATATTCATATATTCTATGCTGTTTGGTGAATGTTGGTTTAAGAAACTGATTGCAACAATTGTGTATATTTCTCGCGCCAAAAACTTTTATTCGATATTTGGCGTAATAAAAAAAATGTGACCACAAACAAAACGATTTTACAGTACTGAATTTTTTCCCATGTTAGTCAACACTATTTCATTATTGTTTATTTACTTCAATGAATTCAGCTGGCGACGAACTGCATCCAAACTGGGTTGCTTTAACCACACTACATGTGCCACTTAAACGCTTTGTTCGCGCAGGAGCCGCCGCGCAAGAAAAGGGAATTGTAGAAAAACCACGCACAATCGATGGCGTGAGTGGCGCCGAAGTGCAGCAGTTTTACAAAGAAATTCTCAACACACCAGAAACCAAAAAAGTGGTTTCAACAAGCACAACAAAGACTTCTAGTCATGTTAAAGAGAAACCCCAGATTCCTTTCGACAAAAACCTTTTCTTTCGTTTTGCAACAAGCAACAACGTGATGGAGTTGTCCCAGATGCACATCACTGAGGAGCAACAACTTAATTTATCTGATGCATATGGATGGACAGCGCTTATGATGGCAGCCTGTGAAGGAGCCGAAGATGCTGTTGCCTGGCTGCTACAAATGGGTGCCGATGCAAGTACTACTGATAAAAGTGGCAACACGGCCCTAAAGTTGGCCACAAAAAAAGGTCACGCGGGCATTGTGCAACTTCTAGAAGATGAATGCGATATGGTTATTTGCGAAAAGGACGAACCAACTGCAAACTCTACCACTCCATTCTATTGTGAAGTGTGCGAAAGGGATTACAAGGAGTCCACGTGGCGGACTCACCAGACCTCCACGGTGCATCAATTTAACATGAAATCACTGCCCGCCCACAGACTACAAAAGTTCAACATCCCGGCAAAGAATCGTGGCCTACAGCTAATGCTTAAACAGGGCTGGGACCGAGAACATGGCCTGGGACCGACACAAAGCGGACGCCTCTACCCGGTTAAGACTGTGTTGCGCAAACAGCGCACCGGCCTGGGAATTGAGCAATCTCCCGCCCGGGTAACGCATTTTGAAGCATTCGACACAAATGCCACAAAGCTGCGCCATCGCAATACCCATCTGCCCCAAACACGTCGCACACGAAATGACATTAAGCGGGAGAAGGTTCGGGAATGGAAACGAGAGCGTCGCCTTCGCAATGAATTGAGTTGAGAACAGCCATAGAAAATAAGGACTTTAGTCAATATTTGTATAAATGCTTTAAATTATAGCTCTTTTGTTTTTGTTAATTCAAATTTAAGAAAAAAAATTGTTTTTGATGCATTTTTTTTTAATTATGTTTAATCGTAAGTTTATCAAATTTTCATTTAAATAATTGTATTTAAAACATACTTCAAAATTAAAAACGAGTTGAAATGATTAATGAACATTTGTAATTTGAAAAGTTATCTGTTGCTAAAAACTTACCAGGTGTAAGTAATATTGCCACTTACGTTAATGCCATTGTTGAAGGTATGTATTTTTGGTAATGCCGATCAGTTGATTAGAATTGATAAGACGAAAAGAAACACAAACATAAGTTGAAGGTTAGCGATGCTATAGTTTCTATCACAGTTGTAACAACAATGAATTGCCTAGAAACTGAAAATATCCAAAATAAAAACCAAAATATATTTGAAATTGCAAATAAAAATTCAATGGATATTTCGATTTCACTTGTATGGCTTCTGCCAGAGCGCAATATCTATGCGGTTGGGCTAGGTCATGGTAGATGAAGCATATACTCCAACACAAACGAACACCCACACATACAAAGTTTGTGGCACGTGCTATGGATGTGTTTTTGGCAACCACTGACCTCTTGCGGAAAGCCGACCTCCTTTTTTTTTTTTTTTTTTTTTTCCCTTAACCCATAAAATGGGTAAATAAGGATAATGGTTTTAAAGTATGTAACAGACAGAAGGAGCATCTCCGACCCCATAAAGATATATATTCTTATCACACAACAGCCGACGAATTTGCGTCCGTCCGTTCTTTTTTCCTTTTTTTTTTTTTTCCGTCTGTCTGTATGAACGCGATCTCAGAGACTATAAGAGATAGAGACTTCAAACTTGAAACTTAAGTTCTCCTGTACCATAGGCAGATCAAGTTTGTTTCAAATTTTCGATAACACTTCTGGTTTCCGATATACACATGTGATCAAAAAAAAATTCTTGAATTTCAAAATTGTAAAAACGAGGTTTCAAACTATTAATAAAATAATGAACATTTGAAAAATTTTATTAAAATCGACTTTAAGTTTGAACCGATATGTCACTGATGAATACAAATTAACATTACCTATCGGGTTAAGGGTATGTCCTGGTCGGGATTTCTCGACTAGAGCCTTCTTACTTGTTTTTTTTTGGCACACTGTCCGTTTTACAGGCTGTTGCTTTAAGGGGGGATTGAGTTTGGGAGGTGCTTGACGATTGTGAAGTTTAGCCTGGAGTTGTGAAAGCGAAAGCTGTTGCACGGCACAGAGCGCGCTCTCACCCTAAAGCATTTTCATTGAGCTGACACCGATTATGCTTTGCGCTTGCGCATTAATTGCTTAACCCCTTAAATGCCAACGACAACGAAGACGACAACGACTATCCTGCAGAGATACATATGTATATAAAGCCTGTTTCCGAATTGCGACACTCAGTCGCGTTCGGACTGTGACAGTGTTAAGACGTTATTGACGCTGCTGCTCAAAAGTGTTTTTCCTCCTGTGGTCTACTTCAAAAGTGAATCACATCAGAACGTGTGCGTGTTTAACAGTTGTACGTGTAATTAAACGAGAGTGGAAAGTTGTGCTGTGCGAAGGTCAGCAAACAGTTGCGTCGTAGGTAAATGAAGAAATTTAATTATTAAACGCTGCATATGAAATGCATGGCTGACTAATTGTCAAAAGTAAATTTCTACATAAAAAACGAATAATAATTGCGAACAATTCAAAAAGCAACGTTTTTTTATTCCGAATTTGGTGTGGTAACACTGCTGCTACTACCCCAGTTTCGATCAACAGCTGTTCGGCGCTGCAAAGGCAAAACACAAAGACAAAACGTTGGCGCTCAGAACATTAGCGTCGCATTTGTTGTGCTTATTTGTGTTTGCGGTCTCAACGTGTTCGGAGTACATTGCGCTTGAAGCGCATGCAAAAATATAAAATATTTCTCAAATCAATTATCAAACTTATGCCGACGTCGTGTTTTTGTGCATTGCAAAAAGAAAAGCTATTGTGATTGTGATTGTGTGTCCAGCGTGAGAAATACATCAATTTAAGCAAAGTACGCAATAAAAGTGCCATTACGCAAAACTTTCGTCGAATATAACAACAATATCAAGTCCAAATACGGTGCATAATTTTAGTGCGGCATAAACAATTCGGTTGCAGTTGGCGTCGGAGATGCCATGTGATTTCCGTGCATGTGCAATGAACTTGACAACAATTGCGAATTGCTTATAATATTTCTATATACATATGAACACATAAAAATGAACGGGCTGCTGCTATTGTTGCTAAATATTCAATATATATTTGGTTAATGGTTTATTTCTGTAGCAATGTGCACAGACGCACAGCATTTATTTTTTGTGTCTGTTTGTTTGGTTTACATTTTCCCCAATCTACCTTGCCTTTTTAATCTCAGCCAGCGTCGATGCGTGCTCTTCTCTGCTACGCAGCAACAGAAGCCGAAGCAGCAGCCGCAGCATCTGTCAGTCTCGATCGTCAAAGTGCCTGCCTGCCTGTCTGTATGTACGTTCAGTCTCTCTCCCCATGAACTTTGCGCGTGCCTTTTTCAATTTGTTTGATCTGTCATTGCATTTCCATCTCCCTTGCTCGCATTTCTCTTTGGCTTACGCTCTGGCTGCTCACTCACCCACGCGCTCTTTAAGTTTATTTTGTTTTTGTTTCTTGCTCGCTCACGTAACGTTTTGATTATTTAGAAATTAATGCAATACGATGGCTATAAACTGGAAGCGTGTCGGGCCGGAGGGTGTTGCATGTGAAGTGTATTTTGTTATTATTAATACGTCCGGAATTTTTTCCAACTACATATTTATATTGATGGAGCATACTGAAGTCTAATCATTGGCGTGTTTTAAGTTTGACAAACATTTGCCTAGTGTTTTCTAATACAAATGTCTCGTATATAAACAAACCTAGTAATCACTTTTGTTTAAAAACGGTTGTCAGTCACATGGCCTCTGCTTCGATAAACTCCTATATACCGTATACCAGAGCCATTAATACAAGGCCAAGAGCATATATACACACTGCACAGAACCAAGATCTCCTTCAAGCAACGTCAACTAAAAGCGTAAATCATCAAAATCGTAAACCAAACAAGAACACAAGATCGAAAAAGTATATGAAAATACACAACTTGTTTATTATTATGAAGCAATACACAAAGTACTTACCAAGTAGTACTCGGTACTTGGATTGCGGTACTCGTTACTTAGTATACTCTGCAAACAGCAACAATAACGAGATAAGCAATTTTCGGGCCAACAAGCTCTTCCGGGTCAATGCCAATGGCAAACATTTCTTGTTCTCAAAAGTGCCTTTTGCAAAAAGTTTTCTTTTATACTAAAAAAAAAAAAAACAGATTTGTACCTACATAAATAAATCAAATGCAATAAAAAAGCGAAAACATACTAATTAAGTGAAATTAATTCTTCAAATCCAAAAAAAAAAAAAAAAAAAAAAAAAAAAATGTGTGTTCAAATATTGTGTTAAAGTGTTCAAATTTGTTTCCATAACGCATCTGTGCAAAAGTTGTAAAAGTTTTGTTAGTTTGTTTATTGAATCAATTGCAAATGCGCGAAATTAACCATAAAAACAATTACAACATTTATAAACAATATCGACTTTAATTGAAATAACAAAAATTCGTTCAACAACAATCATTGTATTTTCAGCCTTTTCCGGCGTTTCATCTACTCAAATGCCCGGAGCATCTTAAAGGTGAGTCTCAAGAGATTATTAAAGCAAATATGCAAATCAAATGAAACGAAAGAATTCACATTGTCTGTCATGGTGCCATCTACTTAATATCTATGTATGTATGTAGTATTTGTATACATACATATAAATGAGGAGCGTCTGCTATTGGATATCTAATGGCTGTGGCATAAATCTCTCACCTGCTGGAATTTTCTAATAACGCGAAAGTGTTGCACGGTTCGCTCAGCTCAGTGCGCATTAAATGAGAAATTTTGCAAAACTTTCAACATAAATTACTGCATACAATTAGGCAAACAACAAACACAGTCTCTCTCAGGCACACAATGAGCGTTGCTTAAAGCAACCGAAAATAAAAGATTACCCTTATGTACCCCCCCTCATTCTCCTGTTGCACGTCGCGAAGCTTCGCGTCGGTCTGCGGTCGACACATAGTAAATTAACAAAAATTAGACGTGAAGTTTGTTGACGAAAGTCGGTAAATGTTGTTGCGGCTTTTAGCGGATAAAGATCTTAAGTTACAACAACTGCAATTAGCTTTAATAAAGAGAAGCTAAAATAGTTTAATACTCGTTGACATTAAGCCAAAGCGTACTTAATTCTGAATAATAAGTAAATGTGAAACTAGTTTCAATATATCTTAATTTGTTTTTTTTTGCGGTTTTGTACTGTGCTTGGGAAATCCCTATTCATACGTAACGTAATTGTATTTTAATATTTAATAGTTTTCCAGTAAAAATTTGTATACCAAACCGTATTTATTTGCTATTGATAAGCAACGACATAGTTTCAATCTTCGAAAAAAAAGTATACGCTCGGATTCTAAACGGAAAAAAACATTAAACAAAACTTATACAAGACTATAAGCTCGCAAAAATTAATTTGTCCATTTGTTTTCTTTAAAATTTTTCACCCACTCTAGTTCATGTATGTATATTTGTTGTTGTTTACTTTTGATTTTGATATTTTTGTGTATACACTTTTAAAGACAAGTAAGCAACAATAAATTAAATATTGATTTTCGTTAGTCTTCAAAAAACCTTTGCCGTATTGAATATTATTGTGTGGGTGCAAACTTTTTCAAATAGAAAAGTGGGATAAGAAATGTGGCGTTATATTAAAAATGCATAGGGTTGTTGCTTGTCACTGGAAGGTCAATAAAAACAGCATTTGCTATTTTGTGTGTTCGAAGAAATAAATAAAAATCAACGTACTCAGGTGGTATGAAAGTATAAAACACTGCAGATTTGATGGCATATATTTTTTCTGAGGTGTAAAATCGAAGCTTGTCTTAAATTTGAAGAATAATATAAAAAAAAAAATCGGAATCCAAGTTTAACAAATCTAATTCCCCATTCATTCGTTCAAGCCACTAAAAAAATTCACTGAGTTCTAATAAACGACTCTCGTATGTGATTTACTGCTGAATGCGCTTAAAGGCGTTACAACTTTTCAGACAGCTGTACTCAAGGTTCTTCACAAATATTTACATAAATTACCAGCTGTGTGTGTGTGTGTGTGTGTGTGTAAAAGTTGTTTAAAAAGTTCCTTAGGCTCTGTTGTGTACATTGTGTCGACAGTTTCTATTGGTTGGCCCAATCAGGCATACAATGGCTTTAAATCAAGACCAAAGAACAACTTATTGTTTGCCAACGCCTTTTGCAACAAGCTAGCCGCCTCTATAAATATTTGGTAGGGATTTTAATTGCTTTAGGAATAACTCGAAAAATTTCTTTTGAATTAATTTAGTTTGGCCTTTGACTTTTGTGCAAGCTTTGTAAAATGAGAGAGATGGCGGGTTCAATTACCGCTGCTCTCGATTTGTTATAAAATTGTTTTTTGTGTTGCCAAGTTAATTAGATTTCATTATTTCGAAGGTCACCTGTTGTCATGGCGACAAAAAAGATAACAATTACTAGGAAACATTTTTAAAGAGACAACAGCTTTGGCATTAATTATGAATTCCTTTACTTTTTTAAATGCTTATAGCCCCGAAAGGGAAATGTAAAAGAAAATCAAAGTCACTTTATTTTTGTTCGGCTCATTCAATCAAATTGGCTATTTTATGACACTAATTCCCTACCATGTATAAATAAATACACATATGTGTATAGTTTGGCTTGGCTGGTGGGCCGAAATGTTCGCAAGGCGAAAGTATTTGATTGAGCGTGTAAAAGTGGCTTAGCGACAGAGTTCTGTGTGAGAGTCTTAGCCAACAGAATAAAACCAAAGTCAAAGTTGTGCCAGCAACAAAATCCATTGAAGCGCGAAATCAACTTAATGCAATAGACTAGAAGAAGCAGAGCTAAAGTATACGGTTGCCAGTAAAAGCCGCACGCTGAACGTACGCATACAAATACTGAAGAACACTTACATATTTATAGTCACCAAGCCACGTAAAACAAACATTTGCAGTTTATGTTTTTGCAAACGTGTGTGTAGGTCCGATGTTTGTTTGTTTGTTAGTGGGCTGCCGACGTCATCATCACAAAATCTGAACGTTTATGTGGTTGACATTAACTCCAGATAGGTAAAAAAATTAAACAGCAAACAACCAGATTATTATTAAAAATAATGTTCAGATCAGAAAAGTTTTTAAATCAGTGCATAACATGTTGTGAGGAACCACAATGTAATTTGTTTACTTCCTATATTATTTCATGTTTTAGGCCCTCAACATGTATCGTAAATCTTTTTTATGCAGATGCATCAAAAAGTGAATTTTGAAATATTATAAGATTTTATCGCTTTAAAAATAAGTTTACTAAAATTTTTTTTAAGTTTTCGGCTAAGATATTGTTTGGTATGATAGTAATGCTCGCAGGCAAAAAGCTTAATTTTTATTTAAATGTACATATATGTTTATCAGTATATAACTATTGCATAATAGTTTACTTGGATCATACATATTGGGGGTTTTCTTAAATCTTAATATCATTTGTGACATTTTGGTTGTTGTTTGCAAAACCACGTCTGTGTTTTGAAGAAATTTGAGTCAAGGATTGAATGTGCAAAATTTCAATCTACAATTTATATGCTGAAACCTATTGCGGTTTAGATACCACAATGTATTTTAGGATACGATGATATATTGAACATTTTAGTAACTTTGAAAAAATTAAGATTTTGAGGATTGAGTGCTTAAACTTGCACAAAGCACAAACACACAATCAAATAGTAGCGACTGCATTTGCAGTCAAGTGTGTCGTGGGCTCAAGTTGCACACACTCACGAGAGTGTAAGAACAAAATACACACACAAGCATTTTCATATCACCTCATTGCTATGCAAGCTGATAAACTTGATACGACGACAACTACACGACAACACGACGCAATAAAAACCAAACAGAATGACGAGAGTGAAAGAACGAGACAGAGTGAGAGAGAAAGAGAGGAAAAGGGGAATGCAGGAAGAGGGGCGGACTAAAGACGCGACGCTGACAGGGCAAACACAGTGAGATTTTCAAGGTAGTATTCGCGTCTGAATGTCAGGCTAAAGTCAGTTTTGTGATTTAGATAAAAATTCTACTGTTATAATAAGATGTTCGTTCTATGGCTCTCGTCGAGATCTATTTGCTCTCAGTTAACGCAATCAAGTTTCGCATTAAATTGCGTCAGCGTTCTCAAATCTTTTAGTTTTTTTTTAGTGTTGTACAAATTTGTTAACGGATAAAAATCTTTGTAAGATATCGACGGTAAAGACACTTTCTCTTTGAAGAGTACAAACACAAAACAGTTGTGGTTTTCTTGGAATTTACCAAAAAAAATTTCAATGAACAAAGATATATGGTTTATTGAATAAAAGATAGATAGACTGTGTACAATGAGCTTAATAATAAATATCTTATGATGGATAAGTATACTTATGTTTATAAACATAAGCACAAATGATGTCTTTGCAATTTTATATTGTTACGAATCGCTTACATCGGCTGCCTTTACCGAATACTGATATTGCATGTTAAATATAACGAATGAAAAATAAATTTTAACGAAATTGCTTTACAAAAACTAAAATTGAACAACAGGGCAAATCCTTGGGTTTGTCTTTAATATGATTTGTAGCTGAGTTTATTGTAAGATATACTTGTATTATACTTTTTATGTTATCTTAATGATGAGTACAGAGTCTGTACTACAGACTATATTTTGAGCTGAAAACTATTAAACGTGCAATGATGAAAATAAACATAAGTTCAAAAATCAAAAAACTTCATAGCATAGTTTCCAGTCGTATCCCTGGGCTGCAGATTACAATCGAAATAAATAAAACTGGCTTTGTAAGAACTACAATTGCATTTTAAAACGAAACTATAGATTCTTCTTTAAGCTCCTGCGTGATTTATTTTTTGTGGCGATTGGCGTAAAAGAATTAGAATCTTCGTTCAGATTGTACAGTGTATTCCTTAGACGCTCAATTAAATGATCATAATATTCATTCAAATTGTGTTGCTTAAAGAATATTGATTTGATGAAGTTCCCAAAAAAAAAAGAAGCATTTTTGCCGGTCAGCACATTTCTTTTAGCTTCGTAATAAAAAACTACTTTCAGCTAAGTTTACTAGTGTTTGCCTGTGTGTTTTCTCCTGTTTTTCGGGCGCTCAACACAGCGCATACGCAATAAATCAAATTTATTACACACTCTGCTGACATACAGGGGGCAAATTGTGATATATATGCCAGCCATAAACTAAAATTCGCTTTCGAGCTAAATGCTTAAGAGCAACGCTTCTTCCTCGATGTATGTATGGCCAATTGTAAAGTCGGTGAGTATATACGCAATCAGCTGCTAACCGTTAACGTCAGCGATAAGAGCAGCGTATAAAATTGTTGTTTATAATGCAATGCGTTAAGAGTTCATTTATCCCGTGTCGTTATAAAAGCAAATTGTTTAACAATGGCTACAAACGTATGTGTGTCAGCAAATAATTATATGCCAACATTGTGGATGCGTGAAAAGAATGAATATAAATTATAAAGACTCGTACATGATATAATCATATTAGAGTAGCACGTGCACCAAATGTACATGTATACATACATATGTATACGTATACATCATGCGCATATGCGTTGTTCGATTGTAAGATATTTGCATATTAAGTATGCGCCCCAATGACCTATAACGAAATGCTAATAAACTGAGCCTGTCCTTGGCCATCACAGTAACATCCGTTACTGCAGTCCCATAAATTTTAATGCCCAATGGCTTGTTAATGAATGTTGTTCTGTGACATGCTGGGGCCTACAAATACGAGCTGGCTTTCAAATTTTGGCAACATCAGGCACGCGTTGAGGGAGATTTGGGTCGGTGCACATTATCACAACAAGGCACATCAACTGGACCATGTTATTGATAGCAATATTTTTGCAGCAAGTCAGAGGAAATTGCAAAATTGTAACACAACTCTTTCAAGGCTGCAATGTTATTGTTCACATACTTTCAGCCAGTTCAAATAACGTCTGGTCTTATGAACCAATTTTATTAAGCTACCCAAAGTGCTCTGTGTCTGGCTGGCTGGATGTTTGTGTTTGGCTCTGTATCGATTTTGAACTGCAGCCAAGTGGCTGTTAAAGTAGGCAAATGCGTTTGACGCTTGAAGGCCAAGCGTTATGCCAACACTTGGCGCCCAAACATATACTATAGATTGGCTAGCCAAGTTCTATAAGCCTTTAGCAGTGCCATAAGCTCAAGTTATGTTGCCAGTAAAATGCATTCTGCAGAACTTGCATTCAACAGCAGCGGCTGACATCACTTGTGTTGCCCATAAATTAAAGAACCAAAATTAATTACCATTGAATCAACATGATTTATATTCATATCTTGGAAATTAATATATGTAAAGATTGTCTGCATACATCGATTTTTAATATTGTTCGTAAATATAAGAAAGTAAAGAAGTTTAAGAAAGGTAAAATCATTAGAAAAGGGACTACCGCAAATTTTTTGAATGTTTCTGTTATAAGTTAATATAGAAAATTTCAATTACTTTTCTTTGTGTGGTACATGTTCAAATTGACAATAAAAGCAAATTGTTGACACAATCATTTGAATTTGTTAATTATACCCTTAACCCATAAAATGGGTAAATAAGGGTATAATGGTTTTGTGCAAATGTATGTAACAGACACAAGGAAGCATCTCCCACCCTATAAAGTATATATATTCTTGATCAGCATCAACAGCCGAGTCAATCTAGCCATGTCTGTCTGTCCGTCAGTCTGTCTGTCCGTCTGTATGAATGCGTAGATCTCAGAGACTATAAGAGCTAGAGACTTCAAATTTGAAACTTAAGCTCTCCTATACCATAAGCAGATAAATTTGTTTCGGATTATCGATAACGCTTCTGGTTTCCAATATACACATGTGATCGATAACAACAAAATCTTGAATTTCAAATTTGTGAAAACAAGGTTTAAAACTATAAATAAAATTTAAAAAAAATTTTAAATTAAATTAAAAATTTGATTAAAATCCGTTAAAAAACACCGGAGATATCGAAGTTTGAAGTAGACTTCAAATATTTTAAGAGATAAACATTCCGACTATTAATTAATGTAATCGTTCTTAATTTGAAATAAAAGTGCGCCTGAAAGAGCTGATTACAGGGTATTTCTTAGTCGCGTGTCGAAAGACATTTTTTGTGTTTTTGTTGCTTATAGTTTGCATATGATTAAATCAAATATTTGAAAAAATGTATATTTGCATATTAAACGCACAAAAAATTTAATTTTCTGTTTCAATATCAAGGGGAAAAAATTAATATCAATGAATGAAAAAATGATGTGTAAATATAAATTATATTGTCAAATATTAATGTTTAATGTACAAATAAAAGAGATTACTAAAATATCATAAGCCTAATGTGGTTGCGTACATATACATCCTTTTACGTCTCCTAAAAAGTGTTTTGAGTATTTTGGGTTTCACATTTTAGTATGCACATATATGTTTTAGCTTGACGACCCCCAACAAATATTTACAACTTTATCATTAAAGCATTTTCAATGCACATGAGCATTAAAAAAGCCACACAAAAGTATAAATATGTCGCATACCATAAACAGGAGCGTTGATTTTGAACATTTTTATTTTGTTGCCTGTCGCATAGCCGCCTCTTAAATTTTTAATGAAACACAAACACATTTTGAAATAGGTATTAACTCCCTCTATCTATCTCGTCCACACACTCACACACACACTCTACATATCTGCTTTCAATGTGTTTGTGCGGGCAAGCTAAACGTGTTGAATGTACATACATACATCGGCTTGTAAATATGACTGCAAATCCTTCTGAACTGTTGACTCACGCAAACAGGCAGCGAGAGCATTTAACTCGTAGGCACGCCCACTTTTACAAATGGGCAAATTGGGGCTTTGTGTTTTGGGTTCCACCAACTGACCTTCCCTGCTTGCCCCGGCCTGCCCCTTTGGGTGCCGTTTGCCTTGGCTTTTGTCGGGTTTTGGGGCATCTATTTCCGATTACTGTTTTTGAACTAGCAACAAATGCTTGCAGTTTAATTTAAAGTTGCAAATCGCAGATATAACTTAAATTCTCATTTATTTTTTGTTTCTTTCCCTTTCAATATTTTCTCTCAACGCCTCTTCATAGCGGCTTAATGGCAGACAACCCGGCTTATAGTGCTATGTGAAACAGCTGTCTACGTGGTTGCTTCGAATGTGCATTTTAGAGTAAGCACAGTTGTCACGACAAACCGGACAGCCCAAAGCAAAATCCGTATGCGAAAATTTCTCTCAATTTCGTATAACACGCCACAGTAGAAAGTTTAAGCACAGTTACGTGCTGACAAAAAAAGTGCCAAAGTTTTCGTTTAGCCACAACAACTATAAAACAAACTTAAATATAGAATAAAAATAAAATGAAAAAGCTGACACCGTCTTATGCTATCGCCGTTAGCGCCGTACTTGCCTTTGACTTTCCATTGGCAGTGCATTCAAACGAGGTCAAATGCAATTTTTGAAAATTTATTTATGTATGTGCTCCCAGCGAGCGGCCGGAATAACCAAATAATGATAGCATTTGCATTTTTTTTCAGTTGTCGTATGCAAGTGATGTTTATCTATCTGTATGAATACAAGAAAAGCTTACCCAAACAAAAAAGCTTTAAGTTTAGATGCGTTAAAAAACTGCTTATGAATATTGCTGTATTGTTTATGGCTTATTGGTTTTTCTGTAACAATTGTTGTAAGATTGGAAATATTACTTCTATGCTGTTTAAGCTTGAATTTGTGTGCCCAAATAAGTGTAGCATACTTTTTAGAGCAATATGAGAAAAACATTAGGAATGTTTACTGCGTCAGCATCACGTACAAAGATAAATTTTTATTTTTTTTTATTTTTTTTTTTTAACTGTCTTTTAAATGTATTTAAAATCTGTCTTCCTTTGACAATTATTAAATTTTTTATTGGGGTATTTAACTTTTATGTTTCATTTAGCTGGTGTCGGTATTATACTATATTCGTGAGAGGTCCAGCGGATGGTTTCTTTTGAGTCTTCTTGTGGTTGTGCTGTTGTCCAGCAGGCCAATAGCTAGATTGTTTAAGTGTTGGTGTAGACGTGTTCGGTACCTGGTGATCCTCTTGTCTATCTCTTCCGTTACCCAAGGGATGATGAGGACTCTGTGTATGGTTGCGTTGTCATGATAAATATGCGCATTACCAGTGATGCGCAGGACACACACATAAATAAACAATATTATTAAAGATTATTAAAAGTACACCAACAGTAAAATACAAAATTACAAATATTATTTTCTAGTTAATAATATTTCCAACTACATTTTTATAATATAACAAGAAAATGAGCTGAAGGCCTCGACGCTAGCGCTCGGATTAATATAATTAATTAGAATATTATTATTATATAATGTATTATAGTTAATTTTAAAAAATAAATAAATAAACAAGAAAATAGCTTACAATCTATTCGTGCCCATTATGTGGTTTATATTAATTCTTTATATCATAGAAAACTTAAACGTTAGCCTGGTTTTGTGGTTTTATATTTAAAGCTGTAAGCCTATTTTTTGTTGTTGTTTTTATTTGGGGTGCAGTTATATATGCTTTATTACATTTTTAGTTGTCGTCGCGTTTCTCCCCTTCTGAAAATTGCTTTGCATGTAAGTATGTATGTGTTTTTGTTTGTGTGTATGTACGCATATATGTTTGTATGTACATATATCCATGGGGAGCTACAGCAGCCGGAGGTCAGCTACGTATGCGTGACTTTTCATGCCACGTGATTAACTTGCATGGCTCTTAATGTCTGCGCTGTGTTCCATGTCGTTTACTTTTTGTACATATGTATGTACAAATATATGTATATGTGTGTGTGTGTGTATGTATGTTGGCCATATGTAAATGACCATGAGTTGGTCAGGGGCCAAGTCCAGTCGACCAAATGCGAAGCGTGTTTGCATGTTATAAATACTTTCAGTTTTGCTTATGGCTCACCAACAACAACTTGCACACACACACTTACTTGACGCTGTACGCGACTTTGCGTGAATGCGAATTTAACGCCTTTCACCTGCGGACATTCACTTTGACTTTTCTCTTTTTCTCCCTACTCTGTCTTTCTCCCTCTCGCTTACAGTATTTTAGTTCCATAACTGAGATTGCAAAACTGCTGAACTCAACCTTGTGCAACTCAGTGTATTTTCTTCTTCTTCTTTCTTTTGCTAACAGTTTTCAATTGCCACTTGTTGTTTTTGTTGTAGTAGCAGGAGCTGTTGCTGTAGCATGACTATTTGTTGTTGGCCTTTTATGGCGCAGCGCGCGAAAGCATGATATGAACATTTCCATCGCATGTGGTTAGCAGCTTCACAAAAATTGTTGGTCATTCCTGGGTCTACCTACCCTACAAAACAAGTGTTAAGAGGTATGACCAAGAGCCTAAAATTGGTAAATTTGAATCCATTAATTAAGATTATTTATGTTTCGCTAGATGTGGTTCAGAAAGCAACTGTTTTTTAAGCTATGTCCCATTCTAAATATAAAAAGGACCTCACACTTATGTAATAATAAAATGAATTGTACGTGTGCCTTAAAGTACAGAGTATATTTTGTTCAGTCACTGTTAAAGTATCAACTGCTTAATATGCTGATAAATCATATTTAAGCTAACACAGCTTACTGTTCGTTTATGAGGTACAACAGATCTGATTGATTAAGGCTTGAAGGACTCATTGTATTAAAAAGTTAAACCATAAGGCAAAATGTTAAAGATAGTGTACATTTATTGATTGTTTATCATGATTAATGACTTAATCCTGTGGCATTTTACAGTCGGGCAATCTTTCTATTTAATCGTTGCAAACCGCTGCACATTATCTGCAGCTATAATAAATGAGGCAAACAATGCAGCAGCCACATTGTAATAGTTTTGAGGGGGCAGAAGTGAGAACAAAAAGAGCCAATGGCGACACTTAGTGGTGGGTTAAGTGCGTCTGTGGTTGCACAAGGCCCGCCAACGTTTAGTTGTGTGGCAAGTGGAAACTGGCAATAGGACACAACAATAACTCTTTCACAACAATAACTCTTTAGCAGCGCGCTTGGCAATTGGCAGCTGAGAAAATTTGTTCGCTTTATCACGCTATTTCTTAGTACAATATGTGCACTGAGTGTGTCTGTGTGTGTGTGTGTCTAACATGTGTGCATGCAAATTAGCTTATTTAAAGGCGACTCAAGGACCCACTTGAGTTGATGCTCCTCGCTGACGTCTATTGATTGCTGTTCAGTGTGTGCCAACAAGCAGCTGCTACATCATCAACTTGCCACACACACACACACACACACGCACACACATAAACGCCAGTCAAGTGTCAGAGATGCGTAGGAACGTGCAATAAATGCAGCCAAGCCAAGATACAGCGAAGTAGACTTCTTGTCTGCACATGTGCCACTCGTGCCTTAAATATTTAGGTAGATATATGTACATAACATTCGCGGACTTTTTTTTCTTAAGGCTGCTTAAAATTGCATTAAATCCACAAAGCTGAGCTCGTAATCAGCTAAAGCACTAACGCTTTCCATGCATTTTGTGTCCTTTCTCTTATTTTTCTTCGTTTTTTAACATTTAAATTGTCAACATTAGCGTTTTGCTTAGTTCAACTAATGCCACAGCCCAGTGCCAGTTATCATTAGCGCTTAGTGGCATTTGTATTAGTCGATGCGATAAACATTGCACTAATTGCACATGACATTATATTCCGCTTTAGCATGACTGCCAGGATTTCCATCGAACTGGGGCCAAAAAAAATATCCATTAACGGGTTCGTGTTTGCACAAAAAGCACTATGAAAAGAATGTTACGAATGAATAACTCGATGATTTTAATCGACAGATTTATGGAAAAAACGTAGTAAGAGTAAAGCATGTTGAACTATTGAATATCCTTTAAAAGGTTTTCATGTGCTAACAAATTACAAAAGAATGTTATAATTTAAGATTTTTTCGAACTTTTTGACTTGGTTTTGGGCTTTCTAGTTGTGTGACTAAAGAGCACGTGCTTTCATTTGACATAGTTGAATGTTTAAAAGATTGTAAATTATTACATCGATTATTAACGATGTTATTCAAAAACAGTATCAAAAATTGTATGCACAAAACGTAATGAAAGTCGAAAATATATTTATAACGATATTATGTCGATTACTTGATGTTTTTTGTTAAAGAAGTATGGTTTAATTACTTAGTGCACAAATTTAATACTTTTACCTTTTATTTTTATATTGCAATTCGGTTATAAATTAAAAAAACAAACAAACAAAGCAAACTTCACTTAAAAAAGTTTTTTTGCTAACTGTTTAAGTAATGAAAAAATTCACAGTTAATAAAATATATAAGCTAGTAAAATTTTGTTATATTTGTTATATTTGAATATATTACGAAATTATTGTTATTTAGAATATCCTAGATGTATTATTGTACTAGTAAGCCCCGCTTGCTTCGCTGCGCCGATAGTTTTTACAAAATTTTAGCAATACATATAAAATAAGTAAATTAGTTAAGGCTTAACAACATATTAGCAAAATATTTAATATAAACATATACCATCACGGACTTTTTGTAGACCTTTTTAAGTTGTACAATACTGTAGTAAATTGTTTTGATTTATCTTGTAGGATTCAGTCAGCGTTTGCAATGTAAGCGCAAAAAATGTGTTTTTTTTTACGACCTCACATTAGAAACCTCAAAAATTGTAGCCTATGTGTTATTCTGATGTAAAAGCTATATTGTGGTGAAGTTTCATTCAAATCCATTCAGTAGTTTTTACGTGAAAGAGTAACAAACATCCACACATCCACACATCCATACTTACAAACTTTCGCCTTTATAATAGTAGTAGGAAGTATATACATAATAAAAACAATTTTTTTTTTAATAACAGTTTATTACATTTTTTTATTTTTGAGATTGCGTACTCAAAAGTATATTTACTTTCGGTTAAACCCTTCAAAAGTGCAGGATTAAGCCACCTTTTTAGTGCTTATTGCAAAAGCAAGCCACTCCATTAGACTTAATCTCAGTGTAATACAAGCGCACTGCGTTACTTTTGCTATTGTTCTTGTTGCTGCCACGGCCGTGCACGGTCATGTTGTGCACGAAAAGTATGCAATGCTATTTTTTATGTCAGCTCCGTGCTTGTAATGGCATCAGTGTTAAACAGTGGATACGTGAAAGAAGAGAAGACAGAGAGAGAATGGATAGTGAGGGCTAGCCAAAAAAAGAAAGTTATAAGGTACCACAAAACGACCATAAAATAATAATAATATAATATAATGAAATCAGCGAGAACCAAACAAACATGGCCAGTGGGTCATAAAGTAAACAGCATGAAGCCAAAAAAGCCAAGTGGGCCAACTATAAACCGTTGGAATTGCTGCCAACCAGGACAACGTATATGTATATACATACATATATACAAACATGCAATCCGTGCCAAAGACAAATCCAAAGTAAATTGTGTATATTTTCACACCGTCTGCGCGACACAGCAATTTGTTACATGTGTATACGTGTGTGTGTTTTTGTGTGCGTGTGCGTGCCTGTGTGTGTGAGTCACATAAATTGGCCTTGACAGTGAACTACTTGTAGCAAATGTCGCTTAAGTGAACTAAAAAAAAAATGTAGGGAGTGCTACAGTTGGGTTATTTCATAGCCATCTAATGTGTAATTTTGCAAATAAGGCATTTCCTTTGGGGAAAATGCAAACGCTAGCAATTGGAAGACTTTAAACTAAAAATATAACCAATTAGAGCTCAAGCTTGTTTTATTATATTAGCGTTTTCGTTACCAATAACCATCTTAAATTTGAACAATGAAATGTTTTATGCACGAATTTCAGAACGAGTCAGCAAGCTTTGACAAAAAACTGATAATTTGAGAAAATTTTAACAAAATACATTCAAAGACAGTGAATGTCCTTAAGGTACAAATACAAATGAACATTCGCAGAAATTCAAGAAATCAGCTGACGTGCTAGTCAAGCCTTCCTTTTATATAATAAGACTTTAAATCTATTATATATACTAATATTTGTATTCTGGAATTCTATATACCGTTATACTCTATAATCCTAAAAATAACTTCAAAATTAAATATTTATGTTTACCGATACAGCGGCACGATCTGACTTTCATATGTATGGCACAATTTCTCTGTAGAACTTATTATTATATTTGCTTTAACAATGCTGTTTAAGATAGTCAACCCGAACTTGACGAATTTCTTATTAAAGTTGGCTGCAATCATTTAAGAATACAATAGTCAAAAAGCTAAAATTGCAGATGACAAACTCAAGAGTTGCATCAAGCTAATGCGCGGGCCATGTTGCACCATTATGTTAATGAACTGCAACAGCCGTGGGGCAAATGCAATTATGAGCAATTGCAAGAACACTTCAAACAATGTGCAACAGGAGAACGCAGTTAGTTATGGTTGGTCGAAGACAAAATACTCTTACATACACATGCAATAAATTCCACATGTGCCATGCTAATTGAATTTGAACAAGATCCTTTAAAAAAATTAAAATTTATATAAAGCTTAAAGATTTTCGCACACTTCTTTATAGATCTCTTGTGTCTTACAAATCTGAAAAAGTTTGTGCATTGCATTAATGTGCCTCAAGGGCATTCTAAGTGCGAATGTGTTATGGTAAGGAGGAGACGAGACTTGCAGAAAGAGTAATGGGAAATGAAATGCGACACGACAATGTCTACTAATTGAGCACACTTCAGAGCTTGAATGTCTGCTCCTTAGTGTGCACCTGTTGTCTCCTACCTGCTGACTGCTGGCTGTTAACTGCTGCCTGCTGGCTGTGCACCTGTTACTGACACTGACACGCACACCACATGCTCCAATGCTAAATGCTCTTGTTCTTGTTCTTCAGGTTGTTCTTGTTGGAATCGCTGATGCTGTTGCTGTACGCCTTGTGCTCGTGCATTCACTCTTTCATTCGAGATGCCTTTTGTTGCTTATTAAAGGCAGAAATGTCTCTGCCGCATGGGCGCATAAATTAAATGAGCTTTTTTGTTGTCGTTGCTGCTGTTGTTGTTGATGGTTCAGTAAATCGCTGGGCATGGCTATTCGCTCCTAAAAACGACTCTTATGCACTACCAGCAAATGTCGAATTTGATCAAATTACGTATACGCAGCAGGATAACAATCCATGAGTACGTGTCTGTTTGTGCAAGTGTCTGTTTGTGTGTGTGTGTGAGTCTGTAAAGTTTTGTGCTGTTGGGCTCGGGAAACATTTGTTGAGCTTTAGACAGGCAGCCGGTTTCAATTTGTCGTCGTTATTGTCTGTTTTATGCGCACTTATGTAAAACATATAATAATACCTTTTTATACCCTATTTCTATTCCTCGTTTTAATGCATTTCTTTACAAAATTAGGATTTTATTGATCAATGATTTGAAAGATGAAAAAGAAAGAGGATGTAAATTTGATATTCTATGTCTTAAAATATTTACTTCTGACCCTTGCATGCCTTGTAATATTATGGCCATAAGGTGAACAGGGTGAACAGGGTATTTTTAAGTCAGAAGACACATTTTACTAGAAAACTCCCACTTGCATTTTTATTTGGAATTGTGCTTTGAACATAGCTATTCACATATGGTTGACTGTTTGTGCTTTTGCTCGAATTAAAAAATAAAAAACTAAGTTAAAAAATATGTTTGAATAAGCCGCACAAAAGAAGCCCCAATTATCGTAATTGAAAATGCTTGCACATGAATAAAAAATATAAAAGGATACCGTAAAAATAGATCAGGTATGTTTAACTCTGATGGGCTCTAAAATGAATATGAAAACAATTTGAATTGATATTTCATTTAACCTAATTGAGTTATGAACATGCATTATTCTCACATTCAAATAGCGTGTAAAGCACTTAACTTTGTAAACTGATACTAAATTTATTAATATGCACACATGTACATCAATGTGAACACAGCGTAAGTTACTTGTATGAATAAATGTTTAACTTTACTGCAAAATGACATAGATTTAAAGTAGCTTAAAGCTAGCCGTGACTAAATAGTTAAAGAAGAAAACTTTAAATAAACTTGGAACTATTT
Organism: Scaptomyza pallida; assembly: GCA_018152965.1. Classification (NCBI taxonomy): domain Eukaryota; kingdom Metazoa; phylum Arthropoda; class Insecta; order Diptera; family Drosophilidae; genus Scaptomyza; species Scaptomyza pallida. The sequence continues at coordinate 3,776,879 of JAECXP010000005.1, read as the reverse complement.
AATATTTTCAGGAAAAGTTAAACTTGAGACACCAAGATAAGTTGATAAGAAAAATAAATAGACCCATTATTTTATTTTACTCCTTTAAATGTTGATTCCAAGAAGCTTAGTTTGAAAGTAAGAAAAAACAGGTAAGAAGGCTCTAGTCTACAGTCATTTGTAAATATTCACTCAGTGACCAATATGACCAACCTTCTTCTGCGATATCTTTGGTGTTTCTTAACCGATTTTGATCAAATGTTCATTATTTAATTAAAAGTTTCAAACCTTATTTTCACAATTTTAAAATTCAAGCTTTTTTTTTGCTATCAATCACATGTATATCGGAAACCGGAAGTGTTATCGATAATTTGAAGCAAACTTGTTCTTTTCATGGTATAGGAGAGCTCAAGTTTGAAGTCTCTAGCTCTTTGATCGTCTTTGAGATCGGCGCCTTCATTCAGACAGACGGAGAGACAGAAATGGCTTTATCGACTCGGTTGTTGATGCTGATCAAGAATATATATACTTTATGGGGTCGGAGATGCTTCGTGTCTGTTACATACATTTGCACAAAACCATATTATATGTTAAGGGTATAAAAACATGGCAAATATATGAAATTTTTATAGCTTAAAAAATTTTTTAAACTGCAGAAAGTTTTATTTATATTTCAACAAGATTAGTTGGATTGAGTGACACGATTCGCAATTTATAGCAATAAATAAAAAGTTTATCATGCGCAGTAGATACACAATTGAATAAAAAATATATTTAAAAATATTTTGAAACTTTCAACTAACTTGCCTTGGTTCTCTCAATTGTTGTTAAGCAAGCTTTTGCTTTTTTGTCAATCAACTGCCAGACGTCTTTTTTGTAGAATGCTCAGAATTAAGTTTGTTACATATAACACACACACATTTAAATAAAAATACACAATATACACATAATCAAATTACACATACAAATGTTTGCACACATATTTACACCAAAGGGCTTGGCTCTTTTGCGCCACTGTCAATTGGACAATGCGCATCTGGGAGCTAGGGATATGAGTAAAGATGCATCCAAAAAGGACAAAAAGCCGGACACAAAGGTTGCATCTAAAGTTGCTGCACCAAAAGAAGCCTGCAAGAAGGACACCAGCAAAGAACAAAGGTGTCCAGTTGACAAAGCTAACATTACGCCACCAAAAGGCATGTTGTCCAATAAGAAATCAGAATTTGGGCCACTAAAAGATTGCGATCGCATCTTTCAAAATTTATATGGTCGTCATGATTGGCGCCTGAAGGGAGCATGCCAGCGTGGGGATTGGTATCGCACTGCAGATCTACTGGACATGGGGCCCACTTGGATCATGGATGAGATTAAGCGCAGTGGATTACGCGGCCGCGGTGGCAGCGGTTACTACGCGGCCAACAAATGGGAGTCTCTGCAGAAAGCGCAAAACAAGAACAAGGTACTCATAGTCAACTGTGCCGAGGGTGAGCCGGGCACTTGTAAGGATCGGGAAATATTACGCCATGAGCCGCATAAAATCATTGAAGGCTGCCTGTTGGCTGCCTACGCCATGGGCAGTGAGAAGTGCATCATCTATGTGCGCAATCGTTTCTACAACGAGGCCTGCAACCTACAATTTGCATTGGCGGAGGCCTATCGCTATGGTCTGATCGGATGCAATTGCTGCGATACGGGCATCAAGTTTGATATGCAGGTGCAGCGTGGAGATCGTTACTTGACTGGAGAGGAAACGGCACTGGTTAACTGCCTGATGGGCAAGCTGGGCAGACCACGCAAGCGTCCGCCATATCTGCATGAGCAAGGCTACTTTGAAAATCCTTGCTTGGTTGTCAATACGGAAACGTTGGCTGTGGTGCCGAGCATTTTGAGGCGTGGTGCTAAATGGTTTACGGGACTCGGACGCAATAAGAATTTTGGCACCAAGCTGTTCAATATCAGCGGTCATGTTAAGAACCCTTGCACTGTCGAGGAGGAGATGTCCATGCCCTTGCGTCAAATCATTGAGAAGCACGCGGGTGGAGTTTGCGGTGGCTGGAAAAATCTATTGGCTATCTTTCCAGGCGGCTTGTCCACACCACTGGTTGGTAGGGAAGCAGCTGAGAGTTTAATGATGGACTATGATGCTCTACATAAGGCTGGCAGTGCATTTGGCACCGGTGGCATCATTGTGATCAGCAAAGACTGCGATCCGCTGCTCGTTATGCAGCGCTCAATTGAGTTCTTCATGGACCAGACGTGCAAACAGTGCACACCCTGTCGCGATGGAGCCATCTTTCTGCCAGAGATCATGAAGAGCTTCACCAAAGGTGAATCCGTGCCACAGTTGGTGGACTTTGTGGAAGTGATATGCAAAACAATGGTGGGAACGACCATCTGTGCGCTCTCCGACAGTCAGGCGAATGTGGCTCGTGGCCTGGTTAAACAGTTTGCCCCGCATATTAAAGAGCGCATCGAGTCGTTTGCCAAGGGCTGCTGAAGTTCATCTCTCTGTGTATGTTTGAACCAATAAATTGCTTTTGAATTGCATATTGATTGGGTATTGAGTGGGTGTCAAATGTGTCGAGCCACCTGTTTGCAGCGTATTTTATTGAAATCCATAGCATTTGAATGTCTCACGTGGTCCAGGGCAAGTCGAATGGCCGGATGTCGCCCACTCGTTCGTGACACACCAATAAAATCCATGTGTCTCACCGTGAGAGCCGCAGGCAAAAAGGGAACATGTGTTCTAAATGGGTTTCATGTCCTTGTCCTAATACCCTTGTCCTGCCTCGTCGCCGCTTCTCGTTAGTTGTACGAGATTTACAGCATGTTTCAGACTGATGAATGTGATTATAGCAACGAATGGGTAAACAACTAGCTTGCGCTTGCAACATGATTGTCTCTTGGATATCCTGCTAAAGAAAGTCGAATTGCCATGAAAAATATCGATTAGGCCATTTAAACCGTTGAATAAAGTTAACGGCTTTGCCGTTATGCAAATCATTAAAAGTAGAGTATACACATAGTAGTCACAATGTAGTCGGCTATAGCTAGTTTTTAGCACTTCCTGCACAGGATATTGAAAAGGATGCAGGGCAATAAACGAGAGGGAATCTAAAATTCAAGTGAGAGCATGTGAGTGGAAATGGCAAAGGACACTTTGTTGACATAAACAAACACCACAGCATTTGTTTGCGCTTGAACGATTGCACCAACACATCCGCAAACAATCTTGTGTAGTTGTGTGTGTGTATGTGTGTGTATCGTGCAATGCTACTTTGTGGGTCACATGTTGAATTAATGCTTTTGCGATAGCCTTCTATTAAGCCAATAATCAAGTTTCGGCAACAGTACACACATAAGCGAAAGTATTTTCTGGCCTAAGCCTTAGATACTTGTTTGCTTCGACTAATTTGTAGCTTAGCGGTTTTGGCCAAAACACACAGATAAAAACTAACTACAAACACAGTCTGTGGGAGTGTGTGTGTGAGTTTATTGTACTAGTTAGCACTTGGTGTGGCTCATTTTTCATTTGTGGACAGTGTGCCTGCTTGCTTGAGTCTTATCTCAATTTGGAATTCATCCATTCCAACAGCTGAGCACCCTTGACAGTTGTTGACGCTTGCCACCGTATCGTTGTGACTGTCCGGGCTCTGTCCTCCTTTCTCTTGTGTCCTTGTCTGCTGCACCCTTCTCTGACTGATTGTTAGTGCAGGCCACACTCTCAGTAGTATCATTTGTGCAAAAGAGAAAATCTGTTGAAAGGAACGTGACGTAAATGCGACACTGTCTCTCAAATACTCAAAGACTCACATATAAACATTTTACACTGCCTTGACGGTTTTAGCCGAGTTGGCAACAGCAGGCGTCACACAAGCCTACATTGCAAATTACCAATGAGAGCCTCGGAAAGTTCTCAAGTTCTTTTCGCTTTATTTAAGAGTTGTCTTTAAGTGGCGTGAACTTTAACGGTTCGCTGGCGGCACTTTTCTTCTTACTTTGATGCGGCTGTTAAGGCGTTTTAAGGGCAAATTTAAATAAGGGAATGACTGTATAAATGGAACTTACTTTCGTCTCTATATGTTTACAAGTACACTTGTGGTTTCTATTCATTGCGGCTTTGGTCGCAAACATGTTGAAAATGATTGACTGCATGTGTTGAATTTGTTTTTAAAGGTAATTCGACAGAATAACGAGAAACGCATCAAGCACTCTTAGTCCCTTTTCTTTTTTCTGTTATTATAGACACACAACATGACCTTATGTAGTAGTAGTTACAATAAGGCGCCATAAGTTTTTCTTTGAGGTTTGGGATGACTAAAAGTGTTTGGCCCTATTTGAGTCGCGTCTACATGTTTGTTGTTATATTTATTATTATACAATTTAGCGGTGAATATAACAATACAATTATTTGAAAATACAGATTTAAAATCAAAATATCATATTACTGTGCGTTTACATTAAAGCTGGTTTTCCTTTATCTAAATTTAACGGAGATAATATTTTGCTTTCTAGAATTTTTCTGGAATTAATAAAGAGGAAGCCTAATCGTACTCTTTAATCGTAAAGTTTGTTTCTCTTTCCAATAGTTTGTCTTTTCTTCTTTTACCATTTCTTAGTTTTTCATGTCTGTTACTGTTAAGTCTAAGCTTCTTTTATGTTTTTTCTCTGCCTTTAACTACTCTTTTCATTGCTTCCATTGCTTTCTACTCCTGTCATCTCGCTCGCTCGAATTCTTAATATAAATCGAATAATTTAAATACTTGTTGACTCACCTTGTATTTTCGTGTCACGTACGTTGCAAATACGCAACATGTTCAACTCTTGCTTAAAGACAACATTCTAATGCTGCCTGCTCAGCTAAGGTATACGCATCAAGCTAAGTAATAAGTGTAGCATACTTTTAAGCGCAGCGCATCTAATGCCTTAAGCTCGACATTTGCCTAACTTGTGTGTGTTTTCAAAAGCGGTAAGCAGGTTTTCGAGGCGCTCACACACATCGACGGGCACCTAATTGCTTATTAAAGTCAAATTAAACTTTAGCCATATCGGGGGAAGTGGAAGCCGCCGCCTAAAACATAAAAAAGGAACAAAACAAAATGGAAGAAAAAAATTTTGAACTAAACTTAGTTAGCCAAATAACGTCGCGTACGTGTCTGCTCAATATTAAAATGTCTTTTGTTCATGCATTATATATTAAATAGCGCGTTATCTCAATTCTCTGCCTAACTGACTGCACATACGATCACATACGCAGCATACCCTCCTCCAATGGCTATTGATTTTGGGAGCAGAGTACGTACTCGAATTCACACTCAAACTCGCAGTCGCACTCGCACTCGAATTCGCTGTTGTTGTCCTTGACTCGCATGGCCAGCGGATTATAATACGCACATAATCTCAAATGAAAGCGAATGTCTTGAATTCCACAAATTAAGGCAGCTCAGTGACAGCAGCATCAGTATAAGCAGCAGTAGCGGCAGCTGCGACAACAACTAAAACATCACAAAAATAGAAAACTTGGCATTTTCTTTGACTATTTTCGTTTCCTTTTACATTATCCTGCAAGCGTGTTTAATTTGGGCTTATGATTTCTCTTTTATTTATCTTTAAAGCTTTAAGATTTTATACGAGTATTTTTTTTATTATTTATGGTGGCAAAATCTTAAAATCTTTATGATTAAGAAAATAAATGTAATATGTTGTTCTTATGGTGATTGCTTTCATTATGAAAATTAATTTATTTTATATTTTAAGTATAAATTTATTTTTCTCATTATTTTTTGTTTATTTTGTTAATTTGTGTTGGGTATCTGTAAAGTTTAGCATCTTTTTTCTTGTAAACTCTTTGCTTGTTTGTTGCTTGGACTTTTTCTGTGTTTTTGTTTTGGCGTTTGGTTCAAGTTAAGCTGCTTCTGAAATACTTGGCATAACTTTTGCTTTTCCTATTTATTTTTTTGCTTTTGCTTCTTGTTGAATTCAGTGCTGTCACCGAGAGCATTTCTTTCTTTCACTTATTTCAAATTTCAAAGGCAGCCGGAGCAACATTTGTCGCCTGTGCCTGCCTTCGCACTTGGTCTTGGTCTTGGTCTTGGCCTTGTGTTGGCCTTGTCTGGACTGACTTGGCCATGTTCTTACACGCACACACAACAGCCTCTCTGTTTCGTTCTCTGTCTTCTGCACTTAGCATTAACTGTAAATGAAGCTGTGCGTGGGCGGAACGAAGGGCTGTCGACTGGCCATGTGTCATTCTGCCACATTTGTTGGCGTCATTCGACGTGGCAACAACAACGTATTTCCTTTCTTTTTTTTGGGATCAACGCTGTCTCAATTTGCTTGGCCAGTGTTGTATTTTACACTCGGCAGCATAATCTGCATTTAACGAAGCCATTTGCATTTTAAATGCTCATAATTTTGGTGTACTTCTCGGCTCCTAATAGATATCTCTAATTGGCCGGACCCAGTGGCATTCAGTTTCGTTTGAACATTGTGTTTTTTTGTTGCTGTTGTGCTGCTCAATGAGCTGCGAAAACTTCAAAAGCATTTCAGTTAAAAAACTTTAAATTGTGCTGTAGCCAAACTTTAAGCTAAACTAAAGTGATTTCTCTCTATTTTTACAGAGCAGCTGCGCACTTTTGGAATTTGTCACGTTTGCCCGGAAAATATCTTCACATGTTGGGAAAATTCACATCAAACCATGTCCAGGTCTATCACCAATACACGCGCACAGTGTCCGTAAAAAAGCCCGTCAAGGTAAGCTCTGAATGTGTGTGGGATGCTTTCTCACTTTCGTTTCCAATTCCGTTCTTTGTGTTGTCATTTTTGCATGCATATTTCATGACCCCGATTTGTTTGTGCTGTTGCCTAAGTAAACACAATTAGTTTAACATGCATTTGTTAATGCCCTCAAGGGTTAAAATCCTATTGAAGGCAGCAATCGTCAAATATTTCATTTTCAATGCGCGTTCCTTTTGTGTGCTGTTATTTTTGTCATTCGTAATTGGGTGCCGGCTTTTACATACATTTTCTTTTTTTTTTTTGAGGGGATTTTCTGTTTGTCCGTTTTGGTATTCATTTTATTTATTTTGCTTGTTTGTTTTGTGCATTTGTCATAATTATATCCTGCAAAAATATGACGGAATGTTTTCAACATAATTATAATAATAAAAATAATACTGTTGCTAAAATTCAAAAGCTTAATCAAATTTTCCATGTCAGCTTAAATTATGTAAGCAAGCTGCTTTAGGAGAACATAATGTTGTGAGTCGTAAGAAGATTGTTTTTAAATGCTTATAGCCTTCTTTCCCGGATAAGTTGCATGCAATCTGATGTGTTTTATTATTTAGTTGTTGCACGCCTGCATGCCCAAGTTAATTTGTTAAAACTTGATACTTTGATAATTCAACAATATATATATATATTTTTTCTTTCTCGCCCCTTCCCACTGTTGCGTCTGTTAATTAAATACAGGCTGCTTAGCCTGCAAATTGTGCTCATTAATTAAGAATCCAGTTGACCAGGATAACCTAACCCCCAACTCTCAACCGTCAGCAGCTTCAGGTTCATCATCATCGTCACGTACGCAACGTAACGTACCGTAACCACGTAAGAGCACTCGAAGTGTGGTGTGTGGCGCTCCAACCGTTTCGCTCTCTTAAACTCTGTCTATATCTGTGTATGTGTGTGTCTCTGTGCGTCCATAGCGGACTATGTTGAAACCGAAACGTTTGGCCAAGCAGAAGCCCAAAGCGAAACCGGTAAGCAAGCTAACCACATAACCTCCAAATTGACCAACACTTTTACACAGCTCAACCACAACTCAAAACCCACAATATAAACTATATTTTCTCTCCCTTTTCTATCAAAACTATTAAGTAGTTCTCTATCTCTTCCCTATTCCTTTCCCCAAATGATATGACGCATTAAGTATATATTTAGCAATATTATTTGCTTAATTTTCCTGCTTTCTTTCCGAAAAATAAACTTTTTCTCTCTCTCTCTCTGCTAATTGCTACATTGACTGACTGCCAAACTGCTTTGTTGTGAAAGCCAAAATAAAAAAAATGAAAATAAAACTAGAAAGAGGAAATGTTGAACGTAATGGCATATCATTGTTAAACATTTCCTTATTCTTTTTTTATCTTCAAATTGTTTCTAACACTTAACATTTTAAAAATTTGCTCTTTTTTCCATTTTCAATCTATGGTTGCCCAACTTTTTGGCACTAGCTTTGATAAACTTTCTAATGATATAGTTGAGCATCAATTGTTTAGTAGAGAACTATTTGCGATTTAATAAGTAGTTTGGTTTATTTTGTATGTAATAGTTTGGCTGCCTGCCTTTAAACAACAAATTGTTAAGTAGTTTGCGTTTAAAATAAACTCTAGTTAAAGTACTTTAAAGTTTTATTTCAACAATAATCTGAAAAGTGCACTAATTGGTAAGCCTAAAAGTATGCTCTTAATGTTGAATGCGTTCGGTTGCGTTCTCTTTCGCTCTCTTTGTTAATTAAAACGCTATCAGCTGCTTGTCACAGTCGTGACGTCACCGCGAAATTTGAGTAATTGTCAGCCGAAGTTTTAAATTGCTGCAAGTTGCGGCAGCTGCAGAAAATGCTCATAATATAAACATTTGTTTTACAGTATTGCGCCCCGGGCTTTTATGACGTGCATTAAAAGTTTTCAAAGTCGGAAAGTTTTTAATGAAGTTTGTTTTTGCAACCGGCGATCGCCAAGAGAAAATAAAAACAGCAAGAGTAACAAAATACATACATTTTGGAATAAATGCCTGAGCGCTTTGTCGCTCCGTCGCTCACTGCCTCTCTCCGGCTTATCTGTTCTTGCCTGAGTTTTATTTTATCTGCGTTGTCGCTTGTTCGATTGCTCGACATTCGATTTTCTATGTGTGGCGCCAGCACGTGAGTGTGTGTTTCTGTGTGTTTATTTGCGCTGCTAATTGACACAGTTTGAGCGCTTTGAAATTAAAGTTTACTCAGTATGCGACGCGACTTTGAAAGCGCCATGTGAGTGGAGTATTGTGAATCGCTTGAATTACTTTACGTTTTAACCATTTTTCGTTTTTTCTATACGAATTCTTGTTTTTGTTTTGTTATATGATTCGTTGATTTAATGAGTGTGTCAAGTGTACCGCAAAACATAACAGTTATTTTGCGGCTTCTAATTGCCAGTGGGAAACAACAACCATAACACCAACGACTAAAACAACAACAAGCCAGTAAATGTATTTCGAGACCACTTGGGTGTTTGTAAGTACCAAAAATAATTATTATTGGTTATTAGTTGAGTTAAGCGCGGGAAATGAATTTAATTGGCTTGTGGCATTGCCTTAGTTCGTTTGTCCGAATCAAGTGCATTTAACAACAATATGCTGCATTGTGTGTTGTTGTTTTTGTTTTTGTTATTATTGTCGAGCAGCATTAATCAGCAGCTGTTCACCCACACACACACACACTCACTCAGTCTCAATCACTCTCTGTGTATGTTTGTTTAGCAAGCATGTGTTAATTGAGTGTGACGCGCTCTCTCGCTCTCTTCGCTTATGCTCAAAGTTAGATAAAAGCTTTAAAGCTGACGCACGATCCATCAGTTGAGCGCGCTGTTATTCTGTGAGTGGTTGCAGCTGCACTTCATCAACTACGCACAGCTTCTGTTTCAATTTTCCACTTTAACGAGCTCGAAGGAAGTCGACAGCAGGTGAATACAGCGGCAACACAACAGGAACTTTATGTTGTTAGTGTTTTCGTTGTTGTTGTTGTCATTGCGGTTGGGTGATACGTTGCAAGTTGCTGGCGCAAAAGTTGAGGCTCACCGTTATGCACGAAGTGAGCCATTTGATGTGGATATTAACTGGAGTTTGAGTTGTTGCTGCGTAACTTTTATTGAGTTGCCACGTTGCCAAGTTGCCAAAGTAGCCAAAGTTGCCAAAGTTGCACTGCCTGCCAGCTTTCCAGTTCAATAGAAAACTATGCAACACAAGGATATGCAGAGTAGACGTTCAGCTAACTCATACACCTGTCTCAACCACACTCTCCCCTGGTTGCCAGGGAACTGGCAACAAGGCTGACAAATTGCTATTGGTTTGTAAGGATGTTGCCGCTAGCTGTTGCATGCATATGCATATGGATAACAGCTGGAATAAAGATTACTCGCACTCGGTAGCAAATCTGTCCCGTTCGCTTTAACAACAATAAAACAATTACACTTTGTAAGAGATATTGAAACTTAGTTCGCTTTAAGCCCTTTATGAATGCGATTACGTTTGAACAAAGAGAAAGAGAGAGAAGCCTTTAAAATTGAGTTATGTAAATGCAATTGGCATTCAGTAGTTGCCAAGACCTTTTACAAAGCAGATAGCTTTTTCTTTGGAAACTTTACACATTTAAATGTTCCTTAGGCAAACTATTTAGTCAGAGTTAAATGTCGTTAGGTTATGTAATTGTGTTTTTTCGATGATGGTTGACCTAGTTTTGCTTTCTTCATCTATTTCATAGCCTCAAATAATGTTCGAACTTTCAGTTTTCGTTGCAAAACAACTGCTGATGCACTGGGCAAACATTAATATTCATTGACAGAACGCACAGGATGACCAATTTAATTGGCTGCACACAATTATACAACCGCATTCGCACACCCACATGTTCCCAAATTCCTGGATTTCCTCTGATTGTTATTGTTGTTGCGTTCAATTGTGGCACGTGGCAACAGGGGGGCTAATTGGTTTTGGCAATACCCAGTCAACGGTCGACTGCAATATGTACAATATAGCAATTGACAGCCAACATAATTTGTTTTAATGAATCCCCGGCCCATTAATGTATGAATGCAATGAACCGTTAACCGGCTTTCAGTGCATTTTTGCGGCACATTCATATTTTCCATAATTAACATTTGCGTGAAAATCTTAAATCGCCAACTTTCCATTAAATGTAATTAAAATGTTAATATTTCTTTTAAATTGTTTTGATGCTTTTCCGTTTTAGTTTCAATAATTGTTTTTTGTTTGTTTTTTTTTTTTATGCCCACTCAAAAACTGTTGCCATTTTCTTGCCTTGGGGTGCTCACTTAAAATGTCAAAGCTTTTAGTTTAACGTCCAATTTCTTGGGCGGACTTTAAAGAAATGTCGCAGTGTGTGTGTGTGTGTGTGTGGTGGTTGGCTCTTAAGGGCCAATTTTCATCTAATGTGACTGGCCATATACCGTATAAAATAGCCAGCGGCAGTGCCAGCAAATGCTTTGTGAAAAAGTATATATTACGTATACGTAATGTGATGAACACCCAGTTAAATCAATGATATGTGATGTATATTTACTTGTTTTTGCGCTTCTAAATTTTGTTACTTAATATGTACTTGTATTAAGTATATTTAATAAACATTCATTTAAATGTATTTCAAAATTATTAAATAGTAAAAAAATAAAAGCATAGAAAATTGAAATAGTAATTTTTCTAAGCCCAATAAACTTAAAAAACTTGATTGACAATTTTATACTTTATTAAAATCAAATTTTGTTTAAGTGATCTAAAAATAAATTTACAACTATTCGTCCTTCCAAGTAAACGATAATAAATTTTAAAAAACATATATTCTCTGTTAAATGCAAATAAAGAATTTGACTAAAGCTTCAAGGTTATTTTTTTCATAATTGTTCTAGTTTAATTTAAATTAAAATATTTGTTAACATATAATTATTAAAGTTGGATAAATTTTGAGTATGAAACACAATTTATATTTCTCTAATAAGTTAAACAATATATTCGTAACGATTACTTGTGTTTAAGAAAGAAATATATTAAATTATTCATAAGTAAAACAACAATATTCTTTTTTGATTTATTCGTCCTAAAGTTTATTTAATTTTAGAAGAAGAAACATTTCTTAAACAATAACTAATATATAATATATATATATATATATATATTTACTTGTAGGTTAGAGTTTTTGATTATTAATTTTATACATTTAGTCGATTATATATTTTAAGCCGACTGACTTTTAACTTTTTATAAAGTTGATTTTAATATCGGAAATCAATCAATTTCAGTAAATTAAAACAAAAATAATTTCTAAAATACGCTTATAATTTCAGTTTATTCATTTAAATGGTTTTTTTGCGCCCCATTCTCAGTTGAGTGGATGTTTAAACCCTATAAACATTTACCATACTGTTTTGGACAATCAATTTGCATTTACTACTAATAAATGATTGAATAGTTTTTACGTATGTACATATATTACAAATATCATTGTAACAAAAGTTTCCTGAAATTTAATGGAATTTTCGGAATATTAATAAATCATCATGTGACCTTAACTAATTAGTTAATCAGTGCAACAATTTAATAAGCGCATAGTAATGGTATATATATATATATATATATATATATATAACAGTAGATATACCATTTGTTTTACAATTTCATTTATGTTGCAAAATGATTTTTGGCCAACTTATTTGGCAATTTGATAGAATTACAAATATTGAATTGGCATCCGTTCGTGCAGCTAATTTGTTTGCAAATTGTGTGGTGTTTGAATGTGGTCCAGAAAGCTGTCAGACAGAGCAATTGCACAGAGCTACTGCAGTGTTTGTGGTGCAACCGTATTCGTGGCCATTTCAGTTTGCTACCTTGCGGCCAACCAAATCTGTGACTAAGTTTGTGTTTGTGTTTTGTCTTGTCTGTGTCTGTGTGTGCAGAAGAGTAGAAAGGATAGCTGGCATTTAAAACTCTTGTGAAGAGCACTTAGCACCAGTCTGTGGGTAAGTGTGAGTAGTTGGCTGGGTGGGTGACTTAGTTGTTGCAACACTTGGCTATAATTGTAACTGTTACCATACGCAGCACTCAGCACTTAGAGACAACCCATAGTCACATTCCAGCTGTGGGGTAATGAAATGTAAACTGGTTAACTGTGGGCGTTCCTACAGGGGATTGTGTTAGAAGGGGGTGGATAAGTGGGCACACCCATTCAATTTTAACTTTGAGTAGCAGCACATGCAACATGTGTGGCACGACAAATATTTTTGTGTGTGTTTCCGTTTGCCTGCCTGCGTGAATGTGTGGGAGTTTGGTTTTTTAACTTTTACTTGTGTTTTTGCAGCTGAGCTTTGTAAAGTGTCGAGTTTTGTTCAATTTGAATACTTTAAAGCAAATGGACATTAATATGCATGTCGTACGAAATGTACACATATGCATAAATTCATAGATATACAATTTACATGTAGTAGGTTAGAATAATTCTTGTTGTAGTGCATACTTTTAGGCTTAGCGGTTGAGCAACTTTAAACGCTTTCGTGTAATCGTTTTAACAGTATTTTAAAAGCCTTATACAATTATTTAAATATTGCTTGAGTTGGCAAATATGTTTGTTGTTCAATTATACACAAAGAAATATTATCTTTTGTTGATATTTAAATATTAAATCACAATAAACAAGTCGCAAGTTCCTTCGGCAAAGTGGTCTGGTAGTAAGTCGGTCAAAACAAATGCGTTCGTCCCGCCCCCTGATAACAATAATAATGATAGCTGAGCTATTCATGAAAAGCTCTTAACTAATAAAAACACAATTTTATTTTTCTTCTACTTTCAAACTTACTTTGCACTACACAACACACATTATTCGAAAAATACACCAAACAACTCTATCACACAACACAACTACTTAACTACTTTGCTTTATACTCTATGCTAATTAATTTTTCTTTTTCCTTCCCTTAACACACACACATACTTAAATTGGTTACAAACACATTCACAATATCTTTTTAATATCTCTTATCATCTTCTTATAAAATAATTTGTTTTTTTTTTCATTTTCACTTCTACACAAAAATAAAATGTATTTTTTTATGAAAACCAAATTGTTCCACACCTGTGCGCCAATGCACCTAATGTGTGTATGTGTGTATTTGTGTGTGTGCGTGATTGACACAAATAAAAACTGCACACAAAAACGTTTTGAAAACCACACGCAAACAACAATAACATGACAAACATGTCGTGTTGTCCACGCATCAATCAAATAATACAACAATTTCAATGTCATGTATATACATTAAATGATATATCTCAAAAAATACAACACCCACTCGACACCCCAATTTTGTTGTATTTAACATGTCAAAAATATATTATACAAAAACAAATACCGCAACAAATGTCAAAACACACATTAAAGATACCATGGGGACTGAAAAAAATCTGTTGGGGTCTGATAAATATAACTGTGCCCAGGGTAAGCTATGTCAAACATTTCAATTAAAATTACAAAATTCAACTCTGATTTGTTTGATTGTATACAATCATTTAATTGTTTTTATGTTTGTTTGTTACACCTTTTTCTTCTTATTCTTGTTGTTGTTATTGTTGTTGTTTATTACTATCGTTTACACATTTACACATGCTTTTGTTATACTGTTGTACTCTTTTACATATTCAATCATAATATTTGTTTTTTTTTCCTCCTCAGTTCATATTGTATAAATTGTGTTATATGTATATAAATTTTGTGTTCCGCTTTGCTATGTAAATTTATGCATTTTATATCTGTTGTTTGATTGGTGTACAGTTAAATTGTTTTCAATACACTTTATTTTGTAATTGCTCTGTCAATATTATATTTATTTGAATCGAAAACTCTAGAGATTAAAAGTAAATTAAAGTTCAAGTTGAGTCGAAGTTAAGTTAAATGGGTTGTCAAAAAGTAAGTACATCATAATAGATATCGAATGTGTCAGGAATTCCCCCAATAGCCTTAAAGCAAGTGATACATCTTCAAACTAAGTTTACTTTCATTGTAATAACAATGTGTTTGCAATTTTCCTAATTAAGCTCTCAGCTTTTGATTGAATCACCTTTCAGATACACTTCCTTTTGTTGACCAATTGCACATCGTGTGTGGCTTGAAGGTGCTCATTCAGTGCCTTTTCAATTATGCTTAGCACTAAATGGCCAAGTGACATAACAAGCAAGTAATTAATTAGTAATTACATTGCCTTTCCATTGAATGAATCATTAATTAAATGCATTTGGCTGGCCATTTGTGCAACAGTATTCCAGGTAAATACTCGTATTGCAGCAAATCTCCACTTGGTTGCATTTAAATTTAAACTATTAAATATATCTAGTATATAAATTTGAAACTTGTTCGCCGTAATGGCATTAAGCGAGTCCTGTCGACTAAAAACACTCACACACACGCACACACACTGTGCTAAAAGCCAAATTGATTTGTTGCACTCGAATGCCCTGCAACTACACAGAAACAAAGCAACCGCTAAACTCTGTAAAGTTGTCAGCGGTTTCATGATACGAGCAAAAAAAAATACCATATCATTATGGTGTGTGTGTTAAGCAATGAAAAGCTCTCTGATATAATTGTGAGTATAGCGTGTGTACATGCAAAGTTTCAGTTAAAGTTTTGATTATTTTGCTGAAACTTTCAAAACTGTCTATATTATGTAATTTTTTAAGCTGAGAATTATTGAAAGGATTCGATTTTAATGAAAACTAATTAATACATAAAAGTACTTAGATATTTTCTCCAGATATTTGTATTAACCTAAGCAAGTTTTTAGCAAAAAAAAACGTTTCTTTCCTAGTTTGTGGTAGACTATTTTTTTCCGTGTAATGACTATGGCTTATCTAATTTGAGCGCTGTTGGGCATGTTGTGTTGGCTCGAACCACAAGCACAAAAACCGCAAAGTGCATCTACTCTCTCTTTTTTTCTCACTCTCACCCTCTCTCTTTTTGTGCTCTCGCAACTGGTATTTCGCTTTGCTCGTTCGTTTGCCGTGCAAATAGTAAAATTGTAAATAACTCTAGCTTTATCAAGCGGCGGCGCTACTCATTCGCCTGTCCCGTTAGCATCCAGCATCAGTGCACAGCATCATCAGGTGCGTGTCAGTTGAGATTCACCCGCTGTGCTGCCCACAACAACAGCAGCAGCAGCAGCCGGAGCCACAACTACCATAACAATGCAAACAGTGCTGAGCAAAACACATAATAGGTTATTAGGTGGCATTAGTGAATAACGAATGCAATAAAAACGATAAGAAAAACAAAGTGAAAAAAACGCAAAATATTTCGAGTGCAATTTCATATATATATATATATAGAAAATAATGGTGATTATCGATTCACCGCACGCAGCGCACAAATATTTGCGTCGCATCTCGCGCGATTTCTCAACGGTTCGACGGTTCAGCAATACGCCGGCCATAACTATAAATGCACCCCATGCTGCACCACCAGCCACACCGGTTGTGGCTGAAGAGGATTTGCCGACCACACCGCGAGGCATTCGCAAGCGGCAGCGAATGCGTAAACGCTCCTCCGTCTCGTCGACATTATCGAAAGTTTTAATACTCAACGTGCGTGATTTGCTTAAACAGCAGGCAAACAACGAACGAACAGAAGAGGTACTCCACCCACCAAACACTCAATGCCACTAATCACAGCCAGGTTTAGCAGTCTTTAGTTTGGAATTTATTTTTTGCCCCCACTCTCGTCTTGTTTTTTTTAATGGCCAACTGTTGCATTTGTTACAAGTTTGAACGTGAACATTGGTATTCGCGTTCGAGTTTGAGTTTAAGTCTGTGAATAGTTTTTGTTATTTATCCGCCCGCAAGTTTTTCGATTTGATTTTCTTGTTGTTTTTGCTTGTTGTTGTTCTTTTGCAACTATTTTGCATGGCTTTGCTATGGGCTCCTAACTGCAGGTCCGTAAAGTTTCAATATGCCAATAATAATATGCCTTGGCACGCTTCTAAATATATATATATATATATATGTATAAGTTTATGTGTGTATAAAACTCTTTTAAAAATCTTAGACGATTGAGTTTGTAACAGTATTAAGTTGCTTTAAACGTTTAAAGTAGGTGATCGAAAGCAAAAGTATATTAGGAATTAAGTTTGACAATAATAAAAGAGTTAATTGCTTACCTTTTCATTTATTCTGTCAAATTTATTAACTAATAATCTACGTAGAATCAAATTAAATTTTAGTACCTTCATTTACTTTTCGATTTTATGAAAATACTATCAGTTAAGTATTTTTAATAACATATTGTTTAATTTTGTGATTTTTTCAGTTGATTATTACCATTATTTTCAATGTTGTATAGCTGTTTTATAGAATCTGTATCACTGAGCACTTGGGCCGTACACCTTGTAAACAATTTGTGTATATATAACTGAACCCTAACGTATCTAAACGTACTTCAGCACTTATAAATAATACAACAGCAACAATGCAGTAGCAAATAAGGCGACTTCGATGAAACTCTATGCCAATGTATTATATTTAAATATAGCCTACATAATTATGATAGTGTCTTTAACTCTAAGTGTATGATAAATGAAGATACAAGAAAAATCAACTAATATACATATAGCTTATATACATATGTATACGATTTTGAGTATACACCAAAACTAATATAAATTTTTTACCTTGTCAACTTTTCTTTTGTCTGTTGCTTAAACGTAAAAACTCTTAGCATCAGCCGCGCAGTTGGATCGAGACCAATTTTCAGAAACGCGAGTGCATCAAATTCATACCATGCCCAAAGGAAGATACAAGGTAAGTGTCATTCGGCTCCCTCTCCCAATTCAATTGCAATTCAGATACTTATTAAGCTAGTGCATGTGCATCTGATGTGGTTAAGTCTGAGCAAACCCTAACAAACTCTCTTCCAGCACACCCCGCTGATGTGAATGTCTGTTCGCATTTAACTTCTAGTTTTGACCCAGTTTTGCGTATCAAAAAAACGCGTTTGATGCAGGCAGTTGGCCCAGTTTTCTGGAAGGGAAGGCATGGCGTTGTGTATTTAGTTTCATTTTTGGCGTTGGCATTTTATTGTTTATTATTATGGCTGGCAGGCAGCTATCCCAATCCCCTACACCATTCCCTACACCGCCAAGATGCGCCTTCCCGTCCCTAACCAATTGAGATAAATGCGTTATAAACTTGCCAGCCTGTCGTGTCTACGTCTACGTCTTCGTCTCTTTCTTCCCGCATCTTCGCTTAGTCTTTGTCTTAAAGCTTATTTGGGTGAAAGTTTTTCAGTTACGTATTGCATATTGTATACTACGTACATATTTTATGACAGCTTTATGGCTTTGACTCGACGCGACGCTGACGCTGTTATCTGTGCTCAAATATTTGATTTTGTTTTAGCAGCGCTTTTAACCCACAATCATAAACATTTGCCTGGCAGCTGTTTTCGGGATTTGGGCCCCATTGCATCTATTTCGTTGTTGTCGCTTGACAAATTCTTCTTGTTGTTAACAATTGTTAGTCGCCCCCAAAAGTCTAATGCCAACAAATATCACTCTCTCTCGCTCCCTCGCTCTTCCTCTTGTTCGCCCTTTTCGTCCTGACAAAATAAATTAGTTTATTTACATGTTCTCGTTTCTAAGTGTTTGTTTGTGTAAGCGTGCGTGTGTGTGGTGTGTGTATTTCACATTATTCATGGCTTAGCGTGACTCAAATAGCTTGATTGGTAGGCAAGCAACACGTGTTGCATGTGCCACACACAAATTTGCAGATTTATTTAATTTATACACTCAAACCACATATCGTACAAAAGAAGGCTCCTTGGTGTTGTTAGGTGACAAATTCAATAGTCCACAAGAAAATCTTTGAAGTAAAAAAATAAAAATTGTTTTCAATTATTTAGGCGACAAAATAAGAAACACATATACATAGTCAAATAAAATATAACGCTTGTGATAGAAAAAAGTTTGAAAAATTAAAAAAAAAAATAAAAATTTAGTAAGTGATCATATTTATAACTGACATAGAAAATATTATTAGTTTTCAATTCTTTGTTTCTGATTAGGCAAAAAATTAAACTATTTACATAAAAAAGTTAAAATACATAAAAAAAATTGTTGTATGTAAAATGATAAACATTCTTTAAAGTAAGATTAAGTTATCTATCTCCCTTTTGATAAGAACCCTGAAAAGATTTACACTTAAATATTGTATTAAAATCTTATGTTTTGCAATAGTGAATAGTGCCGTAAAATCTTAGCTCAGGTATGAGCACATCGGTAGGCAGGGTAATAAGAGTATTAAGAGCTGACCAGCGATTGATTTATTTATTAGCCATTTGTTGCTGACTGATGCATATATGCATGGCTTGTATTAGTTGGCCGTAATTGAAATTTATTATTTAGCAAGCAGTGCCAAGAGTTCTGATAAACTGCCAAAAGCTGAGGCAGACAGACGGACAGACAGCCTGTCTCTGCCAAAATCTATTGTTACAGCCAAGACACACGCACACACACTCATAAAGGAAATGTGACAGCTGTATGAGTAAACAAGAACAATAACAATAGCAACAGTTACAAGAAATGTGAAACAGCTAACAGCAAACAGCAACAATGCCGCCCACAACAAGCGCGCACACACAAAAGAGCCGCACATGCATAAATAACCGTTTATTTAACACGTGAGCCTTGTCCGTAATGTGCGTGGCGGTGGCACGTGTTTCTCTCTGTGCGTGTGTGTGTGTGTATAGGTGTGGTTGACTTTTGTTTGACAAGTGTCACATTGACAATAAATCAACACGTCCCACAAACATATTGGCCTTTACCCGACCCAAACCAATTAGCCAGCAATATGCTTTGGGGCCGCATCCGATGCATCTGTCTCTCCCATCGTATCGTATACGTAATATGCCTTGCAACAACATTAACAAACATTCGGTATAAACAAACTCTATATAACAGATGCTGCTGCGGCCAAATTCAAGTCACACATCAGACGATAGCCGGCATCGAAAGCGGCTCACCCGGCGATTTGTGGCTGCCCACGAAACACACCCGGCCTCAACCCACCGATGCTTATGGCACCATTGAGTTTCAAGGTGGTGCTCATCCCACCAAGGCGCAGGTGAGTTCATTAGACCCATGAATGTAGTATGTATGTATGTATATGGGGCACGTGGCATGCGGCTCTTAAAACGAATATTTTGTTGGAGTATCTTTGAGTGTCTCCTGAGTCTCCTCTTGACTTTGCCAATAACTTTTGGACTCTCTTCCATTTGCTTTTTGCTGGCAGTATGTGCGTTTGTCATTCGATACGCGGCCGGAGCTGTTGGTACAGCTATTCACCAAGGAATGGAATCTGGAATTGCCAAAACTTTTGATCACTGTGCAAGGCGGCAAAGCCAACTTTGATTTGCAGGCCAAACTAAAAAAGGTACAAACTTTTTTCTTCTCTGCTTTCTCCATATATCTTTCACCTGCAAGTGTCGTCTTTCGCACGCTAATTGAATGGCATTTGGCTTTGGCATTTGGCTTTGGCTATAGCTTTAGCTGTGACTTTGGTATGTTTTCGAAACTGACAATCTGATTTCTTGCTTTCGCAGGAGATTCGTAAAGGACTGTTAAAGGCAGCCAAGACGACAGGCGCATGGATATTCACTGGCGGCACCAACACGGGTAAGTTTCATTCAACTTTAACGACAGACTTCTACCATTTTTCTTTTATGACCCACTATTAAAGCAAAGTTTAAACGCAAGACCAAACTTAAATAACTTTAGCAAAAGCCCAGCAAAGTATAATGAAAACACTATGACCCACAGCATCAACAGCAACAACAGCAACAACATCAACAAGAAGACGGTTGAAAATTAAATAAATAAAAAAATCCCAAGCGAAAATCGCGCAGCCAAGCGATTGCACACACTTTCTGTTACATCTTATAAGCTCTACAAATCCAATACACTAACAATTGAATAAAGTTTTCGTCCAAATTATCAATAAGCTTGATGACATCAAAAATTCGCTTAAAATGTAATCAAAAATAAAATTTGCATTTGCTTCAAGCTATTCTCACAGAGCTTTAATCAGCATTATATAAATACCATTGCATAGATTTGTATACATATTTCTTTAATTAAAGTAAGCTTATCTGCTTTCTGCACTATTTTTTGTTAGAGTATAAAATAATGCATTGAGCATACACATTGTTTTTTATAGTCCTTTTGGTTTTGTTGTTGTTGCTATCGCCTCTCTTTTGTGCTCATGCTGTTATTAAATTTTAGACACTCGGCTTTGTTGCCAACCCTGCCGCCTGCAATGAACAAACCAGCACTTATACATATATGTACATACATACATATTTACAAGTATCTATATACACAATAGAAGATGAAACTAAAGTGAAAGTCAAAGTCAAGGTACTCGGCCTTGAAAAGTAAATAAAAATAAAACAAAAGCCAAAAAGGAAAAGAACAAAAAAAAAACTTATTTATTTTGGACAATGTTGGTAGTGTTGCTGTAGCTTTGGCTTTTAATGAATCTAACTTTTGGTTGCTCTCGCCCATTGTATACTCACAGGCGTCACCAAACAAGTGGGAGATGCTCTGCTCCTGGAGGGCCAACAGCGCACCGGACGTGTGGTCAGCATAGGCATTGCGCCCTGGGGCATTGTGGAGCGCAATCATGAACTGTTGGGCCACAATCGCGAAGTGCCCTGCCACAGTATTAGCTCGCCAAGGTAAGTGAACAGAGCTTTTAATGCATATTTAATGATTCGACCACAAGACCTTGTTAATTGTTGTTTAACCTCAGTTATTGTCGCACCTGTTGCAACTAGCTGTTGATTTATTGATGAGCTCACAAACGTTTGCCAACTGCTTTTATTCCCATATTGAACTGGGCATTTGTCGTATTCCCTTTTATTTGCAGATCCAAATTGGCTGTGCTGAACAATCGTCATGCATATTTCCTGCTCGTTGACAATGGCACCCAGGCGAAATACGGCGCCGAATTGATATTGCGACGCAAACTGGAGAAATTCATCTCGAATTTAAAGCTGCATCCATGTAAGTTTTCCGAATCAAATTGTCTACAACAATTTGTGAGCCAAAAGGCAATAAGTGTAGTTGAATTGCGATTCTCAGAAGGAAAGCACAGAATTGTGGCCAAGATTAATATGCTTTGCGGTTCATGGATTCCATTCAAAATCGACAAAGTCGGCTAAGCATTGTGCACAGCACAATTTTCATTCGATTCCATTGTTGAAGAACAGAAATTGCATGCCGCTACCATGCAGAATTTTTTTTAAAGCTGCAATGATACAGGTTGCAAATATGTGAATTAAAGATTTTATTGCGGACTTGAAAGAAAATATCAAAAAAAATACATTAAAAAGCTTTTCGCTGCATTTAATTTTACGAGTTTTCAAAGAGGAAAAGTGAAGCAAAGTAATTAAAAAAAGATTTATTGATTTTATTTTAATGACTCTTCTTATATGTAAAAGTGCGCTTCAAATCTTAAAAGTGATAAAAAGTTTAATAGTTATTCACATATCATGTAAATAACACCAAGCTTTTCTAGACTTTAGCGTCTGTTATTATAGTTTAAATACTGCACTTGTATTTCCCATTCGATTGTTGGGTTTGCCATTGAGGTCTGTGTAAGACATAAGTACGACAAGATGAGTGCTGTCTTGTGGCATTATAATGATTGTTGTTATGACTCTTGTAACTTTTATGGATTGCATACAGTCCTTGTCGTACACAAGTTAACAAATAAGTATACATACTTATATACCATAAGTATTTCATCCGCAGGTCAGCTCATCTCAACTCATCTCATCTAAGCTAAGTTACAACATTGACTTGCACCTTTTTGTTGTATGCTTAACATAATTTATTTATACCTTTTATACCATGTTGTTGTTTGCTTATCTCTCTCTCTTGTTGCAGTCACACATTCCAGTACGCCCGTTGTCTGTCTGGTGATTGAAGGCGGCACAAACACAATACGTGCTGTCCTGGAATACGTGACGGACTCGCCCCCCGTACCCGTTGTTGTTTGTGATGGTTCTGGGCGTGCCGCCGATCTGCTCGCTTTTGTGCACAAGTAAGTTAAAACGAATTGCCAGGATTTCTCACCGCAACACAGACTGATTGCCAGATAGGCAATATAACTGCCAGACCAATGTAGCTAAGTATATATGTTTGCATGTCAACGCAATTAATGAGCAACCGCAGTTACTGTAAATTTTTGTAAATTTAATTAGGAACGTGCTGTTATCATGCACGGTTGCCATGCCAGTGCCAGTGAACTTCGCTGAGCTGACTCCCAGCTGCCGTTTGGCATGTTGTCCTTGCTTATTTAATTTGCTGTGGTGGCAACGCTCGCTGATATTTTTATTAGTTGTGGCTGCTGCAGGCAGTCAAGCAGAGCCAGCTACAAGTTCATTAAGTACACGACATTTAGCAAATAATTTAAATTCGGGACCCAAACGACAAAATGTAGGCCACAATATTACGCATACGCCGCGAAGCCCATTTGCTGTTTATTTTCACAAACTTTTTGTGTGCTGTGCTTTTTGCTGCTGGTTGTTGCTCATTTTGTTATTGTTTACCAAAGAATTCTGTGCCCTTTTTTGCATTGCTTCATTTAATTTAATGTGTTTAATTAGACATCATAATTGCGAAGGCGGCAACACAGCATCTGTGTGTTTAAATATTTAATGCAATGCCTAACTTTGACTTTTACTTAATGTAGATATGCATCGGATGGCGAGGAACAACCAGTGCTGGAGTCTATGCGTGATTATCTCATTGGCACCATTCAAAAAACCTTTGAAGTTGGTTTGGAATCGGCTGAGAAACTCTATCAGGAGCTGCTTCAGTGCACACGCAATAAGAATTTGGTAAGTGTTGCGGTTACAAACAATCTTAAATTACGTATTAAACTTATAACAGTTATTCGATTCCATTTGAGATATGAATTGCAGATAAAGTTCTTATACTTTTTACAAAATATGATGTAAATACGTTTGCGTTATATTAAAGTTTTTAACTTCTACAATGGTATTTCAAAAATTGTCTTGTATTAAGCATGATAAGCTTTTCTATAAAAACTTTCTGTCCTTCTCAGCAGTTGTACCTGTTTTTAATTTACAAACTTTGCAACTGAGTAGGATAAATGACTGCGCAGTAAGAAGTTTGCTAACAAGACTTTACTGATGCATTGTTAAGTTTAACTCGTTTAGCAAGTGTATTTGTATAAAATATGATTAATTACAAAAATAACCCAACAACCATCTTGGGAACATTCCTTTAAAGACTTAAGCAGCAATTAAACGAACATAAAACTCACTCACCGTATACTTAATTTTACCTGAATATTTCAGCACGTGGTGAACTTGGCAATAACTTAAGACTTTTTCGCGTACAGATTTAAATATTTAATTAGTACTTACTGCAGAAGTGCTTGAGCTCGCGGTCGTTGTATTGCTTTGGCCCAGTTAACTGTGCATTAAGTGAACAAAAATAATTAGCCAACGAAATTCAATTGAACGTGTAATGAATTTTAAATCACCGGCATGCTTAAATTTCAGCTATTTCTAGCTCCGAATTTTGATGAATTTTGTCGTTGTCGTTTTTGTCGTATTCGTTATTAGGATTTTAATTGGTTTTCAAATAGGCTGCCTTTTGAGGCAAACATTATCATCATTATAATTTTTGTTTTTTGCATAGCGGCTAGCATTAGGCATTACTTACGGCTTTTTATTATGTTCTTCGTCTTCTTCGTTCCACAGATTACCGTCTTTCGAATACAGGAAAAGCCCGAAGGCGAGGCACAGGAGCTCGATCAGACTATACTAACGGCACTCTTCAAGTCTCAGCATCTCAGCCCGCCGGAGCAACTGAGTTTGGCTCTGACATGGAATCGCGTGGACATAGCGCGCAGTGAGATATTTGTCTACGGACAGGAATGGCCGAATGGTAAGCAGCAGCTCATCTAGTATATAAATATGTATATACAACAAGGACACACATAAATGCTTAATACATATGTATGTACAGACAACATCTCACTGGATCCAGTCCTTGCATAATTTTCAATACACTGGCATTACGTTTTATTATAATTTGTGTACGTATCCGCAGGCGCTTTGGATGAGGCCATGATGCAGGCACTCGAACATGATAGAATCGATTTTGTCAAATTACTTTTGGAGAACGGCGTCTCAATGAAAAAATTTTTAACAATACCCCGCCTCGAGGAGCTCTACAACACTAAACACGGTCCGGCCAATACCTTAGGGTGAGTTTACTGCCAAACAGTGTGGCATGATGATGGGGCAGACAAGGCAGCGGCAGCGGCAGCAAGGGCAACATTTTTTTGTCATACCACAAATTGTTTGCCTATGAAAACGCCATCTTACAAACACACATTTCTCCTTTGGAGTGTGTATCTTTTCTATTTACGTTTTCCTTTCCTTTTTTTTCAATTTTTTTGTGTAACCTTTTTTTTAACGTTACTTTCCATTTTCAATTGCAGCTACATACTGCGCGACGTGCGTCCGCATATACCTAAGGGCTACATTTACACGCTCCACGACATTGGCCTTGTCATCAATAAACTAATGGGCGGCGCCTATCGGTGAGTAGCGGCACATGCAGCCACTTACACACGTGCACTAGCAGCACGTGCCGTTCCTAAAAGTATGCTATGCAGATGCCAGAAATTTACAAAAAAAAAACTTTTTTGTCAGTTGCTTTCTGTTAAAAGTAGTCGAATATGAATGTTATTTTGATATCTTGCAGACTATTTGTCAGGTTTATTGTTCCCAGTGACATTTTAATGCTTTCAATAGTATTAAGTATACCGATGTGGAACTCGTTGAGTATGTAAATATATAAATTCGAAACAAGTATTCTTAATCCGTTCTCCCTTCAAGCAAAGTCTATCTCATGTGTATAAAACATAATATTTTATTTATCTCTCAACGGCTAAACAGCTAGAACAGACACTATAAAAATCATAATGATCATCTTTTGGTTAAAGCAGATATCAAACGCTTGGCAATTAAAAGCTATGTTACCAAATGGCACAAATGGTCAGTGGGTGGCCTGTTTGTAATGTCCTTCTAGCCGTTTGTGGAAAGCGAATCCTTTAAGGCAACAAAAACGGAGGGGCAGACAATGTAGAGCCTGCAAATTAGTTTATCACAGCAGCGCTTTCGGTTTATGTCTGTGTGTTTTTAGCTTTGACCCAACCATAAACATTTTTCTTCTTTTTTTTTGGGCGATGCACGCGTCCTTTGCTTCGCACATGGTCGTTGTGGGCGTCAAGGGAGTGGCTAAGTTAGGGTCTGGCGCCTTTAACTTGTTGCCGGATTAAATTTGATGAGCCCCGCCGACGCTCACCTAAATTTGTTTATGAAAATGTAATAAGTTTGCCCAAGTTGACTTAACGCTTGTTTCAAGCGTGCCTCTCTGGCTGCCAAGAAGTACAAAATTAAAAAAAAAGGGAAACTCAAAGCAAAAAGTCAAAAAGGAAGGACGCATCGCTAGCGAAAGGCTCCTATAATTATTCCTCATTAACATTTTGGTCGGCGAAGCGAAAAATGTGGCGGCTTCAATTCAGTTAACGCGGCTTTTGCGGTCGCTTTGTGTGTGGCCTTTAATATGTATTAAAGGATACCCTTGATACTCACACCCGTGGTTGGTTTTTATAAATTTATTGTTAATACGTGTGAAGCACTTAAAACGATTAAACAATCAAATATTCTATTGATATCTTTATTTTATATCAATCTTTTAATTTTTCCTCCGCTTTTAAAAAAAATTATTTGATTAAGCATCGATTATTTGCGTAATTATTTAATGCTTAAAGTACTTTTTTTTTTTAAATGGGTTAAGTGATAAAATAATCTGTTAGAGTATTAAATCTGCGGTTGACCGTACTCAACAGCATTTTCTTCTTTTGTTCTCGTTTTTAGCTTGCGCAAATTGTTTGAGGTTTCAATAGCATGTTGGCAACATGGCAAATGTATCAATCAAGTAATTTAATTAAAAGTTAAACGCATTGTATAGAAAGAAACTTGCTCAAGTTTTGATAGACCGCAAAGGCACAAAGGCAAATGTGAAAGGGCTGTGCATTTAAGAGACTCTGTTAATGAAGTTCTATTTGAAAATTAAATGAAATGAAATTCATTTCAGGCTCTGATGCCAATACATATGTATATGTAGGTGTTGTGTGTGTGTGTGTTTGTATATTGCAAATGAACTAAATAAATTGTCTGCTTTTGGCACTTTTTAATTTAACATGTTTGCCTTTTTCTGGCCTTTGGTTTGGACATTTATTTAGTTAGCCGTAGAGCTAGCTCATTGATGTTGTTCAGCTAGATAAACTACTTAATTTAGCACTAGTCGGGTGTGCTCTTTTGTCCTTTTGGCTTTTGTGTTTCAATCAAAAGGTCACAAGTTATCTGACAAATGCCTATCTAAATGCTCTTCAGTCCAAAACTGAACTGAAAACTGGCATCAAAACTGTTGTTTCGATTAAATTACGGTTCTTTTCTCGCTTGGTTGCTTGGCTGCTTGGCTTTGCCAAATACATACTACATACCTTTTCTGGCGTTGATTTTTCGGTTGAGGAGGGGAGGTGTTGTGTGTGTTTGCCTGTCATTTCGTTTAGCTGTCGCTGCTTGATACCATTGTCTAGACATCAGCAACAGGCAAGCTATTGCTGTCTCTAAACCTGCCTGGAATATTGGCCTGTCCTTAAGCGCTGCCAATTTGTGCGTAATTAAAAGCGTTAAAGTTTTTGATTTGTTTAGCATAAAATTTGAATGATTTACCAATCGTGCCCAACTCAATTGTCTCAGTTTTTATGCCTCATAAATTATTTACAGCATTTGTTTCGACTCTTTTTATAGAGTTCTTTAATTGTTCGCTCATAAAAAAGGCAAAACAGCAGTTAAACATAAAAAAATTGCAAGTAAGATTATTCAAATCGCTTAAGTTGAAATGTAAAAAAATTAAGTATCCTTGCAGAATTTATATTAAGAAATTGTTCCTTATCTTTTTAAGTGTTGACCAATCTTGTAAGTAAACATTCAAGGTCAAAATTAGACTTTAATTCAAAGAAACATTAAACGTAATTACTTATGGTGAGTAGAAAACACTTAAGCCCTTGTTGCAGCCAAGTGAGGATGAGAGCTGAATAAAAAGCAAAGGGATATGCGTCACAAACACTCCCTGTCGATTACAAAGAGAATGCTTTAAGCAATTGCAATACAGACAGAGCTTAGCAAATAATAAAGAGTCCCAAAAGACAAACCACACTTTGTTTTTTTTTGTAATGGTATTATTATTATTTTCTCTGTCTGAATGCTGGCAAAATAAATTTGGCTTAAATGCAAATTTCGTTTGAAAAATTACTTTACTTTGTGGCAAGTTGGGGACAGAATTCATGACTGTATAAATCGAATTTTGCGTACCTATTGCAGATCCTATTATACGCGTCGCAAGTTTCGGCCCATCTATGCGAAGGTGATGAACAGCTATGCAAATGCCTGCCGCAAGTCCTCGACATATCAATATCAGCGCTATGCGGGCGCAAATTCATTGAGCCTGGTGACCGGACTACTGCCATTCACCACCGAAATGGCCTTGTTCGAGTTCCCTTTCAATGAGTTGTTGGTACGTAATGAATGAATGCGAATTTTCGGCCATCTCGATTTTTATTTGAGCCATTTGTGCCTTTAACAGATCTGGGCGGTGCTTACCAAGCGGCAGCAAATGGCGCTGCTCATGTGGACACATGGCGAGGAGGCGCTGGCCAAATCGCTCGTTGCCTGCAAACTGTACAAGGCGATGGCCCACGAGGCGGCCGAGGATGATTTGGATACCGAAATTTATGAGGAGCTGCGTTCCTATGCCAAAGAGTTTGAGAGCAAAGGTGAGTTGTGGCAATGCTTTTCTTTTAATTAACTTAAGTGAAATTGACATTTGTCAATCACGCGCATGCTGCTTCAATTAACGAGCCTTTGACCTTTGCGGTTGACTAATTGACTTTTGTGTTGCGGTTCCGGTTGGCAGGCAATAAACTGTTGGACTTTAGCTATCGTCAGGATGCGGAGAAGGCGCAACGTCTGCTCACCTGCGAGCTGCATTCGTGGTCTAATCAAAGCTGTCTCTCACTGGCCGTCGCCGCCAACCATCGTGCCCTGCTTGCTCATCCCTGTAGTCAGGTCATACTCGCCGATCTCTGGATGGGTGGCCTGCGAACCCGCAAGAATACAAATTTTAAGGTAAGTTTGAAGTATATTGCATCTGTAAATATTTGCTTAAAATAATATTCTCTTGCTTTCAGGTCATTTTGGGGTTAATAATGCCATTGTACATCAGGCAGTTGGATTTCAAATCAAAGGAGGAGCTCCAACAAATGCCGCAGACAGAAGAGGAACATTTGGAGAATCAAAACCTGGACAATGATGATTCGGATCGTTCGCAGCCAGATGCTGAGGTAAGTAACTCCATTGCCTATCATTGTCTTAAGCAGAGTTATTTGTTGTTTTTCTTTCATCTTTTGTGTTTGTTTAATTTCTAACCAAAAAGTTTTTGAAGATTTGAAGAGTTTTTGTTTTGAAATATGTGTTTGATATATTTTGTACTGTCTTATGTATTTATTAAATTTTCAGCTAAACTTAATACTAAATAACTTGATTACCAAAATATCTTTAACATATATCATATATATTTAATCCAAACTATAAACCTTTGATTCGTGCTATCATACCTCTAACAAATGCCCTACCAAATATCATCTATTCACTCTGTTTGCTTTAGAACGCCCTTTTGAAAGCCAAAAGATCCATTTCCTTGAGATATAGGATGGGCGCGGGCAGTAATAATCGCGACAAGGTAGTAACAAATACAAAACAAAAACCAAAAACAAAAAACTGAGAATAACTTACATTATTTCAATCATTTTCTGTTTAAAGTTCGTCTATATATATATCTTTACTATATAAATGTTGATAACTGTATTTGTTATTTTGTATTTCTACAGAGTCTGTCTGTCTGTTTCTGTCTCGCTCTTTCGCTCTGTATATCTATATATATTTTTATGTATTGTTGTATTCTCTCTGTTCTCTTTGTATTATGTATATCTTAACTACATATCTGTCTATACATTACATCCATTTATGGCATCTAATTTGTAACGCATTATGTGTGTTTAGTTGATTTTTATTGATTTCTGCCCTTGGCCAGATTTAAGCTGGGAATTCATCACAGTATTAAATTCAACTGCAATAAATTAGTTACCTATTGCGGTCAGGACGCGTGCTCGTGATTCATTTCTTGTTTGTAGTTAAGTGTATAACAGTTTTATAGCAGTTCCTATAATTGCCATAAAAAGCTCAACACACACACTGTCAACCGCTCCTCATCTTCATACTCTCTTTTTCTATTTATATTTCAACTCTATTTAACTCTGATCTAATCTTTTTAATCGTCTTTGAAGTGCAAAATAATGCCAGCCGACAAGCATTCGCCATCATTTCACAGTATTACCAACTCTACGGATGTAAGTCTTCTAATTGAGCCATGCCTACCCCTTTAGCGGCCCTTAGTCCTTATCAGCTTTATAAGTTATACACACACACGGTATGGCTTTTGTTTTAAGTGCGAACAACCGTTAGTTCTAGTCTTAACAAAATCTGTTGCGGCCATTGTCCCCATGGCTAATGGCTTAATTTAAAGCTCAATTAAGTAATAAACGTTATGAGCACAAACACACACTGACAAATCCACCCACCCACACACAAACACACACACACACACACATGTGAGTGGAAAATCTGTCTGTATCTACATACTTATAGATATGTCAAGCTGTTTGCTTTTAGTATGTTGTGCTCGCAGCTCTTGCAGGAGCACACTCTACAGTTGTTCAAATATTGTTTTTCACTTACACACACACACAAATACACACACATGCTCGTTAACATATAGAAGCATTTTCTACGACAGCAGTTGGAAATCCTTTAATCACAAAATCAAATTAAAATACCATTCTACTTGTGCGCACAGCTTAAAACTGTTAGGATGATGACATTAAGTGTTGCCATTGATTAAATTCAGCTCAAATATACACCCCCCAAATTCGGTTATTGTTGAGGTTTTTGTTCTTTTCCGCATTGGTTACCGCACTTCACCTGTCCATTATAATTTGCTATATATGTGTGTATGTATATACACCAAATATTACCTGTGGCATGCATCTAAAAAACATCTTTTAGTTTGATTTCACAACGATCTTTCGATTTCTACAGTTTATCATCTTCTGGATTCATTTCATCTATTCGTACAACTCTTGTAGCATTTACTGCATTTAATTAGATGCCATTTAGAAAAAAAAAATTTTACATTGTTATCTTTTTGATAAAATAAATATATATATATGCAAAACGTGTGCCCCCCTTCCCCTTCAAACCGTTGCAGGCTCTATTGGCGGATACTTATTCGGTGCGCGATACAAAAGTACACGAAAATGGCAAAGTGAGTAAATTCACAATTACCCACGAATTCTTTCACACACCCACACAGACACAGACACAGACACGCTCACCTAAACGTTCTACATGTCGCTAAACACTTTAATTCATGTCATTGAACCGTTTTTATTGAATGTGCTCCAAACAAATACATACATATATATATACAACTCCAATTATATTCATACAAATACAGTCCAAAGTTTTGTGTGATCAAAAAATAATGTTCGTCTAGCACATAAACTCAATATAATCATAAGCTATAACAGTTCAACAGAGTTATATCATGTATACTTAGTTCATAGAGAACCTTGTATAACTTGCGTCGTTACGCATACGTCCCGTAGAACGTCTAAACCATCTTAGCTGAGCAGTGCTGCCATAAGCATAAAAACCGAAATACATATCAAAAACTAAACCGGTTAACTGTAATGTTTTTTGTTTTGTTTAACACCCTAACACCCCGATTCCATATTCCATTCAAATCGTTGTTGCTCCTCCTCACACATTAAGTACTATTCGTTAAGTACTCGTTGGAATTTTACAGGTTAATCTCACTGCTGGAGCGGAAGAACCACCCTCCAAAGTTAGTGTTGAAACTCAGTTCTAGTTTAACCTGTAGACAATTTTTTTAAAACTCCTCTTTTATTCAATTCTAATCTAACTTGCTTACAATATTTTATTTGCATACAAGTAGACTACAATTTCACATCTTTCTCGTTTTTGTTTGTTGCATGTTTCAAACGCTTTGAGCGTGGCTTAAACCAGATTGGCTCGGAACTCAATTAGAAATCAGCCACATGGCCTCACATTGCACACGCAATTTAAATCAGTTAATTAACTTTCACAAAAATAACTAGCTATCTATCTTTATATATGTAGATGTACTCCTACTTACTATGTAGGTTAACTCACAGCGCTAACTGTTCGTATACGCAACTTGAATACGTTTATTCCGTATGCAGAGATGTATATACATGCATATGTACATTCGCTTTTTATCACGCACTTTGAATGCTCCTTTCATTTGGCTAATGTTGATAATTGAATTCAACTCAATTTCAAACTTATTTCACATGCATTTCACTCGCTGCACTCGACTTCTGTGACGGCAAACTAAAGTTTTTTCTCATTTCTTTGTAAATGTTGTGATGACATGTTTCGGGTCACAGGTCTCACTGACAGATTCGGATCCATCGCAGTTTCGCGAATTTTTTCACCTGTCCGAGTTCAGTAACGAAATTAAACAGCATCAACCGTTGCGACTGAAGAAGAAGTTTCATGAGTTTTATACGGCTCCCATTACAAAATTCTGGGCAGATTCGGTAAGTATTAAAGTTTGTTAATGTTTTTCTTCTTTATTTTTATTATGAGCTAACGGAAATTGGTAGCTAGTGTTTAATTTCCGTTTACTCGCATTTGACAGCCTGTTGGCATAGAAGAGTGTTTTTCACTTTTTTTTTTTTCTTGTCCCTTTTTCAGATTGCGTACATGTTCTTTTTGATAATGTTCTCGTTCACGGTTCTGGTGAAAATGGGTCCAATGCCGCGCTGGCAGGAATGGTATTCGATAGCGTATATAACGACGCTAGGATTTGAGAAGGTGCGCGAAATCATATCCTCCGAACCGGTCGCCATTACGTAAGTAATTCGCAAATTGAATTCAACCATCCAACAACAAATGTGTTTCGAGTTTAATTGCATTTAATTTAATGATTATAAATGAGCTCCGCATCGACGCATACTTTACGCCATTGTGCATTTTGATTACTTGGCTTCACACTTCGTCTTCCTATCTATATCCTGTATCCTCTGGGTGTGCGTATGTATGCGTTTGCGCCTCCCAAGTTTGTTCACACTTGATTTACGGCTCTCGATTTCTGCGGCGCCCTTCATTAATACGATTCTGTGACGGCTTTCTTCATATGCTTCTTTTTTTCTTGCTTTTGTTCTTGTTGCAGGCATAAATTCTCGGTGTGGGCGTGGAACATGTGGAATCCTTGCGATGGCGCTGCCATAATACTCTTTCTTATCGGTCTGGCTTTCCGCTTTCGCCCCAACACAATGGACATCGGGCGTGTCATCTACTGTGTGGACAGCATCTATTGGTATTTGCGCATATTGAACATTCTCGGCGTCAACAAGTATTTGGGTAAGTAAGAATCACTATCTATATGAGTACTACTTACGAGTACTTTTTTTTCTATATTAACATAGGTCCTTTGGTCACCATGATGGGCAAAATGGTTAAGAATATGATATATTTTGTTGTACTTTTGGCCGTGGTTCTCATGAGCTTTGGCGTCAGTCGACAGGCCATACTATATCCCAACAACGAGCCCACCTGGCGTCTTATCCGTGAAGTAAGTCAACTAGCATTTAATTTCTATAATCTATTTGTATATGTATGTAAATGAGTGTGAGTGTGTGTGTGAGGGAGAGACTTTAATCTGGAAGCGTATTTAAAATCCGAAAGCACAATCCAATTTGTTAGTTAAATATTGAATCTCTGAAATATTAAAGTCGTGTAAATAATATAAAAAAAAGCTGCTCATGTTGATTAAAATTGTGTGCTTTTTGTGTGTTCGTCTGAGCAGTTGTGTATGTGTGTGTTCCATATATATATATATGCTCTATGTACACTGACGATTTCCATTACAGCAGCGCTTAAATTGTGTGCGTTTTATATGAGAGAGAAACGGAGTACATGCATTTACTTATATTATAATATATATATATATATATATCGCAAGCGAAAATTTTTTAATTCAACTACTAACTCGTAGATTAAAACTCTAGTATTTACATACATACGTAGTTACTTGAAGCGAGTTTTTGAATATACTTTTGGTTTTTCCTACTAAGTAGAAGTTCCTCATGCTCAATAAGTTTCATTTACAATGATATTTGGATATACTTGATACTTGATTGACTAACTGCTGCTATTTTCTCCATTGTGTCTTGTATCGTATTTTTCCATCTTTTGTTCCGTTGCGTAACATCTAAAAACAAATAATAAAAATCACAACTACCTACGCCCGTTATCATATATACAATATAACGCACCATTACTCAAACTCACTATTCAATATTCAATATTCACTTTTTATTCATTCATTCACTCCAATCACTCCTTTCACTTTTCCACTCATTCATCATCACATGCCGTTCATATTACTCTTGCGTTTGCATTGCTTTGAATGAATACGCCGCAAAATGTCAGGTTATTGCCGGCTCAATTGTAGCTCCCGGATTTCAAGGGGCTCTCAGCCATACTCGTTCACACAATACACGTGTCGCTGGCTTTGGATCCAGCGCATTAGCTGCCCATCATCGCAGCCATGCAGCATCAGTAGCAGCAGCGGCGGCGGCAGCAGCAGCAGCGGCAGCTACAACAACAACTAGCACCACGATGCCACCCAGCACTGAGCCACCAGCAATGGCACCAACTGTGACGCCTACAACAAGCACAGCAACAACAACAGAACATAAAGCTGATAGCCCCGAACTGCACAGTTTCTTGAACGGAAATCTCACAAATGTACAACAATCAAATTGGTTTGCTATTTAGAAAAAGAAAAAAAAAACCAAAAAATCAAAAAACAAATCAATGTGTAGAATTGATCCTAGCTGGCGTCCCTGCTCTGTGTGTGATATATTTATGATAATATGATATATTACCAAGCTGTCTATAGTTGTTGTTGTCCTCAAAAGTTTTGGTTTGGTTATGTTGTTGTGCAAAAAACAAAAATTCTTTTGACTTAATTGGTTTCTTATCAATTTTTTGCTTACTTTAAATTATAAACAATATATGAAAATATCGATGTTGACCCCAAAAATACCCCCTTCTCTATCTCTCTCTCTATCTATCTATCTATCTATCTCTCTGTCTTCTACTCTCTATCTCTGCGTTGGTTATTCGACTTCCTGCGGAATGTCTTATTGTACTTCCGTTTCCTGCTCGCAGACAAGGTTGATTTTTTGAGTCATTTAATCATATAATTTGTATTTCTTACTAAATATTAAACAAAAGCATGTTTTACAATTCTGTATAGCAAAGTTCAATTACTTGCATCCGAAAAGTAAATGTGTGTACTCAGTTTCCAGTTGCTCAAATACATATTTAAAACTCGCCAATATTTATAAATTTATATTTTGATTATTGCTTGTATTCATTTAACTAGTTTATAAACCATTCAAGCTTTATTATTTTTGCATGGCAAATCCTTTAGCTATTTTGACTTATATGTTGTTGAATGTCATAAGGACATATCCAAGGACCTGCACGCAGCTCCCCCATTCCATTCCACGAGGTGCATGTCTCGCAACTATGCTGCATTGCGATGCAATTACAGTCGGGTGACTTTTCTCCAATCACTCGAAACATTCAGTCAACCAAAAAGGTTGCCATAGCTATGCTTTTTTCATACACTGAAAACACGTCCACAAGCAATTTGCATGCAATACACAAACATATAACAATATCAAACTGTAAACTGTTTGTATTACATTCTTTGGCAATGTCAATGCAAAAACTTTTGGCTTAGAATCAGGTGTAAAAAAGTTAAGAATCAATGAATATAAAAGGAATTAGCTTAAACGTAATGCTTTTATATAAAATGTCATTTTTTTTATTTACTCTAATTAATTATAAAAGAGAAGAAAAAATGTTGGTCTTTCAATTAACTAACAAACTACCAACTGTGATTTAACATTTTTTTATTTTGAAAATCCATCGCAAGCTATTTGTAATTAGCATCAGGCTGATGCCAAGCAATGGTCTATCCAGCAGTTTAGGCGTCAAGTCATTAACTTGGCCAACTGGCAACCTGGCAAATGCTAAATGAAATAGGGCAGCATTTAATGAACTAAACTAACTACAGTAGCATGCTGTTAAAACTAAAGTAAAACGTTCACATACAAACACAAACATACACGTACACACACACACGCACACACACACACGCACACACACACACAAATATACATAACGACACACATATATGTATAAAAACCTTAGCAATTCTCGATGTGTCTGTCTCTGTCTTTCGCTCTATGTTGATGTGTAAAACTTGCATAAATGTTGACCCATTCGGGGTGTGGCGGTCGGTAAAGGCCCAAATTGAATTACGCTTGGCCATTTTTTGTTGCCTCGGCAACAGCAGCATCAGCAGCAGCCACCATTTAATGATGCCCCCATTTTAATTTATCGTTACACAGGTCACCTATCAGCCCTACTTCATGCTGTACGGCGAAGTCTTTGCGGATGATATCGATCCACCCTGCGGCGAAGATCCGCGTCAGCCCGCCTGTGTTACGGGTAAGTTACTTTTGTTCCCCCACCCCAAACCAACTTTACACATTTTTTATAATAATAATAAAAAATAAAGAAAACTCATACAATTTACGTCATACTGTGTACGTCAAACTTAATGCAATTCGCAGGCCATTGGGTAACACCGATTACAATGTCCATGTACCTCTTGATTGCCAATATACTGTTAATCAATCTGCTCATTGCCGTCTTCAATAATATATTCAATGAAGTCAATTCGGTGTCACATCAGGTAAGCGAACATTCTGATTTTTAATTTAAGTCAGGGCCGCAAAATAAAAACAATTTGCCAGCCATGTTAACGGCTTTGCAGTTTATATGAAAATGCAATTAATATGTCAATAATATAAAAAATCTGCAATCTTCTGCATTCGAAAGTGTAATTTTGTTGAAGTCTTAACAAAAATGATAAATGTTGCATAGTATATTGTATAGTTTATTGCATGCAACATAAATAATATTTTGTTAATTTGTCAATGAATTGCAAGCGGTTATTGATTAATTTTGTTGGCTTCTAGGTATGGATGTTCCAGCGTTTCACCGTCGTGATGGAGTACCAACAGAAACCAGTGCTGCCACCGCCATTCATCGCCTTCTGCCATTTCTATTCGCTGCTCAAATATTGCGTGCGCAAAGCGAAAGGTGAGCCCGGCATGAGCAAGTTTAGCTTTGTTCCCTGTGAGTCAAACAACCAGAGCGCGCGCTCCCCCAGTCCCATAGAATGTGAATAATGTACAAATCTCTATATCTCTCTATATATTCCCTGCTGCCGCAATGCTGCATCTTCGTCTGCAAAACCAATTAAAATCTAATGCGTATTTGTTATATTTCTGCTTTAATGCTGTTGTAACATTTACTTAATCACTTAATCGAAAAAAAAAAACCAATAATTGTCTGTGTGTGTTATTGTTCTGTATAGGATTGGAGGTGCAGCGGGACAACGGTCTCAAGCTATTCCTCGAAAAGGACGACCTGGAGCGGCTGTATGACTTTGAGGAGGAATGCGTCGAGGGCTTCTTCCATGAGCAGGAACACATCTTGAACCAGTCAACCGATGAGCGCGTCAAGAACACAACGGAGCGTGTCGAGACCATGTCACAGAAAATCGAAGACATCAATCAAAAAGAGAACCTTCAAACGGCCACTGTACAGGTGTGTAACTTACTCACCCACTTACACCTTCGCACACACTCAATACTGAACTCAAGCTCTAGTTTATTGTATGCAAATTCGAAATCCTTTTTTTTTTTTGCTGAGCACATTGATTTTATTGGGTTTTATTCATACTGACAGCAAGCAGCGGCTGCACTTCAATTGAAAATGTCTATAAATGTCAAGCTTAGCTGAACTAGGAGCTCAATTGTATGCTGTGGCTGTCAGAATATATGACCTTAAGGTATTATATAGCGTATACCCATTAATATGAGGTGATATGGTAATATTCAACTCATTGATCGTGTACAATAAGCATATAAAAAAGAATACAAGGTTCTGGATTAATTAATCCATCTGTCCATCAACACCGAAGTTTAAATTTTTAGTCACTATCTCTCATAAAGAGATAGATAAACAATTTTGTCAGGTAAAAGTTGTATCCGTCTGAAGAGAAATATTCGATATGTGTTTTCTGAGTTCCTTTTAGCCTGGTACAAACAATGATAATACTTCCATCCGTTATATTTAATTAATATTAAACTGTGTATTAACA
This sequence comes from Scaptomyza pallida, assembly GCA_018152965.1. Lineage (NCBI taxonomy): Eukaryota > Metazoa > Arthropoda > Insecta > Diptera > Drosophilidae > Scaptomyza > Scaptomyza pallida. Next base: position 3,738,510 of record JAECXP010000005.1, on the reverse strand, counting down.
TTGTACAGACTTAAAATATTTGTTTGACATTTCTAATATTATTATTATCGAAGAATCGCTACTTTTACCTGCGCAGGCTACAGGGTATCGCTTTTGCGACTACTCTCGTCTAAGTGACATTCACAGCGTTTATTTTTATTACAATTGTGACATTGTGTGTGCTTGCAGAACATTGAATTCCGTTTGCGCAAAATGGAGGAATCATCGGAGCAAATACTGTCCCACCTGGGCGTCATACATCGCTTCATGTCCGCACACACAGCCGGCACCGATGAGCTGCGCGGCTCCGTCATGAACATTCCGGGTGAAATGCATCGCGTTCGCACTATATCGATGTCTGACAATGAGGGTGGTGGCAGCGGTGGTCCCGGTCCAGGAGCTGGTGGCGGAGTCGGTGGTGTTGGCGGTGCTGGCTTGGGAATTGCTGCAGCTTTGGGTCTGGGCGCTACACTTACTTTAAATTCGCTTCAGGTGCGTTTCACATGAACAATTTGCCAAGCATAGCCATAATAAAGAATTTTCTAAACAAGGTGAACAATCGAAGGCGCTTCAATCGCTCGCTGACCGAGGTGCGACCGGATGCATACATCCTGGATGAGGGCACACACTTCGAAGTGGTGCCGCTGCCGGAAGAACCTGACGAGGTGGTCAAATCCCGCGAGGCACTCAACGAGCCAGTGGTGCGCAAGGCATCCATGCAATCGGAACCCGACTCGGATATTTACTTGCCCCTCTCGCAACGGCCCTCGACATGTGAGACGGTAAAGCGAACGCCTTATGTGACAGTACGACAGGATACGGGCGCAAGTACCGAGAGCAAGGACACCCTAACCCCAATGGGCACCAACGACGATGATCAGACGCTTGTCGGCGGCGACAATTCCGATGATGCCGCACCGGACATGAACTTTGAGGGTAATCCATTGCCTTGCCAAATGCAAAGTTCTGGCAACTAAAAACTACTTTCCGTTTTCGCTTCCCGTTACGTTTTGATTTGCAACTACATATAATTCCACCTTCTTCTACTTCTGTTACTGTTTATGTTTGTATACTGTTTTTTACTGTGTGTATGTGTGTGTCTTCTACGGCAGCTTGCCCAGCATTATTAAATGATTTCATTGAAAAATCCAAAATATTCTTCGCCCTCTTCGCATACAGCTGCCAGGCATCGTGCGCTTCGCCAGCGCACCGTTTCACTTTGTCGCCGCAACTCGGAAACATACTCGCTGACCGGCGTGGACATTAATCGTTCCCACATCAGTCTCAATCAGCTGGCATCACTTTCGCGTCGCCAGTTGAGCCTCACACAATCCGAGCCGGATAGTGACAAGGATGTGCCGCCAGTGTTGCCACCAGGTATGTTAAAGCTCTAAGAAAGTGTTAACAACTAAGTTAGGCCCGTTTTCTCAATGTTCATTAAAGTAAAGACAACTTATAAATGTATCAGGTATTTGTTAAATGTTAAATGTGTCCACAAATTATAATATTGTTTCCAACTTTACTTGTTGAAAGGTCATATTAAACGATCAATTACTCGTTAAATAACTATAAAATCAAAAAGTTTTGGATTTTAACCCTAAATAGAACTTGAGAAAACTGGCCTTTTAATAAGAACCAAACTGTACTTTAGTTATTTAGCAGATGCAAGTAATACGCTCCAAAATTCTGGTTACTAACTACTACTAATGTTCATGCCAAATCCTAACTAATTACATGAATAACACTGACCAAAATGACCAATCCAAGCTACCAAATTGGCCAAACAAAATTTTAGCCTTTTAACAAACCATGATAACATTAGTTTTTGTATTTGTTGTCGTTCTTATTGTTGTTGTTCTTCTTCTTACCTAAGTACTAAGGCAATACTCGTCTTTTGTTTACTCATGTTTTTTCACACACACAAACACGATAACTCGATCTTTTATCTCTGACGCCATTCTTAAAAACCTAACCTCAAAACTCTAGGTAAATCAGTTTTGCATGCGAAACCCTCCAGAAATATATTGCTGAAACTGCACAGCGAATATACATCCATAACGGACGAACTGGAGAACGTCTGCCATTTGATTGCATCGCCGACCGTCTCGCTGCAGAGCAATAAAGGTAAGGTAATCCAACGGTGCCAGCCCTCCTTCACTCTTGCCCCTGCCCCTGTCCATGTCCCTGTTCCTTACTACAAAACAACCCTTATCCTCACCTCCCTCCAAGCACCTATCCAGAGTATCCAAAAGCGCGAACCATCAAAGAAACCAAATTGGAATTTATAATCTGTATATATATAGAGCTAACTGGGCGTATGCGTAACATTTATTGCCTTGTGCTTGTGCCGCCAAAACCAAATACCAAAACGCCTGCGCCTGCGCCTGCCTTTGTCCCTTGCTAATCTCAAAGCCTAACTAATCGTGAACATTTCACGCACTTTTGACAGCCTCCCTGGATCGTCCCAAAACGGAAATGTCGCGAGCCGAAGCCGCCGCTCTGCAGGAGAAGATGCACCTAAAAGAGTGCGAGGAAAACGACTATAGAATCCTGGAGGGTCTATTTGAGGCACGAGGCTCCATCGATGCAAGCGTGCAGCCCTATGAGGTATGTGGTAACATTATAGACCTGGAAAAAAATTTAAATGACTTAACTGAATATAAATGTCTTAACAATCGCAGATTGGCGTCTCTGTAGACTACAGCCATCGCTATCCGCTACGCCGCGAGACGGCTGTTGAGCTATCGCCATCGAAACCCGCAGCAGAGGGTGGACTCATTGGGACAACTACAGCCGGCGACAGCAGTGATACAAGTGGAGCAGGCAGCGGTCATCATGCTGGGGTCAGTGGTTTTCAGCTGAAAAATGAGCGTCCCTGGCAGCGTAACTCATCCATGGAGCAGCAATCGTTTCAATCGCCACTGGTTCCGACACGAGCCACAAGTGATTTTCTAAATCCTCCGTATGAGAGCGGCGGTCGTTTGTTCAAGAAGTCCAGTGAAAGTTTGCAGAAGAACTCCAGCACAGACACAGACTACTCGGCGCATCCGTATCGCTTCATCAAGCAGAGCTCCAACGAGACAAACACCTCACTAACCGGCTCCTTCAATGTGGACACGCCTTCGCTGACGGCCGAACCGTCCCTGGATGCCGGAGACTCGCACTCGGCAACGGGGATTAGCATGAGCGTTGGCACTGCTGGCGGCGCTGCAACGGCGCGTTACCAGCCCAAGCGCACGGCGTCCGTTGGCGCTGCCGATGGCAGACGCCTGCGCGACGATAGCTCCAGCTCGCTGGATCTAAGCGCAGCGCCAGTAATGACGCAGGCAGCGCCAGCATTGCCATCGCGACCCATGCAGCTCAAGAAACAGTTTAGCATGGATCAGGGCAAACCGATGTCGGCACAGACGAGCGCCGAGACGCCATCCGCTGCTGTGGAGTCAGCGTCTGGTGGCAGTATTACGGTGTCAGCGTCAGGGTCGGCATCGCCGTTGCCCTCGCAGGTTGGCGCCAAACTGATTTCGACGCTCAAACCGCCGTACAGCAGCAAACTGGGCATGAATGTGCTCAAGGAGAGCAGCTCTAGCACAGAGGAGTCTCGCGATGGCGAGGCCACACCAGCCACATCCTCATCCGCCAAGAGCAGCAATGTGGCTCTGTCCATACCTCAGATTAGCACACATCTCGTACAGGATGAGATTGCCAAGCTATCGTCCAATATCAAGAGCAGCACCGACTCTGAAAAGGATCCGCCATATAACGAAACCATGTGTTAAAATATAGTATAAACAGTCTCTATAATGATAGATGTGTATGTCCCTGTTGATGTTGCCTAGTATAAGCCATATCTGTATTTGTATTTTGTATGTATATGTGTTAGGTGTATATTTATCTGTTAGTAAGAGAATCCATCTTGTGCTCAATAGCGTTACTAGTCACACAAACAACAGGGCATTATTCATTGTTACAAAAACTAAAACCAAACCAAGCTTAATAAGTTTTAGAAACTGAGTCCATATCAATGTCACAAAGTAGTTTGGATAATCGGATCACCTGGTGGAATGCAACGCAATTTAAATAATGTTTTGACAATACATAGTACACACACACACAGAGATTATCTGTATTTTTATAAGATGTATTTATTTACAAGTGTCGTCGATTTTTATTGTTGTTATTGAATATACAAAAAATAGATTAAACAAATAACAAAAGAACAAATTAAAATGCATGCATTTCACTTACGAAACATACACAACAAACTTATATCTTCTTTTTTACCACCAGCAATTGTTATACTTAACTTTTATATACTTTAAAACAAAACTTATTGAATCCAAATACATCTATACATATGGTATGAAACTTGAAATTTCACATATCCTCAAAAACAAATACGAAATTATCTAAAGGAAAACTAAAAAAAAAGAGCCTAGCTTCAACTATAAATGTATAAATGTATATCTTTCATACTTACATGCAACATGTTGTACTTATATCCCTTATAAACTATATAAAATTGTGTAAGTCCTGCAGCTAATAAGATAAATCAACTAAATTTGCATGTGTGAGAGCAACTATAATGTTAGTTAGTCCATTTTACTTATTTATGTGTATATGTGCGTGAGTGCGTGTGTGTATGTTTGTGTGCGTGTGTGTTTAGCTAAATTCATAGCCTAAGTAGCTGCCTGTTATATTGGGTACTATGCAAATCAATTTGTATATAGCATATATATATTTATAGATATTTTTTCAAACCGCAAATGATAAAAAACAAACTTGTTAACGTTTTGCTTCGTGTTTAAAAGATAAAATAGTTGGTAAAAAAAAACTGTTTGCAAATTTAAAAAATAATTATTGCATTTTATTAGAGTTTAAAAATAATGAAAACAATGTACTTATTGATTTTAAGAAATAAATTTAAATTTATATTATAAAAACAAATAGGCTAAATCAAAACTTTATTTAATACTTTCATCTCTTGCTTACACTATAAACTAGAATGCATTTTTTTCTTTACTATCTACATTTAGTTTCTGTTTGTGTTTTCTTCTTTCCGTTTTTACATTGTATACAAAGTTTCAAGTCTTTTTGTTGCCAGTTTCTTAAATTCTAGCAAAATATAAATATTTACAATTAATGGCAATATGGCTTGACTTCGGGCCCATAGATTAGCTCCAAATAAAATACACTGAGTTTTTACATTTTCTCTTTTTAAATTAAAAATCTACAAGGCACTATGCAAAATCCACAACAAAACATTCGATGCTTTGTGCACTAGGATATATTATATATATATATATATAGTATTGTATATAGAATAATGCTTTTTTTAAAGAACACAATTAGATCGTTCGGACTGTTGATCTAGTTATAGTTATTGTCAACAGGACGTTAATAGTTTTCGTATTTGGTATTGGCCAACTGATCAGTCAGTTAGTATCGAAGTGTGATGTTTTAACTCTAGCTTAGCAATGAGGATCACAATATTTAGCTATTGTCACTGTTAAGGTTCTCAGCCTCTGGCTCCACGGCGCCCTGTTGCACCAATTTGTCCAGTTCATCTTTCGTTTGGCGTTTAAAGAAGCCAGCCTGAAATTATGAAATTTTATATAAAATATTTAACAATTTCATGCATTATATTTTCAATTGAAACTCACCTTATACATGCCATAGATTATGGCTGCCAGCAGCAAGAGACCGCCCAGAATGGACACAATGATAATCCAGATGGGCGTCGATGATACCAAATGTTTTGAAATAACATTCGGATCGATCTTGCGACGAATGGATAATGAGCTGCCCGTCGGATCACCTTCCTTGCGCATATTCAGATCGATGAGTATGGCAAAGAACTCCCAGGGATCAACCAGAATGGCATTGATCTCGTTCAGATCAACGCTAAAGCGCATATTTAGATTCACAGGTTTCTCCGGCCTAAAGTTGTAGACGCGCATGACAGCACGCAGACAAACGGTCATCTCCGGATCGCGACAGTTGAACACAATGGTGCGATTCACGGGCAACTTGCCCTTGAAGTCCTCGCTGAGCAACTCGTGTGCCTTGATGTTGGTTATGCGTGCATATTGCTCCCGATTAGCCGTCAATGCTTTAAGATCACGTCGCTTGCGTGTCATCGAGGCTGTAGCCACCACATCCGAGTCTAGGCCCTGCCAGTTCTCCTGCGTGTGTCCACTGGTGCTGACATCGTAGTGCTCTCCGTTCTGGTTGATCACCACACGCTCCGAGTGCTGTGTGGTGCGTGTTGTCGTAACAGGATTCATAATGATTTGGGTGTTGTTCTGGTCGAGCAGCTCAATGGTTACCAGTTGGGCATCATACGTAGCCTGCATGGTCAGATTGCTCACGTTGATAATCGGTATAGTTGCTGTGGAGCCGGAAACCCTGTATGCAACTGGTATGTGAAAGACTATTTCGAGGCCATCCACCGTGCTGGGGCCATTGCTCTTGATCTCATAGTTGTTGATCACAAGTGCCGAGTTCTTGTAGTGCTCCAAGTCGATTTGGGCATTCGTCTGACCACTGTAAAATATAGAATGGTTTAGGATTGTAAGACCGAGAAAACCTTATTAAGCGTCTTACCCGGAAGCATCGATTTCCGTGTACTCCTTGAGGGTAATCAAACTATTCAGTTTATTATCGCTGGGATTTTGTTCGGAACCAGTGCTGGAGACCTCAGCACTAATGGTCAGCGAGCTGCCTGTAAGGCTACTCATATCAAAGATTATGGTGATGCTATCCCTATCACCCTTGCCCAACGGACGTTGCTGATTCAGATCACAGACCATGACAGCCTCGCTGACCTTGCAATTGCCCGGAGTCTGGGCAAAGTTCAGGCGACTGGAACTAGTAACATTCAGCTGTGGCAAATAGGCCGTTTCTCCACGGTTCGTGATATCATATTTGATGCGCAAAGTCTCATCGCTGCCCAATATATAGCTGGTGCTGTTAACATTCAAAAGAAAATTATGAAATCAATTTATTTGGAGAATGCAAGTTTGAGACTTACCTCACATCCTTGGCGCTCAGCTGCAGGTCAGCAACGCAAATTTCGGTGGCACAACCCGTGCTAAAGATGATCTTTTCCGTGTAAACCTTGGCATCCTCGGGATCTACAGCCACACAAGTTTCACAGAAAACTGCAAGATAATTGATTTCAAATTATTATTCTGTACTAAACAAGAAGATATTTCTTATCATTACTTACCTTCGGAGTCTGGCACCTTCTTGGTTAGTTCGTAGTGCATCTCCAGCTCGATGGGCTGGAATATATCCTTCTCACTATAACGCACCTCACACTCAAACACGCGGCACTGTTGTGTAGTGCCAGCCGTTGCATTAAAGCTCAACTCATGACTCTGCGTTTGTATAAACTTGGCTCGCTTCAGCTGTGAATCTATCACAATACGCATTGCCATTTCCTGTTGCTGGGCAGAGCTGACTGTGGCCGTTGTGCTTAGGCCATAGCAGGCTGTGATCTGCACTCGATTCTGTTCCGGTTTGATCTCCCGATTCTGTGATCGTACGCTGGCCAGCAGCTTGACCACGGGATAGGCGCGATACAGGAACAGTGCCTCCGCATTGGGAGCACCCACTGCAAAGTCATTGAAGCCATTGGCATCAATGTCGGAGCCACGAGACAATCCATGCCCAAACATGTGCTGGCCATAACGGGAAGGCTGCTGTTGTGGTGAATCCAAACGCTGGCTGGGCTGATCCCGCAGCCCCTGCTCGGCACCCAGATATATAAACACTGAACCATTGCCAGCAAACGGAGCACCAACCGCAATATCTATGTATAAGAAATAAGCACATATAAATAAAATAGGAAAAAGGCTTTGAGTATTGATTTTGTACAAAGATCTTTGAACAAATGTTTCGAAAATGAAGAACAAGTTTCACAACATGCATATCTAAAATATCTCACATCCAATAATTAATGCCTATTAAGTTATAAGGGAATCAAATGTATTTTTAACATTTTTAAAAACTCGTTTTCGTTTAGAGAACAGTTTAACAAAGTTTAAGCAATTAAATGTAAGCCACAAAAACATATTTTAAAGCCGCTAACGAACTTTTAAAAGCAAAAAGAAAGTGATATTAATTGATGTTAAAAGGTTTAGTATACAATGAACAAATCAAAAAACGGAAGGGAAAAGTATTATGAATAAGATTTTTCCATATTTCATATAATATTTAACATATTGGAAGTTGTGGTCAAAATATAAACAATTTTTTCACATCTTCATATTAAGCTATAAACGAAAAGTACTGAAATGATATCATAAGCAACTGTTTCTATAAACATGGAATGCACTGTGCTTCGTATGCATGTTTATTTATATACTTATATATTTATCTATATGGAGTAGGCACTCAGCAAATGCGACAAGCAAATACAAAAAGTTGTGTTAAAAGAAAGACACAATACAGAAGCGAAAAGTATTGTAAGATTGCACTGAACATTGAAAGGGAGGAGCCACAAATGGGAAGGGAGAATCGGGTCAGTGTCTGAACGCAAAACTTACCGTTATAGCCGTCGTGATTAATGTCGCCCAGTCTTGTCAGCGTGGTGCCAAAACGTGCCTTGGCAGTAATGGGCAGCGGACAGCGAAGTACCTTCAGCTCGAAATTGAACTGCAATAAATTGTGCAACATTAGTCATAAGTCAAGCGCAGAACACAACCAGGAAGAAGATGAACAAAGCAAAGGCAATGGGATTACTCACCCGTCCCTTGTTGAGGAACACATAAATGGCACCATTATCATGCGAGTCCTCCAGCGCATGCTGTGGCGCTGATATGATTATGTCCGTAAGATTATCACCATTGAGATCCTCAGCGAGAACTGCATAGCCAAAGTATTCGCCAAACTGTTCGCCGCGGAACACGTGATACTTCTCAATGGTCTTGCCGCGCACATCGAAGATGTATGCCTCTCCGGATTGCTCATTGGCCTGTGGTGCGGTGGCCACATACAGCAAACGCTTTAGATCTGTGCTGTCGAAGTGACCGGAGCCAACGGCATAGCCAAAGTAAGAGTCATCGGGCTGGCCCCAGCGATCCGGATTGGGTACGTCCGTTTGGTAGGTAACATCCGGCTCGTAGTCTATGTAATCTCCGCCAGCGCGTGCCTTGCGGCGACGCTGGCTGCTGGTATCGCGACGGCTGGCAGACGGGTCGTCCACAAGAGAGACCTTGCGATAGCGTATAACTGAGCCACGCCACGTAAAGATGCCAGGTGCGCCGATCAAGAACTGCTCATTGTCATCGGAGACATGAGCACTGAGTCCCTGCTCTGCCAGAATATAATAATAATACCGATGATCGTTGTCCTCCTTGACCTGATCCGCCTTAAGGCGCAGCGGCGAGATCTTTGTCACATTTTGCGGCTGATCGGCCAGGGTATCCGCTACCCAGTAGCAGATGCCATGCATATGGTAATCCTTTGAAGATGGCGCTATGAAACGTGGTGCACACACAAGCAGCTTGTCCGTGTCCCGCGTTCCTCCGTCCATGGAACCACCCAGCCACTGATAATCTCGCCGCTCCGAGTCCCATGTGTACTCGCTGTTCTCGATATTCCGATTGCCATGTCCATCGAAGATATATGGACTGCAGGTGCCATTCAGCAGGGAACACTTGTATATCGCTCCCGTCTCATTGACTTTGCGTTGTGCCTCGAGCGTTGACTGTGCCTGAGGTGCACCAACAATAATGCTGAAAGGGACAAAGTAATAAAATACATTCAATTAAAATCAATTTAATTTCAAAAGATTCTAATTAGCTAGAAACATCATAGATTTATATGATTGATTGGTTTTTGAAATCTGCATTTCTAAGAAACTTTTCTTTTCTTTGTGAAATGCCGAAAGATATCATTTATTCATGATAATAATTGACATTTATTTAAACTTTTATACTTCGTTATCCTCACTAACACGAAAAAAATATACAAGCTTTTTAAATCAACTCAATTGCCATGCATCACGTACAAACAGAACACAATAACAAGTGACTATGCCTCATCGTTATTGATTCATTGATTCAGCCAAAGACATATCGCTTATTTACTTGAAGACTGTCACAAGTCAAAAAATACGCAAATATTGGGATGTAATGTTACGTCTGGTTTAATAATGTTTAAAATTTCATGTTTAATAACTTTCTTCTAGAGAACATTTGAATCTGCAATTGGCTTATACATATTTTTTGACTCAAGACAGTCTTCAAGTAAATGTGCGATACGTATAAAAGTTGCATTTTACAGTTGAAAACTTCTTAACTATGCGCTGTTTGTGGTTCTTTTTAGAAACGGTGACCAATAAGATAAAGACATTATCTGTGAGCATAGCTGGCGTATACTTGATAAGCAATAAGGCAATGATTAAAAAATCACTTCCAATTTAGAAATGAATGATAAGTAAATGGAAAACTGGGGAGTAAGACTTTAAAAATCGAAAACAAACATTCCAATACGGCTGAGATCAACATACATAAATATAAGAGTTTATGGGCTGCACTTTATTGCTTTGTTCCTTTCTTGTGGATTGCAGCCGTCTTCTTCTATATCAAATTGTCGAGTCTCTTAGTCAACACTTCTCTACCTTTTTGCCATTCGTTCCATAACGATAGACCACTCAACAAACAAACTCACACACACACACACACTAAACACTCATATACAATGCACGTGTGTGTGTGCCGGTAATCTTATCAAAGAAAATCGACTAAAAGCAAAGCTGATAAACAGCACACAAAAAATTGGCATTGACTAACTTTTAGCTAGAAATTCGAAGAACAATACTGGTTACTGTTAATGTATCATTGAATGATATATCTATACTATATATGTAGTATGAATGTATGTACAATGTACATAAATACGTAACGTCCACTTATGCACTGAGGGAACAAAACGAACGTGCAATATGGATGGAAATACATTTAAATAACTTTAGCTTTGCGTTTAGCTACCTTCTCATCTTTCCCCCTTTCCGCTTCCCGCTTCATGCCTTGTCAATTGATAGCAAAGTAAATGACTTCATCATTTGTGCAAGTTATTAAATGTATGTTTCGTTGTGTTTTTTTTTACGATCGTTCATTTCATTCACTTTTTTTTATTGCGCCTGTCTCTCGTTGAACATAAAACCACAAACAACAATAACCCACTCCATCTCACACAGCTCCTCTCTATCGCTCTCCCACTACTACTTCGATTTCGATTTCGAATGAATCATCAACAACTCCCAACCTGTTTGCTGCTCTAACGGCGAGCGAGCGAGCGAGCAAGAAGACGCGCCCCAAGCTTAAAGTTTAGGTCCACAATATCTTCGATCGTGGAACGGCACTTACCCGTGCGGTCTCAAGCTGATGCTATAACCGAAATATGACGCACGCACTTTCGGCATCACGGTGGCAAATTGTGGATCTTTGATCTCTCGATTAGGTCGCGGTGACAAATTGTAGGCGCTTGTGCTGTCAGCCAGCCAGATAGCTAACAGGAGCAACACTAGAGGCAAGTGACCTTGCATTGCCATCTTTACACTTATTATTTTAAAACGGGTTTACAAGTTTAGGTGTCGATCAATTATGATTGTATTATCAGTGATGCCGCACAGCGACACGCACAATGCGACGAGAAACGCAGCACTCTCTGTATAGATATGTTCGTGCGCGAACCACAACCGTTTCGTTCGAATGTCTGAAAGTAACTGAAAAGCTACTCGCATACACTCTCTGGGCATTGCAGCCGCATCAGCGACAGGTAGCTTTTGAGAGTGCGCAGCGTAGTTGCTCTCGTGCGAACCATTCTCAGCACTCTCCCAATCGCTCGCTGGCTTCTGTACTCAACGTGTGAGCGCCTTACTCATTTTACCGTTGGTCACATTGGAAGTGGGAGTGGAAAGTGTGTAAAGCTACGTTAATAGTGATTATCTTTATTTCCATATTTGGCTAGAGTCAACTTGCTTGGCCTTCAAGCTCAGCATGTTATTTACATGGGAATCCAAAAAGTGCATACAAATGTGTATTTATGTATGTATATGGGTGTGTGTAGCATCTACAGCTGCATTTGTAGCTGCTGATAACAAAGCAGATTGGAAATAAACTTAATAAGAAGAACCGGTTAATCAGCTTTTTATAAATTGTATCATAGCATAAAGTTAACAATGATTGTAATACACTCTGTCTTTTCCTCGTTCTAAACGCAATTTTAATAACCCTATTTAAAGCCACTGATAAGAAGACAATAATAGAATTATAGTCTTCAAGACGATTTCCTCCAATGCAAGAAGAGTTTTGTTTTTTTTTTATTAGTCAGCATCCACGATGAATCACAGCTTGCATCCATGTGATGCCAGTTGACGCCGGGAAATAGTTTCAATTTCATTTCTGCCAATTTGCACGCAGTTGTTACGCTTTATAAATATGCTTGTGTATGTGTAATTAAATTGTCAGCTAACAAGCACATGTCAGCATGCTACCTGTGAAGACGGCATGTACTCAATTATGCAAAACAATCAACAAATATTTGTTGTTACTTAAGCCCCAAACATGGAAATAACAAAGGGCATAAAACAACAAGAAGCACAAATACAACTGTATGCGTGTGAGAGAGAGAGAGAGAGAGAGAGAGAGAGAGGGCACTTTGCTTCGTAACTGACCGTAGTCACACCAACACTAACTTTTGAGTATTTCCCAAAAAACCAAAAAAAAAGCTGTAGCTCATACGAATGACTCACTTAAAGGCCATGTAATGTGTCACCCAGTTATGTTTGCATACAAACATACAGACATGAAGGCATCCACAAACTTTTTAACACTCCGCGGCATCTGTATATGATCATTTATTGCTGGGAGGATGTTTAATAGGTGATTCCATGTTAAGGATGCGGAGTGTGTTACATATTGTAGGAATGTGTGTAATTACTGCATGGAACGGAATGGCATTTGTTAGTGCAGGAGATGAAGCTCACTAAGGCAGGGCGCCAGATATATATATACAAGTACATGACTTATATGTATATTTGTGTGTTGAGGGGATTTAAAACTGTTTATGTGCGCGCATGTAAGCGGACAATAAGAATAAGCCACGTTGGGGACCACACAAATCTTATTTCTTTCTGTCTTTCTTATGCGCTGTGATTGCTGCCATCTCCATCATCAACAACAACAACAGCTACTACAACAACAAAACGAACTTGCGGTCAACAAATGTTTTTAAGAACAAAAGCAGCCGCAGCAGCAGCAAGAGTTGCAGCATTTGTTGTTGCTCGTTTTGGAATTGGGTTTAATGACCAGGAAAGAGAGGAAAGCGGCTAAAAATATTTGTGCTGGTGTTAACTCCTCGTCGCTCGCATCCAAAACGGTAGTGGCGACGCGGGGGCGCTCCACACTCCACCGATATGGCGCCGACGTTGCGCAGACACAAGCGCTTTATGCATTACAATATGCAGCTGTTGCTGTTGTTTTTGTTGTCTCTGGTGCACTGATGTTGCAGGCAGACGCCATCAGTGCAGTAGCTAAATTGTCGCCAAGTGTGTTGCGCAATTTGCAATTTGCTGCTCACTTTACACATTTGATATTTGCTTAAGCGAAATGAATCATAATCCGTAAGAAGTCAAGAACTGAATTGAAACTGGGGTCATTTCCCCTTGGGACTGGCAATTGAATCGATTCCTAATCACTTAACAAGCATAATTGCAACCCATGAGAATTGGTGTGATTTTCAAGTTCAATAAAAAATATAATAGGGTTTGCAAAAACGCATTTGTTGATTATAATTCTGTAGAAAGTTGACTTAAAGTTTCCTCACAAAGTTTCCTCTAGTCTGGCAATGCTGTGATTTAGTAAGGAAACACTCAAATTTCTTAAAGCACTTATATATTTGAAATAACAAACAAGCCAAGCTCCCATAAATTAAGAGTATCGGCCAGTTGGATACTTTTCAAGCATTTCAATTTATAGTTTAATGGTTTTGCCAGCTTTGTTTTTACCAACTTCAATTGATGTGAAACAAATTACAAGTTGACGTGATTTTACGCGTAATTTCCGTAAATAATTAGACTCACTCGAAACTAATTGCAGGGCGCAGTTGGCTAATGATAATACAACAAATTTGTGGCCCATTGCATTACACTTTAAAGTGCGAGTCATAAAACTAAAAGCGGACAGAGGAAGTATACTAATTATGTTTATAGTTGGATGTAGTTAGACGATCTGAAAAACACTCGAATTTGCTCAATGCTAAACTCGTTATGAACACGTTTCCCCAGAACACAAGATTGTCAATTGCCCAAAAAAACATGCACACCATTAAAATACTAGAACGTATGAACAGAAAAGAACATGAGATAAAAATTATTACTTTTCGCGCGCGCAATATATATAAAAACAGAATGAAATTTGATGCTTTGTCATCTGAATCTGTGGCCTACATTTGGCAACGCTTTCGGATGCCCTACCCAACATAAAGTTGGCATATTAAGTGAGCAATTGAGTTTGCGACACATCGAATTCAATACAACTTCTTACAAGCAATATTGCAATTTTTCAAGATTTATTATCAATGTCATATCGGGGCATTGTGTCTATCAGTCATTGTGCAATGCCTACTTCATCAATTTATGCAATGAATCATGCTCAAAAAGAGGGGCTTGAAAAAGCGTTTTCCCTTTTTTATCTGGCTGCGGGGGAGGGAGGGGAAAAAGTAAAGTTCTAGATAAGTACAACTGAATCATCTCAGATTTGTAATACATTTTCAGTAAAAAGTTCTAAAAAATCAAAGATGAAAACTAATTGTTATGGTATTTACAAAGATCTACTAATCCAGAGCACATAAGATGCGAATTAGTCATAAAAGCCACATTGTACTTATTCTTCTTACCCCCATTAAAGAGCATTTACTCAGCATCTTGGTATTTTGTTTTAATGAGACTTTCTTCTTTTGTCTTTTTGATAAAACTTAAAGCTTGACTTGCTTTGATTTGCGGCTCTTTTGGTTTGTTGTGTGTGATGTCATTGACTGAAGTTGGATTCTAAACAAATGAATAGACGCCATAGGGTCTAGGTACAAGTACTATAAACAAAAGCACACACATATATCCATAACGTATGTGGGTCGCACTTTTGCTGTGGAAGTGAGAGTTTGTCAATTGAGTCGAGATCTGTGTGCTGCGATCTGTGGCAATTGGAATTGGAATTGATGGCAATTGTAGTTGAAGTTTGTTATTTTTAGAAAACGCTGTTTTAAGTGTTTCTAAGTTGCTTTTTTGTATTTTTCAAGTGGTTTTTGTTTCTTATTTTTCTGGGTGTTGCTTTTATTTATGCAGCTGCCATGGCAACCGAAATTAACGACTAAGAACGAGTTTGTTTTATTGCTGTTGAGGTGAACAAATATAGCAGTTGCGGTCGCCATTATTTGGGCATGCCAAAAACAAACACTTAATTATGGGCCACATAATAATATTTAGTCGTAGTCGTAGTCAATGTGGTGTTAAATGCCCAGCCCCACAAGCGCTAATTGACACTAATACTGTTTACTGTGAGCTATTTCTTTGCCTCTTTCTGAGATGAAAAAGAAGCTTCATTGATTGCTCAATTGCAGAGCATTCGTCATATTATTGGGCCACAGCTGCGAAATATTGACAAAGGTGTTGCCCCAAACCAGAAGCTCAAAGCGTGGGGAAAGGGTAGGGGTGTGAGTGCTGACAACACACATTTGTTTATCATTGCCACATTCCTGCTGACAACATTTCACACAATAAATATTTGCAGAAGGCGAATGCCTTATACCGGCTTATTCAAACTCCAACCCACAGTCACATTCACAATCACAATCACATTTCCATACGTTTTTATGTTAGGAGACACTCACCTGGTTTGACGCATGACCAGAGTGTAGCCAAAGTAGGAGCTGCGGGCTTGGGGTAAATGAAATTTCAAGTTTTTTGGTGCGCGTATCACAAAGTTTGCTCGTGGGGCATAGTTGAAGGCGTTCGCAATGCCTTGGGGGCGTGGCTGAAGTTGCAGCACCACAAGCAGCCCAAACATCAGCGACACTAAATTGCGGCACATCTTTGTAGTTGTTGTTTTTGTGTGGCAGTTAAAATTCAATTTGAATTGAAAGACATTAAATTAAATTTGCGTATGCGTAATTTCACTTGAATTGAATTTAATTTTTATTAACAATAAACATACACAATGCAGTGTATTTGTATTCGCGATTCGCAATTCGTATTCAGCTTTATTAAGCTTATAAATCACAATTAAAAAGCTCGAGAGCTTGGGATTATTATTTATGATTTATTGAATTTAATTGATGATTTAACACGCATTTTTTGGTTTTCTCACAATTTCTGCAATTCGACTTGATTTATTTTAATTGCATTTAAACGCCACTCACACGATTTATGCCGCTTGTCAAAGACTTAAAATATAATCCGAAACTTGTCTGCGGACTTTTGTTTTAATTTGTTGTTGTCATTGCCGAGACACGCTCTACTCTACCAACAACTGTTTCGCTTTAATTGCACTTGTGTAAGTTTGCGTATTTCGTCGTATTATTTCGTTGCTGTGTTGCAAGCAGAAATGTATATTGCTGCACTGCTGCACAGATCATGCGTGTATTACAAGTATGTCTCCGATTTTATTCACATTCACATTCACGTCTTTGTTCCTGTGTTTGTCGTCGCCGCACTACGTTCTCTGATAACTTCGCATTACTTTACTCGCCAACCGCTCGCAGTGAAATGAAATGCGCTCAGCCGGCAGCTCAATTGCTTCTGTCTCTGGTCTCTGGGCTGTGTTTTGGTTTGGTTTGATTTCGCTTCCATGTGCTTGTGTATCTGTGTAAGTTTTCATCAATGTATGTGTACTTTTGGTGCACCCGACAAATGTGTCATAAGCGCGACGAGTTAACCTACAATGTTGGTGAACGTTAGGATTTTGGGATGAATTAAGCTTAAGTTAATTTTAGACGAAATCAATATATAGAGCTTAATACTTTGCCATTCTTAAATGGATGAAATTTGTCGTTTCAACTAACAAAAAGCACTATTTTTACTAGTGTATGAATTTGCTGGTACGACGGAGATAAAAAAAAAAAACTTAAAACTGCTAAATTTATTGAAAAAGTGTTATTTGTCTTACGTTTTTCACGACTTAATAACATAAAGTTCTGCTTTAGGTATATTTTTGGGGACACAGATTCCGAGTTTGAGGGTATACTGTATTTTTATCTGGTTAGGACTTGGGCATAGCATCAAACTTAGGAGATATTCTATTTACTACACAAATATAAAAGATATTTATTGTAAACTGAAATCAAACTTTTGTCGCCTGGCTATTAAGTGAATTCTCTTTGTAATGTGCACCACCCGCACTTGCATTGAACCAATACTTTTATACTTTTGCACACACATACACTCACACATTAACATAAGAGAAAAAGAGAGAGACAATCAGAAATGAGTGTTGCCTTCTTTTTTGTCACCAGGCAATCTCTCTGTGTTGTTGAGTGGACGTTGTTGTTTTTTTTTTTCATAAGGAATAACAAGTCCCCGATGCTGTCTGTCCCCGTAGCCAGCTATTTGTCAGCCTTTTATTTTGTGAAATGCGCATAAATACATATTTGCTTATAATTAAAAATGATATTAAGCATTCAAAAATGCCCACAGCTCCATGCACGCTGCAAGCTAAATGATCAGTTTGGACATGCAAATGAAGAGCACATGTCGGCCATAAAGACCCAACAAAGGATGACGATACATATCCAGATATTTGTACAAATTAGTTATGCATGCAATGTACATATATGTATTGCCAAAATGCTCAGCTTTACATATAGTATATACATAGTATGTGCTCCATCCAGTCATTGAACTTGTAGGCTAAACAAATACCAGAAGCGAATGTTTGTATACAGCTGAAGTAAAAGTGCTTATCAGCTGGGTGCTTTATGACGGAACACACATGTTGGGGTAGGTTATGCGCTGACCAAAGTTAATGTTGCCCTGACATGAGAAATTGAACCACATTACATACTTACATGCCTTCGCGTTTGCCTGGTGACATGCGCCCCTCGGGTCACTGGCTCAATTAGAAACCACTCAACTAAACAAAGATAGGAGGGAGAGAGAAGAGGAGGCAGCATGATAGGGAGTGAGAGAGAGCAAGCTACTGATAAGACGCTAGCCTTTATTTAACTTACATACACAACTTATTTCTATTTGTCGTCTCAATTGCTGTTGGCTTGTTTGTGTAATTGAATTAGTATGCAGTTTATCAAGCACAATTGTAAAACAATAAAAACGAAGAACAACAAAACCTAGGCTCAAGCGCTGATAAGCGCACATTGAATCGCCCCATAAATGTCAATTCACAATTTCAATTCGAATTCCCATTTCTTGAATGCAACGCACACGTTTTATGCATAAATAAAATTCCTCTTAAAAGCCATAAATACCTAGTTGTTGGACATTAACATCTGTGTTTATTTAGTCTGGGGTGGCATGTTCAAGGCACAACAAACAAGCCAAAACACACAACAAAAGTAACTTTAATTGATTATAGTCGAAAAATAACCACAATGTGTGAAGATTGAATTTTATAATTAGATTTTTTACTTGACTGCTTTTACTTTCCTTCCGCTTAGTAAGTAAACTTGAATCTATAGGGTATCTTTAAGTTAATCATTTGCAATTACAAATGTTATATTTTCATTTGTGGAGCTTGGCAACACAATCTAAAAGCTTTAAAGTAAACATTGACGACGGTTAGAATGGAAAGAATGTTTTTTCAACACGCACAAAGTGTCGATTGTTGTTGTTGGCAATCATAATGCAACGCATAATTATGCGCTCGCTAGCTGATTTGATGGCAATTATGTGGCAGTGGCAGCAACAGCAACTGCACCTGCTGCTTCTTAAGCCTTGCAACTGCTGCGGGGGCAGCAGACTGGCAATATTGCGGCTTGTAATTGAAGTTCATGACCCAAACAGTCGCCCTCGCACGCGCCTGCTCTCACAACTATGTGTATGTGTGTGTATGCGTGTGTGTGTGTGTGTGTGTGCGGTATGGTTCCCTTCAATCTTGTTGCTGCTGGTGCTGTTGTGTTGCACTTGAAACGACTGCAACATGTGGCAAACGCAAACGAGCACAAATTGAACTGTTGAAAATGAGTTTCATTTCGTTTAAGTTGTATACGTATAGGGTGCGGATCATGCCTATATGGTGGAGTTGCCCTTGAGATGATCTCCACACTCAACTTGACTTCTGAATGTTGCTGCTGCTGCCTTTGTTGCTGGTGTTGCTTGATTCTCGAGCATTGCTTTTATCATGCCCCCCAATGAATTTTACGCGTACTCATAATTATCTGTCGCCATGCCTTAACGGAAGTTTTATTTCGTTCCCCCCCTTCCCATCCCCTTGCGACCACATTTACCGAACTCTATAGTAAATGCATTTATCAATTTATCAACATTTACAAGTAAACATACACATGGCAAATGCACATACATACATATCTCTTTATATGTGAACAACAACTAAATAGCTTTAGAGTAAAAGCTTCAACTACGTGTTCACCCCAACTCCTCTCTCTATCTGTTGTTGCTGTCGCCTTTTGTTGCAGCTGTGAAAATATTATGAAGCGGCGCCTTATTTGGTCATCGAGTTGCTTTCGTTGCCAGGGGAAAAAGTGTAGTTGGGAGGGGGTGGTAAGGCTGACAAAAGGAAGTGCTGTGCTTTTTGTTTTTGTAACTCAAAATCATTGCAGGTGCATTTGCCGCCCTCTGACGTCAGCTCCATTCATTCGTTACTTGTTCGCAAGTCAGTTTTGGGAAAGTATTTTTTTGAATAAGTGACACATTGCAAAGCAGCAAGCGCTTCATATTTCATTGACAACAAGTTCCGTTTACTACATACGCTTAAACACACACATACATACATATGTGCTTACATTCATGCTTTTATATTCGATTCAAAAGTAAGTAGGAAATTCTTTTGGAGAATTTTGCTGAATAACTGAAGGTACATATATCACATTTGTGTGGAAAAGTCTCTGAAATATCTTAATTAGAAATTAAATTAATGACATTGTGCATTTGAAGGAAAAGAAAACTATTAATAATATTTGTTAGATTTATGAGAATAATTATATGTCAGGCACATTTAAAATCGATAATTTGTACAAGTTTTTATCATTATTCATAAAAATAATTATTAGCTTAAATAAATTTAATAGCGTGAAATATAAATGATCATTAGCTTTTATAAGAAGAAACCTCTTTTCTTTTTATGGGTTGAGGGTATACAAACTAATAAGTGAACTTAATGTTGTCAATTTTTTGACATTTTCGATTCAAATTTCTTCCGATTTTAATAAGCTGAATTCTAGACAGCTGTCAACTTAAAAGCAAGTACTCAATATCTTTATGTAAAGTATAATACACATAATTTCAAAATTACTGTCAGCTTAAATGTCTTAAATAAAATACATTGTAGAATGTAATACAACCACTTTTAAACTCTTTTTATAATGTTTGTGTGCCATATTTTATACCCTTCATTAAGTTGTTTATGTTGTGTGGCGTGGGTTGTCTGGCCTGTCTAAATATTGTGTTTTTGCAGTTTATAAATAATTTCATGAAAGCAATGCAATTTTAACGAAACCGAATGGTGCATGCCAATCAATGTCAGACAGTTTTTAACCCTTGCCATAAAACCAAAGATTCCAACCCCTTTTGACAACGAGGCGCCGTTGTTGAGCAGGTACAAACAATTGTTGTTGTTGCTTTGGTCTTTGTCTTTGGACTAATTGAAACGGAAAGTGTAGCAGTTTGCAGGTGCGTGGTGCGTGGTTGGGTTGTGTGGTGCGATCGGTTAAATGTTAAGTGCTCAAGGCAAGCAACAAAAGACGAAGACGCCGCCTACACTAAATGCCACATTTCAAGCGAAATGTTATTTTGTGAGACACTTTCGCTGAGCGTCATTCAAATTTCTTATATCCATTTCCCCTTCAGTTTTCAGTTCTTTTCCGGTCATGCGAAGGCGTCGCAATTGTGTCAAAGACAACATCATCAAGTATGTAATTCGAGATGAGCAATCAATCTTGCAAAACCGTTATTGTTGTAATTGAAGACATGTACGAGTTGTACTTGCATATAAAAATTACAATAAAATATTTGACTCATGGTCTTTCGAATCTTGAAACTCGCTCGAAAAGAGAGTTTACTATTACCAAAAAAAAAAAAAAAAAACTCAATGTCATTCGTTTCTCTATTCAATATCAGATACATGATTTTATTGTCTTTGTAGCTGGTTGGCTGTGGAGTTAAGTGGAGTGCACATTGGCACCCGTCCATTGCGTTTGGCACGTCGTCGTCATAAAATAATAATCAAATTATCTGTTAAATGCTCTTTTCACATCACATAAAAAATTCTGTCTCTGTCTCTGTGTCGTCGCAATTAAAATTCAAATCAGGCAAAATGGCAGGCATACGAATGAAGAGTGCTGTGGCATGTGTTAAATAGATGCAGCTGCAATCCGTTTAGGTATTAAAACATACATAAATAAATAACAGTTTTATTAACACGCAATGTGTTGGCAGAACTTTAACTAAATTAAAGTAATTTAAAAGCCAAGCACCTTTCATTATTTTATTGTGACTAGCTTTATGCTGATTTTTATTGCCTTGTAAATATAAAAAACTTATTTTTATGAACACATTTGTACATATGCTTTTATTGGCAAATACACATTTTCAGTTTTGAATTTAGCTGCAAACGCAAAATTTAGCTTGCTGCGCTGCCAACTATTTGAAAGTTAAGGTTTGTGCACAGGCTAACGCATAATAGCAAGCAGTACAATTCCGACAAGCAGTTGTTGATGTAGCAAATATGTGTTGCATACTTCGGGGCATTGGTAAAATCTTAAATACAGGTAAAGCAGTAAAATTGTTGTAATTTTTTACCGGTTTTTGTTGTATGTCCGTCTAAATTCCGTCCGATTTTGTCCGATTTTTTGTTGCAAAATTTGCCGGTTTAATCAAAAGTGAAGCATCTTTTAGGCTGAAAAATGTATGTTGCTTTTTATACCTAACCCAAAAATGGGTAAATAAGGAAAGGTTTGCATAGTATAACAGAAGAAGAAGCAGTCCGACCCAAAAGTATAAACTAACATCAACAGCCGAGTCGATCCCAGCCGTCGTCCGCGCGTCCGGTCCGTCTGTCGAGAACGCGCCGATCCAGAGACATAAGAGCAGAGAGTTAAACAAACTAAACCCGAACACCAGATCAAGTTTCTCAAGTTATCGATAACATTTCGGTTCCGATATACACAGGATCGATAACAAAAAACTAATTTCAAAATGGAAAATGAGGTTTAAAACTAGAAAAAATAATGAACATTTAAAAAAATTTGATCAAAATCGTTTAGAAACACCGAAGATACGCAGTTAAGTTGACATACGCGTGACGTATGGGGTTAAGTAGTCCGTCGGGATTTCCCGACTCCCCACTGTTCGTAATTGTTGTTGTAATTTACCTGTTTGTTGTGTTTGTTTGTTGTTGTATTGCGGATGCAAAAGGACGATTGTATGCCGATATGGCTTATGTACTTACTAGAGATGCCACGAATAGTGAATTGGCCGAATACCGAATACCGAATATTCGCCAAATATTCGGCGCGAAGTACATGCTTGAAGCTCTAAAAATAAGTTGTGATAAACCAAGGTAGTACCGATGACGATTCTTCTCCAGAGCGTAAGAAAAGAAACTTGAATGAAATTGATAGGAGAGTAAAAAAACACGACAGTTTCTGGAACTGCTTTGAAGAAGTCGCTACAGATAATATGAAAAATGCTATTGATGAGGAGGACTTGGAAAAGAAATGCTGTGGCAAACGAGTTGGAATTTTTTTTTTTTGAAAACAGTTCGCCTAGTTTGGGAAGACCGATTCTTACAAGTGGTGGTCAGCAAACGAAAAACAATACCCGACTCTTTCGAAATTTGCAAAAGTTTATCTTTCTTCGCCGGAAGTATCTTTTATCGTTTGCTACCAAAAAATGCTGAAAAGTTCGTTTTTATACATTACAACGTACCACTGATTAATTTTAACTACTAAAACGTTGTTATTTGGAAATAAATACATAATTTTGAGTTAAACAACATGTCTCTTTTTACATTTTACGGCCGAATAGTAAAAAAAGTGGCCGAATAGGCCGAATACCGAATAGTTGCCAAATATTCGTGGCATCTCTAGTACTTACCCATTGATGATAGTGTACAGGTTCCTCCATAATAAGTTGTATACATATAAAGAAAAAAATTATCCACCAACCAAATCTACTTCATCACTTCTATTTATTCTGTCCGTATAAATTCTGTCCGATTCTGTCTTTTGAAATGTATGCAAAAGAGCGGTATATGTACACTGTGTTGCCAGTAGTTGTTGTCATTGGCTTAAATATTGTATCTTTTGTGTGTTGTATAGTTTTCACACATTGTTTTGCTCAAATAATGCAGATGTAGAGAAGACAACCAGATGCCCGTCGCTGCCAAAGGACCTCGGCATCACCCTAGACTAGCACCTAAACTACACCTCAAAGCTACAATCAAAAAATGTCGTCACAGACTGCAACAACTGCGGTGGCTCAACAACAACAGGGGCACCCTGCGATGCAAAAGAGCGGTATATGTTCACTGTGTATTGTCGATATGGAGTGCAGATTTGGGGAGAAGCAGCCAAGTCCAATTATAAACGTGCAGAATCGCGTACAAATAACCAATGTCCCTGGGTACGTACGTGGTTCCACACTCCACAAGGACCTCAATCTGCATACAGTTGAAAGCAGATTGGAAGGCACACGAGCAGATACAGCGAAAGGTTGCTAAGACACCGCAGCCTGCTCGCAAGAAGACTACTCCCTGCCCGACCTTTAGGGCGACTTAAACGGCAAAGTTTTGCCAAGACGCTTGGGCGTCAATAAGATGACATGTATTTAAAATCCTCATACTAAGTTATGGGGTTTGGTTTTTAGGTTACATTGCCCACCTATGTGGTTTTAAGGTACTTATCATGAGAGTACAGGTTCTTCACTTAATAAATATATGTATAATGAAAAAATCATGAGTTATATAAAGTGCATATACATATTATAAAAGTAACAAAATCAAGGTACAATATATCATAGTTGGAGTGCAATTAGTTAGTTCCTGCTGATAATGACCATACTTCACAAGGTTCAGCTACTTTACGGTAGTGAGGGACTTAAAGCATAAATAAAATGGCAAACAAATTATAAATATTACAAATATTTGTCAAATCAGAATAACCTTTAGTAGAGCAAAAGCAAAGATGATTATTTTTAAATTTAACTATCACTGATTTGAAAATAGAATACAACTGATACAACTAACATCAAATATGTCGAGTTTATGCAACTTTATGCTATGTCTGTTGTTTTTGATCTATTACAAATATGAATAGCAATTTGTTGTGATTTAGAAAGTTAGTTAAAATATTAACTCTTCTCGTTTATGTCTTAAATAAAAAACTCTGTTTTTTATAACTCAATTCACTTCAAAATGTATAAATAAATAAAAACTGTGACAAAACTTTCAGTACGATGATCCTCTAAGTACTTTAAATATGCTTTAATTTCTACTGCATTTCGGATAATGAATTCTAACCATGGCATACATACACACACGCAAACAGACAAACACACGCATACTCGCATATGCACGTGCGACTTACCTGCATAATTTAAGATTTGAAATAGTCGCATCTATTAATTTATGCATACATATGTATATGTGTGTATGTGCCCGAACATATCACACTCACACACACACATGCAACAATGTTGCACATGTGAACATACACACACACACACATATGCATACATTGACTGTCCAACTGCAAACCGACTAACGAGGATTATAATGACGCTGTCTAGCCAATTGCAATGGCTTTTGCTTTGATGTAAAGTGCCGACAGCAGAACAAGCCTAAGCGGACTAATACACACACACGCACATACACACAGCTATTTGCTCAAACATACACAGAGAAATCAGTCTAGACGAGACAACAGGCAGACAGCTTAACAGGCAAGGCAATTTCTTCTTTTTGTCATCGAATATCCTTGAGGCACCGCAAATTGCCGCCACTTAAGCTGCCCGCCCCCCGCCCCGCACCCAACCAACTCCCAACAAACACATCAAATGGCCTAAAGTGCAGTGCACTAATTAGCGTGAGAAACGTATTCAAATTGATAAAAGGTCGCATTTGACAAATGCACTTTGCAAATCTCTCAAAGGCAGGTCTGACTGTGGCACTGCAGCACACTTTGATGTTTACCATCAAATCGCTTTTGTTTGGTCATCCATTTCATTTGATATACGATACACATTCAAGCAGCAGCAAACATACCTGTAACACCCAACCAATCGCCCATCCACCCTCCCGTTAGCCTCGTATTGCATTACACATATTTAGCTGGCTGTAAAAGGATAAATATCACGCATACGCCGCGCATGACCCAATGAGATTTATATGCGATGTATGCATCAACTTATTAATAATCATTGATCAGCCACTGATTCATTTCCTGCGGCTCGCTCAAATGTCAGAGATTGCGCTTTGATGTAACGCGTTGCATTCAAATTTTTGATTTATTTCGACGGCCGGAAATCAAAACAAACACAAGAATCTGCATTTTCAATTGAATGCAATATGGGAATGGGAATGGGGGAAAAAATTCATTCATAAATTAGAAATATATTGCATATGAGTATAAATAAGAAAACAATAACATTGATTGTTCCCGAAGAATACATACCCTTACTTAATACTTATAGTTGTTTTTTTTTTTTTGGTTTTGGAAAGAAAGAAATTTTGTAATTTGATTCTATGTTTTACCCTCTTTACAATTAGATTTTCTTATTTGTTTTTGCTGATTTGAATGCTTGAAGAAACTATAAAATCCTCTCTGCCGGCGGATAAGGTAAGTGCAAACATTAGAAAAGTGGCAATGAAAATTGCAATATTTTTGCTATTTCATTGCAATTTCCATGCAATTTATGCATGTATGTGTATGTGTGTACGTATGTGTTTGTAAACATGAGTGGGCGGCATATCCGACTGCATCGATGTACAATATATTTCAATTAAAAATTGTAATTAATGTTCAACGTTTAGGCTTGGACCAGCTGATTGCGTATACGTCATGTGGTACATGCTTGTTGTTTTCAATATTAACATTTTTTGTTTTTTCGTTTTATCAAAATCTCGCTGAAACTTATGTCAGTGCGCACGCAATGTTGCAGACACCAAATGTGGCAGACACATGCATTGTATTGATGTTTAACTCATTAGTTAAGGTAAAGAGAGAGAAGGTAGACAAAGAGAGAGATAGCAAGAGCAAGAGCATAATATTGCAACTGAATCTTAATGCACACGCGGCACGCCATTGCCCAATAAAACGCTCAACGACGCTGCAGCATAACAAGGGCCAACAGCGAGCTGCCGCCGTCTTTGGGCCGTTGCACATCAAAATTTCTTAATTTTTTGTTTGCAAAAAGTAGCAGAGAGTAGCAGAAGAGGTGCGCGGGCAGCAGGCAGCGGGCAGCTGTTTCTCTTTAACAAATATCTGGCAATTAGATCAAAATTATGATGCTGTTTGTGCCATAAAGAAATCGCTTTTCTCGCTTGCCAGTTAGCAGTTGTCCAGAGTTGCCCCAATGCCTGGTTGCATTTGCTACTCGCTTGTTGCTCGTGCTGTTGTTGCTGCTGATGCCTCTGCTAACAAACAATAGACAGTTAAGGCCAGGCTAGATATCTTTATGTTTATGTTTATGTTTATGTTTATGCTGATGTTTACTATATGGTCGCAGCATGGCACTTGCTGCATTAAATGAGCCAAGCAGCATGCCAAACAACAAACACACACACACACACACTCACACACATGCGAACGTACCATACACGCACACGTTCACATGGCCGGAAATGCACACAGTCATCCAATAACATTAGGCAAAAAAAATAGCAGGTAGTTAAGAAAGCTTCAATTGCAAATACCCTGTGTTGATAATGAATAGGAATGATAGAAGTGAAGAAAGTGAAAGATATTCATTTAGAGACTTATTTCATTTACTGTATATCATTAGGCTTTAACAGCATTTTTAAGTGCTTGAATTCATTTTTTTTTTCTATATACTTAAGAACTAACACACATTTATAGAGTCGAAAATGTCTGCATAAATTGGTCAGACGTCTTTCTTAAGACACTTTTTTAATGGGCTACCGGGCATTAAGTAAAAAGCAACAAAAATAGTCAAGATACTTAAACAAAACAACATAAAAAGGGCAACATCAGCTGTTTTTCTCGAGTCACAAGCAACAGTAGTCACACCAACAGCAACTGCAGCAGCAGCAGCAGCAGCAACAGCAACAGCAACAGCAACATCAGGTTCCAGCAACTATTCTCTCAATCACTCTCTCGCTCTCCGTCAATCTTTTAATCTCACAGTGCATCTCATTAAATGGCTCGTGCTCTTGCCGAGTGCAATGCTAAGCAGTTAGCATATTGAAATTGAATTGCAATTCTCAACGGCACACTTCAAATGTTGGCAATGCTATTGGCCGAAATGCGAAGTAGTCCTTGAACACGAAGCAACAAGTAAACAACAACAATAACAGCAGCAGCAACAAACCGATTCTCAAATCTCTAAATGTTTCTCTTTCTACCACTCTCTTTCGCTCTGTCTCTCTCGCACTCTCTTCCGCTGTCTGTCTCTCTCACTGCTGCCAGTGTGTGTTTGTGTATGTGTGTTTGCTACCTAAACGAGAACTTTAGTTTTCAAAATTCAGTCGGCATTCGACCATCAGTTGGGGTGCACGTTTTTCACTCCGCCCAAAAGTCGAACGGAAACGCAAAGTTTTTTAATCGCGAAAATTAACCAATTTTGATCAAACACAAACTAAAAGTTTACATAAAAATATTCCATAAATTTGTTTCGATTTAAATAAATTAATTTATCATTTGTCAACGATTGTGTAACGTTTATGTTTATTATGTGAAATGTAAGCAAAAAAACGCGCTAAAAAGAGACAACGTTCAATAATTGTTTAGCGTTGCAGTATTTTATAATTACATGTGAAATTAAGTACTTAAATTAATATTGGACAGTGTATAATGTGACAAAATAAAAATACAAATTATACTGTCAATCATAAAAGTTAATTAAACTAAATAAATAAAGAAGCAAAAATCGGGTATATTTATTGGCATATGCTTCATAAGTTAATTTGCAAAGCTGAGCTCTAAAAACATAAAATAATAAACCTAAAGTTGTGTTTCAAATATTAGCTAAGAAAGGTAAGAGATTATAATGGAAAACTTGCTGCAAAAACTATTATTAAATGACATTAAACATTTTTTAAAAAGCTTAAATATTGAAGAGCTTAAAACCGTTTTAAGAAATTTGTTCAGCTTGTTTTCAAGCCAAATTCAAACGTGTTGTAGCTATAAATACACAAAAATATAAGTTAGCATTGTTAACACCTTTTAAGCTCACGCCAACAAGGTGTGAAAAGAAATCTTTACTGTGTGTGTTTTCTTTAGAAAACTGTCTGCAAACAATTGCCTTAGTTGCAGCTGCAAATGTTGTAGACTAATTTTTTAGGAAACTTTTCTCCCTTTTCCCAATTGCAAATGCAATTGCAATGCTAAAAAACATGTCGAAAAACGAAAAATGAAAAAAGCTCGATGTAAAGAACAAATAATTCCACGTATAATTGCAAGCCTCAGACAATAACAAAATTCTTGCATAGCTGTCAACAGAATATAATCGAAAGACTCAATAACAGATCCAATTTCATGTGCGACGATATTTATTTTCATTTCATTTTTGCGACGACAACGACGAAGACTAGAAATGGTTTATTTCTTGTATATATTATGCTCCCCGGCTGCAGACAGTCAAAATAAAAAACTTCCAAATAGTTGAAGACGAAAACAAGCTACAAAAACAACAATTGGAAGTAAATACACAGCGCATCCGAGACAGAGATAGATAGTGTGATAGAGTGCGAGGGCGCAAAAAAAATAAACAACAATTTCACGCAACTAAAATGACAAATAAACAACAATCTTCGAAGTGCGCGCGCTTTTCTAAACTTTGGCAGCAGCAGCAGCAAGCAATTGAAATCCTGCCGATTTCCTGTTTACTTGAACGCTGACTGAGACGAAGCCGAAGATTGAGCTGCTGTTGTTGTTGTTGTTGGCGTTGGCGTTAATGAGGCGTTGTTGTTGTTGTTGGCGTTGTCTGTGTGTATTAGATCACAGCAGCAGCAGCATCAACAACAAATATGTGCCCAGCACTTTGGAGTGTTGTCTGTGTGTGTTGTTGTTTTTTTTCGGCCAACGTTGCGTATGTGCAATGCAAACGAACGCGTGAGGTTCAAGCGCTAAGAAAACAAACAAACGCTCCAATGGATCACATGATGCGACTCTATAATCGACTGTTCTGTGGGAGGCTCGACTCACACGCACACACGTACACATACAAATGCAGAGCATAGCCGGCAACCGGCATTGGCCAACAGAAGCAGCAGCAGCGGCAGCGACAGCAGCAGCGTCAGTTTGGCTGCTCGATTGACCGTCGTCATCGTTGTTCTTGTTGTTGTTGTCGACGTCGTCGTGTGACTCTGCGGTCGTCGATTTGATTTGATTTGTTTGTTGGTTTATGTATATTTATTGAAAATTTACTGCTTGCATAACAAACGACGACGTTGACGATGCTGCTGCTGTTGCTGGAATATGCAAATTGCTTGTGCGTAAGTGGGCGGCATTCGTTGACAGATGGCTTAGCAGTGCTAAAGGCAGTGGGGGATGGGGGGTTGAGGGGACAGCCACTAACCAAAATGTCATTAATCTCGCGCCAAAATGTGTGCGACTTTTACGCTTTTGACGTGTCGTTTACTTTGGCTTGATGAGTTTGCTGAAAGGAATTTCCTGTTGTTCCTTTTAAGCCACATCGATGACAAAAAACAATTTCCAAAGAAGCGCCCTCACTGTCATTTTGTGGTTGTTGCTCTTGTTGTTGTTGTTATTTATGAAACCAAGAACCGAAAAAAAAAACAAAGAAAAAACTACCAAGCGATTGACCCTTTTCAGTTATGTTGTTTTCAATTTGAACCTACGCTACACATTGTGATTCGCAACACAGTTACACAGCCAGTGTGATACATAGATACAGATACAGATACCGATACTGAAAACCAGAGACCCAAATACATTCCCAAAGCCAGACTCAGACTCAGACTGAGAGCGAGACTCAGACCCGCTGAAAAAAAGTGCGACGTGCGCTAAAAATAACTTGGGTCGGCAGCATTCAGAGACTTGGCGACTGTTGTCGGCCAACGCCCGACCGCCTTTTGCGTCCTCAGTTATTGCGCAATCGCGGCGGCAACTTTGTGGCCACACCAGAAGCAGGAAGCATCTCAAATATTCACAGACATGGGGTTAAGCCTCTCTGCCATGCCCCAACGCAGAGGAATGCCAAACAAAACAGATTGACATGGGGCGCGTAGGTAAATAGTTGAATCTACAGATAAGTTATCAAACAAACTTTGTGAAATAAGCACACCAAATATTTATATTCTTATTAAGTTTATTAAATCAATAGTTTGTTGAATACTTTGCGAAGAATGAATAGTTTAATGTTAATTAATATGTTAATTTGCACTCATTCTTTAAGCTAAAAATTTTTAACCTTGTTAACACATTGTTAAAAATGTTATCTTTTAATGCAGTTCTAGCTGGAATGCTAGCTTGTTAAGCCAGTAAAAATGAAACAACAGGGGCTGTGGTAGATCTGCATCAAGCATTGCCCTAAATTCCGGGCCGTTCTCCAAAAAGTTTGAACTTTTAGACCTTGCAAGCCACATTTTGCAATAAAAACCACACACACAATTAGTTTTGTAAGCTATTTCAATGGTTTTCGGCACACTTCGCGCTGCAAAATTTGATATTTTTGTAGCCCACAGAAAGGATGTTGTTTCAAAATAATGCCTTAGTCTTGTCTCTAAATAATGCCCGCTTAGTCAGTTGAATAAACTTTTATTAACAAACAGTGCGATTATTAGATTTTAATTTTTTTTTTTATATATTTAGAAATAGTTTTTGATCTTATGGGCTTGTATAGTTTTGAAACCCACTTATGTTTTTCAACGTCTATGTCCATCTTATGTAATTAAATACATTTAGTATTTGTTATCAACGATAAAACAAAGCGCACGCCCTTGTTTCTGTATTACGTGATAGGGATGCCTCGAGATTGAAATCTTATAACATCAAATAAGAAATTTTGATTATTTCTTTTTTTGAAAGCAGTCATACAACGCAACACAGTTTTATACAACTTTTTACATTTGCCAAATCGATACTCTAAAAATCGTTTCCAATAACATATGTTACATACTTCGCATACTCAGTATTTTGCATTTTATGTTGTCCTGAACAAGGAGTAATTTCACATACAACCAACAACTACAATTTTGAAGCAATTTATTTGATCTTGGTATAATGCCTTTCTATGTCTTACAATATCAAAAAAAAATTTATTTCATTTCTGCTAATTAAAAAAATCTATTTAATTGCAGCTAAATTGTAAGCTAACGAGCGTTTTCTTGTTATTTAAAGTTAATTGGAAATCATTTGAGGATTATTTTTTTCTTCTAATTTATAACCAAGTTGAAACAGTTTGCATCGTTTGTTGCATGTTGCAGGTAAGGCATTAACTGAAACTTAAGATTAACTGCTTCTTATATACTTTATTTTCGGCTCATAAGCTTCATTAGTCTCTTTTGCATCTTCCTTTGATTTTGATTATAGAATATAATGCACTTGTTGCTGAAGTGCAGCAAGCAGCAGCAGCAGCAGCAGCAGCAGCAGCAACAACAACGGCAACAACAGACACCAGAGGATGCAATTCAATACAAACAAAAAAGAAAAAGTAGTAGAAAAAAATGTTTTGCGAATATCCAGAATAAATGCCCAAAAAACATGAAAACAGGTCTTTAAAGTCGGCGTCGGCCAACGGTCAAACTGCATCAAGCTAAAGGCACACTATGTACATATATAAGAACATATACACAACTAAGTGTATATACATTAAGTGTATGTGTGTGTGTGTGTGTGTGTGTGTGTGTGTTTTGTTATTGGGGTTTGGCAATGCAGTTGCTAAGCTTTTGCCTGCTGCGGTGAATGCATTTTATGCCTTGCCTCTTGTTGTTGTTGTTGCTGTTGCTGCTGTTGCTGCTCCTTGCATTTTTCGATTGTTGCTGCTGCTTTTGCTTTTGTCGTTTTCTGTGCTCCTTTAAACCCAATTTTTAGCTGCTGCTGTTGTTGTTTCGTAAACACTGAGGAATTTCAAGCATGCAAGCGTTCAAAAAAAAAAACCATGAAAACTTCGAGTACAGTAAACACTCGAAATTTTTGTGTGCAACTTATGACATGGAAAAACTAAATCAATAATAACAGACGAAAACAATAAAAACAACAAACAAACGAGACAACTAGAATATAGCAACAACCACAAAATAATAGAAAAATAGAAACCAACAACACAAAACAAATAAATAAAAGCAAAAAAACCCACTGACTGCGTTAAAGTCTAAAAATAGCCAAGCGTCTTGCACGAGGCACGACAGGAATGCAGCTCCAATGCAAGTGCGTGTGCTGGACTTCAACGTGGTCCGAGTATATGTGTGTGTGTGTGTGTGTGTGTTGATGCAGACAACGTCTGGCAGACCGGGGCTAACCAGGAAAGCCACCAGCCGGCAAAACGAACCAACCAGCCAAACAGCCAACCAGCCAGCCAGCGACCGTCATATAAAATGTCGCAACGCATGTTAACGCAATAATTTTTTTTTCTTTTTTTCATGAACATGAACCATGACGCAGTAGGTCATTAATTGTTTACGAGGAAATGTGCAATGTCTGGCGCGGCACAGGTAAAACGCATCGGCGAAAGAAGTGGAAAATAACTCGACTCATGGCAGCAAGCAAGCAAGCATGATGGGGCTAATTTGGGAAGGGTTGGTTAGGCTAGCCTAAGGGGGGCCAGGCACCACTCATTTGGATGAAAAGGCATTGACAATTGCTCCGTTTTTGAGGGTAGCGCTCAAGGACGTTGCCAAGTTGGCCAAATTAGGATGCTTGAGTTAACTAACAGCAGCCGCATGCACAAGTCACACTCCAGTCACGTTTCGTTTCGTTTCGTTTCGTTTGGTTTTTGGTTTCAGCCTACTCAATGCAATTGTTGCATGTTTCTCTTGGCCAGCGTCGTCGGCGCAATCGTCGTTGTTGGTTGACGCTGATGTCTGTCGCTGAGCCGTCTGCATATGTTGGCTTGAGCACGTCCTTAATGTCATGACGATGACGGCAGCAGCCAAAATAAAACAAATGCCAAACTAGCGCGTCAAACAAAACTGCAAGTCACAAAAACACACAACACAAGCCACTGCCAGACAGACAAACAGACAGAAATGACAGACTAAGCTGGAGCTGAAGTTAAAGGCTCGAACTGAAGGCTGAAGACAAACGCGACTGCATTTTGCGCCAAACCTACCAAAGCTCGCGCACCTGCCTCTGCCTCTGCCTCTGCATCTGCAACTGCGCTGTCGCTGTCTGCGTCTGCTACGACGGGCCAACATTGCAGACAACGATAGCAGCGATGACAGCAACAGCAACAGGTTCTTTATTTTTAGTAGTCGCATTTTGAATACCGCCTGCTCAATGTCAACTCAACGTTTGAGACTTAATTGTTGCCTCTTTGCTGTCTTATTATAATACCCTAACACAGGGTATATACATTTTCTTCTTGTCCTATTGTTCATATGCAAATATAATAAAACCATTTATCTTTTTGAAACTTGGTTTATTGCCGATTATCAGCTGCATAATATCCTTAGGCAACCACTTTTAAAGCAACATCAAAACTTCAACATCGCGATTATTATTGACCACGAAAGTTACATTCATAGAAGTAAATAAGGTATTTAATTTAAATGTAAGGAAGAGCATTTAGTTGTCTTCAAAATAAAAAGGATTTCTTACTCACAAAAAAAAAAATTGTTTTCGTACAAAACATTCTTTGTGCTTGACTGGATGGCTGTCTGGCTGTTCTTGTTGTTGTTTTGGCCGTGGCGGCTGCTGTTGCTGCTGCTGTTGTTGTGGTTGCATCATGCGTCTTGGAGCATGTGCTTCATTCAAGTGTTTGGCTGCAGGACATACGTATGGTACAAACATACATATGTGCATGTATGAACGAAGTACCGCCTTCTTAAATACTTTAGCTAAAACATTAGTGCATTATTTCATTGAAATCTGTGGCTTATGTATTTTTTTTTATTTTTTTTTCTTGCAGATTTCATCAATCGGTGTTTGAAGCGCTCGCCGTTGGCCGTTGTCATGCAGCAGCATCAAACAAACAGTCAAAACAATTTGACATTTCTAAAATCAAATTACAAATACAAGCGCAGAAATATGCTGACAATGCGCGCACTTCCGCTCGAAGCGCGTAAGCCAAACCAATTAGCGGCAACATTGTCAAAGGCGAAGACGTCAGCAGCAACAGCGGCACTAGCAGCAACGGCAGCGGTGGCAACAACAGCAACTCGCCGCAAATGTAGCACAATTCTAAGTTTATTTATAGTTATCATATGGAAAGCTTTGCAAGCAATGGCCAATTGCCTGCGCTATACTGTTCGCATAATTGCCAATGTCGATGATGTTGCTGACGATGATGATGATGATGATGATGATGGGAATGCGTATGTGAATGCTGGCCATGACCATGACGTCAATGCGGCATCAGTGAGACATTCACACATACACTTACAATTACCATCACATACATATTCAATACGCACTACGCACGCCAGCAAAAGCAACAGCAACGACAACAACGACAACTTTGACGCTAATGACGAGGTGTCAACGGCACGTGAACAACAACAACGCCAACAACAGCAGCAGCAGCAGCAGCAACAGCAACGACAACATCAACAGCAACAGAATTTATCTAGTTCTAGTCCACAAAAGAGCTGCCGCTGCACAACGACAACGGCAACATCAACAGCAGCAGCAACAACGAGATCCATGCTGCCGGTAGCTGGCAAGTCTGGACTGCCATTGATGACTTTGTTAATTGCGTTGCTGCTAAGCGTGCGCCTGGCATCGGGTAAGTAGCTGGACAGATACATTTCACACTCTTGACTCATTCAGTCTGACCCAAAATCAAAATGATTGCCATAAGTGCCACAAAAACACACACAGTCACACACACATACACTGATATGAAAGTGGCGCCAGTTTGTCAAACGAGAGTTTTTACGTTCATATATCTTTGGCATACATTTTGGTATCTCTTTTAATATTCTCTGATTTTTTTGCATCTGTTTATTTGCGTTCATTCGCCTCGACGTGATTGAACCATAAATGTGACACATTGTTCAAAATATGACGCAATTTCTCACAACATTCTTATTTGTTTATCCCACATGCCAAATCAATCGAAAACAAAATACCACAAAAATATCTCGCTCAAATTTTCGCAAACATTTTTTTTCAACACGCCTGCCATTTATCCGGTCGTTTTTTATTAAACATCTAAAAAAAATAATATTTCATTTTACATTTATTTTAAAGCTTTTTGATAGGCAACGATCCATGATATAATTAAGTAAAAAAACTGATAAATAAATGACAAAAGCTTTGCACTTTTGTGAGAAATATTTTTCTTCAACAAATATGGCACAACTCATATACTATTGTGAATTTTCACATAAAGCAAATTTGGTGGCGTTCTGTGTGTTAACAATAATTGTACATTGCTTTTTAAAAGCTTTATGAACCATTATATGCATTACCAAACTTCTAGGGCTTTGTTTAATAAATTCTCGTCTCTTATTTTTGCCTTGTTTTGTTTGTTCCTGTTAAAATACTCTTTGCAATCGGAGTACCTCAAATAATTGTTTCACTTTAATATATTTTGTGAATTATTAATATTTAGTTTTATATTTTTGTCTGCAACTAAGCTAAGGAATTTGATGAACACTGTTTTTACAATCCTGAAGGATAGCAAGGTTCAATTCTTATTGTAAGCCATATCACTATACAATTGAGGTATGCAAAGGAAAATCTTTGTCCAATATTTTTGGCAAACACATTTTTTTTATAATTGGAAGAAAATTAACTAAAGAGCTTATAATCATCAAGGTTACTCCTTGTTTGCATTCAGACTATATCGACAATGCTAGTCTATTATATATGTAAATGTTTCGTTCAAAGTTTTTTCAATTCAAAAACAAAGTTTCTGTGCAGCTTTTATGACAGCTGCTGACAAATTTCATGACAAATTGTTCATACATTTTGTTAGTGTATAATGAGACAAATGAACGAGGAAATTGATTTGTTCAATGTGAATTTTCGAATTCAACACAAAACACTAAACCCTAATAAAGGGTATTTATTTATTTATTAAAGATAAAACGCTACAAGAATGAATGACTGCGCCTCCATCAGCTCAGCTAAAATCATGGTTTATTTAAAACTTTAATCGGCATTATGTTATTTAAAATGTAGTTTAAATGTTTGTAAGAGTTCGTTAATGCAGAAGTGCTAATAATGTCAATATTTGTGATCAGATATAAAACAACATAACATAACATAACATAACATAATATTTTAATGTTTATACCATTTTTTTATTTCAAGCCTTAGTCAAATGTTAGGGTTATTTCTACATCGTAATATGGCAGTATTTGATTGTAAATATGTTGCATTTGTTTGGTTAAAATCGTTGCAGCTGGCACCTGCTGGCAGACGCATCTGGGCAGCGGGAAATGCAATCAAATCTTTTCAACAAACATCACAAAATCCGATTGCTGTGGCGCCAGTCAGACCTTCTCCTACACGGATCGCGAACTGAGCAGCGTCGAATACTTCTTTGCGACGGCCATCGGAGGCGGAGTTGAATGTGCGCCATGCATAGGTAAGTTTGCCAACCAGACTACCAACTACTACTACTTTTATTGGGCTATAGAAATGTTTGAAGACAGTGTGAGCTATATAATTTATGCAGTTTCTATGCATATGTTGACTTTTCTGTTGCAGAGAGCTGCAAGGGCTTTAAATGTGGGCCAAACAAAAAGTGCGTGAAGCGCAAGGGCAGACCTAAGTGTGTGTGTGCGCCCGAGTGTGGAGCAACACTACGCCGGAAGCAACAGCAACTGCAACTGCAGCAACAACATCACAGTGTAACAGAACAACAACAACAACAACAGTGGGCGTCATCGTCGTTGTTGTTGTCGTCAATGCCGACGCGAGGTTCACGTAGTCTAAGTAGCGAAATATCTAACAGCAATTTAGGTTTAGATGGCGCCAAACGCCAGCATAAACAAAGCGACAACAACAACAGCTATGGTGCTGATAACCAAAGAAAACAACAACAACAACAACAACAACAACAACAGGAGCAACGTATGCCAAAGCGAGCGAGTCAACGAAAAGGCGCACAGGGTGAAACGAAGCATAGAAGACTTTTGATTATAGACAGCGGCAGCAGCAGCAACAGCAATTTGCAAGAGCAGCCTACAACCAGACGACTGCACATGGAGCACACCAGCAGCAGCAGGGGTAGTAGGGGCGGCAAAGTGCAAATGCAGATGAAGGTAGAAATGGAGAGAATGACGCCACCATCGCCAGGGGCAATGCGGGGTATCGAGCGGCGCAGACATAGAAAAAATAAAAGCCCAAGCAGCAACAGCAACAGCAGCGACAGCAACAACAATGGCAAACACTTAACAAGATCAATGACGACGGCAACAGGAGCCAATGACTCGTCCGCGACGCCTGCGCAGACGGCTCAGTCTAGACACAAGTTGGCAAATGCTAATGAACCCGCCAACGACATTAATAGACAGTCGCAGCAACAACAGCAACAGCACCAAGACAATGCTCCAGCTCGAGTCAGACACCAACATCAACAATATCAACAACAAGAACAACAACATCATGGTCCAAATCACAAACAACAATACAACAATGGAACGCAACAGCAGCAGCAGCGCAGGCGTAGTAAGCATAAACACAACCACAAGGATCAACAAAGAATGGCAGCGAATACCACAATGTCTGGGTATGGATCTGGGTCTCGGTCTGGGTCTGGGTCTGGGTCTGGCGGACGACGTCGTCTCTATCTTGCTGAACACGGAAGTGAAATGGCTGCGTCATCCACCTTGGGCAACCATGGCCACTTGGATAATGCCGATGATTTAGCATTTCTGGCTGGAATTTATGAGCCAGCTCCAATGGTAAGCGACACATTTTCATAGCATACTCCTAGGGGCAAGCCACACATTTTGCAAACGCTTCGTCTACTCAACAGCAACAGCAACAGCAAAAACATCAGCAGCAACAGCACTCGAATCCGGTTTGCGGCACCGATGGTCGCACCTACAACACAGAATGCCAGCTGCGCAAACGCGCCTGCCGCACCAACAACGCCCAACTAGAGGTCGCCTATCGCGGCCACTGTAAGAGTAAGTATCACAATGAGTTCGAATATAAATACAGTAGTTATCCATAAACATTTTCGGCTTAAATTTACTCAAAATCCTTCGTTCAACATCATAGTACCTTACATTTTAATACTAGCTAACAACCAATGCCAATTGTCAGAAGATGCAGAAGCTTTGTATAATTTAATACACTTTAAAAAGAATTTGAAAAATGTTTCACCTAAAATAATTATTCTTTTTTTTTTTCGAATTAATAGCGACCACTGTAATTGAAGAGCATATATGTTGGAATGTTTTGAGTATGCTCGCGTGCCAAAATGCAGGAGCGTTACAATTAGATTAGATGACAAATTATTGCACATTTCAATTACGGCCAACAGCTTGTCGCCAATGGTGAAATCAAGTGCGCCAACTGAGCGCAAGTGGCCAAGACAGAGAGCCACAAAGAGAGAGAAAGAACATGGCAATCGATTGAAAACCGGGGACCTGCCCCCTCAGCGAAATATTGTGTAATAATTTAATGATACAGGAAGCACTCGCAAACATGCTCAAATGATCAATAAAAACGTACAAGAACGATGAGGAGCCAACTGTTTTGTGAGGCCACGCAGAACTTGTTGGATTAGCCGCAAGCAGCGAGCGGCCTGTTGCTTCTTGTTGTTGTTGTTGTTGTTGCTGCTGCTGTCGCAGTTTGTATTGCTGGCTGCCACTGCCGTTTTATGTCTGGCAACAGCAATAACAACAACAACAACAACAACAACAACGATCTAACATTGGCGCGTGCCGACATGGCAGCAGTTTTTAGCTTTAGCTTCAGTTCCAAACTCCAACTTTGGAGTCAGCTTCAGCTTTTGTGGAATGTGCAATCGGCAATCTGAAGATCTGGCAATGGCCATGCAATGCAGATCTCTCTCTCTCCCTCTTTCTCTCTATCTCTGTCTAAGCAGCAAGTCGCCTTTTATAATACTCACTCGTAATTTTGAGCAGAAAAATGAATGCAATTTTTTTTGCGAGTGTCACAGTTGGCGCCAAGGCGTTTCAACGGCCCATGTGCAATGATAAATTTGACAGTTTATAGTTATCCATATACAGTATACACAAATACATTCACATATGTAAATATACACACACAGTAGGTATGTGCGGAATTCGCACAGCGTATTTGGCACTAATCATAAATATTGGCAAGCGGTTTATTTTTAGGATAATCAGCAATATTTATATTGCCAAGGTTATTA
This sequence comes from Scaptomyza pallida, assembly GCA_018152965.1. Taxonomy (NCBI): domain Eukaryota; kingdom Metazoa; phylum Arthropoda; class Insecta; order Diptera; family Drosophilidae; genus Scaptomyza; species Scaptomyza pallida. The sequence goes on along the minus strand of JAECXP010000005.1, from coordinate 3,698,675 downwards.
CAGAAGATTGCTCCTATATACCAATAATGCATGACATTATTACATTCATATATAAATACATATACTCTATACTGCTTTTGTTAGATATGCTTTTTTCTAAGTGTTTGGGATATTTCCTATTTGAACTTGAGATTTTAACGCCTTTTGGCTAAGTTTCTGATACATAATGTATTAAGTGACATAGTTAGTTGCCTATTTAAACTAAATAAGTATCATTTAATATTCACACAGCTAGCTGCAATGGCGTTCAGTGTATAAATGGTCTGAGCTGTGTAGAAGATCAGTATTTGATGCCACACTGTATAACCTGCAAGATTGAATGTCCCTGGGATGATATAGCATACGATCTAGATGGCGATGGGCGGGCAGACGAGTCGCCGATTGTTGAGGAGCGTGCGGTTTGCGGCGTCGATGGCAAGACATACAGGAGCACTTGTGATATAAATCGTATGATTTGCAAAATTGGACGATCAATTGCAGTAGCATATCCGGGACCATGTCGAGGTAAGTACTCTTAATCTATGGTAAAACTTAGTGTGATCTATAATTTAATACTCTGATACCGACGGTTAAAATAAAGATGCTTTTGCTGCACTTTAGAATCTTTAAGGATTTTAATAATCATTTTGTTACATTTGAGCAAAGCATAAACTACTGAAGACCAACTCTTTGAACATAAAGATAGCATAGAAACATTTCAATACATTTGAGTTAGACAGAGTTTAAGCCAGGGCTTAAGAAATTGCATTTATGATACGATTTAATTCATTTCAAACACTTTTATTTCCGGTTCAAGCGACAAACTTGTAGATTTGTACAAAAGCCATGAAAAAAGCTGAAAAGTAATCTTTTGAAAAGCCCAAAACTCCGCCTGATTTTTCATCTATACACCTACAATTCGTTTTACAATCTTGACACACTGCCTTCACAGATTTAGAGGTTTTTACAGCCGTCTTAACCGCGACTACGCGGCAACCCAGATATGGCGACATGACACAAATATGACTATCCAAGTCCTCTGAAATAAACAATGGATTAAATAAAATCCTTCAGTTACAACAGTATTGTGCATGAAACAGGCAAAGAGAAGCTTCTTCGACCTGATCAGAAGTCAATTGTCGATTAGATTCGGTCGTGTACTTCAGTTTGTATGAAGAATCACTGGAAATATGCAAGACTTATGTTAAGCAACTTTAATTACCCGTTATTATATAATCTGGTATTAAACATCTACTCAAATTAGCGTTGATTGCTTCGCCCTCTTTGTGTATTCGATAGTGTTTCTCTTCCCTTTTGTCGGCAACGATGGCGGCATTTAAAATCGTACAGTTTGGACTAATATACCTAGAGCATTCAACACAAACATTTTCTCCTTTTGACACTAGAATCGAAAAGCCACATTTTATTTTTTTATTTAGTCATCATATGGTATTTGTGTTTTAAGCTTACCAATAATCAAGCAAAACGTAAGAAACACAAAATAAAAAATCGAAATCGAACCAAAACAAGCCATGTTTACGACTTGTACAATTTGTTACAGCTTGTGTAAACAAAAATTTTAAATTTCTTGCAATATTCAACAACGTTGAAAACAGTAAGCTTTGATTAAGCTCATATGATCTCAAAGAAATGTTATGTTTTTAAGATCCCTTATTAAATTAAAGGCAACATGAAACAGTTCTTCAATAATGGAAAATCGAATTACAAATCGATAACTTCCTACATTCTTGTTGTTAGAGAGCTAGTTACATCGTCCAAGAAACTGCTTACACATTTTTTCTAACACACCCACCTCTTGCGACCACAGACCACTCGCATTTTGTTATCCGAGACGACAATGTTTTCCACTATTTTTAATCTAGAGTTACCCAATTTGTGGTTAGCTAAGCCTCACGCTTTATGCCCCCTTTTGCAACTAAATTCCTCCTCACTGCCGTCGGAGTATGTTGCAGTCGATGTCAACGTTTTCACCTGGTTAGTTTTGATGATTGATAAGCTTTTAAGCTTAATCAAATTAATTGAAAATCTGAACGCAGTTTTTCCCGATGGAATGGCAAACTGTTGCCAACAATTGCAGTTGTTGCTATCCGCTCTTCCAGATGATGTTGCTGCTGTTGGTTGCTGCTGCTGTTAGTTGTAGTTGTTGTTGGTAACGATGGCGGCTGTGCAAATTTTATAACAATCAACGCAGAACCGCAATTTTGCATTTGATTGACTTGACTTGGCTGAGGTTTCAAGTCGACTTTCAACCACAAGTTATTGTTGTTATTGTTGTTATTGTTGCTGTTGTTACTGTCGTGTTGTCGCACTGTCGTCTGAAACTGCCGAGCCATATCAAGTTACACTCGGCGTTTGTTGGCTGAAATTGCTACATTTGCTTATACGGCTCCATGATTGCCAGCAATTTGATTAGCCAGTTGCTGTTGCCGTTGTCGTTTGCAATCGGTGGTGCTGCTGTTGTTGTCACTGTCAGCATTGCTCTACTTTAACTGTCGCGCATCCACAACGACATCGTTGGAGTCTCGGCATAATTCATGCTTATTAATTTTGTGGTTAAAAATGCGATTGATCGACTCCGATTTCCAATTAATTACATGCAAACAGCTGCCGCTGCCGCTGCCGCTGCCCGCCTACAATGGGATGTTGCTGCTGCTGTGGCTGCTGCATTGCATCGTAGCAACAGCAGCAATTGTTGCCGCCTTGGTGTCAGTCGACGCCGCACCAACCAGCTAAAGGCGTGGCGGGTGTTGCATTCTCGCGCGCCATATCTGTAGCTAGGCAACAGTCAAACAGAGAGGACACAGGGACAGGGGGCGTCATGGAGACAGACTAACTGACAGACGACTGCCCAAACTGGTTTAGTGTGTCAGAGGCGGTAGTCGGCTGCAATTGCGTGCTAATTGCAGTGTTTTGTTGCAAATTACAGCCTGTAATTAATGTGGAAATGCAAAATGTAACTAATTTCAAAAGCAACCCAACTAAAACTTTTAAGCAGCGTCCAAGCAACAGCTGCCTTTTAAACGCGAATTTCACATTCTGTAGCAAAGTTCCCTTAGCAATTAGAAATATTTCAAGCGCTTGACTTTTCTCTTTGATTGTTTGGCACACAAAGGTTTGCCACCAAAACGGAGTGTGGTCCGTGGTAATTTTTGACATGAGGTCAATCGATAATATGGTTTTCATTTGGTTGTTAATACACTCAGTTGTAAAGTAGATAATGGGAATAATTATTCAGTCGATTTAATTGTTAAAAAAAATCTAGTTTGAGCAGCCCTTACAAATTTTATCTATTATATTCACCTTATTTGTGTATTTATTTATGCAAGCTAGTAGCAGTAGGTGTAACATAAATGCATTTGTTACTACCATTAATTACTTGTCTCAGATGTTTTTATTAAATTTGAGTGGTTTTATACAAAACAATTATTATTTTTGTTTCCACAACCATTTAAAAAAGAAAAAACAAGTGTTTACAAAATTATTAATTAAGCACCTGAATCTTTATGCGACTAGCTAAGTGATTTTGTATACCCTTAACCCATAAAATGGGTAAAAAGGGTATAATGGTTTTGTGCAAAAGTATGTAAAAGTTAGAAGGAAGCATCTCCGACCGTATAAAGTGTAAATAGTTTTGATCACCATCAACGGCCGAGTCGATATAGTCATGTCTGTCAATCTCTCTGTCAGTCTGTCCGTCTGAGACTACATATAAGAGATAGAGACTCCAGATCCAAAACAAAGCTTACCTAAGCGTTAGGCAGAACAAGTTTGTTTTAAATTATCGATCGCTTTTCTGTTTTTCGATATAGACATGTGAAGGTATGTGCTCGACTAGAGCCTTGTTACATGTTTAAATATGATTAGAACGCATGCATACATCACATACATACATACATATTCATGTATTCATTCATTCGTTCAGCTGCCGACTCTTCAAGGTTGTGGCTTAGACTTCGTCATTAGTTTGGCTGTCTGCGTTGAAAATACTCATAAATTTTGCACACCTCTCACCCCTCATCACCCCCCGTTCCTGTGTTTGGACCTGGCTAAGTTGTTGCACGGTAGCCGGATACTAAAATAAATTAACATCATTAACAATTATTCACTTTTGCTTTTAGCGTACCTATGTCTGTGTGTGCGTGAGTATGTGCAGTTTGTTACTTAGGATCTTGCTGATCAGACACAGCTTTGCTCCTGTTCCTGTTCCTGCTGCTTCGCTTCTTCATCGTGCATTAAGCTTTGTTGCTTCCCTTTCTCTCACTTTTATTCTTCCCCGCTCACCATCTTTCACTCAGCAAGTTTATGTTGATCGTCAGCCGATAAAATAATGCCAGACTTAACTGCAATATTACCTCTGGGTCTGTTTGTCTGTCTGTCTGCCTGTCTGTCTTTTTGTTTGTTATTTGTTTTTGTTTGTTTTTTGAGCATTTTATCTTTATGGTTAGTAAGTTTATGGTTTTCGTGTGTGTGTTTGTGTGCTTTCACATAAATATTTGCTGCGCTGCGATCAGGCCAATAAGACCCCGAAAAAGACTGGCCCCAAAGAAATATGACTACACGTACAAGCCATTAAAAACGCCATTTTCGCGGCAACGACGACGACAACGTCGACGACTACGATGACGCTGTCGACGTAGACGATGATAGAGAGAGAGGACGATGCAGGGGGCTCTGTGATTGCAACTGCCTGTCCGGTCCGGTTAAGTTTTTTAGTCGTCAGTCCCTTCTATTCCCCTAGTCCAAGACTTTAGTCTGGCTCAGCGTCTGATGCGTCTGCTGCGTCTGGGCTGGCTGGAAGTTTACGATCGTATTAAAATCACCTTAAACAACACGCAACGCCAAAATGGCTCGACAACGTCCACAGCTCCAGCCAAGGAAGGCAACAAACAAACGCACACACGGACATAGTACACACACTTGCGTGTGTATTGTGTATGACCCACGACCACAACGAATCTCTCAGCCACACAATGTTGCAATAAGTTCCGCCTGCCAGCAACAAACAAGCAACAGTGGCAGAAGCAACTTAGACTGCCGGCTGGCTGCCTCTGGCGTTGATTAAACCACGTCGACATAACAAATTACACTTGGCTTGCATTGTGACGGCATTATCAGGCTGGGGCAGTCGCGTTGCCACGCCACACTGCCACACTGCCGCACCGCCAGACCTCGACATATTCATCACAATCAACAAGTACGAGAGCCTCTCTGCCCTTTTGCGAAAGGATGTTCCAGCCTAAAGCGCAAATTGGCAGTTGAAATTAATAAACTTTAACTGTTACGAATCGCCAGGCGGTCAATCTTTCACGCATCGACGCCGTAGCAAAACCAGCAGCAACAATGCAACAACTACAGTGAACACTTGCTAAACGTAACGTCGTTTTTCATTTAGGGTTCAAAAGGCAGCAGATAATTTTGATAGTTTCAGCTAGTGTGCGTTCCCTGTACTATCTACATCTGCATGTGCCACACACGTCTCATCGCAGACCCCGCTGAGCAATTGCTTACAGTATTTGCAGCAGGGCAACAACATTGCAACATTGTTGCCAAGTTCCAAGATCATAAGTACGATATATATCCATAAATGCATATGTGTCTGTGTGTACGTGTATGTGTGGTTGCGGCTGCGGCTGCGCCGCTTGGCTGCCTTGAGCCAAGTTGAGTTGAATTGTGTTGGGTTGGTTTGGTTTGGCTGCCGGGAACTTGGCTACCGTCTTGCGCATGTCAAGAATGGGGCGGGCTCCTCATACATTGTAATATGTGTACAGATTGCCATTGCCAGTGCCAGTGCCAGTGCCATTGCCATTGCCTGTGGTGTGAATAATGTGCCATCTTTGAAAATTGCAGTGTGCGGCTTTCGAGCCACCGACCGAGGCAACAACAACAGCAACAACAAAGCACCCAATTTAAAAAGGCAAAATACAGCTGAAAGCGTTTTAAGGAATAGCCAGAAACAATGTTGTGAAACTCAAAAAAAGTTGAAGAAACAAATTCTTGTTGCAAAAATTAACATAAAATATAAATTTATTTGAGTTAATATTCACCTCAACTGGTCAATAACCAAATTCGAATACATTAAACATTTATTTTTTCTGTTTGAGTCAGAAACCAAAAATCTTAAACAGCACCTGCCCGAATTCACATGACTTTTGGGTCCAGGATATGCGTGTTCGACCATTAAACCGCACCTGAAATTGCCAGACATAAAAACAAAATAAAATAAAACAAGAATCTTATAGCCATCAACTTGAGTAGAGGAGCTGCTGCTGCTGCTTGTGCTGCTTTAAATGTATGACTCGTAAAATTTCATTTTTGTTTTCTGTTTGTTTCTTTGTTTTCGACAGCGGACCGCGTCACCTGTGCGGACATCAAGTGTGGCCCCAAGGATACCTGTCTGGTGGACTTGCTGACGCACATGCCGCGCTGTGTCTCCTGTCGCTACAAATGCGCCCGCAAGCAGCAGCGAATGGTGAGTGACAGCAATCGACCATTAACCGAAAAGAAAGTATGTTCATCAACTCTCTCTCTCTCTCTCTCTCTTGCTTACAGCCATTCCGCGCGGACAAAATCTGTGGCAACAACAATCACACCTACAATTCATGGTGTGAGATGCGCAAGGATTCGTGCGCCACTGGCTATTATATTGGAGTGCGATCCACGGGCGTTTGTTAGATCAAATTAGCAAAATCTCTCTAAAAAAAAGAACATTATATTAGCACATACATATATAAACTTATATACACATACATACATACATATATAGAGCGTATTTATATAGGAGCGCATCTCTGTGTAGTTTCCAACATCCAAAGATTCTCGTTGTGCGTTTTGTTTGTGTTGTAAAACGGTGCAAGGGCCTTAGGCTTAGGCTGCCTACTTTTCACTCTACATACATACCAGCATACATACATATATACTCTAAACACATACACATATTAATATTTATATGCACCAGGCAAAAGTATTAGCGCATTTCGTTATCAACACTATCAGAAACAAAAACAAAAGCAACAGCAAAACACGTTTTCACATTTTAAAACACACACATCCATGGCAGAATGAAAAACCACATATCTTAAGAGGCTTTTGTATTATTAAACATATACATACATACATACATATATAAACGTAAATTAATTCATAATTAGTTTATATAGAAATTGATTGGTACGCGCATTTCTTTAATGTTTTGTTCACCACAAAACATAACAAATGTATTTTATTTATTTTAGATTTTTAATTATATACATATGAAAATGTATTTTTTTTTGTTTTTTTTTTTTTCATTGTATTGTATGTTCTTCAGCGAAACTAAATTAATTAATGACTGATAGCTTAACCTTATATAGCAGCATTTTCTGATTACATAATATGTATACATTTGTATACTCACATATATCTATATATATGTACTTTTAAAAACATAATGTTTTGAGTAATTGTTAATTAAATGTGTTTCAAACTTATACACTCATTTTGTACGCTTATTAATCGCTTTCATCGCCCTCTTTAAATATATCCTTGGCGCGCTCGTAACGCGCTTGCGTTATCTTCAGATTGGCATATTTGCGTTTATCCATAGAACGCGAAGCACTCGAAGCTGGTGCTGGATCATTGCTGCCCAGACCGGTTTTGCCCTCATTGGCCACCACATTGATCTATGGGAGAGATGGAATATAAATAATCACGTTTAAAGCCGTTGTGTTATACCACTTACAGGTGCTAACAGTCCTTGATTGGTTTTGCCCAAAGTGTCGCCCTTTTGCCAACCCAATTTGCTAAGCATTTTAAAGCCTTTGTTCGAGCTGGCAATCTCACTGCAAAACGACAAGAAGGTTAATATTACAAAAACAAGACTTTTGTTGTCTTTAAAGTTTAAACTCACGTGTTCACGCAAGCCACCTCAGTCTTCTCCTTGTCCGTGCTGCTGCCCACTTTAATGCGCCGCTGAGCGCTACGATCGTTATAGTTGGGATTGCTACTACCGCTGGCTTCGACAAATTCTAAATGCATCGAAAAACCAAAAGTTATTAAACATTCTTTACATTCCAAAAAAATTCAAATTACTCTCGTTTTCCAAGCCATACTTCTTTTGTAGCTTCTTTAGCTGCTCTCGGTGTGAAAGCACATTTACATTGGCTGATGAAGCGGCTACTGCGGGCGCTGGTGTCTCGATAAGCAAACCAGGCTCACACAGACCGCACGTGCTGTTGCCCTCGTGTACGTGGCACAACAGCTTGGTTTGGGCAATGCCAATGACACTGCCGTGCACCACATCCTGCCACTTGCTGGTTACCATTGTTTCGGACATGCGTACGCCGTTTAAGATGGTGCCGTTGCGGGAGCCCAAATCGCGACATTTGTAAACGCTCTTCTTTTGATCGTATTCAAATTCAAGATGGCACTTGCTGACATTCACATCCGGTATGATGACATCGCCGTCACCTTCGCGACCCAGCGAGCCGCCCAAATATGTGACCAGATGCAGGCTGCCCACTGTCAACTCCGGCACATTGGTCTCCTGCACAATGATGCGTAAGCATGGCGGGTATTGCTTGGCAATGTCTGCGTTAATAAAAGGAAACAAACATTAGAATATTGAATGAATTTGTGTGGGGGTTGTGTGCCGGATAAAAACGCGCATCTCTTAAACACCTTGAAAGCGACTCGAGACCTTGAAGACAGGCACACCGCTCTCGCTGTTGCTGCCGTCCCTGTCCCTGTCCCTGTTCTCGTCCTCGTCACTCGATCCGGAACTGGAGCTGCTTGATGAATGTGACAGCTCACCATCCTCCACATCATTCAATTTGCGCGCACGTTTGCGACGCATCTCGTTATCAGTGTTATCATCATAGTCAGCATCATCATCATCGCTTTTTGCGTTGCGTCGATCTTTGTGTCGTGACTTTTTCGACTTGTGACGTTTTTCCTTTCTCTTCAGTTTCCTTTGCTTCTTTTTGGCCTTGCGTTTACTTCGTTCCGCACGCAATTTTTGCTTTTGCTTATCCGCTTTGATCTGCTGTAAGGTGGCCTTATCAGTTATGACACCGCCATGTTCATCAAATTCCACATCATCATCGTCCTGTTCATCATCTACAGGCTGCTGCTGCTGCTGCTGGTCGCTGCCGTTCGCCTGAAACCAATGAGAAGAAAAGAAATCCGCGTTTTTATCGGACATCCAAAGTTACAGCGCTTACCTAATGCAGTGCTACGAATTCGTTCTATGCTAAGTTTGCGAAAACTTTCTATCATTCTACTAGTATCGTTACAATCGCTCAACGAACACTTGCAAGTACAAGGAAGAAGGAGAAAAAGTCACGGTTATTAATCAATGGATGATGTATCTCGTGTCATCTGGTCAGCTCACATTTTCACTCACCTGCACTTGGGCCTGGGAGTGAAACTCAAATGAATCTTTTGCCTGATCGTAACTGTAATAGCAGCCCGTATTGCCGTCATAGTAAAGCCGATATTCCTTAAACACACACAGAGAGAGAGAAAGAGAATTTAGTTAGTTTTTTTAAAAAAACATTGGCGCTTTGATGTAGGTTCATCGTTAGTGATAACCTACAAAAGTCACCAACGTCATAAAGATTACGTTGTTGTAAATTCAACTAACCGCATTATAGTAATAGCCAGTCTTGGGATCGTAGTACATGCCCGATGTCGGCTCATAGACAAAATTGTTCAAGTTCTCAGCATGTTTGGCCGCCTGGCGCATCTCATCCACAAAACTGAATGCATCTGTTTCTGAAACTGCAAAATACAAAATGATACGGAAAAACAAATGCATTTATTTATTTTTATAACTGGCACATGTCAGCCTGTTTACACCGATTTGAAACCGGAAACTGGCGCTAATCGCTCGCATAAGCCTGGCATAAACGCATTCAACAACATTATGAAGATTAGGCGCATGAAGCTTAGCGCTATAGCGTATATATTCTATATGTGGAAGGTAAATGTCTAAACCAGGTAATACCTTCAATAAAATAATTTTGTTGTAATGCCTTCTTATCACTACATTTTTTTTTGCTATATACACTCCCATTTTCTTCACATTTACAATAGCTTGGCGAATCTTATATGGTCGGAATGATTGTAGAGTAAACAAAACTAAGGTAATAAATTATATTTTGCTATTATATGAACTAATAACTAATAGATGTATGTGACACTAGTTTAAAGTCAACAAATAGATTAGTTACCTCAACACTGAAGACATTTTACATTGCCTTAAACATACCAAAATAAATTATACAATTTAAATACATTTGGATATGGTAGAAAAGGGAGAAATAATTGAAAAAAAAAAGGGTGACAGGTAGGACACATTAATTTAATGAAACTGTCACACTTTGTCGCCACTATCTCACCAGAGGCTGTCGTGCTGTAGCACACGTTGCGTATTTCTATTTAAATCTCAGCAGATTTAGGTGTTTTCGTTTTGTTTTTACATTTATATTATTGATGCAAAGATTGCTCAGTTGTTAATATAGTTACTGCGTCTGGGAAAATTGCAATGCGAATAAACTTTTTGAGCTAACTCTTATCAGGTGCAGCAGAAGTCGTTCGCGACGACGACGACGTCGCCACAATGACAGGTGGCTCTGGTTAGTCGTTACTCATTGTTCGAGCCAGGCGGTTGAAGAATCCGAGAAGCAACAAGTTAATCAAGCAAAATCTAAAAAAAAAAAAAAATGGTCGATGTGGAGCTGCGAGAACTTATGCAACCCTTTGTGCTAAGCGATTATCAGGTGCAAGAGCTGTATAGTCGTTTTTGCTTGGAGATCTCCAAAGGATTAAGGCGCACAACACATGAGCAAGCCGTCACGAAATGCTTTCCTACATATGTGCAGGATTTGCCCACTGGCGATGAGAAGGGCAAATATTTGGCATTGGATCTGGGCGGTACCAATTTCCGGGTATTGCTTGTCACACTTAAAGGTCATCATGAGGCGTCGGTCGAGTCACAGATCTACGCAGTGCCCAAGGATCTAATGATTGGACCGGGCATTGATCTCTTCGATCACATTGCCGATTGTCTGGCCAAGTTTGTGGCAAAGCATGATATGCATACTGCGTATTTGCCCTTGGGATTTACATTTTCATTTCCGTGCGTGCAGCTCGGCCTCAAGGCGGCCAAGCTGACACGCTGGACCAAGGGATTTGGCTGTGCGGGTGTCGAGGGCGAGGATGTGGGACGTATGCTGCACGATGCCATCCAGCGGCGAGGTGGTGCTGAAATTGCTGTTGTGGCCATACTCAACGATACCACCGGCACGCTTATGTCTTGCGCTCATCGAAATCCCGATTGCCGTATTGGCGTCATTGTTGGCACCGGCTGTAATGCTTGCTATGTGGAGCATGTGGATAATGTTGATCTGCTGGAGCCGGAATTCAAGCGTACCAACAAACATGTCATTGTCAACATAGAGTGGGGTGCTTTTGGCGATAATGGACAGCTGGATTTTGTGCTCACTGATCCAGATCGGCAGGTGGACAAAAAATCAATTAATCGTTCGCAACAGCTGTTTGAGAAAATGACTTCCGGCATGTATTTGGGTGAATTGGTGCGTCTCTCGCTGCTCCAAGCTCTGGAGCGGAATATCATATTTAAGATGAGCTCGAAAAGAGCTGAATTTGCTGCCATTTTGCAGAAGAGTATTGATGTATTTGAGACAAAGCATATATCGGAAGTGGAGGCGGATTCATTTCCAGAATTCTTAAACACAAGACGCATTATTAAGCAGCTTTTTGGACTGGAGAAGGCCTCCGTCGAGGATTGCCAGAAGTTGAAATACATTTGCGAATGTGTGTCCAAGCGTGCCGCCACCTTAGTAGCCATTGGCGCAAGTGGTCTTATCAATAGAATTAATGATCGCAAAGTTGTTGTTGGCATCGATGGCTCTGTGTACCGTTATCATCCGAAATTTGATGCTTACATAAGGGAAATGATGCACAAGTTGGTCAAAGCGGACAAAGAGTTTGATATTATGCTATCGGAGGATGGATCAGGGCGTGGTGCTGCGCTAGTCGCCGCCGTTGCCAGCAAAACACAATGAATACAGTTCCAAGTACAATTAAATCGTAATGAAATTATAATTAAGCAATCGTTTTTTTTTTTTTTTGTTGTTGCTTTACACTCACTTTCTTTAGCGGTTTCTTCTTCCTCCTGCCCTTTCGCCTCATCAGTGCTACTTTCCAGCCAGTCGCCATTGGACACTTGGGTGCACTTCTCACTACTTTGTTTTTCTTTATTTAGCTGCAAATGTTTTAAATAATCGTGCATTAGCATTTGGTTAATGTTATTATTGGAGTCTCTTACGAAATGTTTTAGTTTTTGTTTGTATGACGCAATGTTTGTGTCGTATTTTCTTATAATGGCATGTAATTTTTCAATATAGGCATAGATCTCCTTTTTTTCCAGCTCCTTAACAATTTCCATTGACTTCAAGTCGATGAAATCGTGGGCTGAAGTCTCCTGCTCTGGAGATGCCTGTTCGGCATCAGTTAGCGCTGTTTCCATTGATAAGTGGTAATGCTGTGGTCTTATTGTACATTGCTTTAATAATGTTGCTTATTCTACGATATTCACTTGAGCGGCGTTCTTTTTTCACTGTCGCACTGCAATTGCTTCCCGGCAACAACTGTTTTATTATGCAGTGTTGGTAAATGTTTGGGCTATTGCCATCAGTGGTGGACAATTTTAAGCAAATGCTTGTTCGTGCGTGACACGACCTTAACATTATCGTAACGTTCTGTTAATAACAGCTCCAAACATAGAACAAAATATATAAGAGTCGAAACAAAAGATGTTTATGTTAATTGACATTAATGCAACGTAGAAGCGAATGCGAGCGGAAACAAACAAAGATTCAAGTATTTTAGAACTCTTGCATTGGTAGATTGCTATAGCATCCTCATTAGCAACGAAAATGTAAACATAATTCATTTTTGTTGACTCACTAGTGCACAAAGAGAATGTAATGTAGTATATACATACTCGTTGTTAGATCATTAAGAAATAGCAACGAAGTAAAGTCGGTTTTTTGCCTTAATTGTAAAGTATGCAAGGTAAGAGACGGTAAATAAATGTTACCAACTGTTGTTGTCAAATAACTTAGATTGTAAATGTTAGACTTAAACTTCAGTCGCTTTTTGCTGCCTTTTATAGGAGGTCTAAGACTTTATATGAATCTTGTGTAAATTAAACAGAAAAAGGCAAGTGTATTTTAATATAACTTCAACCATACAGGTATATTTACTTCATATGTATGTATGTATACTAAAATACATATGATTAAATAAACAAGTTTTAAAAGAAATAATACGAAAAAAAAACTAACAATTAGATAAGCCCAGTCTGTATTCCAATACTTTAAATTTCGCACTCAGACTAGTTTCTAGGTTTAAGTATGTACATATGTATATATTTTGTCGAATTTTTGTTTTCACTATAGTATAAGTTATTATTAATAGTAACAATACTATATAATCAATAAAGAATTAGTAGATATATTTAAAAAAAAAAAACTTTAAATAATTTAAGGTGTTCGCTTCGAAGTTGCAGAGCACATTAACACGAAAAAATAATGTTTACCCGTCTAACTGTTTAACAGGTCTATGAAAAAGAGCATTGTGTTAGCATATTTATACTCAAACCTGTTGCTTTTTTGTTTTGCTTTGATAACATAATAATAGTGTATATTGTTCTGAACAGTACCTGGTCACACTAACCTCCAGCGGCTATTAAAGTGAAGACATTTCCAGCAATAACAATGAAGAATACTGGGTGAGACTACTAAAAAGCAACTGGATAATATAAATTGAAAATAAAAGATAAACAGAAAGTTACAGGGCAAAACACTCTTTATTACGGGTGCATCCCGTGGCATAGGAAAAGCCATTGCTTTGAAAGCAGCTCGTGATGGAGCAAATATTGTTATTGCTGCCAAAACAGCTGAACCACATCCAAAGCTACCTGGAACGATTTATACGGCCGCTGAGGAGAGTAAGTAACTTTGAACTTTGTATCTCAGATGGAATTTGAACTTAGCATTGACTGCAATAATTTCTTATCTTCATTTAACAGTTGAGAGAGCGGGTGGTAAAGCCCTGCCATGCATTGTTGATGTTCGCGATGAGAAACAAGTTCAACAGGCTGTTGAGGCCGCTGTTGCCAAATTTGGAGGTATCGATATTCTGATTAATAATGCAAGCGCCATTTCCCTAACTCCAACGCTGGAGACCGATATGAAGCGATATGATTTAATGCAAAATATAAACACAAGGGGAACGTTTTTAGTGTAAGTAAATCATTAATCTTATCTTGGAGTTTTCCATTTCTGATTACTCAAATTTCACAGTTCAAAGGCATGTTTACCTTATCTGCTGAAGAGCGATAATCCGCACATCTTAAACCTATCGCCGCCGCTCAATATGAAGCCGCATTGGTTTGCAAATCACACTGCATATACCATAGCTAAATATGGCATGTCAATGTGTGTGTTGGGCATGGCAGAGGAGTTTCGGGATCAAGGTGTGGCTGTAAATGCTCTTTGGCCACGAACAACAGTGGCTACGGCTGCCGTTGAGATGCTGCATGGGTCGGAGGGTGCGTTGTATTCACGTAAGCCGGAGGTAATGGCAGATGCAGCATATGCAATATTATGTCGTGATGCTCGGGATTACACTGGTCGTTTTTTTATGGACGATGAGGTTTTGTTGGATGTGGGTGTTAAAGATTTCAGCAAATATGCATGTTATCCAGAGAATATGCACAAATTGCAATTGGATATCTTTTTGGATGACGAAGGACCATTTGCTAAATTGTAATAGGCATTTTAAAGATATATTGTTAAACTGATTGTTATACTGTTTTTTTAAATAAATGCGTGAACATATAATTTGCGCGCCATTTGGGCTATCTATGTATTTGTTTTGATATCGCCTTTTCGATAACAAATTCACATTTTTACTTTCGCGCGCTTTGCCCGATACATTTATTGAACTATTATAAAAGGTGAAACTCAATTGAACAAGTTCATAACTAATCAACGCGTCTGCCGCACGAACGTTTGCATGTGCCAAAATGAGAAGCGCGTTTTATTTGTTTTTGCTGATTTTTGTGTCTACAAATTTCGCTGAATCGGCCAAATTGAATCACCCGCGTGTACTGCTGCCCATATTCAAAGAAAAATCCATCAACTTCACGCTAGAAGTGATCGATCCAAACTGCTACAAATGGTGCGTCCACAGCAGCCGGTGCCGGCTTTATAACCTAAAATTGAATTTATTTTCTTGTTGCTATTGACAGGACATCATCACGTCAGGATTTGATAACAGTGACCCCTGTGTACCATGGATTTAGTGAATGCGCTAGTCAGGCGGTCGTCACGGTGCAAACACGCGAAAGACGCCGCAACACCGCAATTGTATTCGCTGAAGAATTGGCAACGGGGAACATTCTTCGTTGTGACGTCATTGTCGATACAATTGACCGGCTAAATGTGCGCACAGCGACGCGACAGCTGTACCTGGAGGAGGCGCCGGCCACATTTGAGTTGCACGCATTCGATTCCCAAGGCAATGAGTTCTTTACGCTAGAGGGCATTGAGTTCAACTGGGAAATATCGTCGTCCAGCAGCAAGATGCCGCCAGCATTGCGTTTTCTTACCTTTTCCGACAGTCCTTTCCATGTGGCACCGCCGGCACTGGAGAAATTTGAAGCCGCCGGCGTCAAGGGCTATATGATATTGCTGGAGGGCATTAATACGGGCACCTCCAAGGTGGCAATTAGTATGCCGCAATCCGAGTATCGCCATGTGCCTCCAATTGAGGTGTATATCAGTGTGCTGGCCAACATCATTATTGAACCATCTGATGTGACCATCATGGCCGGTGACACCATCAACTTCCGCATATTGCAGCTCAAAATGGACAAACTGCACGATATAACGGCAAACCGTCAATACTATTTGGAAGTGGAGGACACTAATATTGCGTACATGAAAGGCGGCGTTGCCACAGGCTCACGTCTGGGTCGCACTCAAGTATTTCTACGAGATCACAACATGCCGCAGGACAGCGATGCCTCATCGGACAAACCCAAAGGCCCCAGCGCTCTGCTCACCGTTGCCGAGCCCGAGAAGCTGGGCATAAGTCTTCTGCCCCACAATAGCTGGATTACCGTGCAGGGTGAACGTCATGAGGTTGCCCTCGATCTGTATGCAGGCGATGGACAAAAAATTACATTGGGTACACGCTATGCCATTGGCTCCGAGCTGGACGAAACGCTTTTTACAGTCCTAAAGAAGACCCAAAACGGTAGCCGACTGTACGGCGAGGCGCTTAAACAGGGCACCACACAAGTCTATGGCTCCTACAAGGATGTAAGTTGTTACACTTTAGATATGCCTTGGAAATTAATACTCTACTAACTTTAATAACTCTTGCAGCTTTCCGTTCAGGCAGAGTTGCAAATCTTTGAGAAACTGCAGCTGCAGCCCATGAAAGTGATTCTGCCCTACGATCCAAACACCATCAAGCCACAGAAGTTTCAATTTCAGGCAACTGGCGGAGATTACAACTATATGTGGTTTTCGGGTAATCCTCAAGTACTGCAAATCGATGGTCAGGGTCTAGCCACAACAGAGATTCGAGATGTGCGCTTGCATGGTGGCGGCACCAAGGAGCTGCTGGATGCTGGCATACAGCTGACAGCCCACACCACCGTTCGGGTGGCACTGACCAAGAACCAAAAGGTGTCACGGCAGGCGCAGATTTACTTTTTGCCGCCGCAGCGACTAGAGATCAAGCAATATAACTTTGAGACCGCTCTCAAGGACTATGTGCATTTGCACGTGGCCGTGTATGCCTATGTGAACGGAAGCTATGTGCCCTACAACAAATGCGACAACCTACATTTTCAACTGGACTTTTCACAACAGATGTTTCAACTGGAAAACAACGCTGTTCCAGAGACACAAGATACCTTGGCGCCCGAGGCTTGTCACGTGTTGCGTTTACGCAGCACTGCTGTTGGCAGCTCTCTGTTACGTATTTCGTATAGTTTCCAGGACAAGGTGCTGCAGGATTCCGTCGATTTGCACGTCTATGAGCCACTAGCTGTTCTTAATCCTTTGGAGAACGAGCTGGTGCTGCCGATCGGCGCCTCGCGTAATGTCATATACACCCATGGACCGCAACGCATATTTACACTTGAGGCAGAACTTAGCAAGGATACCAAATTCGATGGCAAAGTCATCCAGGTATCGGAAATAGAGTTTGATACGCAAAATGCCATCACAGCATTTACGGTGCTGTGCCGTGAGCAGGGCGAAACATCGTTTACGTATCGTGTGCACAATGCACTGGCCACAACCAAATTTGCTCCCTATATTGCCGAGGTCACGACCAAGGTGCACTGTGTTCGACCACGATTCCTTCAACTGTATGCCCGCCAGCAGCTGCGCCAATCCTGTCCCATTGAGCTGCGCTCGTCGCTGCTGTATCTCAAGGAGGAGGAGAACAAGTTTGACATTGAGATCGAAGTACAGGATGCCAAGAATCGTAAGCTCATGAACATCAGCTCACTGTTGCTTGAATGGGAGTTTGCCGCTGGCGATGAGAGTTATCAAACGGACAGCATTCCACACCATCTGGTGGACGAAGTGGAGCTATACAAAACTGTACGTCTACCCGGACGAAAACTTCTTGTGCTTACAATGGGTGAGGTTGCGCCAAACTTTCGCATCAAGGGCAAAGTGGCCAAATACAATGAAAAGTTGCTTTACCAGCTGGGCATATCTGCAGAGCGTCCACCATTTGGAGTCGAAAACGTGAGTATTTAATAAACTAAGAAATGTTTTTTTTTTTTTTAATATTTATAATGGATGTTGCAGTTGAAAACTGGCGAGGTGACGAAACCTGTGATTGAGAACGAGATTCGTTTCCATACGGTTAATAGGACATTGTTGCAAAAGGATCATGTTAGCGTTTATCTGGCGGCGTCTCACAGCGAACGCATACCCATAGACCAGGGCAGCGGCTTCTTTCAACTGGAACTCTCTGAACAAGGCATTGTGCAGGTCAGTCATGACGAGAAGCACAGGCAGCTGGTGTTAACACCACTGCGTTTGGGTCATGTACGATTGGAGCTAACTGATCGTTGCCTGATGAACGATCCAGCTCACTTGTCCATCTCTGTGGTGGGCATAGGTGCTATTGGTGTGTTGGCCATGGATCGCGTTGAGCGCACCAACTCTATTGAGGCTATCGTTCGACTGTTTGATACCAATGAAAATCTGTTGCACATCGATTCCAATATGCTTAGCGTTTATAAGCTTGCCGAGCTGGTCGTAGATCCAACCATACTTAGTGTCAAGCTGGATGAACAGCATGGCTTGGGAGTTGGAGAAATACGTTACAGCATCACGGGCAACAATATTGGTGAGACGAAGATAGTGTTCCAGTCTGGCCAGGTGTCCAGCGAGCCGCTCAATGTCCAGGTCTTTGCACCCTTGCGCCTCTATCCACGAAACTCAACCCTCGTTGTTGGCTCCAGCATACAGATCTACTACCAGGGCGGACCTCAACCCAACACAAATATCGTCTACAGCGTGCAACAGCATCAAGTGGCCAGTAAGTTAGAATTTCTTGCACCAACTAAAGATCACCAAAATCTTATACTCTCTAATCTTACAGCCATGAGCTCAGCCATTCTCACAGCCCACAAGCTGGGTGCAACTACAATAACCGGCAAGTGCTTGCTTAAGAATCCTATAAGCGGCAAGGATGAGACCGTCTCAGAAGATACGGTGGAGGTGCGTGTCGTTGCCCTGACTGCAGTCCAAGTGCGCACACCACTTTTCCATATTCAAGCTGGCGCTGTTATGCCTGCCACGCTGTGGGGTCACCCTGATCTGTCGCCCATGGTGTTGGGCACACTGGAGAATATACATATTACCTGGACGGTCAATCATCCGGATGTCATTGAGATCTTCAATGTGTTTTCAGCAGCAGGTAAGCTAATAGTCCTTGCTTATGTAATCATTTATGTTTAAGTGTGCCCAGATACCGCGTTGTTGCGCAAAGAATTTAGCTCAATGCCCACCAAGTGCACACATATCAAACTGTTCTCCGATGAGCTTGCATGGTTGAGTTCCAATGCAGGAACAGATACGGAACATACATTTGGTTAACAAGTATGAAGTTTAAAATGATTGGCGGATGCATCACAGAAAACAATTTTTACTGTACCACAGCGTGTGTACGATAGGTAGAATGTAATTAAATATTTTGTGAAGTTTTTACTACAAGATGAATTAAAATAAGAATAGAAGTAGCATTAAATGTCTGCTCAGTGCTTTATTGTTGAAATATAAGTTAATTGATTTTATATTTAAAAATAAAATAATTAGAATTTTTGCTGGACATTTTATTTAATAAATTGTCCATAATCTCACGGATGACTTTTCTGGTTCTTTCTACACATCAGAAAGTTTGCTTTAATAAAACGCTGCTAAGATTTTTGTATATAAATAAGATTAAAAGATTATTATTTGTTACATTCATTTAGTGGTTAATATCATTGTTAACTTTCGCACTGTTTTCTCACTGCTTAAAAATTTAGTATTAACTCTTGTAAAGTAAATTATATACATGCAAGAGTTTACTTTCTATAGGATAGGTTTTTCTTACCCATGAGCATGGTATTAAAAAAAAAAAAAACACACACCATTTCTATTTCTCTCTCACACGCTTTAGGCATTGAATATCAAACTAACGATTTAATTTCCGTTCGGATACGTGGACTTAATCCTGGCAAGGTCAAAATCACTGCCACTGTGCAGTTGGCAGATGGCGTCAAGCTGCCAGCATCAAGCGTGGAACTAATTGGTAAGTAGTCCAGTCTAGTGGTCTAGAGGATGGGCCTTTGAGTGCTGCCCACATTTAGGCTCTGATGGTGTTATTAACAGAGTCGCAAATTGAAATTGTTATCGCGCAGTTTTGAAAACACCGGAGCTACTCGCACCAAAGCCCATAACAATGGGATGGATTTTGGCGGCACCACGCAGTACGCTTCAGTTGAAATGTAATATGGATGATGCGGTCTATAAGTTGGATGCCCAAAGCAGCGGAATTGTCTCTGTGACGCCAGATGGCGTTGTCCACACAAAGGATACACTCGGCCGGGATCTGATTATTGTAAGTATGTGTGTGCGCGTGTGTATGTCTGCTTTCGGATTGTCCCTAAATCGGCTTACCTTTTGGCAATTGCAGTTGATTTGATTTGTATTGTTGTATGTACAAACGTACGAGTATATACATATATATTTATCTATTTTTGCTTTTCATTTTGTTTCGTTTGAACAGGCTAAAACTGTTCACCAGTCGCTTTCCGTTGGCATTGAAGTTAAGAATGTGCAGTATATTTTGGTCACACTGCAGCCGGACATCAAATTGAAGCAGTTGGAGCATAAAGTGCCACGCGGCATGAATTTCGTATTTAAAGTGTCGCTGCACGATAATCTCGGCAACGAGTTCTCCCACAACATTGAGGATGTGAATGGATTGCGCTATGATTTGGCCATTAAGGGTGTGGTCGATGCACAGATTGGCAATAATCTGACAATTGCGGTAAGTGCCGATTATACTATACTATACCATGGGCAACTTTTGCGGCTATCATATTTTGGGCAAAGTTTCTTTATGCAGTCTATGGTGCATGCATCTTCTAGTGCTGGACTGGCCTCCTGCTGGTCCTCGTTTATATGTAAATGTGTATTTTTAAACTTTGAGCAAGTTATTTCAATTTCATTTTTGTGAGCCTTGCCAACAACAACAGCAGCAGCAACAACAACAACAACAGAAAACCGCTGCATTTTAATGCACTTCCAAAGACCTGCACTTTGGCACCTGAGCTGCGCTCGTTCGTCGGATTCACTTCTTATGTTTTTTTTTTTTTGAAATATAACAGAACCGAAAAAAAAATCTCAGCGACCAGCCGCATGGCACGTCGCTTGGCTTGGCCAAGCATTATTCTTATTCAGCTATACTCTTTCCACGGATGCTTTTACTTACTCACAACTTATGTAACATATTGAGACGTCTTAGAGATGTTTATCCGACTATCTTTATAATCCCTAAGCGTCTTTATTACCTGAGATAATTCCTTACTTGTCTTTAAAGGGTATTTTATGGTCAGTACGCTGCCTGAACAGCTTTTGCCACTTTTTTTTAGTCGCTTTTAGTTCTTTATTTTACTGGGCTGTGGCACGTTGATGTCACCACATAAAAATGCAACGATGCGTTGTCGCACATGCTGCAGCTTTTGGCTCTTAAAAATTTTGCGGCTTTCGAGTGACCCACCGCGCCACCAACCACAAAACACACAAAACTCTTCAAGCTCTGCACTTGCAGTCGCCAACAAACATGCATTAACTTCAAATGCCCAAATAAAATAAACTCGCGCGCACCACAAAACCCTGAGATAAAACTAACCCCAACTACCCCAAACTGCATGTACGAAAATTACATTTACCATATAAATATATATGTTTATATATTTTTTTCATTTCACACACAGTTGAATATGCAACGGGAGACGAGCAACATGATTGCCATCAGTTTAAAGGACTCAACCGGAATCAAATATGCCGAGGATTACATCAAACTGTCTGTGGCCGAGTCCCAGCACATTTTCCCCACCAAGGTAAGCAATGAACATCAGCAGTAGCATCAGCTTGTTGCTCATTATTTTTGAGCTAATACTTCAAGCTGTGGCAGCTTGTGCAACATGCAACAAACCGCGTTGTAGCTAAATATAAATTTGTATATCCTTTTAATTTGTTTTTGTTCTCGTTGCTCATAAATCAATTTGCTTTAAACTTTTCTCTTTTCATATATTCGCATGTGGCCAACAAATAACTGTTAACATTGGCAAAACTGCGTCACTATTTTACGGGATTTGTCAACACACACACACACACACACACTGAACACAAAAACCGCAAATGTCCGCCCCGTACCGACCCGATCCTGAAACCAAAATTTCCAAACCCCTCGATGAATGCAACGACAACGACAACGGCAACGACAACCGCCAACAGACAATTTTCTCTGTGGGTGACATCATTTGCTTCGATTCACCGCTAACATTGTCATCGATTTGGAGCAGCTCCAATGAGCAGATGGTGGCGATTAATAAAAACACAGGTGAGTTCCTTGCACCAAGGTTGCACAACACAAACTTTTTCCACATTAATATCAAGGGAGATACCAAAAATAATTTATTATCGCAACATTTGTAGTGTGTAGAACTCAATTACAGCGTATCTGGTAGTCATAATTGTTATAAATTTATTTCATTTATCGATTGTGTTTTATTTAATTTCATTATAATTCGCGAATCCCTGTATAGTTGGGTGCTAATCCTCTATGCAAACAATTCACAGTTTGTATTTATTTCAATGCTAATTTATGCGCTGCATTTTACAAATTCAACACAATTGAATCGCTTTATTTGACTATAGAGTCCGCCCTTCGTTCGTCCGTTCGTTCGTTTTTGCTGCTGTAACAATAACAAAAAAGAAAACCCACCCAACCACACCACCACCCATATTTGTGCACACACACGCACACACACACACCGCACCGATTGTTAAAGTAAAAATCCTGTAAATTGAACTATATTTTACGTACGATTTATTGATAACCCAATTAGGCCTATTTTTCGGCTGCTTTGTAAACAATCCAACAAATGACAGCAAAAACAACAGCAACAGCAACAACCACAAACGAAAACTAGTTCAAAATAACAGCATCTACTATTTTTGGGGCTATAATTTGTGAATTAATTACCAATAGCTATCGTTTTGAGTGCGCCATAGATTTGAATTCAGGTTCTGTTACAGTTTTTGAATTATTTTGTGTTCAATTTGTGCTTCTAGTGTTTTTCTTTCTCGGATGCAACACTAAAAAATATTTACAAAATGTTGAAGCGTGAAGGAACGGGAGGAATGAAGTGTGTGTGTGTGTTTCGCTGAGCCTTTGAGTGGCGCGTAAAGTGTTGAACAAACATTGTCGCGCGTTCAGTACAGTAAATATCGACTAAGTTCAACATTGTTGCAGAAACTCTTAAAATTGTATTATTTATTGTATGGTTTTCGATACTCGGCGTAAAAGGGGTGTAAAACAGGCTTTATAGACGTATATAGCAAAGATTTAAGGTGTTCATTTCTTAAAGCAATTTTTAGTCTTTGGCAAAATGTCAAGTACCTGGTTGCAAGGTGTATCGTTGATATGCAGTTACAGCAATACGCTCCCCAAAAGTTAAGCAATTGCAAAAGTAAACTTCTCGTAACGTAATTCACAACACAACTCAGCTAAGCGTTATACATTATTCATAAAGTGGCGACGTCGCCGTTGCCGTTGCCGTCGCCTTCTGCTGCCTGCCACAAAACACAATCTCCAAAATAAAAGAGGAGAAAAAAAAAAACATATTGAGAAAAACAATTTTTCACACTTTGCACGTCGCGAGACATCGCGAAGCGTCGTCGCTTTGGCAAAAGGATAAAGCAAATAGAGGCAGGACACAAGCGGCAAACAGCAATCGCGATTATGCAACTTGTATATGTATGTGTGTTTGTTGTTGTTAACTGTGCGAGATGCGCACTGCAATCGAGCATAAAGATAAAGTATCTATGTATTTCCCAAACATCAATATGTGAGATACGTGTCTGTGTGTGTTTGTGACCAAGACAAAAAAAAATATGCTTGGCATAACTGTGTCTGCTCTTCTAGGAATTTATCAACTTGAACACGACTTCAATATGCATATATGTATGTATGTGTGTCTGCGTCTGTTTAAGGCTCACACAAAAACTTCTTGCTGTCGCTGTCAGCATTGATGATGCTGATGGAAAATGAAAATATTATGGCAAGAGCAAAACAGAAAATAGATTGACGAAGACGGAGACTCTGTGCAAATGCAAAGCTGCCTAAACTCGACGAATGGGAATTCAGGAACTGAGAAAGTCTTCTCTCAACGCCAACGTTGCTGTCCAATTAAACCGGGTTTCTCCTTTGGAAGTTTTTAACTAAAACTATGAAACATGCACAAACTAATGCCAAAATTGTAAGAGACCAACCGTAACGGGCTTGTTAAGCTCTTTGGTTCCATGAAACTATGTACATAAAAATCTATGCATATTAATTTGTGTCTTTTGGATTTCTAGAACATTCATTTCTGGTTGAAATGCGATCAAATTAACTTAAAAATTGCTACAATCAATAACAGAAATGTTTATGATAATGGTCGAAAAGGTCACACATTTAATATTGATGAAATTGTTTTTTCTTTAACATTAAAGTACCAAAATATCTATGTGTATGTATATATGGTACGTGATTACTTATTTTTCGATTGGCATTGTCTTCAACATTGTGTGACGACCGACAAGAAATCCCCAAGCAATTTATACAGCCAATATTCCACACAGCTGCAGATTAGTTTCAGTTCTTGTTGTTGCTGTTGTTGTGTTGAGTGCAAAAGGAAAAGTGGAAAATCAAAGCTGTTTCATTTTTTTTTTTGCTTGTATGTCATGGCTGCACTGATACTAAAAGAAAGCTCCCAAAACAATTAGTCTGATGTCGCCTGCAGTGTTTCAAAATTAATTTAACTACACATACATACAAACACATATTTATATTTGTATATTTTCAGTAATTTAACAACAGCACTTGCAACAATGTCTCTTAGCATAGGCGTAGGCGTATGCGAATATGTGTTTACTTTAACAACGATAACTGTCTGCCGGTTTGGTCCTTGTTGGACACAATGTCGAAATGTCGAGAGTGCCATGTCATGTTGTCGCATAAATTAATTAAAAGCGCACAATAGCGTTAAAAGCTACAACATTGTTACAACTTTCCCTGTTGTAACACTATAAATGCTTAAGCTGTCACATCGATTGCATTGAAATGCCCATACCCTGACCCATGCTCTCCCTAACATTCGACTCCCAGCGCTTATCATTTATGCTACATTTGAGTAGCCAGCTGACCCATTTAGCTTCCACAACATCTCTTCATCACAAGCATTCCTGCTTTCCTTTAAAGGCCCAACAGGCTTGAGTCTAGTATTTGAGCAGTATTTATGCTTCACTGAGCGATGGTTATTTACTATTCAATGCGGCGCAACATTTGCCAGTGGGAAAACAGTATGTGGAATGGGGATGTGAGGGACGCGGGCGGGGGTTGTAAAGAAAATTACAGGTAAAAAATCATTGAAGCATATTTAATGCCATCAAATATTAATAACGTTGTTTGTTTGGCAACTTCTAACGCTCCACACAATCTGAACGACATTGTTTGCATATTTGAGGCCGTTTGCGTAGACATTTTGTGAAATCTTCAAACACAACATTTGACGGGATGTCAGAAATTATTGCGCTTTTGTTTAGCATAACCTGTCACAAGGGATGTTCAATTGTATACTGTATTTATGTTAAAAATTTAAAAGGTATACATAACTAATTCGTATGAATTTTGATTTCAGGCATTGCACGAGTATTGAATCATCAGCATAGATTGGGCGAGAAGGTTGTAGTGACATGCGGTGATAAATCGCGAAGCGGCGGTTACCTCAAATACGATCTAGAACTGCGTGAATCGGATTCGGTATGTAGCAAAGTGTTTCCAACCTAATTCAAAAGGTCATAACTCAAAATGCAATCGTTGTTGCAGATTGTGTTTGCCAAATCGTTGGACATATTTAGCGGCTGGGAGTACAATGCGCCGCTCTTACTGCGCAATCACATGCAATCGGATAAATTCAGCAATCTGGTAAGTCACACACACAAATAAAACAGCAGGATTGTAAAGTGCCATGGCTTATGTGTGTGTGCACACAATTATTTCAGATTGCCCAGAACATATCGAAGTGCATAAATCAGCTGCACAAAGTCACTGTGGATGCATTCACCTGTCGCCTGGTTGCCAAGGACGAACTGGGCCAGCAGTTGCTGAGGCATTATCAAGCTGAACCCATCTTCGATGCAGTCAGTAGTCAGTATGCGTGCAAGCTGCGGCTGGTATCCAGCTTCGCGGAGCTGCTGTCCATTCTGAAGACGAACAATGTGTATCTTGAAATGGAGGTACGTAATGTGAATGTGCACTCAGCGAAAACAATTAACAAACCCCGTTTTTTTCCCTCTGGCATTAATTGCAGGCGGCAATGCCGAATGGCGTTTTGGATACCATGTCGCTGAAGCTAGTGCCGGGCATTAGAGTGTCGCCGGAGTCGCTGCATGTGGCGGACCTTAAAGCACAGGAGCTGCACATTAGTGGCCTGGACAAGTCGCTGCAACAACTTCAGGTAAGTTGGCACAAACTATACAAAAACGATAGCGAATGTACCGAAGATTGATGAGCAATGTCAGTTTTTTGTTGCTTTCACATTGTGCGTTTGTATGCTAAAACTAAGTAAGACATGTGCTGATTAATGTTATTGTATTCACATGGGGAAGTTGTTAAAACAAACATTTGTATCCGTTAAATCCCATCTTCCAATGACTGAAATCGATTTTGTTGAAATTTCATGATTTAAATTGATTTTTCACAAAGTTGAATGAGCTTTACGATAATACCAAATATAAAAATGGCTTTTGCACACATACAGTTTTGCTTCCTGTTAAGGAAATCTCTTAACCTTACTGTTAACCACATTATGAATTGCTTTGAAGAAGCAGTTCCGCTTCATTTTGGGGATGTTCTACTGTATGTATATTCACACACATATGTATGTATAAGAAAGATGCCCTTAGCCATTCATGTGCTGCTCAGGATTTCCGCTGCTTAAAGTCGAATTCCTGAGCTGCACTTGTACCTATTTATTCGCTTGCCTTGAGAAACAATCATAAGTAGCAAAAGCAGCAGAAGCAGCAGAAGTAGAAGTAGCAGCATTGGATAGAACATAAGGACGCACATTTTATGTGGTAATAAAATACAGGAAATTGCTTTACAATGTACGTTCCCCGTTTCCAGGCATTCGCCATTGCCATTGCCATCGCCATCGCCAGTGGCAAGCAGCTCTTAAAGTACAATATTATGTACGACAAGTGTTGAGAGTGCGTCCGTCCGACGAGAGAGAGAGACTAAGAGACTGTAGAGTATTTCATGAATTTGAAAGTTCTTTGCTTATGGACTGTCCTTGCCAACCAGTCAGCCAGTCAGCCATCCAGTTAGAACGATTGTTGCCAATGCTGCTGTTGTAGTGCCGTAAGAGCTGCCGCAAGTAGTTGCGGCTTCTTATGCCACAGCAGCAGCAGCAGCAGCACTTGTAGTTGTAGCAGCTGCAGCTGCCATGCAATGTCAATGTCCACCCTCAGGGATAACTGCTCCTGTGGGCCTGCGCCTTCGACTCCTTTTTGAAAAATGCAAAATGACAGCATTTTGCTTGACTTCCGTTTCCGGCTAGCTGCTGACGGCTGGCTGCTGACTGTTGGCATTATTATTTGCCTTTCCCATTTTGCTCGCACTCTAAAATATTAGCTGCATTTCAGCAACTCTAATTACAGTTAAGTGGCCCATTTGAAATATGCCGCATAATTTGCATTAGCTGCAAATTTGCAGTTTGGCTTAAATCTGGGCACTGCATTAATGCGCTACTGTGGCAATTGCAATGGCTGTTGCAATTGCCAACTTCCAACTGTGGCTTTGCCATTTAAAAGCAAATGGCCAGTTGTCCGTACATGCTCAGGACAGGACACTGGCCCACTCAATTCAATGGCGCATACACTCAGTTGTAGTTGGGAGACGCACTTGTGGCCATCACAAATCGTATCGTTGCAACTTCAAAGTGTCAAGTGTGTGAAGTGGACATTCAATACGGCCCATTGTTATTGTCATTGTCGTTTTCATTGTCGTTGTCATTGTTGTTATTGTTTTTTATTGCTATGTCTTGGCATATTGAATGCTTGTTTCTGCCAAGCAGCTCTAGACTTAAGTCTAGCCATTGAAGAATATAATGTAAAAGTTAGATTTTATTCAAGCGACAGTTATATACTTTCCTAGGCGATCACATTTTATATATAGGAATGATAAGCAACTTGCATAAAAGCGAAAGAAATGAAAGCTTTAGAGTTAGGACTTAGAATTACATATGCAATCGTTGATTTTTCGTTAGAGGACATCAAAGGTTTAATTCGTTTACAGACAGACTAGAAGGCAACCGATGAGAATGTTTGTCATTAATCAAAATAGCCTTAATACAGTTTATTCAGAGTTTTCAATTATTTCGAGTCATTCCTTGACTGACAATATTTTATTGTATCTTACAGCTTTAAAGGGGTTTCTTTGATACAAGATCACTTTTCGGTGGCCCACATTGAATTTTTGTGCTCTTCTTGTGTTCAATATCGTTAATAATAAACTAAAGTCACTTGACATTATTTATGCATATTAAAGCATTAATATCTTGCTGGTTGATTATCATCAATTAATCATTTAAAGTTGCTGTTGACCACAAAAAGGCAAATTATGCGGCTGTCAATTTCAGTGCACTCGGCAATTTTATTAAAATTCACATTTGCCTGCAGACAACACTGTCGACCACATAGCACCAGATCATATATAAGTATAAATGATATACATTTATATATATAAATATATAAGTATTACGTATTAATAGGCATATAGCTTACATCTGTACGCAATTTGCATGTGCGACCTTTTTTTGGAAGGGGTTGGGGGATAAAAGCGCACTGGTCTGCATAATTTTCAATTAATTATTAAATATATATCTACGTGTATTATCAATGGGCTAATAAGAATTGTTTTTCGCAACTGTCTCTGCTGCTGCTGCTTGTTGTTGCTGTTGATATGCTTTCGCTTCCGTTTATTAACAATGTTGATATTTTTTCAAAGTATTTATTATTACACTTTAATATTGTTAAGCATTCGAGATATGCGTATACCCTTTAACTTGTGGATTCCTTGTTCAACGGTTTCCTTTATGGTATGACAAGCATTTATCAAAGGCTTTACGAAGAATTTGTTAACGTTTGCTTTCTGTACAAGCTTCTTAGAATTTCCGAGAAATGCATAGTTCGATGTGTATCTGTAATTCACTTTGGACACGTTTGCAGGCTATTTCGCAGTCGAAAAATCTTGTTTACAGATTTTATTCTGCAGTTATGTCGGATGTGTCAGCAGTTGCTCTACGTGCACATCCGTTTCAATAATATCTGGCTTCTTTTTTTTCGTTTATTCACATTAATTTTGCAAACAAAAATGGAATGCAGAAGCAAAATATGATTAACAATGCGAGCATGGGACATACTCGACTATAAAGCAATTATATTAAATATTTAGCTACGAAAAAAAAGAAAACAACAATAAAATCTTTACATTTAATACACTGAAACTACAAATATAATGAAAAATCGTTTCAAGGCTTTTTTGAGGTTTGTGGTAAAAATATGAAAATATATCAACTTTATTAGAATAATTTTAAAAAGCAGACAAAATCGAATACGTTTACCGAAGGGCCGTGTAAATTTATAGAACCAATAAACTTATAACTTAATAAATTAGTAATTTTACTGAGCATCCGATAGTCGACTTTTCTGTTACCTTGTAATATTGTGAATTGTTTATTGCCTTTTGTTTATTGCTTACACATTTTCCCAATTGCGTCAATTGTTTCATTTTGCGCCAATTGTTTATATGAATTTTTTGTTATTGTGTTCTTTTCTTTTTGCATATTGAACATTTTTGCTTTTGCCATTGCAAAAATATTGAGTAGCAAATCACATTGAAGTATCTAATCAATTAGCCAGACGATTTTTAATCTTGCTTAAATGTTATATATTATTGCTGGCAAAATGTACGTATGTTTGACAAGTTAACAAATAAAATGTTAAATATTTGCAGCTGTTGATTTGCCAGGCGACAATGTAAGAAAACTGCAATTTCAAATCGACATGAAAAAAACGAAAAAAATTCTCCCAATTGCCATAAAAATCAACAACATATTTGACAAACACTTTAAAATACATGCTAGCAAACACAAATCCGAGCGCTGTGTGTATGTGGTCAAGTGTGCATTTGTTTTTATGTTTGTCCACAAATGCGATTGGTCTAAACATTTTAATTAAATAAATGCGTAGAACGCAGCACGTTGAGACATACAAACACACAAACACACACACACACACGAAACACACTCAAATATCAAAATTTGATTCGAATTGTGTTTTTGGTATTTGAGGAAATTGCAAATGTTGCAGCAGTTGCCATTGTCGAAGCTTCAACAACAACAAAATACCCATAGACCCATAACCATTCACCCCGCAGACTTTCCTGTTCTTGCTAACAGCATTTAGATTCTGTGTGCGTGTGTGTTGCTAATGAGCATATAAAATTGATCTAAGAGGCATTTAACTAACATTTTTGGCTTTGTCAATTAAATATATATAAATACACATATGTGTGTGCAAATATCATATATCATTCAATTCGTTTATGATGCCAGCATACTATAAGGTATTTGATTTCAATTTAAACTAATTTAATTAAATTCGCTTTATTTTTCCTCCCTCCTTCTAGGTCAAAGCGTCGGACACCAACTACTTTGGCATCGAATTGATAGAGCATGCGCATGGCCTGAGTAAATATCGTGTGCGTTTCTTTAGGCATCTCCCACTGGATGAGCACTTTTATGTGTTGGTGCACTCGCCGGACACGAATCAGAGCATTCAGGTAAGTGCCATTTCAAGGCTACACAAATCTTAAGCGCTTTTATTCAAATAACTTTGCTGATTGCATTCAAATTAGATACAAAAGACAGAAAGAAAACCTCTAAGTTTGAGTTTGCTGTGATTGATTGTCGACCTTGAAACTGAAAGTAAATAATACCCTGTTAATATATACAAGTCGTATAAGGCGACATTGGTTTTGTTGAAAGTTAATGGTATTTCATGACACAATCAGAAGTTTGAAATTTGGTACTGAAGTCTTTAATTTCGAAACCCATTGCCCATTGTGACGTTACTGATAGAATTTTCTTTAATACATATTCAAAGCCTGTCCACATCAGTTCAAATGTTTATGTCCAGCTATCATTTTCAGTTGAAAAACGAGCGGAATATTAAGTTGTGTAGTTAATTGGTTCATCGTTTAGTTTTTCGTTGCAAACTTGAATACTTAACAGCGAAAGCTCCAGTTTGGAAATTGATTTATATTTTGGCTAATTGGTCAAGTGTGCTTAAATAGTTTGTTACACTTACGTCATTAATTAGAATCTTTACTTAACTCTATTGTAAACACAGTCAGTTTTTGAACTTTTTTTACTTCTGATAAGGAATGTCTTCCAGTCAGTCGATCACCGTCTTTTACAACATATAGTTGTTGTTGTTGGTTTAACTTCCTTCGTTTTCGGCGTCGTCACGTTATTCTATAATATTTCAGCGCACAAATTTGGAATGCAACACTTTTGTGTACATTTTCGACTGCCTTTTTTTCAATTTCACCAAATTTTGTTTATTTTCACTTTGGCGTCCAAAGCAGCAACAGAAGCAACAACAGTAGCAACAACAACCACAGTAGCAATAAGCTGAAATGTAAATACGCTGCCATTGGCATTTTTCATTGGTTACCTGATGCCATTAGATAGTGCAAACAGGACTGATAGCCAAGTTGCAGTTGCAGTTGCAGGCAAAAGGCGATGGTGAAGGCGCGTATCAATTTGTTGCTAAAGTTTTCGCCATTTCCTGCAATTTAACTTCCTGTGCACGTTGCTGCCACGGCAGTGGCCAGTTGCAGCAGTTGTTGCATTAAAGGCAGTCAAAAAGGCAGCCCAAAATGTACAACAACAACAACAACTACAACAAACAAAAATGTTGTGCTGCACATGTAAAAAGGCAAGCGGAATTGCATAAATAAGTTTCATTTATATACCCCCGAAAACGAATGGTCAGTTGTCCGTTACACTTGGAACCGTAGTCGTAGTCGTCGTTGCCGTAGTCGTAGTTGGAGCAGCAGCATCGCCAACAATAACAACAACCAAATGGCGTATATCTTGCTCAGCTTGGCAGCACCATTCCATGTCCAATGGCTCAGTACCCCTACCTACCCTTCTCCCTACCACCCTTAAATCCAAATTGCATAAATTTCTGAAGCGATTGTAAGGAACGAAAGAGAGAGAGAGACGCATTCCCTTCCCGTACACACTGTGTTCATCTATAAACGCTATCTCGCTTACAAGCTGCACATAAACAAAGGAAAAGTCGTTAAGTATGTGTCTGTGTGTGTGTGTGTGTGTGTGTCGCCCCTCCACCCCCTTCTTGCCATTCCTCCCAATGCTTGTCTTATGGCTGCTATTGTGTCATCTGTGGTGTGTTCATCCAACGCTTTTGGGACGCACACATCATGTCAATAAATTCAGTTCCATAAGTCGATCGCTTGTTCGCCGTCTCCCAAGCACCGAATCCTCATTTATTAGTCCCAAAAGCCATCAGGCAGTATCGTCCTGTTCTTCTGGTTGTTGTTGTTGTTGCTTCCTTCTTGGCCAATTCAACGCAGTGGCAGCGAGCGTAATTGTCTTGTGCCTCATTGCTTTGAATGTTGACTTTCAGTTGGCCAACAATGCGCATAATTCTTATGATATGCCTTAATTGCTTAATACGCGAATCCCAAATTGGCATGTATCGATGCATTTACCCATCAAGAAAGAGTTTTCCCACAAAAATGTGAAAAAAGGATAATCCCGTGTGTAAGAGAGATTCAAACTGTGTTATAATTTAAAAAGACAAACTCGATATTATTTCAAATGTAGGAAAATAAGTTTGGAAAAATGAATACACAATATTGTATTGTTTATTATTTATTTACAAAGTAAACATCAAACAAGTAAAAACGTTGCAGTCGGACGCAACCGACTGCGATATTCTTTAATACAAGTTTACATAACTGTGTTATGGATTCTATCCGCAAATAGTTATATATGGGGGTTTTGGGTATAAATTTCAGGCAAAAGGGGTAGCGTGACATCCAAATTTGTGATACATATCTGTGGCGGAAGGCACCTTCTATCCCCCAACCAAGTTTGGTGACTCTAAGGCAAAAACTAAGATATGAAAGTGGGCAGAAGAAGAGGGCGTGGCAACCAATATTTTGATGCCGTTTTTTGAGGAATGTCACCACCTATCTTGCCACCAAATTTGGTGACGAGGTGTTTTGACTTGTTAGCAATTTCCAATGCCCCCTGAGGTCGTAGAGCCCTCAATTTAACACTTTGTCTGAAGAAGACATGTACCAAGATATGTATTTGCAAAGTTGCAAGGCTCTAGCTTTAAGGGAAAAAAGTTACGTTCATACAGACGGACGGACAGACGAACAGACACCATGACGGACATTGCCCAAACTCAATATACTACTGATACATTTGGTATTAGAGTATAAAAAGCGCAAAAGAAATAATTGATTAAAGTCAAATGTCTGAATTAATTGAAATAATGGCCGCCAACATGCCAAAAAGTCAATTGAATACTCTTTTACAGTAAATAAGTAACGTGGTAATCGCAACGCCTAACTCAAGCAGCCAATTAATAAGTTTTATTTACTTTCGTTTCTGTTACATTTGGTGTCGTAGCTTTGGCTAAGAAGTGTTGTGATTAAAAGCTACAAAGTCTTTTGTTTGTTTTTTTTTTAGAGCATTTGTTAGTTGTGTAAATTGATTTGTTTTTGTTGCATTCGTATTCATTGTCCTTGTTTGCCATGTGGCTTTTGGCCTTAGGATCTAACTTGCTTAACAAAGTATTCGAAATTTCAAGTGAATACTTTGAATGTCAATTGAATGGCCAGTTGCAAGTTTTAGTTTCAGTTGCAGCTGCAGTTGGTGTTGCCTTTGCCGTTGCCATTGCCGTTGCAGTTCTGGTCAAATGGCCAAAAAACTTTTGGCAATTGCTTATAATTGATTTTTGTGCGTTTTGTTAGCTTCTCTCTTTATATTCTTGGCTTTGGCAACTTTTATCCCTTGTCCTCGCCCCTTATTTATACATTTGTGTGTGTGTGTGTGTGTGTGTGTGTGTGTGTGTGTGTGTTTGCGACCACAAAGCAAACTCCCAAGGACTCCCAATTTCTTATACGCTTGTGGCTAACCCAAAACCAAAGCCAACAAGAAGCAAATCCATTTGTAAACTAAAGTTTTTCTTCAACCCTTTTAAACCTTTTTCTATATGCTTGGTGTGATTGCAGGTGCCTGTCATTGCCGATACAACGACGCTGGGAAAATGTACTGGACGCACGGCCGGACCATTGTTGAGCCAACTAATCGAGAACATAGGCTTTATAACAACAACAACGATCATTGTCATCGCCTCGATATGGAGTAAGTACAGCGACAACAACAAAAAACTTTCATCCTTAGCTAAGTAAATTCTTCGTATTAATATATTCAATTGGTGCATAAATCATGCAAAAGCGCAAATAAGTAAAAGAAGAAGAGGTCTGAACATTGTTGGAGCCCCAAGTCTCATAAATCATAAGCGCTGCGACCCGGACAGTGTTGAGCGGAAAGTTCTTGTTGTTGTTGTTATCGTTGTTTGCAGTTAATCGCAAATTCCATGAATCTTTAATCAACCCCAACGCGAAGCAGCAGGTTTTTGCTTTATTCGTTCTTTACCTGAGCTGCAGCCAAGGTCCAGAGAGACGCTGAAGCTAAGGCAGAGGCTGCCATCATGCTTGGGTGTTATCCTTTGACGCAGACCTTTTTAGTGACGCTTCATGCGACCTGCGTTTTAGGACAACGCTTCGTTAAACTTTGCCATTTTCGTGCATTTTTACACGCAGCTGCAAACCGAATGAAGTCAAGTCAAGACTCGCCTCGACTCGACTCCACTCTCAAGTTACTGTTGCTGTTGCTGCTGCGTCCTGACGCTTAGTCCTCCTTTCGTAGTTTTGGGTGGCAAAAAGTTTTTTGCTTTTTCGGCGCCGACGCCGCCCGTGTTTGCCATTTTTCAATGTTGTCTATGCGCTTTGGTCGGACGGACGCCGGGTGTTATCGGTACAAAAACACTTTACACCCAATAAAAATGAGTAAAAAGAGAGAAAGAAGAAGAAGAGGGAAGACGAAAAACTGTAGCTAACAAAACTTAACTAGGGTTTACCTTGTTCGCTTGCCAACCGCAAAACTGATAAGCAGCAACTTTTCGCTTGGCTGTTGTACTACGTGCACCTTCCAACCCGCACCCTCCTCCACCCACACATTCTGACCCTGCTGACACTCTGCGTAGACACATACCAAAAAACTAAAAAAAAAAGCGGAAGAAAGAAAAATAAGCAAAACAAAAACATAAACAACAGCAACAACAACAAACACTCAGCGACTTGCAAGTTGCAACAACTTGCAACTTGCAGCTTGCAGCTTGATTAATTGCAAGCTACACAACATGCATGACTATCTAGTTTATAGTATGTGTACATACGTATGTATGAACTATATCTATTGCCTGCAGTATTTTTATATTTCTATATATTCTGTTTTTTATATATTTTGCTTCCACATTCTATCTTGTTGCAGTATACATAACGTTCTTCCAGAAGCAGGGCGTAAAGCAAGTCAACTCCGAGGGTAAGTTTAATTAATAATTTTGAGTGCACAGCAGAAGCAGTTGCTGCCCCCCAGGCTGTGTAGCAGCTTCCACGCACAACTTTTGCTAGAGCTAGAGCTACACTTCTCTCTATTAGTTTTAAGTTTTTAGTCATTTCGTGCATGAATACCAAAAAGTTTTGGGGCCAGCGATAACAGGCCGCAGTCTTTGCACTATCGTCATCATCATCAGCAGCAGTTGAAGCAAGCAGCGTTCACCAAAAAAAATTTCTTATTTATGACTTAAACTTTGATTTTCAAGCTTTTTTTTTTCCACTACACTTTTCTTTTCTATCTATGCTCGCACTTTTGCTCCATCTCCACAAACTTCGGCTATCGGCTTTAGGTTTTTAGCTCTCAGGGGGCTCGCTCAGGCGTGATGTGACTGCAAATTGTACTCAGAGGGAATGAGGAAAGTACTCGATATCATCCGATACTCTCGAGTGAAAGTGAGCAGATGACCCATTGCCAAAACCTGATAGATAACAGCTTACATGCCATTGCAAATCAATTTAAATTCGAATGCAGCTCAACTATTTGTTGCTGCGTTTCTTTGTGCATTAAATTGTGTCGCCTGATGCCATAAATTACATGAACTTGACATAGACTTAAAGTCTTGCAACTAGTCTGGGGAAATTTGCAGCCTTTTGTTTTGAAAGACTTTTGAAGATTTGTTGTTGTTACGGCAGCGATAAGTGCTTGCTTGTTGTTTGTGGCATCTTATCAGCAGTGGGCCACAACTTGCCAGCAGTAAAATTACCTTAATTACAAAATTAGTCTAATTACTTAAGATTTGTGGCACACCCAAAGCCTCACTGCCAACACTTAGCAAGGTCAGCAAGTTGTCCAACGTCCTACGTCTAACATCCAAGCAACGCAACCTTTCATTTCTTTTGCTTCGTTCTCTTCCATCCGCACGTAATTTTAACACTAATTTTAATAGCTAAATTATTTGTTGTGTGTGTGTGTTTTGTGTTGCCAAAATTGTTTGCTGTTTGCTGCCGTTTTTTGTTGGCTCCTCCTCCGACTCCTTCGTTCATTTTTCATGCCTTGGAAACGCTTTACTAATTACCAAACACACACAAAAGTCTTGAGGGGTTGTATTTACACACTGTGTAAACTGTACTTGCCTTTTAAGCTGGCGACCAAGAGTATAGCCAAGAATTTAACTTGAGTATTTGTTTTTTGCGACATTTGTATAATTTGTGAGGAAATTTCTAGTACTTAGCAATAAAGAGCTCATTATAAAGTTGCGGAAAACATGTTTTGCACAGGCTTTTAAAGCCATCAAGAATTTAACATGTAATAATAATTTTTGATTCAAATCTTTTTTCTCTCTGTAGCATTTCAGCAAAATCAAAACATCAGTCTGACATCAACCAGCTCGCCAGGCTCCCCAACCTTCAACAGATCAGATAGATCTAACAGATCGATTAGATCTCAAAATAACTCTTTGAATAGTAAGTTTTGTGGCATCGATTTAATACCGACAATATGATTTAATCCTTTCAAACTTTAAAACAGGTCCATTTAATAATTCGTTCAATCGTCGTGTGCGGTCACCGACTCGGGATGACAGCTTTATCTATGGCCATCCGCACACTTACAATTAGTGTTAGCTATAAGGATTAGTTGTATCTAAGCTATGAAGATAACCAATAACTCAGGCTAAATTTAATGTCGCATACTGCCAAAGTGTACCATAAAAGGTGGTTGGGGGAACTGGTGATTTTGTTCCTTGATACGTTCCCTATGTGTATAAGAAGTACTGACTGTTAGTGAATATAATTGAAAATGAAGATGTTTCTGATGCATTTGGTGTGGTTATTTATGCATATCAAATGTAAGCCGTAAGTCATATTTTTCAAATGATAAATACTGTTTAAAATATTGACAAATTAATTAGAACTGCGAAATTCCTAATGAATTATTTATTTATCATTTGTACATCTTGTTAAATATTAAATACTAATACGCGGCACTGTTTTGTAATAAAAATAAAAAATAAGAAGAAAAAAAAACAAATGACAAATCTTGATTTTTATTATTTAAATTGGTGAAAAAGTAATGCAAGTATTTAGATATGTGGCTATCGCTTTTTGTAAGGACCAACACGTGCCCCACAGCTGGTGCTGTCCCTAATTTCCAACGTAAGATAATTTAAGTTGCGCTGTCCACGGTGAGTTTTCCCCTTTTAACTGAACTCCTCAGCGAATGGTTGCAGCGCACGTGCATAGCCACTTCAATTATTTGGTCTGTCTCCCTCTTTTTCTGTGAGTGTGTGTGTGTGAGATTGCAAAGTGTTAAGTGTGCAAGCTGAGTACTCGAGTGTTCAGTTTTAAGCGCATTTTAGAGCTGAGCTGCAGCTGAAATGTATGCTACGATTTTTGTTATATATGCAATTCTAATTAGAAAAGCATCAAGTCAAGTATGCCATTAATTTTACATTTGCGCATTTAAAGTGCGCCACGCCCACTTGAAAAAATGGGCAAGTACTTGGTACTTAGAAATAGCCTCCCCCTCTACCCACCACTACAAAAGTACTTCATATTTTTCTTTGTTGTTCTCCGTTATTAATTAGTATTTTTTTTTTTGCTATAAAAGTGTGCTCTTCTGCAGCAGG
This sequence comes from Scaptomyza pallida, assembly GCA_018152965.1. Lineage (NCBI taxonomy): Eukaryota > Metazoa > Arthropoda > Insecta > Diptera > Drosophilidae > Scaptomyza > Scaptomyza pallida. Next base: position 3,660,396 of record JAECXP010000005.1, on the reverse strand, counting down.
CAATTGGGTCAGCAATTAAATTAGTTAAGCTCCAGTTCGATACGTTTTGTATATTTAATGAGTGCAGGACAGTGCAGTCAGTGCCTGCCTGGGCCGATCGGCTTGATTTATTAACTTTTATGGTCAGGTTCGGGGCGTCCAGTCAGTTGGTGGTAATTTAACATGTGTGTGCGGATAAGACTCATATATGTTTATATGTGTGTGTGTGTGTATAAGTTGTGAGGTTTTCTGCCTTTACACACACGGAGAGAGAGCTTCATCATTTTAACACAATTTCCTTGGCAGTGAATTGGAAATTTCCATTTCGTTTTGACTTTCCTTGTTGTTGCACATATAGTATATTCATATATATACATATATATATTTTTTTTTTGTTGCTTTTTGTTAAGCTTCATAAATTATAAATAACTTAATCGTGTCCGAGCGTATTGAACTGTGCGAACCCGGGAGTAAAAAGGGCTCAAGCATCGAGAAGTTTGTTCAATTTGATGCGGCTTAACGGCTGACAAATGCACAGGCATCATTCAAAATGTGTGTGTGTGTGTGGGTTTGGGTGTGTGTGTAGGTCTACTGATTAAGATGCTTAGACTTGACTTCATTCATGTGTTAACATTATATACAGCGCCATTTGCCTTAGTGTGTGTGTGTGTGGTGCCAGAGAGAGAGCCATGCGCCATGCTTGATTTGCTCATTTCCGGTTCATTGAATTCCGGTTGCTGCGTGTGAGTGTCCGAATGTGTTGAGATGCGATATTCTAATCGGATTTGTGTGTTTGTCCAATATATGAATTATGTGCTCAGCTAATATGACAACTGTTGTGTGTGCTACTGTGTGTGTTACAGTTAGTAAATGAATTATTAAAACAACAATTAGTAGCACAAAAATAATTATGTATAATATGTATAATCAGTACTGCTATATGATTCAGATACATATACATATGTATGTATGTATTTACATATGTACATATATATGCCTGCTCATTAATAACAATGCATAAATAAATATTCATTGCGCAATTTCTGTCTAAACAAGTGAAAATGTTATTATTTATAATTGCTTTGCTTTATATACAATATTTGTATGTTTGTTGCCAAAGGGATTATGCAAATTGATAAATATGAGAAAAATGGAAGTCTGAAATTGATTTGTGTTTGGTTTCCATTCGATCAGCTTTACTTTTTTACATTCTGTATTGACATGCTGCTTTAAAGTTATTATAAGTATACGCCGTTACAGCTGTTATACAAGCTTCACTTCACTTCACTTCTTAATTTGTAAATGACTTTTTTTGCTCAACAAGTACACCTGTTACTGAGGGTAAAGCACTTTCTAATTAAAATAGAAACCAAAGATAAAGACATCAATTATCACGCTGCGCAGCGTTTCTGCTTACAGCGCTTATTCGTTGCTCGCGAATGCGAATCTTTCGCTGATGCAGCAAATTCTAATTAATTATACACAGTCATATGACTAACACGCTACATACATATACACTTGACTTTGCTTTCTGCACATTTTTACAAGTTTAATGTTTACATTGTCTTCGGCTAATTGAAATTCTAATTATTTTCATGAAGTGTGCCAAAGTGAAACTTTGGGCATGGTGGCTTCATAAGTAATTAGGATTATAAGCTGTATTTTGGCAATTAGTCAAAATCTGAAAAATTGCATAATTTGTAATTTATAGGCATCTGGCAATAAGTCAAAATCATGCCCAAAAAAATAAAACACTTTTTCTGTTGATTTATAGGCATTTATTATTCAATTGAAAATAATTGTTTTCTTCGCATTTTATTGTCTAGACTGCTGACACTTGAGGTAATAAGGCATAAGTTTATCGAAATTCCATAAATTAGGTTTTAAAAAATATCTCACAATTATATTTGTTATAGATTTATAGCTAGGTATTGCTTCAGCTCTTAGGGTAACTGGGAAGGGGGGCCTTAGCTCAGAAAAATAAATGTGAAAATTACGTTTATCTAAATGTCGTAAAACCAAATTTGATAAAAAATACAAATACAATCACATAAAATGGTGCCGTTTGATAATGCTGCAGCACACAGACTTTGGTCGCTCACTGTATATACAAATAAGTTGTTGTCGCTGTTGTTGTTGCTGTTGTTGTTGTTGTTGCTTATGTCTAGGGGCGATATAAAACTTAATTAAGCTATTGCTAATTTCATAATTGAATTACTCAGTCAAACGTTCGATTTGTATGGTCGCATGTTTGATGTTGTACTTGCTGCCACAGGCCAATTGTGTTGCCATCTCCAGCACCGCATTCGAGTCGCTTACCACGTCTGCCAGATAAGGTACATACACATTATATATTAGCGCTTGAGTACATAAAGTAAATAGTTATGCGTGCCTTACCCACAACCAGATGAGCCATCAGCACATTGTACTCGCTGGTATGCTGCCAGACATTCAGATGATGCACTGATCTGTTGGGGGAAGCAAAAACATGAATTAAACGACGCATTGTCTGAGTTCGTTGACATACTTGACACCCTCAATGGTGGCCAATTCGCGTTGCAACGCCGCCAGACAAACGTTGCGTGGCACCGCATCCAGCAGTATGGCGATTGACTCGCGGAAGAGCTGCACCGTTGTCATAATCACAATCACGGAGAAGAGTAGCGTGCACAATGGATCCGCATACTTGGCGCCCGGCTGTAAATTCAATTAGCAATGTCATCGTCCATCAGATAAGCATATTAATTGTCTTGTCTAGACTTCAATCACTCACATAGAATTTGATTAGTACAGCGGCCAGAAAGACGCCAATGCTCTGCACCAGATCGCCAATTACATGTATCATAGCTGCTCGCAGATTCATATTGCGTTCCATTGCATTGCTAAACAGGTGCATTGGGGACGAGTGATGAACGGGAGGAGTAAAGGGGTTAAATGAAATATAAGCCAAATATTAACTTCAAGCACAACGGGACACAAATTAATAACTGCAAATCAAGCATAACTAATGGAGCTCTTCTCTCTCCCTTCTCTCTGTTCTCGGCGCTTTGTGTCACTATGCAACTAAATTAAATTCCAATTATATGTAATCAAACAAACAATTGCCTGCAGTCAACAGCAGCTGCATTCAAAACGAATGACATTGCCAGTATACCCTGTACTTGACTTTGAATGAGAGGCAACAGATCTGCCGTGATAAGTAAATGCTTTCTCGGCTCACATAAAAACCAAACCAATTACTTAACCAGATGCAAATACCTTGTATATTTTATTAATATTTGTTTATTTTCTAACACATTCCAGAAAGGCATTCACTTTTGCATATTTATTAATATTACTATGTATAATGCATTTTAACACAAATAAATACAGCCCTACAACTCGGCACGGAGACATTGACAACGCTTGTTGATATCGGATCCAATTTTTACTGAGCTTTGGGGCTATTTTGAAAATGTGGTAGCTTTAGTCATGTCCGGCGGATGTGGACGGTTATTTCTTATAAATATTTTCCTAAGTTCGTAAAGTTCGTATAGGTATAAGTTCTTGCTTTGCATGCTTTGTCACAACAAATTAAAGGATATATCCTGGTCGTGCTCTCTTCTACACTTTTCAACTCATTTATGATTCTGTTTAACTACAAATTCATGAGTGCTTCAACCACAGGCCATAAAATTTGCAATTGGCTATACGAATAAATATACTATGCAGATACACACACACACACATACATACGGATACAAAAGATATATAAAAACATCTATAAATATGTATGTTTATGAAGGGTCAAAGCCACATACATATAAAATAAAACTCACCACTTTGGCCCACACACACACACACACACATACTCTCACACACAGGCACACACACCTACCCGTTTTGTTGGATTGGCTTGGAGCCATTTGTTATAGCAACATTATGGAGCTCATCGCCGGCACTGCTATCCATTGCGTGGGCGTGGCCACGCCCATTTTCATGACTGTGTCCATGACTGTGACTGTGTCCATGACTGTGGCTGTGCCCATGGCCATTGGGTCCCATGAACCAAGAGCCATGCAATACGAACATCATGCTGTGGTCCACAATAAAACATTTAATATTTATATTTAATTAAAAGTGCATGCAAATCATTTCGTCTGTGACGAGTTGCAATATAACACAGAACAGAATTATGCTCAGGATTATATATTATTTAAATTATAAACAACAAAATAGTTTGAAAATTGTTTAATAAATGTTTATGAAATGCAAAACAAAGTTGCACTCTTTCATTGGTAAATTCATGCTTTCTATTTTGTTGAGTTTTTTGATTTGTTTCAAGCTCGATTACTTACATAATGTTAATGACAATGCCAATGGCCGATATGCACATCATGATGTTGACGTCGAGCTCAAAGTTTTGCGAGTAGATGCGCTCGATGGCAACAACAACGAGCATCGCTGTTAGCAGCCAAATGCCCAGGATGGAGGCCAAGGCGCCCAGGACCTCTGCGAAAAAGGAGAAGGAGACGAAGTGAGTGAGTGCAAAGTGCAAAAAGCTTTAAGTCTAATGGCTAGCTAAATGCACGTGTTGTGCCAGGACATGGCCTAATAATAGACTGGATTATAACTAACACACACACACACATACATACATACACTCTCTCACTCCTTGTCTCACTCTGTGCTTGGCATAAATGCAATTACAGTGTGCAAGTGTGCTAGTATATATATAGTATATGTCTGTGTGTGTGTGTGTGTTGTGTGTGTGAGTGGTTGGCCTGTCAACTGGTCGTATACTCATTAGCATAGTGTCGGCCATAATTGGGTACTTACCGAAGCGTTTGTAACCAAAGGACATGCGTGCGTCCGGCGGTCGTCCACCCAACCAAATGGCCACCAGCCCAATGACAAAACTAATGCAATCAGATGCCAAATGTGCCGCATCAGCCATAATGGCCAGACTTCCGGCCATATAGCCGCCAAGGAATTCAATGATCTGGCGGTTGCGCGCGAATTATATACAAGCATTGCGTTAGTTGCGTTCGTAGTTGTTGTTGTTGTTACAGTTGAAATTTATCATAATTAAATCAAGTATTCAGACTTCATGTGTGTGTGTGTGTGTGCTTACCATAAATATGCAACAGAGCGAAATTGCGAGCAGAATTTTAAATTTGGCCTCCTGCGCCGATTTGCTTTTAAGGTTCGCGCCAAAGCCGGGCTGTGAATTGCGACAGCCGTCGAAAGCATCGCTGTTTGGTTCCAAGTGCTGCAAACATAACGGTAATAATTGCCTTATAAATATATGACACCCAACATACACACACACACATCTATATGGTTGTGTGTGTGTGTGTGCATATAAATGGCTGCTGACTGCAGGACATGCAATTTTCATGGCGTACAACGCTCGATGCTTGCTTGCAATGAGTACATTAATTGAACGATTTAAGGTAGCGTAAGGTAAAGTTACATAATTGTGGTCGATAAGGAGGTAATAGCTGTTGCTGAGTTGTTAACAATAATAAAGTAGAGCTACAAGCTTAAGCCATACATTTGCAGGATTTAATACTACGGTCATTGCAGTTTAATAATATTATCTTTCTGCTTAATGCCAAGTGTTTAATCAATGCTGATTTAACAGATATTTAATTAAAGGATATGACAAAAATAACAAACAGGAGTACAAATGAGTCATCAATCAATAAACTTTTTATGTTAAAAGATATTTTCTATATCTTTGTAATACACTTGCACCAAGCCTTGCCTCCGATTCCACATGTTCAAGCTTAGGCGGCGATCCGGTTTGTTCTTCCTCTTCCAGACCAAAATTCCCACTTTTAAACCGTGCAAACCACAATCCACAAGTTCGCTCATCTAAAGAATCATCACCATAAGTTTCGACTAAAGTACGATGAGTTTCAGCAGATGTTTTCTGCATGTTGAAGTAATGGAGTAAAACTTCGCGCAAAAACAATTTGCTCGGTACAAAAGTTGACATTTTGAAGGCACACAAAAACTTTGTTGTTTACACTTCAACGTAACGATAGATACTGATAAAGAAAACCCTATGATGACCTTTTAAAATTACGCTGTTGTATATCACATCTAATGTAGCAATAAATAATGTCACTAGTAGTCATAATATACTTAACACAGTAGCGACACTTGCTTTTCTCATTCTTACAGCTTCTTAAACAAAAACAAAAAATGAAGTATCAGAACACAAAATGTTTCTTGGTTGAAGAAAAACAGTATTTGAAACAGTTCTTTCTTGCCAGTTCTAGAGCTGTGTTATATCCATGTTCTTATTGCATTTAGTTCGTATTCAAAAACGTGGATTATATTGGTTTTTTCCATCAAACTTTTTAGACTCAACATTTTTGCTAAGCATGTTATTTTTTTGATTTGTTAGACATTTAAATAATCTCAATAAAATGTGAAAGGTTTTTGGGTTTACATGTACTCTCTCCTGCTCCCCACTGTATATAATAAACAAAACTTAGGGTTCCTGGCGATTGATTAGTTCAGAAAGTACTTCTATGGAGGCGAAAGACGAACCACCTTAGATACTCGGTTGATTCCTACAACGGTAGTTGAGTAAGCCTGCCTAGGGTTAACAAATGCCGAACCATTTTAACAAACAACAAGCCAGAAGTACAAAACAAGTGGTGGCCATTGGCCTTATCGAACTACTTACTTTACTAGTTCCTACGTGGGTAGTTTAATAAGTACCTCTATGGGAAGCAAAAGCCAAACCCACTATGTAAAAGGAATGATACGAAAACTAAACAGAGATTAAGTGTAGCCAAAATTAGATTCAAAGTGGATCAAGTGTGGACCAATCAATAAAAACTCTTAACAAGTAACAAAAATCTCCCAAATCCTTAACTTATTGGGGATAGAAACATGTTTACATGTATAGAAGCTATGAAGAAACTAAAGAGAAAAACTTACCAAGTTTGTGCCACTGTTATTGCTGCTTGTGTTACGCAACAGTGGAATCTCCCACGTGTGCTCCTCCAGCTCCAAAGTGTCGCCAGCTGTTGCTACTTTTGTTCTTCCTGTTGCATTTATGTTGCCATTGCTGTTGCTAATGTTGTTGTTGTTGCTGCTGCTTGTATAGTGGTATTTAGGATTACCATTTGGCATGTGAGTGCTACCATTCAGTCTTATGTGATTGCTGTTAGTATTGTGCTGATGTTGCTCCCTTCGATGTTGCTGTTGCTGTTGCAGCTGCAACTCATGTTGATTATTATCATCCGCATAAAGTGAAGAACTTTCATCGTAATCATCATCGTGCATTGTGGCTGCAAAAGCGCTGTCAAGTTTTTGATATTTTGACATTGTCTTTTTGCTTTCCTTAGCCCCAATCTGTGGCTATAATATATTGTCGTCTTGGACGAGCTCTTTGTGGTGGGTGTGTGTGTTAATGTTTGTGTGTGTGAGCTTTGGTTGGGTTGCTTATTATCTACATTGCATTTATCATAATTAGTGCGAGTGTTTCCTTTTCCATCCAAGAGTTGTTGTTCTCAAACACATTATTGTTGGTTCATTAGGGGTATTCCACTGTCTTTTGTCTGCGATATGCAAGAGTAAACCAAAAAATATATATATTTTGTGTAATTCACTTTTTGTGTTTGTTTTTTTGTTGTTGTGTGCTATTATTTGTTTGTTTGTTTTGAGTTTGCTTTGTTTGTAAACTTATAAATTTTTGTATATTTGGGATGTGATGCCAGATGATTCGCTGATCTCTAGATACTCTTTCGTTTTTAAGTTGTTCTTAATGTGGGAAATTTCATGGGGGTAGAATTATAAACTTTAATTTAACTTGAAAATATATTCTAGATGAACTTCTATTTAACCCTTAATTTCTAAACTTTCTTCTTTCTTGGCCTTGTTAGTTTCTTGGCTTTTGCCATGTGTTATCAGTCATGTTAATATACATGTATTCACTGCCGCTTCGCTTTGTTGTTTATTTTTATCATTTCATTTGCTTTGCCCTTCTTTATTGTCCCACTGTTTGCCTTGGAGACATGCCGAAGTTTGCGATAAGCGATACAATTCTACACCGTAAAACTGCCTTTTTGTTGTGTGGTTAACCCAAGCTATGATTAACTTGTCAACTACACACACACACATGATATATATGTATACTTATGTGTGTGTGTGTGTGTTTATATTTGACAAGCCACAAGTGATTAAAAACACAGTCGGACACAATGTTTGATAAACAATTAGCACTTGTTTTGATATGTTTTCGATACTTCAATCAGTATTTTTTTTATATTTTATTCATTTCGTGTAAATGGAAGTAATTAAACGAATGTTTTTTTTAGGAAGATTAGATTAGACGCAGATTTGACTTAGCATAAACATATTAGTTGTTAAGATAATAAACATTATCAATATGAAGTACAGTGGCTCACAGTTAACTCAATCAGTCAAAAAAAAAAAAAAAAAAAAAAATAAAAAACAAGTAAGAAGGCTCTAGTCGAAAAATCCCGACTAGGACATACCCTTAACCCCTAACGTATCGTGTACAGTCATTTGTGGGTATTTATCCAGTGACCACTATGACCAAAATGACCAAATTTGGAACTGCGATATCTCCGGGGTTTCTTAACCGATTTGAAATTTTTTCAAATGTTCATTATTTTACCAATAGTTTAAAACCTCGTTTTCACAATTTTGAAACTCAAGAATTTTTTGTTATCGATCACATGTGTATATCGAAGACCAGAAGTGTTATCGAAAATTTGAAGTAAACTTGATCTGCCTATGGTATAGGAGAGCTTAAGTTTCAAGTTTGAAGTCTTTAGCTCTTATAGTCTCTGAGATCGGCGCGTTCATACAGACAGACGGACAGACAGACAGACGGACAGACAGACATGGCTAGATCGACTCGGCTGTTGATGCTGATCAAGAATATATATACTTTATGGGTGAAGGGTATTAAAAAATACTCACAAATGGCTTTGGAAATCTGTGTTTGATATCTTGTTAGGACGTAGTGTAATATTTTAAGATTTTGTTTACGCGGCGACATAAACCAAACAACGACGTAAAACTGAATTTTCAGGACGTATCGAATCGAAGCGACGTACATTCAAAGCGGAAAAAGAGCTTATTGGACGATATATATATTTTTTTTGTTGATGCCTGCACGATAACTGGTTTAAGTCACTGTAAGTCATTAGTATAGTAAATTGTTGTATGTCTTGTCTTCGTTAACACTGCTGAACTAACTTCAACTGCAACATTATTTACTACTACTTTAAGTGTATTTGTATATTTCGTATGTACATATGTATAGAGATAGATACTTTGAGAAGCTAATTCCCGCTGAGTATTGATAAAATGTACGTGCGCTTGGCACACTTTTTGCTTTCTAGCCCCCTTCAACACTCTCTTTTACTCCATCTTTTCATACAGTGCACACTCACGGGACTTTGAGGAGAAGTCTAGAAAACTGATTTGAAAAGAATTTATTATTGTTGACAACAGAATTTTGCGTTCAATTCATTTGTTGTTGCTAAGAGTTGTGCTCTGGTTGCTCTTTGTTTTTGTTTCATTCACATTTTTTGTGATTTCCATTTATAACAGTTTATTTATGGCCGCCTGCACTGCGTATGGGGCTATTATTTGGTTCATCTATTTGGCTTTGACGTCTTTTGTTTTTGGAATCTCAGCTAAATTTAGGCACTGTGAGTGGTTTTATTTACTCTCGTTTAAATATTGGAAATAAAATTTAAAATGTGTGCAATCAATATTTATTTTTTATGTGTTTCTATTAAGGCTGATTCATTTTTAATAACAACATAACAAAAATAACAACAACAAAAATACATTGCACTGAAAACACGCAAGTTTTCTCTCTGTACATTGACCTTCTCAGCAGGTTTTATTTTTTTGCTTTTGTTTGGGTGTTTGCGGTTTTCATTTGCCATCGAACTAGTTTGTTGTAGTTGCAGTTTATGTTGTTGTTGTTGTTTATGTACAGAAGCTGCGCTTCAGCCGGCAGCTGCATACGCACGTGAGGCCGGTTGAACGAGAGCGTGCGCGCGAGAGTGAGAAATGTAAGAAACGAGCTTTCGAGAGCGCAGTGCAAGAGCGATAAAGCCGTTATCAGCAACAATATATGAGTGGCGTCGATAAAAGAAAAGAACAAAATCAAATGTAAATTGAGTTGTCTGCGTCGATGAGATCGCACCTTTTTCACGTGATTGTAAATTCCCACTATTCTTTACATTATTATTACTTTTGTTTACATTGTACTTTTTATGTACTTGGGCGAAGTCTCACAGCATGTTTACTAACACTATTAATGACGTGTTGCTTGATTGTTGTTTTATTTTACTATTATTATTATTGTTGTTTCTATTAGGCAGAAAATGCGATTTTAATGATGCATATTAAAATTGTTTTCAGCCAAGTTTGTCACAGTACACAACCATAATAAAACATTAATTATTATCACATTGCATTTGTATTGAGAATTTTGTTTGTTTTGACTAACGCATATGTATTTCGTTATAAATATTTTATTATCTACTTTCGACTGATGATTTGCAATTCAATTTACGTATTTGTATGTTGTCAAGATCATTAGCACGACACCGATTTGTTGTTTTTGGTTTTTTTTATTTCGTTTAGCGTTTTTGTCACCGTTGCAAACGCGCTCGTCGCCATCGACGCATGAAGTTCAACTGACGGCGTAAGCGGCAGAGCCCCACAGAACGACAGCCCAACAGAGCGAGTAAAAGAGCAAGGGAGAGCGGCAGCAACAGTCATACTCTCGCTCACTCACGCGCTCCGGAGCGCCGGCTGCTACAAATAAGCAAGTGCTATTAGTGTAAGATTGAATGTTTTCGTTTATGGATACGTCATCTCTTTCGTTGATAATGTGCCCTGCCCTGCCCCGCCTTGCCTTGCCATCATCTCCACCCAGTGTTGCCATTTTAGCTATTTTATAGCTAGATCTATAATTTTAAAGCTATAAAGCATAAAGCTAGAACTCTAGCTACTTTGTTATATTATAGTTTTGATAGCTTGGACGAAAGTCTTGCAAACTCAAAGATACCGGAGGTGTCAACACTTTTGCCCCCTTAGCAGACTTTGCAGTTAAAGTAATGAATATGCACTGGTCAAACGCTGAGGTGATACAAGTTTTTAGCCAAGTGCAACTTATAAAAACGAATTAAAGGAACAGAAGCAACTACCTAAAAATGGTTTCGGAATCAGGAAAATACAATGATTCAGTCAGATATAGCCTTATTTTTAGCTATTTCTAGTAACTTTTCTTAACCAATATAGCTATTTCAGCTCATGTAAGTTTGGCAACACTACCTTTACCATGCTATCGTGAGTGTGTTAATCAGCGAGCACCCAAACGCAGTGCGCTCAAAAGCACTCAGCACACAATTTGTGCTTTTGTTCAGTTGAGTGCTTTTTACATTGCGACTCAACTTGAGGGTCTTCTTCTCTGGTGGTGATGAAGATCAGTTTCGAACTTCGAGCAGTGTGCATTTGACACTTGTAAAGAAGTGTGTTTTTTTTTGCCCATACATTTGACATACATATTAAATGAGCGATCGGTAAATATATAAAATTGTTATTAATTATCCAGTGCACAATTGAGTCGAGTTTAAAAACACAAATGTTTTTCTACTTGATTCATTTCCAACTCATATCAAACAGTCCATAACAAATCATTTGCATGAAGCCAAATAACAATTGTTTTATAATAAATCGTCATTTTTGCGGTGCCCACTTCGTCATGTGCTCCGCTTTCTATGTGTTTGTGTGTATGTATATATTTTCCCTATAGTAAACTTTAATGCAATGAGCTTTTAAATGTGATGCACTGATTTGTAAAACATATTTTTTTGGTGCTGTAATATTATTGGTGTGTAATAGGTAAATCCAGTAATTTTACTATAGGGAGCATTAACATGTTCATAGTACATAGTACATACAAACATACATCAATTTTTATTGGCATGCAATAACAAAATGAGTGCTGGAATTGCTTGTGTATGTTTGTTTGTACATTTGTAAGAGCATTTAAAGAGCAATCTAGTAAAAACATATAGGTATATGTGTTTTGTGGGGCATGCATCGGTCAATACTTAGAGGATTTAAATGTATTGCATTGCAGGCTTGATTTTTATGAACTACTTTCTCTGTACGTCTTTGTATTGGTGAGGAACTGAGTTTTATGATCGATATAATATATTTTTAGCATTTTAGTTATTAAAACAATTATTATTTGTCTGAATATATTAAAATAATATACATCATTGTTGATAAAGATGGCATGCCCGGCATGGCTAAGTGCTTAAAGCGGGGCTCAAAAGTTTGGAAATGTTAAGAAGAGTAATTCCTCGATTTACGTATCTTCGATTTACGACTTTTGAAAACTAAGTGAACAAAATCTAAAAATATTACACACGTCCTGAGCAAGGCATAATCAAGGCCATCCCTGAATTCCAGGACGAAGATGTTTTTTCAGTTTGTCTCTTTTCTTGGTTTCTCTTAATTCTCTTTGAACATTATAAAATACAAATTATGCAAACTTTAACATCTTTGTTCCTTTTCATGTTTGCATTGAATACATAACTTGATAAGATACTTAAATGAATTTAACTGATGGAATCGATCGATTTAAAATTCGAAAACATATGGAAAAAGCGTTCGCAAATTTCCACGTTTTTGCACAGTAACCCATAAGTGGCGCCTCCTATACGGCAGATCGTTTACGCTTCATGTCCGAAATGCCCAAAAACGATACGATTTCAATTAATATCTATGGGATACTTACATCTCCCCTCGTAAAACACGAAATGGGTATGTTAAAGAAAGTTCATGGTATAAAGTTACAGACAGGCAATCGCCTTGAAATGGCTACTTATTGCCTGGGATGGGTGTCCTGAAAAGCACAGCTCAAGTTGTTGCTGCCTTACCACACTTGCCACTTGCCACATGCCGCATGCCACATGCCGCATGCCACATGCGCTGTCTCAGTTACACCGTTCGACCGCAATTTTTAAAGCAAAAGTAAATAGAAAAACAAGTATAAATTAAATTTTCTTGGAATTTCGCATTTAATTTTTCTTATTTGCCTTGGATTTTCTCTTTTTTTTGTTGGCTTTTTTTCATGCTGCTGGCACGCCCAAGATTGTTGCCAAACGCCTTAGACGTTGCGTATACGCCCCCATGTGCCCAATGCAAGACGCCTGTCTGTCTGTCTATTTGTCTGTCTGTCTGTCTGCTTGCCTGCCTGAGGCAAAGTTAAATATATAAGCGTATATACTTAGTGTGTATATGTATGTTTGTTTACAAAGCGTTGCCACCCATTTTGAATATTCGTAGACATCTCAGCTGATGCTGTCTTGCCTCTGAACTATTGACGTCGCCGTTACCATTGATGATGATGTTTCTGATTACGTTTATTTCTTCTTTTTCGTCTAGGGCTGGATTAAACTTTTTCCTACCGTTTGTGTCTGTGTGTGTGTGTGTGTGTGTGTGTGTGTGTGTGTGTGTGTGTGTGTGTGTGTGTGTGTGGGCGTGCTGCCGTATTTTTTCACTGATTGCTAAGCAACAATTTGTGTTTTTTTTTTTTTCATTTCGTTCCATTGTGCAGTGGGGTTAACGATAACTGACAAACATGAAGCACAGATTAAACATTTAAAACATTTCACTGTATCTCGATCTAATCGTATGACTAAATGGCAGTTGCTATCAAGCACACACACACACGTCGCTCTGCGCGTAATTAGAAAGTCAAACAAATTACATTGACGGCATGCCTGCCACTTAACCCACACAGAATACAGCAACGCCAGTCAGAACCAGTTATCCTGCCTGGCTTCCTGCAGCCTAAAGCTGAGTGCGAATTGAAAACCATGCTCACTTACAAACACAGACACATACAGACACACATACTCTTACAAACAAACAGAAACGAAACCATCATCGAGCCGCATAACGAACGAAATCAAGAAGCTACTTCAATGAAGAAAACCTGGTAAAAATATCGTTAGGGGTCTGCCGCTGTGCGCTGTGTGTCATACGTATACGTATATACGTATGTATATACGTATGTATACGTATGTATGTGTGTGTGCTTGTTGGCCAGACACTAAAGGTAACTCGGCCTTTGCTAGACAGCAGACAGGACTAAAGTTTCAGCGGGGAGGGGGGTTGCGCGAAAAGAGGAGGAAGTGGCAGGTGACAGGCAAAGTGAATTTAATACAAAGTGCCTTGAGCATTTCAATGACTGCGATTCGCTGAGACTGCGCCTTTGTGTCCCACTGGGTGTGTGTGTGTGTCCCAGTGTGTGTGTGTGAACGCGAGGTGATTTTTGCCTTCCAGGAAATAAGGGATACCAATCCTTGGGGCGTAGTCAAAAGTATAAAACTTGCTTATTCTTTGTGGATAAACTGCAAATTAATTGAACGTTGGGTGTTTTGTTTTGTTGGTCTATTAAATATATAACATATGTACATATATGTATATATGTTACATATAACTCGATAGAACATTTCATGTTGTTTTAACAACTAATTTTTATCGCATTCTGATAAATGAAACCATTTAAGCAATGCAAATCTCTTTGCTCATGCAGTATTCTTGAAAAAAAATAAAACCAAAAACCATAAAATTATAATTCATCCTTATCGAATTTACAAAAAAGAAAAATGAAAAAGAAAGGTTAGCCAGAAATTTAACGGGAATTATATTAAATATTTTGTAAAAAGACTTAAGTGATATAGTATTATATCACTTAAGTATACAATTTTTGTACGAATAAGAAACACGCTACGGTTAATTTAACTTTGTCGACATAAGAAAACATAAAAACAAATTCATTTATGATTGCTTTAGTTAATCAAACTGACTTTTAAAGCTTGTACAAAAATATTTGGTAACAGTGATTAATTCTACCTTTAGAATATCAAAAACTTTTTACTTTAGCTTTTTGCCCTTTTTTCATTTCCACATTTCTATAATCAAAAAATCAGACCAAATGTGTTCCTTATAAAGGGCATCTTTAAGTCTTGATTTATAGCGTGATTCGTGCTTACTATGATTTGTACTCGTTTGCCATACTCTTTGGCACATCGAGTGCTCTCTAATGACATCACAAACTCGATATATCCCCGTTTGATAGGGCAAGCCTAAGAGGCATATCTGCCTGGTGGTTGTGGTGCTGTTAGGGATGGTGACGTGAGTGTGTTTCATTTACACCACGCCATTTTATTTTCACTTACTTTCTCTTTTTTTTATTTATTTTGTTTTTTTTTTGCGACAGCTCAACGACGGGTGAATAAGGACGTTAGACCTTAGCTTTGTGCTTCTGTTTGTTTGTGTGTGTGTGGTGCGTTCGTGTGCATTTTGTGAGCTTAATTGAAAATTGAGTGCTTAACTTTGATTTTGTTTTCGACGGAAGCGACACTCGAACTCAACTCCGTCACCAGCGTGCGCCATGGCTCAATGACTCAATGGCTGAATGACTGAATGACGGAATGACTAACTGACTGACTGACTAACTGAATATAGCCGCGCTTTTGCCTGATTGTTGTTTGTGTTTGTGTGCGGCTTTTGGCACGTTGAATATTGCACATTGTGAGCCAACACACAACATTTTTCACACACATATCGTATATATAGATAGATGTATATATATTTTTTACACCTCTCACAGCGGGTCGTTGTCAATAGGCTACATTTTTTTTGGCTGATTTCTTTTCGTGTGTGTGTTTTGTGTTGTTGGTGTAGTTTGTTTTAAAATTGACAAATTGACTTGTTGGCTCTGGCACGCCCCCGTTGCTATTTTTGGTTGTCTGCTTGTGTGTATGAGTGCTTTTTTTTGCGCCACGCCGTTCAAAGTGAATTCATTAAACACTTTAAAACACAGCACGCCCAAACATATATATGTTTGTATTTAGACGCGCAGATTTTCGGGACTGTTGCTTTAACATGCGTGTGTGTGTGTACAATTGCAAATCTAATTGCTTTAACCAAAAACAATTATTATTGGTTGGCGGTTTTGAGCTCTAATATTCTAGTAAATTTATTTAATGAGCACTTTTTGGGTCACACGGTGTATGCAGTTCATTAAATTCAATAAAATCAACAGCGCAGCTGATACGCATACATTGGAAGGCCTTTGGGCCACTTTCTTTTCGTTTGGCGCAGGTAAATGAAGAGCAAGAAAATACATGAACAGCTCCCCAATGGCCAGTTGGTGGCCCACTCAACCACCCATCCACCCAACCACCCACAAAGTGTCTGGTAGAACGTTAACAGTTGACAGCTGTTGACATATGCAAGTGCTGTGCTTTTTTCTACTTATTTCTGCGGCTTGTGTTTGTATTTACACAAATGTCAGTTGTTGTTTAATTATGTAGCAGTGTATCTAAACATAATGTGTTTGTGTTTGACTTGAGCATATTTGAGTGTCCGCTGGATCCAAGTGAGGCGAGTCAGTAAATAAATGGCGCATGGCAAAAAATAAATAAGCCACATAAACAAGGAGTTTGCTTATCTAAACATTTGCCAACACTAATTACAAACAGTGCAAAACTGCACAAGTTGCGCATTAATCATGGGAATTATCGGTGCTAGCATAAATAATGTTAAGCCCCAACAACAAACATGACTTTAACAACGACAACAAAAACAACAACAGCAACGAATGGTAGAGTGTTAGTTATGCGTTGACCACAAAAAGCATTTTACTTATGTGCTTGCTGCGGTTGCCTTGTCTTTTTGTGGTTGCCACACTGTGAAACAGGTCAGGCAAATGGCCATTAAAATAATATGTTATATATTCTTATACTATATATGCGTGTTGTTGTTCTTGCTTTTATTTATTTAACCAAGCATAGCAACAAACATACATACATACATATATCACTAGTGTTGATTAGATAAAGGAACAACTGCAGTTGTACTGAAAACACACACACACACACACACAACGAAGCACACACCTGCATGTGTTGCTCTGTGCACAGCGATAAACATTATAGTACAACATTACTTTAAAGTGCGTTTAAAAAGGTCCATTTGGAAATTTAATTTTACCTCAACTTCCCTAAGGATTTATTTGCTACGTAAATGTCGATGATGATGAATGGGTTAATTCCGTTCATATTTCTTAAGTAAGCATCTCGATGCTGAAATATTTTGTGGTATTAATTTATCAATGCAGTTAATATTTAATGCACGATGCAGCTTTCCAAGCTTTCTTTAAACTCAATTATTTTATTGGTATTTTAATGGTTGTTAGATGAATTTCTTCGTTCACCATTTTGTTTTTCTCTTATATCTTCTATCCTTAACTCATGAAATGGGTAAGAAACGGTATAATGGTTTTTTGCAAATTTATGTAACAGGCAGAAGGAAGCATCTCCAACCCCATAAAGTATATATTTTCTTGATCAGCATCAACAGCCAAGTCGATATAGCCATACCTGTCAGTCCGTCCATAGGTTTAAACGCCTGGATCTTAGAGACTATAAGAGATAAAGACTCCGAATTTTGAACTTATTCTCGCCTAAGCTTTGGGAAATACAAGTTTGTTTCAAATTATCGAATACTTTTTTGGTATTCGATACACACATGGGGTCAACAACAAAAAAACTTGAATTCCAGAATTGTTAAAATGAGGTTTGAAATTATGAAAATTTGATTATTATATTTATGTAAATATATTATAAGATTTAATTAAAATCTGTTCAGAAACACCGGAGGTATCGCAATTTACAGGTTGGTAATTTTTGGCACTGAAAGAATACACACAAACAAACTGTACACGTTACGTATTTCAGTCCGATTCGGCCTTTTAAATTTTTTTTTTTTTTTATATATATATCACACAAAGTGCTAGATTATACAGTGTTTTGTATTAAGTTTAGTTGATTATTAAACCTAACCTATTATATCTTATCTATTTAAATAACTTTATCTTTAAGTTAGTTCATTTACTATTCTCCAAAAGCCCGTTGAAAAACTTCAATTTTAGTGTTATTTGCATCCGTTTTAAGTTAATTTACGTAACTGTAATAGGAGCTTAAGTTAACTAATGTCTTGTTTCCGTGGTCTTGTCTCACACCAATGTTTCGCTTTTGATGTTAAGTCAGCTTTCTATTCACCACTAACCCGATTTTCATGCTCCATCTAAATGAATAGACAAGACGCACACATATACATACACATAGGTAGGTACTTGTATAGGTGCTTGTGTGTATGTGTATAAATGAGTACACATAAAAATCACAATGCGCACTTTGAAATAGCTGAGAGTGGAAATGTGAGAAGTTGACATGCTTGATAAGGTCACCCGGGTAGTGCAAACAAACAACAAAACAGCAAAGCAAAACACACATACGCACAGGTGACACACATTTACAGTGGGCTGTTTTGGGGCCCAACCCCAACTCCGTAGCTCCATCATCGTCATCAGCATTAGCAACATCATTGAGAATAAATGCCACAGCAACTGGCTGCGCATTCAAGTGACTTAATTAAACGTTTTCCTGGCACAGATAAATGCCAGGGTACGTATGTGTGAGTGCGTGTGTAAATGTGTGTGTGTGTGTGTGTGTGTGTGTAAGGAAATCATCAAAAGCTTGCAGCTGCGGCAAACGCAAACGCAGACGTAGACTAGTTGAAAGCTGGCTCAGACAGCGGCATCATACATTCGTTCAAATGAATGATAGCAAGTGTGTGTGCGTGAGTGTTTGTGTGTGTGTGTGTCAAGCACGTTCTTATAAATTGCACACGCACACATTTAGAAGGTGCTTGAATCTTCAATCTATTTGAAATTAATGCACAACACAACTCCCTCAAGGTCGACTACAGGTCGTCGTACCAGACACAGTCCCAGGACAAACCTACAGCCCACAGCCAAAGATTGAGCCACAAGCCCAATCCTAAGTGAGTGAAGGAGCGCCCACTAAGTAGGCTTATAAAACTAAAACTGTGCGTGCTGCTGCGAATCTCTCCCTTGCTGTTGCAGACCCATTTACGGATGCTTCTGAAAATGTGCCACAACTTTCATCTCTTGGCAAAAGTGCATTATTAACACTTCAGCACAGCGCAATGGAAGAATTTTGTATACAAGTTTTTTTTTCGTTTCGTTTCGCTTTATTTTATTTTTATTTTGTAGTTCTTGTTTTTTTTTTTTGTCTGCTTAGCAAAACCGAAGCAAACCTCAAATATGGGTTAGCCTGGGTTGCATGAATAGGGAGTGCGGGTGTACTGGCAAAGGGAGGGGGAAGGGGGAGTACACTCATCCACGTCATCATCAGCTTTTGAGAACTACAAGTATTGGCTACTCACCTTCGAGGCAAGCCAAAAGTGGTGGGCGTGGCTCCGCTTTTGCGTAAATCCCAATACAACTTTTATATTTCTAGCTTGGCCCCATATCGAAGGGTACCATACGTTTTCTGATATAACATGTAACGCTTGGGGGTGTAGAAAAATATATCCTTGTGCATATGTGGGAATCTTTTTATTAACTTATACTTTATCGATTGCTAAATAATGTAGAAAATGGGGTTCGGGAATAGTTTAGATTCAAAATGTTATCGACTTTGTATTATTATTGATATGGTTGTTAAAAGCCTTAGGAATGATCCATCAAAACTATATACAAGATTTGTGTATAAATACAAGAAAAAATTAATGAAATAATGATCTATTAATATATTTAAACATTTAAACTTTTTTTTTAACTTCTATTATTATTTCTTTATAGCATTCTAATGTAATTTGTTGTTTGATTATTACCACAAATGTTCGCTGCAGTTGTAGGGATTTTGTTACTGGACAACTAGTCTTCGTTTTAAGCCGACTCTTTAAGGTTCACGAGAAAAATCGTATTGAAAACATCCAAAAATCCGCTTATTGCCCTCTTTTCTTCGTAGCGCTGAAGTGAAACTCAGTTCAAAATTCATCGGAAACGCTTTTAGCGTCGCATAAGTAAAACCTTGTTGCCTTGTGTCGTTTTTTCACTACATTTTTCCATAGAATACTTTTGCTGATGCACTTTTGATGCTGATTTTATGTTTGATTCATTAGTGCTCTATGTTTATGTAGAAAGGGTATTGTAAGTTCGTGTTTGACGCATCATCAGAGCTGTTCTTCATGTTCTGGTTTATTTTTAGCGCGGCGCTGGCTCAACTTTTTAACGATAAACTATAACGGCGCATAAAAAGACTGTGCAAAGTTGGCAGCAGTAGCAGTAGCAGCAGCAAAGTTTTTTAGCAGAAATTTCCTGCTAACGATCAAGTTTTCTTCTTGTTGTTTTTTTTTATTTTTTTGTTTTTGTGCTTTTTTTGCAGAAAGCAGCACGTGGCAAAGCTGAATAGAGCCCGAGAGCTGAGACTTGAAAATTGGCCGCATTTGTGTATTTGCTGGCAGCCGTTTCGAGGCAGCGCCCACACGGCGTATGAGTGTTCAGGCATTTCACTTAAAACTGTTTGGCGAAAAGTTGTGGCAACAAGAAAGCTGCTGTTGTTTGTTGCTGCTGCTGCTGTCGATAGTCCATTTAATTTTAATTTGTGTTCAAATTTCATAAAAACGATTCAAGTCGAATGCATTTTATGCTTACCACTTACCAGTTGCTGCTTGCTATTTGCTACTTGCTGTTGCATGTTGCAAGCGGATAAGCAGTAACCAAAATTCCGTTTTTGACCCTCTTGTGTGCGCTCTGTTTACTTTGTGCTTGCCAGCTGCAGTGTGGCCAAAACTGATAAGCTGCACTTGCTTAAAATGCATGCCATGCCGCCTTCCGCTAACCCCTCACCCCCCCTCTCGCTTCAGTCTGTACGCTCTTAGATATGCGTTATATTAGTTTATGTCTGTTCGTTCATATATATATATATATACATATAATTTCAATGATGTTGCAGTCATGCGTGCAATTGTTTGATAACTGCAACATATTCTCTCTCTTTCTCTCTCCTACATCTTCAACTTGCGTCCTCTATTTTGTGGCAAAACTGTTTAAGGCCAAAAACTTTTTGGCTCGTGTGCGCATACCTTTTTGAAATAATTAAGACTTTTAGTGCGCACCGGCTGCAACTGTGGCCATTACGTGCAAAATATGCTAAGCACTTTTGTAAGCGTCAAGCGCTAGTAGGACGCATTGGTGGTTGAGGGGGGCTGTGGGGGATTGGCGACAACGCTGCCAAAAATATGCAGTTTTGGGCATTGTAGGCCGAGGCTAAAGCCTCTGAAAATGCATTGCAAGAATGTGAATGCAGCGCTGCTTCAATTTTTTTTTTTTTTTGTAGCATCCTCTTTCTGCCTAACAGCCTGCCTGCCTGGCTGCCTGTCGTCCTGACTGTTTTTGCTAACTGGTGTTGGCCGTTCATGGTTTATTCATGAAGCTGCCAGCCTCTGCCCAACTGTCACGTCTGGCCGCTCGGTGTGTGTGTGCGTGTGTGTTGACCAATTGCGTTTAAAAATGAGTCGGCGGTTAGTGATTGCCCGTTAGCATACGAGTGTATACAGCACACACACATACAATATCTCTATCTTTTCCTGCCTGTGAAAGGATGCCAGATTCTATACACAGAACAAAAATAATAAGAATTTGTCAAATCCTCTTAAGATAATTTTAAAGTTATAGTATCCTTAGAAATGTGTTCAATATTTTGACTGTAACTTTATACCATATTTATACCATTAAGCGCTCTATTTAATGCCACAATATTTATTCCTAAAACTCTTCATATTGTCATATATTAAAATATATGTTAAAATAAAGGAGCAGGCATCTATCTGTTGTAGACTTTACTCCTAAACGCACTGCAAATAAAATAACAAGAGTCTGGGACGATGCAGGTTTAATTTCTTATTAAAATTTAGTTTGAATAATATTTGCATGACATATTTCTGGGCATCTTTCTGCTATAAAATTTGTATCTTTAAACAAAAATATTATTTCAAGTGTAGTCATAGTGACAACAAACATCCCATACTCTCTTGCCGCCCGCATGCCGCTTTGATAATTCGTTTTGCACAGCTTTGAGCATTTTTGGTGATTTGCATGCAGACAGGCGGCTTCTCCACTTCTTCGCCTGCTTACCCACAGATTGAACTTTATTTGAAAATGTTTTGGCATTGCATTAAAATCAAGTAATGTTACAACGTCAGACATTGATAGCCAGTCCTCCCAATCCTCAATGCAGGCAACAAAAAAACCTTCGCCTCTTAATTCGATTCATTTCAATGCCAGCAAAAAAGAAATTATTGATAGATGCTCGCTTGTCCGCTGTCAGTAGCACATTTGCAGTTTTTACCATCTTCAATGTGCATTTCCAATGCTCTTATTCGATAATGCGGTTCAGTGCAATTCGGCAACTAACTGTGCTTAAAACAGACTCGTTTTTGTGTGTGCTTCTGTCTGAGTGATCAGTGGATGAGATTCATTTGGACATTTGATTATTGTTGGAATGCCATAAATGCTTACACTTGAGTGATGAACAGCACAGGACTTAAACAATAGATAGAAATGGTTTTGATTGCAGACAGCTTAAATATGTATTCCTTTGATTAAATATGTTTATTTTTATGACATGTAATCAAACGGAAATAAATTGAATAATCTTCGTTTCTTTTATTTTCTTGAAAACAAAAATATTAACCTACTTTATTATTGACAGCACTTACATAGTTTTGAGCTGTTAAGAAACTTAAATATTGACTTATATAAATCCATTGTTTGCATGCAAAACTTTCATTGAGTTTTATCAAGATTAATTGCATAGTTTTGGCACCGTGAACTCGTGCCATTGCTATTTGATTCAAATCCAATATTATGACCGGAAATGATTTATATTTGGGGGAAAAAAAACATTGAGGTGATTTCATTCACACCCTAAAAGTCATGTTTTTGTTTTTGTTGTCGTACATTGAAAGCACTTGTAGGAAATTACACTTATGTTTCTTACTTTTAGTGACAATTTCCTACACACACACACACACACACACACACACACACACACACACACAACAGACAAATCAGAACTCATTTGATTTGATTTGATTTATTTACCGTAATGCACGTATCAACGTTGACAGGGCGACCCAAGTAAATCCATGTCCAAATAGTGTGCCATAAATTGAAAATGACGGCCACGTGTCCAGTCCGAGAGAGAAAATAAAAGGAAGCGAACAAAAATAAGACAAATACAGAAGAAAAACAAAAACAAAATGTTGCAGAAAGAGTGGTCAGTAACGAGTATATCAATAGATGGGCCGCACTTTGCTCGTAACTAGTTGATGTGACTGTGACCCATAAACCCAAATCGGCCAACGAGCATGGCTTTAAGTTTATTTGATGCTCATAATGCGCTGTTCTTGTTGTTGGTCGTATTGTTCATATTGTTGTTGTTGTTGCGTTTGGCTTTGCCATAAAATTGATTGTCCTGCTGCGACAGTGAAGCAAGAATGTCAGGCGCTCAATTCCACGATTTCCTGATATCCTATTGTTTTTCGACATTGTGGATAGGTTTTTGCTTGTCCTGTCTTGTCTCGTGCCGTCAGCCAGCGGCGGCTGCAGT
This sequence comes from Scaptomyza pallida, assembly GCA_018152965.1. Taxonomy (NCBI): domain Eukaryota; kingdom Metazoa; phylum Arthropoda; class Insecta; order Diptera; family Drosophilidae; genus Scaptomyza; species Scaptomyza pallida. The sequence goes on along the minus strand of JAECXP010000005.1, from coordinate 3,636,850 downwards.
TTACTTTTGGGGCACTGCGAATTTGTGCTCGTTGCCACAATTGAACTTATGACATGCAATTTGTGCTGATATTAAGACAAATTGAATGCTTACGGCTCTGTTATCATTGCCCCATAAACGATGCCTTCATAAATTGGACCAGTCCTTCGGCACATTAAAGTGTTGATGCCAAATCAATGCTGAGGGCTTATGCATCTGGCTGTATAAATATACCCAAACTACAAGCAATATATGTATGTATGTATGCCCAAGAGTACTACAATTGGCACAATGTCCTGTATCTTAATGGAGACGCGAGTGCAATTTTCAGACATTGCGAGAGTACAAAACTCGATTTCACCTCTAACCAACATTGGGCTAAAATGCAGTAAGCTAAGCGTCTCACCTCAAATTTCAATTTTCCGTTTTCTGTGCGAAAAACACAATTTTTCGCAGTTATTTTCACATTTTCGGGTTTTGAGTGCTTTTGTTGGCGCAAAATGTTCCCATGCTTAATGACCATCATCGATGCGATGCGATGCCTGCCAGCATTTCGTACCCCCCTTCATACTCTACTCCATACATATGCATGTAGTAGTCGTATATGCGTGTGTGGCTAACCACCTTTCATTGCTGCGGTCACACAGGTCGGACTACTCTTTATTCGGTCTGCATTCCTTAAATGCACTTCCGATGCTAAAAGTATTATACATTTGTTGGCTCAGTTTGTGGGCGTAAATAATAGAACCAACAATTTGGCAATTATTATTTTTGTCTTTGTACGGAAACAATCTATCTGGTTGTTGTAAGGATTGCAATGGATTCTTCCATCTTGTGACTGGACCTCAAATCAAGCCTGCACTTTCAGAGACATTCCAAAATGCGACACGAGAATTCACTTTCGCAGACGAACAAATAAACCAAACTTTAAGGTGAACCTTAAAAATTAGGGCTTAATGAATTTATTCTATTAGTTTTAAAAATTTTTAAAAGAATATTACAGTGTATCCACAGTAAGCTTAAAATGTGTTTGCATTTTAATTGTATATTTTTTATGGCTGCTTTTGCATTTGTTTTGTGGTCCTTTTCACATTTAAATGCCTTATAAACAAAATGTCTGCACATATATTTTTTTTTATTATTATTTTAAATGTATTTTAAATAAATTGCATATGCAATTTACAATTTACGCAAAATGGTTGAACAGAAAATTAAAAACAAAAGTGCAACGTAAATGCAGTTGAATGTAAAATGTGGAAAATCATCTGTCAAATGGTTTCACATACAAACATATGTACAAATGTTTGTTTGTGTGCATGTATTGTATGTTTGTTGTTGGCCAAAACTGCAAAATTGCAATGTGTTTGTGGTGGTTATCCCTGATGCTGGTAATGCACGTAGTGTTCATCATTGTGCTCAGAGGTTGTTGGCGGATTTTTGAACGGGTTGAAGCAGTTCACATGATGTGTTGCATACTTTTAAGCGCAGCGTGAGAATTGTAATCGAATTAGGGATGGGAGCGTGTCATATGTCATAAACAAATATTAAATTGATCATCTTACCAAGCTTTAACAACTTTAAACTTCTCTACTTGTCTTAAAACCCTCCTCATTTAGGCCCTTAATCTTAATTAAATCAAAGATCCAACAAAAATCAGAATGGAATGGTGAAAAATGTTTCTTACTCGTTTTAAATGGATTTGATCAACAAAGCCACACAAAAATATCTATTTTAATTTTTCATGAAAAAACTGTGTAAAGTTTGGAAAAATACGCTATGCGTTTATTGAAAATTCTCTATAATACTCGTGTTTGGTATATTTGTAGGACGAATTGAATTTAAAAATGCGATTGCGAGTGCAATCGGCTTAAAGAACGGCAGGCATGGGGAGCAGAGAACTTGGCGCTGGCTTTGGCTCTTTGTTTTTAATGACTCGACGCTATTGTTTGGCTTTTGCAGTCGTAGTTGTCGTCGTTGTCATTGTCGTTGCCGTGGCTGTAGCTGTAGCTGTAGCCGTAGCCGTTGGCTTTTGCGTGGCATGCGTCCAAGTAATTTTAATTCTATTACCCATTATAAGAGCAAATGCTGCAAAAGGGCGCCACGCTCTGAAGTACTACTGCTGCTTGGTGATGCCATGGATGCTGTGACTGCAACTGGAGCTGCACTTAATTTCTATTATAATGATGACATGCCGTCTGCAAGGCAAAAGCGACTCCTAAACGCTGCCCAGCAATCGCAGCCACGCCCACCCCTCAAATGCCCACACGTAGCCACCATATACATATACATATATACGGGCACACGAATGTCGTCGCTGCCGCTGGCATTGCCATATAATTTTTCTCCTTTTTTTCTTTAGATTTTTTTATTCGTGCCAGTTGGCGACACGATGCGACGCGACGCTTCCGCTTTTATGGACATTTAGATGCAAAGTTTCTGGCATAAAAATGGCGTGGCAGATAATTTTCATAATTTTCAACTACATTTCATTGTGCAACTGTGCGCGGGCGTTGGCGTTGGCCATGGAGTTTGGCGACGGGGGGCGTGGCCCGGCCTCGCCGTGGCCAGTCGCTTTCAGCTGGCTCGTTATTCTCAGTTTTATTTTCGTGTGACACTAAAAAGGAAGCGAAAAGTCAAAGTCGCCGCCGCTGCAGCAGCAAAGTTGGTTTTTATTAGCTCGTTGCTTGCATTTCATTTGGTCACTTTTTTCCTCACATTTCTGTAAAACAACATTCTAGCAAAAGCAACTCTAAAATACCTTGTGATCGGAGTTCACAAAAAAACTGAAAACTTTTAATAATAAAACAATGTTGAGAACAAATATTCAACATACCTCAGCCTTAAGTTTTGACGAAAATATTAATTTTCAATGTCGAAGAATGTCAAGAAAACAAACAAACAATTCTGTGAAAAGAAAATTCTATACCTAGAATTGAGTTTTGGTGGAATCAAATTGAAATGTATGTTCGTTAATAAAATTTGACAAAAGTGAACGATCTTCTGGTTCAAAATTTGTCAAAAGTATATCATAGCCCATATTGTGCTCATTTGTGATTAGTTTACAGGGTATGGGAAAAGCCGAGGCTGCGGCAGCTTTGTTATAGTCACTCGGACGCCAGACTGTGGATGGCAGTGTATTATATTATATTAGCTTTGCTGACAAATTTATGTTATTAGAGGACTTTAAGCCGTTGGGCTTTGCAATGACAAATTCTCTAAGACAGAGTGGGAAAAATAAAAGTGCAGCCAGAAAGTATGCTATAAAATTGTGCAACGTGTTAAACGGTAAACACACTTCACATCACGCATTGTGCATGCGTGTGTGTGTGTGTGAGTATGTTGTCATAGAATGCTTAGCATATTGCAATCAAAATGGAAAATGTAACAGAGTTACGTAAAACGCATTACGTGGCTGACACACACAAATACACTGTGTGAAAGTGTGTGTGTGTGTGTATCATATGTCGTCTGTGTCGATGGGTTGCAGTTAAGTGCTGTATGTAAACGAGTTTATGACCCATACTTCGCTGTCTGCTGTACATAACTCTTATCACTCTTCATTTTTTTTTTTTTGCTTCAATATTCTGTTGACTTTCCAGTAATTCGTTTGGCACCTGCAACTAATGAGAATGAGAAAAAAGGGAAGAGGGAAACTTTTGCAAAAGGGCACACTTAGTTTGCTTTGACTTCTGCGGCCAGCTCTAATGGAAACGCTCATAATAATAAACTCATTTGCATGGACAGCGTGACGAGGCTAAGCTATAAGACTGTTGTGCACCATCGTAGATTGTACTACGCTGTACTTTTCAATGGAATTAATGAATTGCTTTATTGCCAAGTAATATGAAGTAAAATAAACTACTAAACATCTTTTAAATTACCAACATTACATGCGAAAATTTATGACACCCGATTTCCAACTTGTTTTAATCGTTATTTTTGATTAGTTTATCAACTGAAAAATGATTTCTTTCTTTATAATTAAATATAATGGAAAAGGTTCGTGAATTTAAACAAACAAACGAAAATTTGTGTATACTTAACATACAGTATAGCTGATTGGTAAAATAGCGGTGGTCTCCATTTCGCATGTACTCGAATTTATATAAATATTTCTGTTGATTTCAGAGAGTGCACTCATTGTGTACGCAAATACTTATTTAACCGTTTTGCGATATTTATGAAATATATTTGATAAACTTGTTATGGCTGCGGGCTATTGATGATCGAAATGAGTTGTGCGTGTTTCAATTGTATTGCAATAATCATAGTAATCAGCCTGGTTGCAAATGTTTCATCAACTGTCAGCCGTAAATACACAAGCATAACCACAATGAACATTCAACAACTTTTGCTCAATGACATACACATTTAATTTAAATGTAAATTAATTTTTCTCACATGCAGCAGCAGCAGCAGCTGTTTGCGAACCAAAGATGGCTCGAGGGGGCTAGGTGCTGGGGGGCATTGTAAAGTTTTAAGCTTACTTATCTAACTATATTTCAAAAGTCTGTCGTTTGTGGTTGCAGTTATAGATTGCCACTTGGGAGAGAGGGCGAGCGTTGTGAGGTATGACATTGGGAATGGGGAATATGGTATGGGCCATGGATTATGCTGGGTGCGGGCACACCTTTTGAGTCTGGGAGCAAAACTTGGAGCAGTGTCAGTGTTAGTTGGCAACGAATTTTGTTGCTGGCATTTTGGCATTGAAAGTGCAGCAAACGCTTCCGTTTTTAGAACTTTGCCATATCCGGCATTTGCTTACAATTCAAATTGGCTTTGCCAGTCAGAAAGAGACAGAGTTGGATAAAGAAGGACAGACGGTAAGATAGCATATTTCTTGGACCCAAGTTTTCGGCATCAGTAAAGTTTTCAACTTCAGGTGTAATGTGCGGAAATGCTCACATTCAGTTGCTTCGTCTTCTGCTGTTGCTACGTAAACGTACTTTAAAGTAAATATTTGTACATTGACTTGCTTGACTTTTAGACAGCTGGTCCGTCTCCGTCTCACTCTCACTCTCTCTTACAGTTTGCTTGCACTCACTCTTCAAGCTGCCCCTGCATATGTAAATTTGTTTTGCATGCATATCAATAAAGCCCAGCACAAGTGTCACTTTTTCCACCGTTGCTGCACTAGCTTATATAATTTGATTGTATTTGTATACACACACACATACACGAACACACAGCAAATATTGCTTAGAGTTTTTGTTCGAGTAAGCTAACAGGAAATTTGTCCAGCTGCAAATGCATCAGTTGACTTCATTGTTCGTATGCTGACAATGCAACATTGTGTAAGAAACTGTTGGTCATATAGATTACACATACGACTAGTAACTATGCCATAACATGTAACAAAACAACGCACACAACTAACAAAAATTTGTATGTTAGTTTTTCTTATCACTTTCTGGTCGGTCACTTGAAATTGTTTCACTTTGTAAATAAAAACAATTAAATTTTTAGTGCTTTGTTTAATTTAATTAAAAACTTATCAAGCATTTTCCACTCCAACTGCCGCACACTGCTTTTAACTTCAGCTTTCAGATAAAAATTATAATTAATACAAAAGTGTATTACATTTACCTAGTGCAGCGTTCATTTCTTACAACTAGCAGCTCAAGCGGCAATACATTTCTTAAAATATATAATAATAAAATAAAATTGTTTTTAATCTTGTTATCAGTATCTGCATGTTTACCAACAAACCAAAATCGATCTTAAATGTTATTATTACCTTATTTTAGGCACTGTTACTTATTATTGCTTATGCTCTTGAAGCACGTGGACAATTAGTGAACCACTTAAGTTATGAATGAATTGCTCTCTGTTTGATTGCATTTTATGGCACGCTTTTGAGTACCGCTAATCACATTATATTGCTTCTTTAATCTTAACTGAAGAATCAATCGTAAAGTTCACGCCATAAAAGCATGTCTGCAGCAATGCAAATGCACATCGCCAAAAATAATCATTCTGCTCATTTAATTTGAAGGCAGTTATCTAGAAACATTTAAAATAATAAAACGCAATCGCAGTTCTTTTTGGCATGAACTGTAGATCAAGTAGTTGGCTGATAAGCCTCGCCAAAACTGAGTTAAATATATGACAGACTATAAAGCATGTGAATTCCTTAAATACATACAAGTATATAAGTATCTATCAAAATATTTATTTATATGTACTGGCAATCACTGACAATCGCTGGTAGTAAAACAAACTGCTGACAATCAGCTGATTTGTATGCTATGATTTATAATTATCACTTAATACATTTTCCATTTATCGTCACAAGCGGTGAACAAAAATGCCGTCTAGCAGTTTGGGTTGCCCCTATGACGCATTTTTGCCTTTAATCTGTATTATCCGCTATTTGTTTATTGGCCATCTCGAGTCCAAAATGTTCAAAGAATCAATCGAGACCAATCACAACACAAACATCAGCAGACAGAAGCCGATAAGCTGTGAGCCAGCCATACGTCACTGAGTGTTGCCAATTTAGATATTTTCGCAATATTTTGAATTGTATAAGAAGCTTATCTATTCAATATTTTAATTGGTTTCATTGCCATTATAATGCGTAGAATGTCCAATGAATTTATTTTTAAACTTGTAATCTTTCCAATTATGAGCTTTCCTTTTAAATAATATCTAAAATTGTCTGCAAACGTTGCCTTGAACTTTATTGAATGCAAAGAAGCTGCCAAAGTGTAGTGTAATATATATATATATATATACACGTATTTTATAAATGTAATGTGTCTATCTTCCACGCAGGTTTCAAATGGGAACGTTTGACAACAAGATTCTCAATAAACTATTGAGTAAATATTTGTTTCGCGGGTATAATTTATCATACTTTTTGGTGTTTAATATCTGCTGCCTTATTAAACAAAGACTAAAGTTTAAGTACATTAATAGTCATTTTAATTGTTTATTTTTGTCATTACGTGATTTGTTTATCAACACTTATAATAATAATTACATGATTTACTTTTTGTTTTGAATGATAATAAATGAGTTTTAGAAAAAAAGTTAAGCTCTCATATACTTTTCAATTTTCAATTACTAATTTAGTGAATACTGTTCATCGATAGCTGACAGCACTGTCAACGCCCAACGGCATTCATATCTAATCTTCAAGCCGCACGCCACAATAGACCCCACTGCTGGGTGCCACCGCCCCAACCCCCAGCCGACTAGCTACATATTGACTTTGTGATAAGCGAAGAATTTGCATCACAAATCATTAACACACTCAGAACGCAAAGCCCATTGACCAGCAGCTAGCAAGTATTGATGATTGTTGGTTTTTGTTTTATTTTTTCGCACGGCAGATATCGCATATAAAAGGTGAAGCGTCGTCTTTACAGGTTTCAGTGTGGAACTTAGTTCCAAATCAAACAGCAGCATGTTCTTGAGCAAGGCTCTAGTTATTACGGCCTTCGTGGCTTTGGCCAGCGCCCAGTTCAATACCAACTATAAGGATGGACGCAACGGCATGGTTCACTTGTTCGAATGGAAGTGGGACGATATTGCAGCCGAGTGCGAAAACTTCTTGGGACCCCGTGGCTATGGCGGTCTGCAGGTATGAACAAATATTAATTGTTTTAAATTTGTTTGTAATATTCATTAAAATTCTCTCTTTAAAGGTTTCACCTCCCAATGAGAACGCTGTGATTGGCGGTCGCCCCTGGTGGGAGCGTTATCAGCCCATCTCTTACAAGCTTATCACTCGCTCCGGTAACGAGCAGCAGTTTGCTAACATGGTCAGGCGTTGCAACAACGCTGGAGTGCGCACCTATGTGGATGTGGTCTTCAATCATATGGCTGCTAATGGCGGCCGAACTGGTACTGGTGGCAGCAATGCTGATCCCAGCTCAAAGAACTTCCCCGCCGTGCCCTTCAGCTCTTTGGACTTCAACCCCACCTGTGCCATTACCAATTACGGTGATCCCAGCAATGTGCGCAACTGCGAGCTGGTTGGTCTGCGTGATCTGAACCAGGGTAACTCCTGGGTGCGCGACAGAATTGTCGATTTCCTCAACCACTTGATTGATTTGGGCGTTGCCGGTTTCCGTGTGGATGCCGCCAAGCATATGTGGCCCGGAGATCTGTCTGTTATTTATGGTCGTCTCAAGAATCTGAACACCGGTCATGGCTTCAACTCTGGAGCTCGTCCCTATATCGTGCAGGAGGTCATTGATTTGGGCAGCGAGGCCATCAAGAAATCCGAATACACTGGCATGGGTGCCATTACCGAATTCCGTCACTCCGACTCCATTGGCAAAGTGTTCCGCGGCAAGGATCAGCTGCGCTATCTGTCCAACTGGGGCACAGCTTGGGGCTTCGCCGCTTCCGATCGCTCTCTGGTGTTTGTGGACAATCACGATAACCAGCGTGGTCATGGCGCTGGTGGTGCCGATGTGCTTACCTACAAGGTCGCCAGAAAGTACAAAATGGCCTCCGCCTTCATGTTGGCCCATCCCTTCGGCACACCACGTGTCATGTCCTCCTTCTCCTTCACCAATACTGACCAGGGACCACCAACCACCGATGGCAACAACATTGCCTCACCCCAATTCAATGGCGATACTTGCAGCGGCGGCTGGGTGTGCGAGCACCGTTGGCGCCAGATCTACAACATGGTTGGATTCAGGAACGCTGTGGGCAATGCTCAGCTGCAGAACTGGTGGGATAACGGCAGCAACCAGATCGCCTTTAGCCGTGGCAATCGTGGCTTTGTGGCCTTCAACAATGATAACTACGACATGAACAGCTCTGTGCAGACTGGTCTCTCATCTGGCAACTACTGCGATGTCATCTCCGGCAACAAGAGCGGTTCCGGTTGCACTGGCAAGACAATCTATGTTGGCTCCGACGGACGTGCCAATATCTCGATTCGCAACTCTGACGAAGATGGCGTTGTTGCCATTCATGTCAACTCCAAATTGTAAGGCTATAGCTACATGTATATCTCTTAGCTCCTCCTTTACCCACACACTTTGTATATATACAATGAGATTATATCAAAGCAAAACATAAAGGAAGCTGACTTTCAATCTATCTACAGTAGAATCCGGTTATAGCGACTTTCAAGGGACCGACGATTTTACGTCGTTATACCCGGAAGACGCACTAACCGAAAGGAGCAAAAAAAAATTATTTTTTTTAATTTTATGGTTGCTATTTTCGTAATAGGTTTTAAAATCAAACAAATAAAATTTTTAATCAAAACAAAAATTTTAATAAATTTAATTCAATAACATGGGTTTTTCATAAGTCAAATACATATAATGTATACCAAGATTAATTTCTATATGTGGGTTTTATTTTTAATTTAAATATTCAGTGATTTTTGATTATTTACCAGTAGTTTTGACAAATAAAAACTGTCGCGCACATCATGTTTAAACGAGACATGCTGTGCGTTAAACTCTCGTCAGTAAAATTTGAATGAACAATTCCATTCAGAACTTTTGCAGCCTAGAATGGCTTCAAAACGCTAGGTGCTGACAAAGCTTTATTTTGATCTCTCTAGAGCTCTTGCCCAAACCGATTTCAATATCATTTGAGAATGAGCTGCTGGGACGAACTAAATTTTCTTCGGCAAGCCCAGAATGCTTAAAACAATTCGCAATTGTCAATGGCGAAAGTTGTTGCCATGATTAATTTATCAATAAAATGGCATCAAGGATGGAAATTTTCGGATAATTTTTATCTTTGTTTTCATCCATATTGCTGATTATTTTAAGTACGAGATTTTTCCGAAATGTTGGCATTATTTCGCCGTATTTTTTTCGGCACGTCGCAATATCCGGTTGAATTGTGGAAAATCTCGTCGGTATAAGCGGTTTGTCGCTAAAAGCGGAGACGTTCTAAGCGGAGGCCCTTTCATATATGTTTGTATGGGGACCAACCAAGGCATCGAGTTTTCGTCGCAATAACCGGACGGACGCTATAAGCAGAGTCGTTATAGCCGGATTCTACTGTATATGCCTGTTGCAGCATTGGTCTCTACTCAATTTTATTCATGTTCTAAACCCTTTACCCAAGTGTCTTGCCCAAAAGCTTCTTATCGCCTTGAACAGAACAATAAGGCAACACATTTATGTGTCTTGGAGCATCCCAAGAGTGGACTCTCGATAGCTGCATAAATAATAGTCGACCTATCGATATCCCGTCTTTGAGTCAAACACGCGCATAACTATTGCGTTTGTGTTCAAGCTCTCAGCTTTGCAATTTACCTACTTGCAACGTTGTGAACTGACAAATTACTTTGTGTATATGTTTGTAAGTCAACTCGCTCTTTCGACTAACGAGTGTCATATGATTCTTTTATGTACAAAAAGTTAGTGTTTAATAAAATTTCTTGAAAGTATCAATTCATTGAAAACATAGAATGCTTCTTACCTCCTTCCTAAATGCCAATAATCAATATTAACATTTGCTTTTAGTACATACTAAGAATAATCAATACTTGTTTAAAAAACTAAAAAGGCTATTTAATATTTAATGGACGATTTCTTACTTTTCTTCTTTTTAAAAGTATACCCTATTTCAATCACTTCTAATGGGTATATAAAATTAATTAAATAGCACAATACAGAGCGCTAGATGGGTCATCAGAGATTAAAGTCCATTACGCTTCTGACAAACGCAGGTGTAAGTGCTAAGTTGAAAGGTCAAAGGAGTCGGCTGCAACAACTGTTACTGCCGATGCTGTTGCCGATGCTGTTGCTATCCCCAAGTGGGGAAAAATCTTCGAATTAAGGCACTCGGAAATGTGAAAAAGTCAGCACTCAGCATCAGAGTTTTCTAATGCTGATATACGCAATGAGTGGCCATAAAAACATCCATAAATACGAACCATTATCCGGCAACTTACATGCCAAACATATCGCACAACATTATCATTTGTCAGCACACCCTATCGCTTGCACACTACCTCGTACCTCGTACCCATCCAGCTCACTTTCCTGCTGCTGCTGCTGTTGGCTAGACATTCACAATGAGCACTCTTAGTTATTTGTAGCAAATTTTGTGCTTGGGTTATGGAAGTGCAAGCTATAGCATCATGCATTTAAATCTATAGAGCAAATAGACATGCAAGAACGCATCGAGGACTAAAGGAACGTACGTGGGGGCTGTTGGGCGGATGAGGTGGTATCCTGTGCATCCTGAAATCCTCGTACGATTTTGTTGCATAAAAATATGCACTCATAACTTGTGACCATGATATGAATGAATGTGTGTAGCTCTATCAAAGGATTTTCATGTCATTTGCTAGAGGTCAAGTGAGTCGACAACAACAGCAAGAGTATAACAACGGCACACACATCAGGATACAGCCAGGACTTTGGGTAATGTATGCACACAGTCAACTTGGCTTGCATTTTGTGAGAGTTTCCTGCTGCTGCTGCTCCAACTTCCTGACACACAGAATCTGCGTATGTGTGTGTGTGTATATGTTTTGTGTATTGTAAATATATACAAAACAGCGCATAATTCTTAATAAAGTCATAAAATTGCAAAGTAAATCAGTTTTTCTGAGCGAACGCAGCGCAGATAAACTCGACTTTTTATTACGCAAAACGCAATTTTCATATGTTGCCAGCAAAGATTGTGATTTAGCAAGTGTGTGTTACCCGTATGTTTGAGTGTGTTTGTGCCAAGGCAAATCCATCTGCATAAGGAGCGCAAAAAATGAAAAATATGAAGAAAAAAAAAAATCACAAGTCGCATCAAACATTGTGTATAAAAGCCGTAGCATGTCTAGATTGCGTTTTTTTTTCCTTAAAAGGGGGGAAGCTCCCAACCGACTTGCTGCCTAACTCCAGGGCGACAGCCAAACTTTGCGGCATGCCAAACAAACAGCTGCACATACACACACATGCTATACACGGAGTGGCATATACCAAAATAAAATTAATTTAAAATTGCTGACAAAGGAGAGAGCGCCACGTCTCGTATTTATGCAAAAATATCAAAATATGATGCGAGCAGTTTTTTTTTTTTTGCTTTGTCGTTTTGCTCATTGAGGTTGTTTTTTTTTTTTGGCATCTGATGGGCTTGGGTGGCCATTGTCAAGCAAATGTCGGCGCACACGTTCAAAGGTCTTTAATGTGGCATGTGGCTGATGCCCCCAACTCAAGATGTGTGTGCTTTATTTGACATGTAGACATCGTCTAGCTGTTGGCTGAGTGTGCTCGAAAATAGCCGAAACGTGGTCATATTGAATATTTACTATTTGAATTTAAACGTTTGTAAGTGTATTTACATCAACTTATCACGAGCTTTGTACACTGCCAAAAATGTATCTTTATCTTTAAGAGTAAAAATAACATGTTTTTTTAACTCTAAGATTATTGTATGATATGTATTAAGTTTCTTATTTATTGCAAACAAAAAACTTAACTTATAATTGTTTTTTTCGTTCATGTTCAATCTACAAATAGCCTTGAATTTCTTTTCCAGTAGTTTTAAACTTGAATAGATTGTTGTTATCTTTTGGTTTTTCTCGTATTTTTTGGTGTTTTTAAATCCAAATACTCAAGAGCTGTCTGTCTGTCATACATAGTAAATACAAATACATATATAGCTTAAATGTATGCTTGTACATATGTAAGGAGCGAGCACATGCTTTCAATTTGACGTCAGTTGGATAACATTGCTACCCTTTGCTGGTAAACATGTCCTGACAGCCTGTCAAACAAGTTTCAAAGCTGACTTTTAAATATTAATGCCATGTCGGACGCTGGTAATGCGGTCGCTGGCTGCCACTGGCAAAAAACTCGTATATTTCTTATTAGTGGAGTGTGCGCATATACTGAGTCAATAATATGGGGTTGAGTACATTTTTAAGAAGAATTACTTGCACTCATCATTAGCTCCTTTGCAGAGAGAGAGAGAAAACAAAATGTGGCGATGATGACTTTTGACATTGAAGCTTGCAATCGATACAGCTTTATAAATTAATTACTGGCAGCATGACACTCAAAATTTTGGTTATTAAATAAATTCTATTAGTTCAAAAAATGTCTGCATAAGTAAGCATTAGTTGCATTTACCATAAATCATTATAATTCCACCAAAATGTGCACCACCATAAATGTGTGATAAATTTATTGGTTTTAATTGTTTGATGGCCAACAAGAGATAAGTCCCGCCACAATTTTTACCACATGCAATCAAAATTCTAAGGCCCCGCAGAACAAATAGCAAGTGCAGCGCAAATGGACGCAGGATATTAGAGCTTTTAAAAATTACATTTACCGACATTTATCTTCAATTTTTTATGCGACCAACACTGGGTAGACAGAGCACCAAAAAACAGAAACAACAACAACGCACAAAAAAAAGAATGAAAAATAAGCGAATAAACTGTGAGCTTGGCAAAAAAAAAAGGAGAAAAGAAACAACTAAAAAATGAAGCAGAAAAACAATTTGATTTAGCTGCAGGCAAATATTAAATGCATGTGAACAGACACAGATAGAGGGAGAGAGAGACGGATAGCTATAGGGTGACAGAATGAGAGAGAAAGGAGGGCTTGGACCGTGCACCGCGTGCAGCGTTCAACGGGACAACATCAAATTCAACGAGAAACATGGAGAAAAAGCAGCGGCGACTGCAGTTAGGACCCGGCCGCGAATTGTAGCCACGCTGACAGGCAGCGGAAAGCACATTTGTAACGATAACGTTCGTTTCTATTTCTAAACTCGCAACTGGGAGTCCAAATATGTGCGCGAGTGTGTGTGTAGTGTGTCTATGTGTGACCATTAATTTTGAGCGCGTTTAACATGAAAACTACATGGCACAACTGATTTCGTGCACCCTGTGCAAACACACTGGCCACACACTGACACATACATGTATGTATGTATGTGTATATATAAACAGAGATAGTTCATGCCCGGGAGCCAACAATGAAACAGTTATACTATAAATAAGTAAGCAAGAGGGCGAATAAAATAAAACGAAAAACGAAGACAAACAAAATAAAAGCGAAATAGTAGCAAACCAAATGTAATGGGGAAAGCGCAAAAAGCGGGTCAGTGCGCACAAAATGGCAGCAATGATGATGGTGAACGCCGCCGCCGACAAGCGGAAGCTGACGAAAGAGCAAAAAAGAAGCCAGAAACAGCTACAGCTACAGCAACAGTAGTCAGCAGCAGAGAGTATAAAATGCAGATATTGCCTAGCGCCAGCTACAGCAGCCCAGAACGCAGCTAGAACTCCGACTCTAACTGCTGGTCCCACCTAGGGTACATCGTACATCAAGGCGTGGCGCGTATTTTACGCAAAATAAACCAAATAAAAACATTAGACAAACCAAAGGAAAAACAGAAACACAACAGCAACAAAGCAAACACAATGTGTGTGTAAAAACAAAATAATATACAGCGCGGTCAGGGCACGCATCGTTTTCAAAACGAGAATCATCAGCTCTAACTCACACTCACACACAACTAAACGGACAAAAGCGTGGGCACACACGGCGAATGCGCTACGTGAAAATAAATAAGTGCGCCCAAAAGTATGCAACAAGAAGCGAGCACAGACGCAAAACCTGCTCCATGCGCGTGAACTGTTTGTAAAACAAATGCGAACGTCCCACAAACACAGTAATATGTTAAGAAATAATAGAAAAAATCATAGGCACAGAGTATGCATACTGTTCGTGTTAACAAAATTGTTCACATATGTATTTTCGAAATAATACACAGTACAGTATTAACTTTAAAATTCGCATTATATTAATGAATAAATTAAGGGATTGAATTTGAGTTTGAACGAACATTGTTTCTAAGTAATTGCTTTAAAATATTTAAAAATAAATTACTTCTTTTAAAATGTTACTATAAAAAGAAACCGAACTTTCATGAAAATCCGAATAGTTTGCTATTTGCCAAGCGATCCCGTTTTCCAAGAAAATAAATCTGTGTGTTAATTTTTTTTATTTATTATAGTGAGATATTGCTTAAAACTAGCACTTACTTATTCCTGTTGGTTAAGTAAGTCGATGCAGTAATACATTTCTGCCCATCTGATTGCCTGTATTAAAGAACCAGTTTATATTTACTTAGGAATATAAACGAATAAATTTAGTGGTAATATAAAGAAGTAAATTCTCTCATCATCAAACTTCATCTTTAACTATAGATAATATTTTTATGAAATTCGACTTGATCTGAAAATTGTTGTTCTCTAAAAGACTGCCGCTAACGTTTTGAAAGTCGTGCTAAAAATTGAATTTGTAAGTTGCAAGCTATTATTTCAACTAAATAGTTACGTAATCTGACTTGTGAACTTATAATTTGCATTTATATTCAAGCAAACAGTATCATAGCCTTGAGCATTAACTTCTTCAAAAAGAACTAACTTCAATTTAACAAGTTAACTTTTGAATGGTACTTAGATAGGCAACTGTTTATTTGTGAATCTTCTTAGTTATATTTGTGTTTATATGTGGTACTTAAGCTTGTATGTGTGTTTGTGTGTTCTCTCTGTGCATGGGTAATGACATGTTGATTGTGATGGCGATTGTAGTTTGGCCTTTGTTGCTGGCCGACATCAGACCGCTAATTACTGAGGCGCGCCTCAAGGCGACAGAGGTTGGCAACACTCAGCGTCATTAGCATCAACTGAGTGAGTGCATAATACAAAAGCGCATTTGCAGCGGTGGCAGCTCAGCGCTGACAGCTGTGTTGAGCCTGTTTGTGAGCTATGTTCAGTTGAGTTGTAAGTCTACAATTCAAGGGACATTCGGGCTTGACAGTTGTTTGTAAATTTAACGAGAAATGCATTTCAAATCTGACACAGAAATGAGTTGTTAAACTTTTTTGTTAAGCTCGTCGACGACGCTTCAGGTTTAATTGTCAAAGTTAATTAGTTGTTGTTGTCACAGTTGTTTAAGTATAGTTAACAGCTAACAGGCTGCAGCCGACGGGCTGGCAATAAATGACAGACAAATTACGCATACGCCAGGTGTGATGCACGATACCGTGATGACTCTTCAGGCAATTAGGTCAGCCGTCTGTCTGACTAGCGGTCCATTTGCGAGCTTGCAAATAGTCGTTGCATTGAAATATGTGCTTGAAGATGGCAAACGGAATTTGTGGGCGGTGCGAGAGGATACAAACACTTTTGCCTGCAAATGTCATTGTCACATCTTGGACAGGTTTTTGTGCCCAGCTGTGTTGCGTTGACATGGACATTATTAGGACATTCTGGGACCCAGGATTCCAATGCTGCATTGCTGATGACGAGCACGAGAACACGAATAGTCGAATAGTCGCATATGTACTCGGTGTCTCAACAAACAGTAAAATCCTGACTGATAAACAGCATTGGCCTGTCCTTTCGTTTCCTCTTTTTGCTTTCTGTCCTCTTCTTACCCTTGCCCCTCTGTTTTGACCGGTAGTCCAACAATGTCAATTACCAGCGCCTCTACATGAGCCTCATGTCGAATTATCACTCAGCATCTGCCTCTGCTGCAGATTTGCACATCCTTTTTACCTTTTCGGGTTGTGTTTGAATGTATGTGAGTGTGTTTTTTGTTCTCTTTCCATTTCTACTACTATTTTCTTCTCAGATTTTTTTTTACCGTGTGTCTTTCTATTTTAAGTGCTATGCAAATAGCTTGACTGGCTGCCCACTGCTGATGCTGGCTGCTGGCTTCCGACTGATTTCGTCCTTTTATTCTTTTGTCGACCCGCTTTCAGCAAAAGCCATTGCCATTCATCCCGACTGCGCCGCTCTGTAAATGTGTCGGTGTTTATGTTTGTGTGTGTGTGTGCTTAGCTTGCGGACAGCTTGTGGTGTTTTGTGAGTGTATGTGTATGTGTGTGTCCTTGTGTATGCGTGTACGCCATTTACTTTTTATTGGTCAAGTTAAGCATTTTGTGTTTAGCATTTGAACACTTGAAATTGTTTGTCAATTTGTTTGCTGTTTGTTCACAGCCAAATTGCCTGTCAACAGGACAACAGGCTTAAGACGAAATCTGTGTGTATGTGTTTTTTCTCTTTTCCTTTTTTCCGTTTTTGTTACGGATAGGTGGTTTGTATTTCTAACGACATTTCAGATGTCGATTTCCTCCAATGATTGTAGTTAATTGATATTGATTTTAAGTACATATTGCCAAATTCATGTAGCCAAAACTTTGTAAGTTCTTGGGGTCTGTTTAAATATGCATGTTGACATTACAACATATGCTATTACATGTAACGAATATCAGGGGGAAGAAGAAAGTTCGTTATAAAGAAATATACGACGCATAGATTGAAATAAAAAGTTAAGACTTTATATCATTAAATAGAAATACAATGTTGGCAATGTTCCATAATGACGAGAAAAGAGTATATATAAGTAAACTTTAGGGTATAAGATAAACATCTTAGAAACATTTTAATATAGTAGATAGAGCTCTTACCTAATGACACTTAGTTTTGAACAGATAATGCTAGATAATGTAGAAGCAACTTCAAAGATCCTTAAGGGCCATCCAGTTTCAGCGACATATTTATTGTATAAACATTTAACCAAATAGTTTTCGTTACAATTTTTGCATATTGGATTTGAGCACTGTGTTATCTTTTTGGAATTCTAAATTGTGGAATACTTTCTCCAGGCAATGCAATAATATTTTTATTCATTTGTATCTTTTTTATATCATATTCGTTTTTTTACTGGTGACAGTTGACATTCATATATTTTGCTCAGATGGCGGAGACGAGTCCTGCTGCAGGTTGTTATGCTAAAATGTGAATTGCTCGTTTATTGCATTTTATGGTGCAGCAGTTTTGTATTTTGGTTTATTATTACGCTCGTTGCTTTCGGTTTTTGGGTAGCGTTGTCAACAGAACCGGCAGCGGCCAGGTCCAAAGGACCCCCAGCTATAACTGTGTGCACCTGTGCATGGGCCTCCGTCCAAATGTTTGGGTAGTTGGGGCAATACTAATATATTCTTCTATTATAAATAAAGCGCGTTTGCAATTGTGCTATTTTTGTTTTCCACAGGCATTGCCAAATTTTTGTGGACATATCCAAATCAGTGTGGGTTTTATTGTTGAATTGAAACTTTTGTTGGAGTTTGCCTCAATCGATCAATCAATCAATCAATGCAAAGTGGCACGTAGATAATTAATGCCAGCCACACTCATACATATATTGTATAAAGAGCTTAGGCCATTTAAGTCCAATGCTAAGCGCTTAATCAAGTGCTCAATTTGTGATTTGTGTGCGAGATTTGTGCGCAAAGCCGCAGCTGACAAACTTGATGATGTTGTGCCTGCAAAAGGGGTGTGAGCTGAGGGCAAAGAGTGGGGCATAAATTAACGCAAAAACCTCAAACGATTTGTGTGAATGAGTGAGTTGAAATTGATTTGCACCTAATGGCTTATGGCCACGGTTTGGCAGACAAGTTAAGTGCCTTCGAACATGACCAAATGCTGCACAGCTTAAAAAGTAGTTAGGTTATGCAGCAAGCAAAAAAAATACTGAACTAGCACGTCTGCTGATAAATTACTCGGCCAGACAGTCAGTAGGCAACAAGAAGAACTCAACTGAACTCGTCTGCTGAACTAAATTAAGCCGCAGATGAACTGAAGTCGTCTCCACCCTCCCCAAAAAAAAAAGTATCAAAACAAATTCAAAACTTTGCAACAGGCTAAAACCAAAAAAAAAAAAAAAAAAAAAAACAACAAAAATATTAAACGAAAGAGGGTCACACACATACAGTGTGTAATTTTCCATTTAAATGCCAGCCATGTTTTGAACGATGTGAAAACAAAGCCTATGTTCTGAATACGGGCCATAAACACTGAAAGCAAAATAAAAAGTTGGCAAGCACATGATGAAATATTTTGCAGCATGTGGCTGAAATCCCACAAGCAGATACAATTTTTGGTTACTAAAATTATGAAAAGCTGCAACAAAATACACAACACGCAGCAACAACAAGAACAACAACATCGGCAATTGCCAAACACTTAAACTTTAAGTGTAATTGAAAAATGCGAAAAAACGGATCCAACCAAATGCCTTGCTTACACATCTTCCCTTCTCGCTCTCTTGTTTTGTCTGTATACCTGCTTGCTTAGCCAAAAACCTTAATTTAACTTTATGTGGTCTCGCTTCAAATAAACTTTCACTCAAACTTGGCAAAATTCTTGGAAAATACATACTAACATACATTCACATACATGAAAGCTGTCATAAGCCCACGTTCAATGCAAAAGAGCAGCGAAAACGCTTAAATGTTTGCTTATGCAAATATTGCCCATACGCCACGTTTGACGCTCCAGGTGAAAGGCCTGACTGGCAACGTTTGACGGCTGCGACATGTAAAAGTTTTCACCATTTGAGCTTTATATACTGCATTTACTGTCTAACTTGAATTGGAATTTTCTTATATGACAAACCGTCAAGCTAAACTGCAAGACAAGCGGCAATAACATAGTCTATATAAATTCACAATGTATTGAAGTTGTATAACGTTATACATTGTAAATGTTCAGAAACTTCTTAAGTTTTCCTATTTGCAGTACAAATTGAATATGACTGTTTCACAAACAGCAAAAACGAAAAATGTTCTTCTCAACTTAGCGTAGAACCTAAGGTTGATGGAATAGCAGTATGAGCTGCAAAGGTTCAGTGTTAACGTCACATAAGCACACATTAGATATAGCAATTTCAACCATTTTACATGAAAACTTAGACATTTTTTGCCTATTTGAAACATATGCAACATACAAGCATTTTAAGATTTACAAGCAATCTACAAATCTACACAGCTGACACAATTTCCTGTCGAATAGAGTCTCACAACCTTAGAAATCAGGATGCCAATGCAAAGCGGCAGCTTGAATACCAACCTGCAACGTATTGTGTGCTTGCGTCTGTGTGTGTGTGCGTGTGTGGATCTCATTATTATTTGATAAGCCGCACATGCAAATCTTGCCATTGTGATTGTAAACTTTGTTTTCACAAATTCAAAGGTAAGCTCTTAAATACCCTAACTTAAATTACTATGGTAAACATACAAATACAATGTTTAATTATTATTGGATCTATAATTAGCAGCTATTCTTTTTGAGGGAAATTCAGCAATACTTTTTTTTAATTCACTTCTGACATTTTTTCTTGTTCCTTGATCAAACTTGACAGCCTTTGTATTCTTAACAGCTTACATTTCAAGATGTTGTTTTGGAAAACGGTATTTAAAATAATAAACGAGCATCTGAAAGCATTGTACCCTTCCAGGTGAAAGCATTAACTTAAGAGGCGACAACTTTTTTGTGTCAGCCAAGAGCAAAGTTGCCTTTTGATGACCTTTTTTGTGTTGTTTTGTTTTTTTTGTGTTCGGCTTGTTGTTGCTTACCTTTATCACACCACATTGTTAGCTGTTTTATTTATGTGGAAAGTTGCACAATTAAGTTGTATTTTACTGCAAAATAAAAATAATTATTTCAACTTGTTGTTGGGCACTGCAATAATTATTGCTCTGTGTGCGGTATATAATTCAGTGTTGCGAAAAAAACGAAGAACATGGAAAAAACGGAATAATAAAAATGCAAATGCAAAAAGTCAGCGAAACTTTGTCTTCTGGTGTGTCAATGGTTGCATGCTCTCCAATTTCCGTGACAAAACTTAATTAAAGGTACAACGCAGAGCGCAGGACAAGAGGCATTTGTCATTTGGCGCAGCTATCAAGGATATGAACATAACCCCCTTGTCTAACCTTGAAAGTTACTTTTGTGACATTCGCGGAACTTTAAGTTGCATCGAACAGCTCATTTAAAATAATGCAAAATATGCTTCATACACACATATATTCAAGCTGTCAGCATGTCGCTGTATTTAATTAAAACCCAGCGTATATACTTTGTCATTTGACTGCTTGCAGGAGGAGAAAATCAAAAACAATACCCCAAGCAATTCATAACATTTTTGGTATGCCACACAGACATGCATTCACACACACACAATCATACAACACATTTATACGAATTTTAATAAATGTCATGTTTTGCATGCTGTTTGCTGGCTGAGTGATTGATTTATGTCACAATATTTGCCAGCAAATCCATCGCAATCTGCTCTCTGAAGAAAATTTCTGGCTCCTGTGTCTGACCCCTTTGCCAGTCAAACAGGTAAGCAACCACAACGAAGCCAACAAATTAACGTAGTTGTGGGTGAGTGTGTGTGATTTACACACTGTGCTAAATTAATTTCAACAGCTCGCCTGAGTTACATATCTGGCAAACACTTTGTATGCTTAAGCAATGGGTCTTTAAATGTTGCCAGGCAATGCATTACGCAAAACAAACCTCTTTGCCAACTGTAATAGGCTTACACGTGCTTACTGTTTCTGTTTTAGTCAAGAAAATAAGTTTTTGTAACCATATCCAAGCCAATGTATTTTAGCCAAGTGAGTGACTTCTTATGCCAGTTACAACAGAACGGCGCAAAAAAAATCTCTGTGTTTATTTGTAAGAATTTTCGATATTCGTCGCAAAATATTTAATAGAATAAGATATTAATAAAGCTTGAAGTACTTTATGAAATTGGTCAATAAGCCATAGTTTAGAATATGTTTTGAAATAAATTTTAGCTTCAAAATAAGCTCCACAATAACTCATGTGCATTATTGATAATATTGCCTTACTTTTACACAGGACAGTCATCCCAAACCGTGCTTACTTTTATTCTGTTTTTTGACTTTCGCGTCAAATTTAGTTATTAAACTTTTGATTGCTGCAGTTGTCAGAGACAGAAGAATGCGGTTAAAAACGAAAATGAAAAATAAAAGAATTCGATTTACTTTTGGCTTTCAATTTGTGGTGGCTGTCACAGCGTTTAACGAGTGCATTTTGTTGCGCTCAGTTACCAAAAGGGCAACTGTCAAAGCATTGCAAGATCTTCAAGCCAACTGTCATAAATGTCGACATCATTAAAATGTCATAAAGTTGCGATGGGCGGCCAGGCCCAAACCCACTAGCCACCCTCACAGACATACCAAACATAGCAACAACAAATGTAGCAACAATAGTTGCAACAACAACTGTGTAAGTAGACGCTTTTAAAAATGTGCAAAAATTTCGCGCACTTCCGTTACATTTCGCATCCTTTTTGGCTGTTTATTTTTTGGCGGCGCTTCCTTTAGACAAACCGCTACGGATGCAGTCCCCCCACAACCCCGCAACCCCACCACCCACCACAATCTAAGGCAGCACTCGCTGCAAAATGACAAAGCAAGTTGCAGAAACTATTTTCCTTAAAGTGGGACAGAGAAAGAGCGAAGATAGAGCGAGAGTAGTGAAAGAGAAACTGCTGCAGCAGTTCATGAAAATTTCATTTTATGAAAATACTCGTACTTGTAATTTTATAGCACTTACTGCTACTGCTGCTGCTGCATTGGATGAGTCAGTGGCATTGCTCTCAGATGTGATGGCGTTTAAAAGTTTCGAGTGTTTATGCCGTAACAAGTCTATTAAAGTTCCTTCTAATGGCCATGTCAAATGAAGCGTTTACTGCCTTTTTGTGCCCGGTGACCCCAAATGCAGTGTATTAATCATACGCACCGTGGTGCGACAGACCAATTTAAAAGATATACGGTTATGCACACGTGTATACGTTTATAAATCTCAAGCTTAATCCACAAGTTAAACCATAATCGTTTGTTCAATCCCATACAATGAACGCAGCTGAAATCGAAGCCATTAAAATATATTTCCAGGGCATTTTATTTTGAAAGCTAATTAAGTGCGGCCATTAGACGCGCCATCGTTGCCCTACCAACCAGGGCATCAATTGGGGTTGGTATTAGACCCAAGGTCAATTAATGAGGCGCAACAAGCAAGCAAGCAAGCCAGTAAGCTGGCAAACACACACTCGCCGATTGCCGCCAGGTCGGTGGGGCAACATTGAATTAAAGTTCAATTGGCCAAAGCATGCCAAGGGTCGTTAATAAAGCTACTAATCGCCAGCTCGTCTAGCAGCATAAGCAATACAAACAGTTGCTTATATTTCTATGCGGATCAGAGTTTATTGCGCGTGTCCTGACCTCCTGCCTATCATGTCGTACTACACTCACAAAAAAATCGTTTAACACAACTTAAAATAATTCACAAAAAAATAACAAGCCTCGCCTGTTCATATAATTTATTTATTGTGAACTAGGCATCCTCCTCCTCATCAAAATCCTCCTCCTCTGATTCGTAGGGATCTTCCACCAAGGGCGCATACTGATAATACATAGCCATTAGGACCATGCCAATAACGAGAAAAACAGATAATGCAATATTATCGCGAGCAATTTCCATTTCAATGTTTTTCAAATAGTCGTGAAACATTTTTTGGCAGCCATCGCAATGGGTTAATTCACAGCAACCAGACTTTGACCACGATCGATTTGCAATAGTATAGTCAATGGGTCCATGGATGCCACAGCAATCGAACAGCGCCTCCATTGGTTCGATTTGCGTTTTCATCCAGAGGCTGTGCAGCATCATATTGGTATAATATCCAAAGTTAGAGCTAGCGTGATAGCGCGACACGGTCATTGAGATTGTGAAGAGCAGCAACATAAAGCCAGTTAGCATGTAGCCAGCAAACTTGAAAATTGAGGGATGCTTGGACATGCTTATTCCCAGAAGGGCATTCATAAGATAGACAACCAGACAAACACCACGTATCCAGGATATGCGTGTCGACAAACCCAACATGCGAATGGACATATTCAAGTCGGAAAGTGTACTCGACCGCAAGTTGACATGATTGTAGAGATCCACCAGAAAGATAATGCCAACTGCCAGCAGCACGATATTTATCTCAATTACAAAACCCGGCGATATAAAACAGCAGCCCAGCAATTTCGCCATGAAATATTCTCTTTCCCTTTTCACTTTCACTTTAACTTTCTGTTTGTCTGTCTGCTATTTCCTGTTTTCAGTGAAATGCGATTCAATGTTTATTTACTTTGAAGTCGAAACGCTTGAGAGAAGCAGCTGCCGTTTGTGAAGTTGACCCCAAAGCCAACTGTTGATTTGAACCAACTTGGAGCTCTTAGCTTATAGCTAATATCAACATTTTGCTAGGCTGTTACTGGTGTCCTGTGGCCCGCTTCAAACTTGTTGCTGTGGTTTCAAGTGTAAATGAGTTTGCTTTTGGCAATAAAATGCGCCACCTGTTGCACCCCTCCCCCACTGTGGCAAAAAAAAAGAAGTAAAATACGGCCACAGCTAGAATAACAGCCAACTGAAATTAAATATTTGCGCGTCAGCCAACTTGATGTTGATTGCTCATGACCCGCCCTTTCGTTTGTTGCCTTTACCTTCCTGCACACGCAGACACAGCTCAGGCAACCAAAAAAAAAAAAAAAAAAAATGTTAAATGGCGTACGGGTTTTGTCAATATAATACCCTGTATTTAGTTTCAATATTGCACTTTAATACAATTATTTTATGGCTCCTTGCACTCTTCAATGCTGCTTCACTTCAATCTGTTTTGCAGTAAACAATTCAATTAACGCTGCTGATTAAGCACGCAGGCCATTATATATATGTATTAAATTTTATTGCCCGAGTTTTATTGTCGCTAGTTAAGCTCCTCTGCGTTAATAAGTCAGCTTAAGATGGCAGCTGCTTTAATGCACAGTGGAAAATTGTTGTCTACGCTGACATTGTTAGTATCCTGAAAAGTAACATTTAAGAAAACATGATTACATCTAGGATAAGAACAATTGATGTTCTTAGCTATAAGAAACCTACAAGAAAGAGCTAAAATTAAAATCATATGCTAGAATATTATCAAAATTTATTTTAAAATTCCAGAGCTATCGTTATATAGTACTAGTATTTCACGCCATAGATAATAATTAAATGTAATTAGTTTAGTTGTACCCTAAACTCTTTAAGGCTTGAATTATCGGAACAACAATAATTTTTAATTTTTTCAGATTCTTTCGTTCTCCCGCTTAATTTGGTCTGTTAAAGTTGTGCATGATATTAGTGTTTGCGCTCTGAAATTATACAAATTTGATAATTATTTGATGACTGTCCAGCAAATGGTTTAAAGAGTAATGTTGTGGAATTATTTAAGCTTGCTATCTCAAATGTTTGCAAGTTCAAGCTTTCGAATTTAAAGTGCTTAATTAAAAGTTTTCTGTTCAAGTCTGACACCTTTTCAGGGTCTGGTCAAAATCTGTCACAGTTTCTTAATTAAATGTACAAACTGCAGCTGAGTCCGTTGCCAGCAATGACAATACATGTTTTCAACCTTTTTACCGACGAAGACACAACCAAGTTTGTGTATTTACAATGTTTTAGGTAAGATTTACCAACAGCAATTTAAAGGTCTGCTAACTTTTTAAAAGTGAATAACTCGAATCGCTTTTAAATCTGGCTGCTCAAACAAATGGTATCTTTTTAAGAATGTTGTATAAATATGTGTTACAACTGCATACTTTGCTTGTATGAAGTGTACACTAATATATCCATAATTTGCTTGGGTTTTTATACTCTTATACCAAAAGTATCAGTAGTGTACTGTGTTTGTGCAATGTCTTAAAATCAAATCAATTACACATACATTTTTGCATTACGATCGTGACATTTCCTAAATATCTCAATCAAAAGTTTGCCTGTTATTCCCCCAATCTACGGCTCACTCACCAGTATATTTTCTTTAACAGTTTTTAAACTTAATTTTAGATTCTATTAAGCATATTGTTAAAGCCTACAATAGAATTAATGTTGTAAAAATGTTGTAAGCAATTGTTATAGCATTATATACTTACAATAAGTACACAATTTGTACTACAAAACTTGTATTTGTACCCAATATTTTTGTTTTCTCTATTTTATCACTACCAATGTCAAACAGATAAAGATCTAGTTGATATTTATGTTACTAAAGTAAGCTGATAATAATAACACTGTGATAGTAAAAAAAAAAGACAAGACCGGACTCGACGGTTTCCCCTTATTTCGGGTCCTAAGAATCGAACTGCATCATTACTTTTTTGAGTTATAATCATGGTTTCATACAACATTTTTTGTTGAAGTTTTTCATCAAAGTGGTCCATTGTAAGAGAAAGCATTAAATTTTTTACTTTACAAAAAGAGTTTCTCAGAATTTAAACCTCATGTTTGTATTAATACTTTTTTCATCAGCATACAATAGTTTTCAGAATAAGTCCATTGTAAAAATGTTGTAAGAAATTGTTAAAGCATTATATACTTACAATAAGTCAACAAAATTTGTAATACTAAACTTTATTTAACCCAATATTTTTGTTTTCTATTATTTTATCACTACCAATGTCAAACAGATAAGGATCTTTTAATTCCCTCACGTTTGGTCAATAGTTTAATTTACCCTTTGAATAACTTATACATTAAGTGACATCTTGTAATAGAAGAAATTTAAGCAAAGACAACGTTCTAAGCAAACTAACCATTAGAAAAAAAAACACTGAACAAAATTTGTATTTTCTAAAAAAGCTGCACTAACTATGTTTATGTGTTTTTTTTTTTTTTTTTTTGTATCTTATAAGTTTTATTAATAAGTACTATTAATTTGTACAGAATATTTAAATTAAATTTAATTAATTAAGATCTATCCAAATCATTGGGATGCCGAATTCCATTTCCCAGTCTTTTTGACCAGTTATGCAGGTTGTTGTTAAACAAATGGTATTTGGCACCCAAATCTCCTTCTTTATAACGGGCAAATTTAAATATTCCTCGTAGATGCTGGCAGTTCCAGAAGATATTTTGCGTCTTCTCGAGAGCAGAGCTTGTAAATTTTCCACATATGTAGCAGAACATCGACCTAAGCCAATTGAACATTTCTTATATATACAAGGCACTAAAACAATGTTCTTCTCCGCATAAGTTAAAGTCGAAATAACTACTGGTTTCAATAAACTAACAACATTTATAAGATAAGAAGATAAGATCAGCAGCATTAAATGGTTTGACTCGTTGCTTGCAGATTTGTGTTGGACATTGGTCGATGAGTGTTATTAAATTGATTTTGAATATTGCGTACAAATGTATGGTATTATAAGATAAAAAAAAATACAACAGCGCACAAACATAGTTAGTGTTGCTATTTTAGAAAATACAAATTTTGTTAAGTGTTTTTTTTCTAATGGTTAGTTTGCTTAGAACGTTGTCTTTGATTAAATTTCTTACTATTACAAGATGTCACTTAATGTATAAGTATCAAAGGGTAAATTAAACTATTGACCAAACGTGAGGGAATAAACATTAAAAAAAATGGGTTAAATTTCAGTTTTTTCGACATATTGGTTAAAATGACACCCAAAACATTGATTTTGGGGCTTACAGTTATCTAAGAACTTAAAGACGGACTTATTCTGAGAAACTTTGCCGAAGAAAGTATACCAAAAAAGTCAGCATTAAAAAAGTTAGAGACCGAAGAAAAATGTGCCTTTCTCTTACAATGGACCACTTTGATGAAAAATTTCAACAAAAATTTTGAGAAACCATGATTATAACTCAAAAAGAAATCGTATGACGAAAGAGAAACCGTGAGTCCGGTCTTGTCTTTTTTTTTTTGAAAAAAACTATCACAGTGTAATTATAGGTTTCCAAACTTAATTAAGATGGTGACATCAAAAAAAATCAGCATTAAAATTTTGGATGCCACGCCTGCCAAAACCGTATACGTTTTCAATTCGAAAATACGCACCAACTTTTTTGTCAACAAAGCTGCCTACATTTTACATACAAATAGGTCCATTATTTTAATTTGTTTGATTTCAGTATCTTTCAATTAACATCATAAAAACCGAGTTTTTTTTTTTTTGTAATTATAATATAACCCGTCTTATACTAAACAATAAAAACATTTTTTAACAGTATGACCTTAGCTCCATTGAGCACAATCCATATATTTACATATTCATCTATTTCTGTAGGGCAGATCTAGGACGCTAAAATCGCATTTGGTTGCTAGTGTTGTTTAGTAGTCCAAGTGCTAGAGCACTATCATGGTTATGCAACCTACTCATATATCTTGTTGTTTGAGATCTGTGTGTATACTGTAATTTGTGACATACCGAGGAGCACATGTAATCATTCTGAGCGTCTTGTTCTGGTATGCATGATACATTTAGTTAATAAAATTTCAATTGAATAGCAATTTTTTGTTGATTGAAAATATTGAAAAATTTATATTTGTGAATTTTTTAATATCTAAATAAATAAATCAAATATAAATATCTTTTTTTATAAATTTATTGATTCTCAAAACTTTTATTTACGCATCCACCATTTAAATGCAATATCATAATTGCATAAATATTTGGGAAAGTTGAATTATTTCAAGTAATGTTGATATTATATTATATGTCGTATGGTGCACATTGATGTTTACAATTTGAAGTTAAAGTAATATAATCCGCTTATTTGTAAGTATATATTTGTATATAATTATCGAAGCTTTTTGTACCACATTTAATTGCATAATTGCGTTTGATCATAGCATGTGAGCTGAGATAACAATTACGCATTTAACATTCTTTTAAATGTAAATACTTTTTCATTGCCTTTTGTTTTATTGCAATTATATTATTTTATCAATTAAATGGCTGCCATTGTTTAACTTTCAACTCTGCTGCGATTCAAGTTGCTTTAATCATGCTTTAACACACATAGTTGTGCTATTGTTGTTGTACTTAACTGTTATTTAATTGCAATATTCGACTGAAAATGAAAGGTTTATAAAATGCTTGCGCACTAATTGAAAATTGCATTTTGATGGCACGGCTGGTCAATGAGAACAGCTACAGTCGGTGCGAGCAGCAACAGCGCTCTGGACTCATCAATTATTTATAGGGTAGTGTAAGCTTTAACACTTCTCGAAGTGTTACGTGACGACGATGGCCAGCAAAAATAGCAAATGTGCACGCTACACTCAAAGAAAAAATCGAAAAGCAATACTTTCGAAAAAGAAACAAACAAAAAATAACACAATCTACGGTAGTGGGGAATTGCTCGCTCTCATTCCAGGCTCTACTCCGCATCCTGAAAACCTTTTTTATTTTCTAGACGATTCTCATTGATGTTCATCTATTGTTCGCAGTATATTTTCTTTTCAGTGGTTGCAGCACGTCCTTACAGACACAACAATCTTTTAATAGACTTTAATGGTTTTCAACTAACGCGCTTAAAAGTGCTTGATATAAATTTTGCATATTGACGAGCTTATAATCACAGGATGAAGCTTCTGGGTAGCGCTATAAAAGAAGACAGTTGAAAAGACTGCGCTTCAAAGGCTTATCGACAGCTTCATTGGCAAGATGGTGCTTCGCAAAATCTTTCCCAGCATGTACGCCAAGCCGGACAGTGCTCCACCCGAGTCAAGAAAAGCAACGCTGTATTTACTCCGCTGCGTCTTTTTAATGGGCATACGAACTCCACCGCAACGGTTCTTTCTCATCTACTGTCTATGGTCATTTGCGCTTAATCTGAGTTCAACTTTCTATCAGCCCATTGGCTTTATGACTGGCTATATCTCTCACTTGTCTGAGTTTTCGCCAGGTGAGTTTCTCACCTCGTTGCAGGTGGCCTTCAATGCGTGGTCCTGCTCCACCAAGGTGATCATTGTCTGGGTGCTGGTGAATCGCTTTGATCAGGCAAATCGTATACTTGATAAACTGGATGAGCGTCTAACCAAGCCCAGCGAGCGTGCCCGTTCCCATCGTGCTGTAGCAAGCAGCAATCGGATTTTCTTTTGCTTTATGACTGTCTATTTACTCTATGCCACGAGCACGGCTGTCAGCGCTGCGGCAATGGGTGTACCATCGTTTCAGAACTACTATCCTTGGCTGGACTGGCGGGCTAGTAAATGGCAGTTCTGGTTGCAGTCGGGATTGGAGTATTTTGCCATGTTGGGTGCCTGCTTTCAGGACGTCTGCGTCGATTGTTATCCGATCAACTTTGTGCTGCCACTGCGTGCTCATATGGCCAACTTTGCGGATCGTCTGCGTCAGCTGGGCAATAATCCAGATGAACAGCCGGAGCAGCGCTACGAGAAGCTAATCGAATGCATACATGATCACAAGGTCATATTGAGGTACATTTTGATGTTGTTGAAGTTCAAGTTTATTAATGTTTAGGAATTTTTCATAATGGTTTTATTTTTATATATGCAAACATTTTTTAGAATCGGGACAGTATTTAGAAAAAGCGTAAATTTCTTTAATGTTAATTTTTATTGCTGAAACAAAGTACATAAATATTCAATTGTTGTTGTTGGAGACTTAAGTATTTTATTATTATTCTATTATTCTTTCGTTTCTTTCAGCTTTTGTGATACCTTGCGCCCTATGATTGGAGGCACAATCTTTGTGCAACTTTTGGTTGTAGGTCTGGTTTTAGGCTTTACAATTATAAATATTGTTATGTTTGCCAATTTCGGGTCACGCATTGCAGCCATGTCTTTTATGTCAGCTGTCCTTCTGGAGACAACACCGTTCTGCATACTTTGTAATTATTTGGCAGACGATTGCAGTAAGCTGGCCGATGCCCTTTTTGAGTCTAACTGGATTGACCAGGAGCAGCGTTACAAGAAAACATTGCTTCAGTTCTTGCAATCACTACAGAAGCCCATTGTCTTTACGGCTGGAAATATATTGACAATTTCTGTGGCTACCAACCTCAATGTAAGTGGGTTTAGGATATGTAACAAATTATTAACTAAACTAATTTAAATATGTTGCAGGCTACAAAATTTTCATTCTCTGTATTCACTTTGGTTAAACAAATGAATATCGCAGAAAAACTGTCAAAACCAAGTGAAACCGAGTAAAATAAAGAAACAGCAACATCAAAATAAAAAAACCAAAATCAAAAAACCCTCTTATCTTGGTAAAATACTATAATTGATTACAAGATACCAACTCAGTAGCTTTACTTCTAAAAAAACATGTGTTAATGTTTCTTTTCGTGTCTACTTTAAATTTTTATATTTGTTAATTATAATTTTGACGTACTACCGTGTAAGTTTCTTATAGCAAAAAACCAAGTTGCCTTAGCTTGAATTTGTTATTAAAGTCTCTAACACTTTAACATTCTTAATTTTATCAAAAAAGAGACATACAAGCATCTTTTGGAAACGCGTCAATATGGTCTAATATTAAATCGTTATTAAGCTTTAATTTTCAGAAAAATAAATTATCATGTGTCCTATTTTGTTGTTAAATTAAATTAAAAATTAAAACCGGAATAGTTTAATTTGTTTTTATAATAGCATTTACTTGCTTGACCTTAAAAGCAAATTACGCCTTCGAAAAATTTATTATAAATTACGAATTATTTGAAAAGCGCAATTGATATTGTATAACTGCCAAGTAGAGTGACCGACTAGCATGGACTTAGATAAATAGTGCACGCATAGCCACAGTGATTTCTCATCGCAACTTTAGCAGATCTGTGGTAGTTATATGTATATACAGAAACCGCTAACAATTTAACAAAAAATATGAAGTCGTAGCTTAGTTGTTCACTACCTAAGAGTCATAGGTGTCCAGCGGTTGACGCGTCAACGGTATACAAGTTACAAACATCTTCGCATGGTAAAGATAAATGCGGCCAACAACTTTTTTTTTGTTATTTTCGCTGGTTTGATCAAGGTTGAAACCTCGGCTGTGAATCTTTTTATAGCTATTGGTTTAGCAACAGTTAGCAAAAGTTTTCGATTCTGTCGCAAAGGATTGCCATAAGGTTTTTGATGTTCTTAATTATTCACTAGAAAATTTCTTCCACTGCTCCGTTATATCCGTTTTATTTTATAATTTGGGCGAACACCCAGAATTCATCGAGTCTTTAATTGTAAGTCGCGATTTTTACATTGTGACTGCATTAAAGATAGCATAAACAAACTTTAGCCAATTAAGAGCGTTGGTTTACAAAAAAAAATTTCACATACGCAGTGTGTCCCTAAAAACGCATTAAATTTGGGCAGAAGAAAGCTCCTGCAGCATTGTTCGAGTCAATTTCGGCATGTTGTTTGTTTTCCTACTTAGCCAGGATGTATTTATAAATATAATATATTAGTACAGAACAATGACTATAAACGTTAAGTTTGGAGGTCAAGGAATCTTCCTAATGTGAATTTTCGACAAAAGCCCATTTTTTCGCTTAAGTAGGGTAAGAGATAGATGAATAGGACGTTTATCAGATGCCTGCTATAGCTCACAAATAAGCTTTTAATTTTTGTTGACTATGTAGATGAATTGTTAACTGCAATTATTAAATTTGCTTGACTGATAATGAAATTCATTTTGCATAATCTGTTTTTAAAGCAACTGAATATGTGTGTACACGCGCATGTGTGTGTGTCTTTATGTGTATACCATCGTCTTGACATTTCAGTGGAGCTTTAATGAAAAATATGTTCGGTGAGTGTTATTAATATTCCTCAGAATGTCTGGCGTTTGACACATGTTTTGTTGTCGGTGTCGTTGTCGCTTTTGTTGTGCGTCTCGCAGGCAGCAGGCATCAGGCAGTTGCTTGCTTGCTTCTTCTGTTACTGCTACCTCAAACTTCAAATGCTCCTTTTTTTGCAACTGTCTCTGTCTTATTTTGTCTGTCCCTCTCTCTTTCTTTCTTTACCTTTCAGGCGTTGTGCAAAAGTTGACATTTTTTTTCATTACTTCAACGTTTCAATAGAAGCAACAGCAGCCAAGCTGCCTGACTACAAATACACTCACGTGTGTGTGCATGTGTGTCTGTGTGTTGTGTCCAAAGGCAAGCGCGTGAAGTAAGGGCAAGGATAATCTTTTGTTTGCTATTGTACAGCTCACACTTCAGTTCTTTCAACTTCCTATTCAGCTGCAGGTAAGCAGATGCTCTAGCTCTCTGCCTCTACCTCTGTATCTGTTGATGTTGCTGTTGTAGATGTAGTTGTAGTTGTTTGTAGCTGCTGCCATTTCGGAAAACAACGTATTTGTGTTTTGCTTTAGCTATTTGCTACCTCACACCCATGTCTTTGGCGCACCCCTACGACCAGGTGTTTGGTATGGTTCACACACACACGCACACACACTCATATCACATATTGTTGGCTGACAGCGCAGCTTACGTGCTGACGTCTTCCAGAATTTGTTTGGAATTTATGCAGTGTAATAAAGCCAAGAGGAACTTGCTCGATCCATGCTTCATAGTCAGAGAGAATGCTGTATTGTTGTTATGTGGTCTCAGCTGTTATATGGCCGACAAAATTCATTTTGCAGCCAAATCGTATCGTATCAATTAAGCCATTTAATGTAGCGCACATGTCTTAGAACCAATTTGGCCAGCAACTTTTACTCCCCATTACCCAGCCGCTTACAGTACAGTACTTTAAATATTTGTCGCCCCTCTCAACTAATTGCAGTTGGCGCGTGTCATTTTTGGCTTTTATCCTGGCGGCTGCTGCTGCTGCGATGCCAGGATGGATGCTGGCTGACTGGTATGTGCATTTAATATCATCAGCGAGTCATTTATTATCGCTTGACGTATTTATTTTAATTAACGGAAATTAATGCCACAGTGCGCAGCTGTGCGAACATGTTTGCACTTGCTTACACACATTTCGGGCTTCATCCCTCCACCCCCTTACACGCTCTTACTATGCTCATTCTCTGCAGCTAGCAACTCAGCGCAAAGCTCGCAGCTCGTAGCTTGTAGCTCGGAAAACACCTGACGACAGGCGGCCACACATGAACGCACAGGACACTGGCTCCTAAAAGGATGCCACACACACGCACACACGTACTCTGTGTAGTGTATCTTGTTAAGAGCCCTGCGCACATACAGCGCACATACAGAGACGTTCACCAACACTTATTCAGACAGAAGTGTCAATCTGTTTTTGATATGCTGCAAATTAATGGAGTTAACAACGAGGCGCGCAGTTCGCCTTTGACCGAGCTTCAAATATGCCATGAAAACAAACACACATACTTATGTACATATATATGTTAGTAAAGCTTTTGCTTATATTGTTTAAATGACTGAACAGTTCACTAACTTTTATACATTTATTTTTGAGACAACACTTACACTTTATGATTTAATGTAATGAAGAGATCGCCTTCTTATGAAAATTCCTCCACCAAATCAATTTGCATTCTTGTTGTGCAAGGACGAATTTTTTGTATTTCCATAAAAAGAAATTTTTTATGATGATTTTTACATTGTGGAAATCATATGTTCGTTAACTAATTTAAAGAATTGATGCTGTCAAGAATATATACACATTTAATGGCGTACGAGATGCTTCCTTCTGTCCGTTACATTTATTCAGACTATCAACTACTATAATTTTTGATTTCTGAATAAGACAACTTAAACAGTCAAATGTTTGTTATATTTTACAGCTAAAAAAAAAAACAAAAGGACACTGTTTGTCACTACATAAACTAATTTTTTCTATAGAGCGACAACTTCTACAACTTTGATAATAATTAATATAAACAAGTAAGAAGGCTCTAGTCGAGAAATCACGACTAGGACATACCCTTAACCCCATATGAAACCCGTACAGTCATTTGTGTGTATTTTTCCAGTGACCAATATAAACAAACTTTAAACTGCGATAT
The DNA here is from genome assembly GCA_018152965.1 of Scaptomyza pallida. Taxonomy (NCBI): domain Eukaryota; kingdom Metazoa; phylum Arthropoda; class Insecta; order Diptera; family Drosophilidae; genus Scaptomyza; species Scaptomyza pallida. The sequence continues at coordinate 3,602,251 of JAECXP010000005.1, read as the reverse complement.
CTCAGTTGTTTCTTAACAGATTTTGATCAAATTTTTTTGAATGTTCATTATTTTATCAATAGTTTGAAACCTCATGTTAAAAATTGTGAAATTCAAGAATTTTTTGCTATAGATCACATGTGTATATCGGAAACTAGAAACGTTATCGATAATCCAAAACAAACTTGATCTGCTTATGGTATAGGAGAGCTTAAGTTTAAAATTTGAAGTCTCTAGCTTTTATAGTCTCTGAGATCTACGCGTTGATACAGACGGACAGACAGACATGGCTAGATCGACTCGGCTGTTGATGCTGATCAAGAATATATATACTTTATGGGGTCGGAGATGCTTCCTTCTGTCTGTTACATACATTTGCACAAAACCATTATACCCATATTTACCCATTTTATGGGTAAAGTCCTGTGCTGACCTCAAGCAGTAATTTCAAATTATTTCATGAAGTTCACACAAAAAAAAATTTTTCTTTTTAATATTTACTTAATACGAAACGTACTACTATGTATTTAAAATTTGACCCTATAAAGAAATTGAATTATAAAATATGTAGTTAACATTTTGTAAGCAATTCAATTTTTTGTCTGAATCGGGTTCAACAATATTTCTTAAATTATTTGTTGACAGCTGCCTTTAAAATGCATAGAAAATATTTTCATGGTTTTCTATGTTTTGTCTCAGCTGAACAATTCTTAGAATCGGCCAAAAAGAAAGCATTTCAAACGAAATTATTTTCTGAAAATTGAGTACGACATTAACTTTAACTAAACTCGTAAACTCAAATTCAACTTAATTTTGCAGCTTGTGTGTAAATTTTGCTAAAAAAATGAATTTATAGAAGCAGAGATTAAATATAATCTTACCTTAAAAGCTGAATCACAAAACTAAATTATTAAAATTATAAATTATTTAAAAGGTTAAGCTATATAAACCAAAACAAAGCGGAAGGTGTAAAAAGCCCTGTAAATGGATTAAGTGTGTTTTTAAGCCATAATTAACTTAAAAAAAATTGTAAATTTTTGTATTGAATAAAAAAAAGCATTTTACCATTGTGTATATACATCGTGATGTAATAAATTATTACTAAAATATATAAGCATGAAAGCTTGGAGAATATCCAAGCCAAACCGTTTTTAGTTTGCAAGCAACACTCTCACTTTTGTTTGTTTGTATGCGGCTGCTTAAAGTTTAAGCTGGGCTTCTGTTGGAACCTGCAGCGGCAAATTATTCAAAATCTCAAGCGTGCAAAAAAAAATGCTAAAATAAAATGTAACATAATACAGTAGAAGTTATGTGTTTGTATGTATGTGTGTGTTTAGCATAAAATGTTTGAAATAATTTAGCAGCCAAGCATTAAATTAATTTTAATATTTTCTTCTTTTTTCAGTTAAACGGCAAAACAACAAAAAAATGTTTTCCGTATATAAAATGCACTTTGGTTGACGGTTGTTTTGCTTTGCTGCAAGTTTATGTGGGTGTGTGTGTGAGTGCCGCAAATAAAATGATGATGAGCGAAATTCCCCAAAGCAACTAGCGACCCTGAAGTACACACTCACACACACATATGAACATATGCATGCAGATATAGAGCTGTAAGAGCGGGTGGGGAGCAGGGTCATAAATGCCATTATTATTTGTAAACATTGCGACAGCGAGTGCCCCAAATTGTTAACTTGGCTACAAGGTCGCCCACATATAAACATACATATGCATATGTTTTTATATCTGTATATGTATGTATGTAAAAAAATGTTATGCTAGACAACACAACAAACTTTTAATTAATTTGCGTCTGTGAGAAGCGCAAGTACACGAGTGCGTCTGTCTTTCTGTTTGTGTGTGTGTTTGTGTTTGTGTTAAGCACACATTAACATTTAGTGTCGCTTTGTGGAACCTAAGAAAAAAAATTAAAATGGCTTGACCCAAAATGTAATCAGGTAATTTGTCGAGCAACGTCAATATTTGCACAGCCGCAACGCTTATTTGACGTTCATAACAATTTTGTGAGTTATTAAACTCGCACACACACATATGCATACTACATATACACACATACATATTTGTTTGTGCTCTGGGCCTGGCACTGATTTTGCCCCTGGGCGCTGCGCAAATATTACCTGCATCAGCCTACCATAGGGACTTTGCCGCTCCTTTTCGAGCGTAATGCCAAGACAGCGAGTCCGTCAAAAAGTGAGTCAATCAGTCAGTCAAAGAGTCAGGCTGTCAGTCAGTCAGTCAGACAGCCACAGTGAAAGTAGTACAAAAGAGCAACAACTAAAATTGATTTAATAGACCTACATTATGCGGGCAGCGGGCAATAGACAGGGTAATGGGAAACGACGGGTAAAACAGACACACACACACACACACTGTCCGTGTTTTGTAGTCCTGTCTGATAGATGTATACTTGTATGTCCTATAAATACCAACATGTGATATACTTGAAAAGCATTTCAAATGCATTGTTCAACCTGTCAATAGATTTCTGCTTGTTGAACTAAGCCAAACATACACAAAAGACACAGAGACGGCTTGTTGAGGCCAGCGGATGTTAGAAGGGAGCAGCCATTCGATGGCAATAAATAACTGTTTAACCACATTAATTGACTGTTTTGTACAGCAAGCAAGCAATGCATACATACATTTATTATTATGTTCAACTTGGATATTCCATAACTGGCTGATTATTATTATTATTTAGCACATTTTTGCACTTTATTTCATTTCATTGATTTCGCTTCAATTCGGGTTTGTTATAATAATTGAACTATCGAATTAAAGCTTAAATTAAAATAAATAAGCCTAGTTACCTTGATGTTAACAATGAATTAATTATTATTTACTTATTATTGGTTGGTTTTAAATGAAGACACCAACGCCTAACTTATGGCCATGGCATTTGGCTTCTAGGATTTGACTTCAACTCTGATTAATTTTGCATTTAAATGTGTCTGTCTGTGTTTGTATTATCTATGTTGGGGTAGGCTTGCTTAAGGGTTGACAGTTTGTTTCCCGTCCACTAACACGTTTATACACAATTGCTTTCAGTCGTTTGGTTTTTTTTTTTGTCGATGTTGTTGTTCTTGTTGAAGTTGCTTGACTGCAAAAAAGTAGGCAACATATTTCAATTGAAAAGAAAAACTACATTTTCAGTTACAACAAAACATTACACTCTGATAGTGTCGAATGGGGGCTACATCTAGTAGGTGGCTGCGGAAGGGAGTGGGGGTTAAGGGTATTGGCGGTGTTTGCAGGCAGTAGACACGAAATCATTTTGAACGTGGCTGACGACAAAAGTTAAACGAGGTCAAAGTGTATGAATGCGATTCGAGCGTATTGACCGTTGACTGAATGGCTGGCAAACATGCGAGCCAACAACGAAAAAAAAGAGTATATTGTATATATATATGAAAAAAAAAGAACCAAATACCAAATGCTGTGCCAAGCTCAGTATCTATCTGTGTGTGTCTGACTGTGTGTGTGTTTGCCTGCTGTTGAGTGTGATTTGTATCTGTGGATTTTGTTCGAGTTTGCTTGTGTTTGATTGTCTGTTTGCATTATTTATTGAGCAGCGAGAGGCCCGATGATTAAATTTCAATAAAACAAAATGAAAATCAGAAACAGCAAATGCATTTTGGAGTGACTGGCAAATTGCATGCACATTATCTTTTCTCCAATTATATTCGCTTGTGTTTGCTACTCTTTTTGCCTTTTTTTAAATACATTTTTGCGTCTTTTGCAATCGCCGCAGCTTCCTTTTTACAACTACTACTTCGCTGCGGTCTCCAGCCGCCAAAGCTCTCATGCAAAAGCAATTTCCTGAAGTTTTTACCCCACCACACACACACACACACACACACATATACTCACAAGCGTGCATGCACGCACTCACACAAAGGCAGTACGAACGCGAGCTTCAGTTGTTAAAACGCATTGGCCAACTCTTGTATGGTGCTGAACGCCTGAAACGCCACTCGACAGCATTCGAAAACCAATACGACTGCGATTATGCGGCTCTACTACGTCAGTGTTTGTCTGTATGTGTGTTGTGTGTGTGTGTGGCGCGCACACTCAAACTTACAAATTGCGCGCTGTAAGTAAGAAATCATTGAGGTTGGTCGCCACACTAATGGAAAACGACAAGCGGCATGTGGGCAAACGTTTTGCCTCTCTGTTCACCCTGCGGTTGCAATCTCCTTAGGTTTTTCTGCCAGCCCGACGCACGTATCCGGATGTTGCCGGAGCGATAGTTGTCGTTGTCGTTGTCGTTGTCAGCTCTATGGGCCTAGGGGGGTGCGGTGAAAGTTTACTTCACGTTTGGGTTTGGTCACCGCAAAAGTTTAGCTGCTAGTTGCGACTACTCTGCCCTCGACATTTCCCTGCCTCTTGGTGCGTGCCGCTAGTTGGCTGCCAGCAGCAAGCATTACGGGATCAATTTCTTTTGAGCACACTGATTTGCTGTCCATGCCAAGCAAACCTTCTACATAACCCATTGCGGTTTCGAACGTTTGAAATCTTGTTTAACTTTAATTGTTGCTGCAACCATTTCGATTCCTTGCCGCCTGTTTGTTGTCAGCCTGCCTTCTTGCCTTAATTAAATGGGTAACGCAATAAGCACGTGACATTAGCTTAAGTCAACGCAATTTTGAATTGTGACACACATTTCAAAGAATTTGAATTTGAAAAAAAAGAAAACAAACAACAACAAAGAGCAATTTATTGCTAAAGAGAACTTAAGCTGCTGTTTGCTGCTCTCTTAAATTGCATGCGCAACTGGAAATGCTTTGGAAGTCCATTGGAAGTCAAATGAAAACGAAACCAAGAAAGCGCCTAACTGACCTGCAAAGCTAACCGAAAAAAAGCTCTCACACTCGCTCCATAAGCGCTCTCTCAAACTGTTTGTGTGCGCATGCTTGGCGCTCAGTGCCTTTCCAGCTGTCAGACAGACACGAGCCACAAAACGCCAGCCTGACTAAAAAACACGGGCGTGCACCGTTATCGTTGTTGTCGCAGTCTTCGTTTTTTGTTCGCTTGTCCTGCTCGTCGCTGTGCTCGTTGGCCGTGGCTAAGCAGCGTCAGAATGAGTGTCCTTTTCAGTTCACTTCGTATACTCGTTGAAAGCTGTACACGTTAGCGGCAGCCTACACGCACGGCAGCCTCAAGCCGTCAAAACGCTGGAGCACTATTATAAAATATATATCCACAACAACAACAACGGTTGCAACAGCAACAATTGCAAACACTTACCACAACAATAACGAAACAAGAGTGTTATTATACTTGTCTTGTTTGCCGGCGGCAACGCGTTATTTCGCAAGATTTTATTTTTGGGGCAGCGCACAATTTGAAATCGGGGCGCCAAAAGTTCAAGTCGCAAGTTCAAAACAAAAGGCGGCTCGCGCGTCTGTGCGTATGTGTACGCGTGTGTGTGTGTAGTGGTGCGACGCATATCCTTGAAAACGCATTAGTGAGCGTGAAAAATTACTGTGCAAGTGAAAGGCAGCAACAAGGCGTGAAATTCATCCCGTCTCTCTGTCTGTTTGTCTGTCTGTCTGCCCGTCTGTTGCAGCAGCGGCAGCAGCTTAAAATGTTGCTCAGCAAATTGTCAGCGCAACTGTGAATGAAACTAAGCATAAAAAAGAAAAGAAAAATAGAAAGAAATAAAAAATAAAATACGAAAAAAAGTGAAAGCACCAGCACCGGAAACGGAAACGAAAGCAGGCAGAAAGGGACCAGAGGCGCAGGGCACACATCACATCACAAGTGGCAAAGCGGCAAAACTGCCATGTGCCGCAGTAGCTGCATTGTTGTTTTGTTAGCACTTTGACCCAAATCGCATGCAACGCGCTTGTCTTTTAGTGTGCGAGTGTGCGCGCGTGTGTGTGTGACTGTGTGCATGTGTGTGGTGCCATTGGAGTATGTGTTAAATGCATGACCGATAAGCGCAGGTGTCAATGCTGTGACAAAAGTTCCGTGTGAACAGCAGATAAAAGTTGCACACAAAAGTGAACACAAAGTGAAGCAAGGGAAAGTAACAACGTCCAAAAGGATATATGGTACCTTTGCAGATAAACAGAAAACCTGTTTGTTATACTTACTTATCCATTCGCCGCGTGTGCCCAAAGTTCGACTTCGAGTGCATTTCAACTGACACAGCAGTTGCCACAGCTGCCACATTTCAGCCCTCAACCAACTGAGTCGACAATCTTAATGTTAATACTCAGTTATCAGCAGCTTTTTTCACAAGTAAGTTTATCACACCTGTATAGTGTATGACTTTTACTTTTACTTTTACCTTTAAGCCTTAGCTTTTGCTTTCATTTTCACTTTTGCTACATGCATACTTTTAGGCCATCCTCCACTTCAGTTCTTGCTACGTTGATCTGCTGTTTATCCGTTTGTGTGTTTAGCATGGATTTGAAAGTTTGACATTCGTTAGTTTATGGCCACCGGCAAACGTAAAGTTGTCGGCCTGTCAGTGGCACAAAAACACTGCCCCACACCCTCCACCCTACACATATTCCTCAAACTCCATTTCCCGTATCATATTTTACGGCAGTTTACATTTACAGCCACATAAATACGTGTCTTTATATGACAGATACGAGCTGGCGGCAGTTTTAGCATATCGTTTGTTATCATTTATTTGATGGTCGCGAAAACATACACAACATCTAAGGGAAAAATTAATAGGAAATAAATGTTTAGAGGACTATCCGCACACACAATACTTATTTTTATTCATGCATGTGGCATTTGTAATTATACTTGACATATTTTTTTTACCTTTTTTGATGTTTTCAACAATTATTGTAATATTTTTTGATGTCGTTAAAGTACTTGATAGTCAAAAAATTGTCTTTTTTAATTAAAATTTTTCGTTTTTATGACATAGCACATTTTTAAACTTTTTTAATCGTGTTATCTGATCAAGTTAAATAGTCATAATTGATGTTTAACATTTTAATTTGTCGCATATTACATACCTTTTTGTTAATATAAATATCGTTTTACAGAAAGTCCTGTTTTGGGAAAAACGAGATAATAACGAACAAAGATTTCTGAAAAGAAAGGTCGTTAGTTCAACTGATTTAATTTATGGAATATTAATTCAATATTTTATAACACGTCAATCAATTAATCGGCATTGTGCTTTTAATAGCTAACGGTGTATATAATGGATATAATTAAATCGTTGGTGCTGAGTATCCCAAAGTGAAGCACACTCGTCTTCAGAATTCTTATTTCGTCTTTATCGTTCCGCCTGGCAGAGCAATGTTGCCCCAAGCAATTCAACTTGTTTCTATCTCTAAGGCATTTAATCTTAAGTAACGCTGGCAACCTGGTAATTTTATCTCATTAAAATATATGCACAAGTGTGCGCCACTTTAACTCGTATTTAAGTCACCGAATATTTCTTATTATTTCTGTAGCTGGTACTAAATGAATAAATGTAATGATGTAATTTATGCACAATCGTTTATAAAGTCTACTTAAATTTAATATCGAAGAGCCGAAGTTAGAAATGAATTTGGCATTTGTTATTTTAAATGAATTTCCGTTGCCGTTCGGATCGAAATTATGCCAATTAAATTGCATTTGAGCAAACGAATTTTGTAAATTAAGTTTCCCTTAAGTTAATCAAAATCGGCAAAATTTGCTTCGTGTCGTGTGATTATATTGGTTGGAACGTGCCATAAACAAGGCCAATACGATTATGGCAACTTAACGCAGAAACAGCCGCACGAATAAGCGCTATTAAGGCGGGGAGAGCTGGCAGGGCAGGGCAAGGCAGGGCTGGCAAGTTGTCATGAATATGTAGATTGCAGAAATATCTACAACGACTTCTTCTTAATGAAATGACAAAATGAAAACACGGCAAAATTGCTAGCAAAAACCAAATATTTGCGTAGAGACTCCCACTTTGGAGACATGTCGCTAATGGTGAAAGTCGTTGGAAACTACGGTGACGGTCGCACTCTGTGTGTGTGGCAACATGTGTGTGTGTTTGCGTGTGTGGGATGAATATGACTAGGTGACGCTGCGGCTAGAAAGCAATTAAATATATTTCCGCTTCGATGTCAAAATTAATGTGAATTTGATATTTGAAAGCGTGCACGCACACGCACAGTGGGACAAGAAGCAGAAGAGCATGTTTGGGGGCACCTGTTTGGGCGTGGTTTTGCTGACAAGACAGTAGCAAGGCCTGGCTATGTCAACGGCTCGACTGTCAAACATTTAACGAGGCCAGCTAACATGCTTTCATTTGAGGCACAAAAGCGTTTCACCACCTGGAGGATACACAGTTAGACATGCTAAATATGCCGACGCCTTTGGGCCAAACTGTCAGCTGTTGTTGGCTGTCTGGACGTTGACACAAATGTTAGAAGGCAGCGCTGCCAGTTTCTCCCATTGGGCGCTCATGTAATTGCTAATGAGTTTGCCGTCGTATGAGTAATATATATATTACGCATACGACAGCGTTGTGCAAAAAGTCAAAATGTCAACTTTGGCTGGCAAAACATCTTATGGGCAAATATTTAAAGACAAGTGCCAACCAGAAACAAAAAACACAAGGCAAACAACAAGCGCAGCACTTTTTTGCTTCAAGCTTGAGATTGTTGTCTTAATACGATTGTATGTGTGTGCCTGTGTGTGATTAGAGTTTTTGTCCTGTCTAGTTATTTATGCAAAATATCTACAAGCATAATAACAATGGCAAATAAAAAGCAAACAATATTTAAATAAAGGATTATGAAGACAGGACAGCTAACTTGGCCTGCAGCAGCAGCAGCAGCCAAAGCAGCACAAGAAAAACATGAAACATGGCAAACTTGTTTATCTGTATGTGTGAGTGTGTGACTTGGCTGACTGCCTGGCAGGACTCTGGCTTTGGATATGAAGCTGTATCATTTTGTTGGGTGCGTAGACTGGCTGGCAGCCTGCTGCGCTCTGTCTGCCTATGTCGCCGCACATATATTTTATTTGTGTCTCACTCTCCACATCAGCGAAACAGCTTTATGTTTTCTTTTGTTTTTTTGTATTTTAAATTCATTTTTATTCATTAGAATGTGTCTTTGTCTCGCTTATTGCACGATGATGTCATGTTAACAACGCGTCTTAAACCTATCTCTCTCTCACTCTCTCTCTCTCTCTCTCTCTCTCTCTCTCTCTCTCTGTCTTTGCACGTACAACCAGTTATTATGCTAAGCATATGTATTTCTACATACTGTGGAAATTTCAAGCAAATTTTATTCAATCCTTGCGATCATAAGCATTGTCAGCTGCTCTTAGCATATTTCATATGCATAGCTTTTGGCCTCAGTTGCTTTTTTATTTCGTCTTGTTGTTCTAGTTATGGCCAACTTTTAATTTCCATTTATTTTTTGGCCGACTTCTGGCCCAGCTGATGCCCAAGGCTTATCGGCTGCTCTGCATCCCTGCATTCGCCTTTCCATCAAGCTGCCCCCCGAGCTGCCCAGCCATTGTGTGCTGCAGCTGAGCATGGTCCTCTGGCTATGGTCCGTGCCTCGGGCTGCTTGCTACCCGCATTGTGCAGGCTCTTTGCTGATATATACAAATATATACATATACATTTATATATAGCTGTGTGTCGCAGCATTTTCTTTCTTTCTTTTTTTTAATGCTTTTCCATTTGATTGGTTACTGTGCACTCGAGCTTTTTATACCCTTTTGGTATGGTGTATTATAATCAATGAGATGTTCAATGCCACAAGAAAATAAATGTATTTGATGGCACTAGCTTGGTTCCTGATTATGTGGATAGATTTTGTCAGCTTGCCTATTCGTGAAGCGTATAGTCCTTTCATTTAGACAACAAACAGATTTTCAAGAAATGCAAAATGGATGTTAAATAGCTAAGACAGAAAGAATTTTCTCTACTTTATTTTTCTTGCATAGAAAAAATATCAAAATAAAATTTAGTTTTTTATGATATAACATTTTATTACAAAGTAAATTGTTAAGCGCTTGCTTGCCACTTATTTGTTCTTTGCTTAAAGCAACAGAATCCAAATGAATCTTTTAAAAACGAATATAAATAAAGTTTTCCATTGCGTGTCAATCTGTCAGTTATCAACTGTAAGGTTTTAGCCAAAGCATTGAGCAGTGTGCCCAGCGCATCCTTAGGGCAAATCATTTAATTTTATATGCCTAGCATTAATGTACATAGCTATACAATTAAGTTATACGGGGCGAATACTTGATACGCATGGTACTTAACGTTTAGGCAGTCGCTTGTTTAATTTTTGGCAAATTTACACAGTCCCGTGCCACCCTACTGGTAGCAGCTTAGAGTGTAATGAGTGCGCCGTATTTCGGCTGAAAGTGAAATGAATTTTAACTATGGACTATAAACATTTATAGAATAATGAGCTAATTAAATGTACACCACTTTTGAGTGCGCTTAACAAATTAAGCTCGTAATCAGTGGACTTTGCATAATCAAAGACGAAGGCGTGATGCAGATACTTATACCTGTTAATTGTATATCTAAATACAATTACAGATGAAGATACTCCAAAAGATAAACATACATATGTATGTACACAAACAGCATCTGGCATTGAGTGGGCTCTTTGTCTTGTATTTTGGACAACAATATGATTTGCCTTTGCGATAATCAATCATGTTCAAGCTTGATTGTGACCAGGTGAATCAGTTCGCAGGTCGCTAGCTGTTGTCCTTGTTATTGTAACCCATTTACCGTTCTGTAAGCTAGTTGGAGGAATAGCATTTTGGTTTCGAATTCTGCTTAATTATTGAATACCCGAATCAACTAATTATGCTAAGAGCCAAGAACTAAGGGGAGACAGAGACAGAGACCAAACACTGAAAGCGTGTTATCCTACTGATTTATTTGGTTTATTTTGTCGAGATACAGCTTTGCTCGAGTGTGCGAGTGTGTGTATGCTTGAAAGGTGTAAATTTGTGTATATGTGTTTGTGTGTTTTACCTTGAAATCCGAACATTCTATTAGCACAAAATGAATTATTAATAAGTGTGTCAATGTGGTCTGACTAACAAGGTGTGCGTGCGTTTGTACATGCCATGTGTAAGTGTGTGCCTGTGTGTGCATGTGTCGCAAAGTACTAAACCGATAAAAGGAGGCGTACACACAATATATACATGCACACACACACACACACATACATGCATATAATATGTGTGTGCAAAGTCATTAATACCTGTGACAGTCATGAAAATAGAAATAACAGGGCAACTTTGGAGCTTACCTTTAGGGACACAATACACACACACACCTACACACCCAAAGACAAAGGGCGAAAAGCTTTGGCGTTGTTTGTTTAGGCAGCGTTTTCTTGGCCTGCGGCTCTGTGTGTGTGTGTGGGATGTGTTCGATGCTGGTGTCGAGCTTTGTGCTTAAGCAGAAAATCATTAGTTAAAACACGCAAATATTTCTAACGTTTTTATTAGCCGAGCAAAAAGTAATTGCCCACAATTAGGGCTTAAATTGTATGGTCATATAGAGAGACATTGCATTGTCCTACGCACACACACACACACACAAAGATACAACATTTGCTCACATAGTACAAGCCGAATGAGTTCCCTGGGGATTAAGCAAAGCGTGAATACGTTTTGCTTGCTCGTTAACTAAGAATTACCCCATGTGTACACAAACACACACACACACGGACACACAGCATATTTCTTTCTTCCTGGTATTTTCCTTTATTTTCGACGTCTTTGCATTGGGTTTACTTTGTATTTTTTTATTGAAAGCATTCTTGTGCCAAAAGCAGAACAAACGAGAGACACAACTCAAATTGTCTCCTGTATTTTTTGGTGCGCCCCTAGTCGGCTTCCTCTTTTTTGCCATTTACTTTTTTACATTTTTCTTTATTTTTTTTGGGGCTCCTACATTGTATTTTGCTTTTGTTGTCCTGGCGTTGCTTTACATTCAAATGCGCCTCAGATTTTTGTTTTCAGCGTCCAGTTCACTGAAGCATGTGCTTATAAAGATATACATACATTACACATAGCTACAAAGAAGTATATATGTATGTATATATGTTATATATTTATTTATATAGAATCTCTATGCTATTCATTTGTTCGCTCTGATTGACACTGATTTTGTTTTCATATTTTTTTCTCACATTTTTATAATGTTGTTACGCCAAAACGCACACACATAAAGCTACCCCAAAATACAAAACATATCTATTCTATATCACTGATCATTATAGTATACTATACTCTAGCTTATAGCTTTTGCTGCTTACTCGTGCGTATTTGTGTTTTGTGTGCTAGTTTTTTATACTTTTTTTCGGTTGTTGCTTTTGCTTTGCTGTTTTGCATAAAATACAAAAGCAAAATACGCATTTGAATTTGAAATTTTAAATTGAAATTTACTCTAGAACGAACGGTCAAACTGACACTCTCGACAATAAAGTATTGAGAGCATTTAATTGAATTATTGAATGGCTGCCATTTTTGGCCCTAAATGCACTTAAAGTTTTTTTTCGCTGTTTGTTTCCGCGTAAATTGAATTAAAACTAACAAAGTAAATCACGCGTACTGTAATTTTACACACACATGCGCATACACACGCACAGCTTTTATGAGAACTCGCAAAAAGTACGTAAAATAAATATGAAATATTTGCACACCCACTTTTCTGTTTTTTTTTTTATGTATGTATGTGCTTTTGTTGTTGTTGTTGCCGCTGTTGCTGTTGATGTTATGTTGTCGTAACTCGTTAGCAGGCTCGCTGTTCACTGTTCACTGTTCGCGAGTTCAAGGTCCTGTGGCACAAGGATCAAGTTGTTGCGAGGCGCACAAATAAAAACATGTAAGTGCCAACAATAATAAAAACAATGCCCAGCCAAAATGAGCACAACATCAAGATTTTTAACATTTATCAAGGACGGGCCGGGGTGGGGACGTAATGAATGGAGAGTCAAATGAAATGAGGCACAACGCGACGAGACGCGACAGAAGAGAAATGCTTGGAAAGAGGCGCGCAGTTGAAATGTAAAGGAAAGCAAACTAGAAAGACGGCAGCCACTTGACAATCGGGGCAGGTGTGCAAGTGGATGTATGTAAGTGTGTATGAGTGTGAGTGTGACTGGCCTTAGAATGCCTGCTTCGAGGACAACACAGACTCAGACTTTACAGTCTCACACACGCTCACGTTTGTTGTATTTCAAAGGCAGTGCGCATCAAGTGCATTGAAGCTGGGGAAATGTTGCCTGTTTGACTCACTCTCTTTCACTTTTTATACTCTTTTTTGCCACCTCTCCTACCTCACCGCCACTGCCCTTCGTTCATTCAACAGTTTAACAACACGTTACGCAAAATAAAAGATGCTCAACTTAAATTACGGAAATAAACATTTTGCACGCTGCAACGCCTTTAAGAACGGGAGAGCTTCTTGTCGCCTTGGCTCAACGAATCGTTTTCAGTTATGTGATAAGGCTACAAACTGGAAACTGAAAGAAGCTGAGAGCTTCAACAATTTTCCCAACACCTCTACGATAGCGAGGGGTATTCAGTAAATTTTAAATTAGATTGCACGCTGATTTCTACATTATAGCTATAAGTTCAAATCGTTAAATAACTTGATATAGAAGAAGCAAAGACCAAACTGGAATTTTACATTAGAAAAACTTAAAAAAAAAACATTTTGTTGCAGTAACACAGTAACAGTTATTAAAACATGCCTAATCCGCTAAGAAATCGTTCTAAAGCTTCTTATTTCGGTCAATGACCCCACCACATTTGCATGCTTTTGCTATGCTCCCACGCGAATATGTAAATGATTAATAAAAATCCTATAAAAAACTTTTTGTTTATATTATAATTTTCAAAACAAATAATCATAAAAATAAAAAAAAAATATATTAAATATCAACATATTTTATATTTTAATATATTTTATTCATAATTTTTGTTTTAATATTTTCAATGAATTTTTTGAATTATGAATTTAATAAATTTAAATATCTTACGGTCAGTTATTGAATGTTAATTAAACATGAATATTGTGGGACTGTTGAAAGTAATTTTACAACATTTGAGACAACCCGTTTCGACACGTTTTGCGTATATCAAAGAGGGCATCATGTCAAAATGTTTTTTTTGCGTTTTGTTGCCGATTTCGCTGCTTTTGCTGCTGCTGTCGCTTGTAATGTGAGCTCATTACCATAAAAGCGTTGCTGAGAGCAAGTGGAAAGCGTCTGACTGCGACAACTGAACGCACATATGAACACGGCCCAAGTAGCTCGAAAAAGCCAACCAAAAACGAGAAAAAAAGGAAACGGAGAAGGAGAAGAATAAGAATAAGGAAGAAGCAGACAGCACACGGTGAGAAAAACGAAACGAAAGCTGGAAGCAAAACTTATAGATGTCTTCAATTTCAGTAATAGCACTCCGGGGCATGTGGGATTTGCAATGGCTGGCTCAAAAAGAGACCCCTTTGGCCAGGAAAGTTTTTAACTGCTGCCTGGTGGATTTTAAAGTGTGTTTGTGCCCTACAGCAATAGGGTTGTATCTATGTCTTCCTATTTTTAGCCAGGCGACTCAATGACTAACTGACTAAGTGTCTGAGTATCTGATGAAACATGTTGCCAGCCAGATAATAGTACACAAATACAAACACACAGAAGCACACGCACTCGCACGCAGGCACACATGTGAAAACACAAAGCCAAAAGGGCTTAAAAAATATGACAATAATGGCTGCCCGCTAGGGATTTGGCTATTAAGCCATGGCAATAGAGAAAACATTGGCAATACATTTAAGTGCCTACAGCATCAAGTCGATGGGGACGGCGGTGTCTGTAAGGGAGGCTAGTTTTAGATCCATATGAGCACACATCAACACATTTAGCTGCAGTACGTAATGCCTGTGTATTGAACTGTAGGTGAAGGCATATTTTATGCAATTTTGCAAACTTCTCAAAACAAAAAAAAAGGATGAAATTTCAACAACAGAGCGACTTGTCGAGTTAGTGAGCTTGCCTTCTGCCTATCCATATCCATGATGCCAACTGCTGTTGCTTGAGCCACCCTGTCCTTGCTGCTATTGCTGTTCTTGCTGTTTCGCCTGTAAGTATGCCATGGAAGTTGGTAAATATGCGCAGACTTTGCCGGCGAGAAAATCATTGACGTTGGCATAAAGATGCTTGCTATTGAGCGTATGCGAGGCATGCCAAAGCTTTTTGGCATAAATACGCTCTGCCACATAATGCACACACACACACACATACACACACAAATAATGTTGCCTCCCCACTTAGACAAAAGCTTTAGTCCCATGCAGGAAAATTGAATTTGTGTGCGTTCTTCGTCTTTGCCTATACCAACTGTAAACTTATGTATGCTTCACAGCAGCTACTGCCTAACATCTATCCCCGCCTCCTTCTCAGATCTTAAATGTATATGTATATAGCATTGTTTTGGTCTAGCTCCGACCACAAGAGGACAGTGTGTGTATATGTGTTTAGCTGTAGCTGTAACTGTATGTGTGTGTGTGTTTATATCCCAGTCATATCGCCTAGCAATCGGCTTTATCTGGCAGCGGTTTGTTTGCCTAGTGCTTGGTCTGTCTGTCAGTCTTTCTGACTATCGGACTGCCTGACGGTTAACATTGTACGAGTGGGAGTCCTGTTCCAGTCATATTTGCTGGCATAACTTCATTCAAGATAAATGCGTGTATCATGTGTGCTTATGCCGTTATCCTTTTATGCTGCATTCTTTATGCTTTCATTTTATTATCTCTTTCACTTTCAACAACACAAACTGATTGCCATTAGAGTGGACCCAAAGTCCACTATCTAGGCCGGATTTTATGTACTAGAAAAAAAAACAACACAAATATTTTACGCAGATAAAGCAGTAGTTCGCAGGCAAGATTTGCACTCTACGAACATAAATCATTCAGTTTGGCACCCGCACGATCTTTGCATACTTTTCAGCGCTCACTGTTCAGGCACGCAGCTGCGGAAATTAATTGTGTGCTTTATTGCAACTAATTCGATTATGAGCTGACAGCGAGAAATGACCAACCGACTAACCGACCGCCCACCCGTTCACACTAAACAATAAGCCAACAAACTAGAACTGAATCAGCACAGCAATCACAGCAGGACACGTGTCCTGTCAATGCGTATGTGCATTATTATTCGTTATTCATATATAGCATAAATATAAAAATATATATTTTCGATATAAATGACTTGCAATGCTGCAATTTTCGGTTATTGAATACTGCTCTTGCAAACTTTTGATTTATGGTTTCATTATGGAATGTGCATATAATTGTACGAGCCATCAGCATTCAGTTCGTGGGCCTGAGCGGAATAAAATTCCAAATTGAAAAGCATAAGACCGTAAACCAAATGACGTCACGTGCGTCTAATTAATTAACCACTGTGAGGAGTGTAGGGATGGGATGGGGATGGACGTCAGCCGGCAGGCAGCTGCTTCAAGCGGACGTAAATTAATTTTACATTTAGATGCTTGGTAAATGAGTCGGAAATCGTCATCATAAAAGAGCCAAGCTCTTATTGTACTCTAGAAAACCCTGAACACACAATTCTTTGGAAATTTCAGTTTTGGGTGCTTGACTCAAAATATTTTTCATATATATTTTTTGTGTTATTTTTCGCTTTCATTTCATTTATCGATTTGTCGCTCTTGCTCTGATGACTTTATCAGTGTCAACGTTTGTCCTCTTGGTCAGTTGTTAAGCACCCACACAAACACATATACACTAAGCAAACAGCACACACAGACTCACACAATACCACAATGCATGAATATCCTGGCTGGTGCCAGGTCCTGACCCTGCTCTTGCTGCTTGCCTATTGCCTGCAGCGCATGTTTTTTTTGGGTTGCGCATTTAATGTCCGCTTTGTGTTTTCGGGGCGGCGAGGGGCGTTTGCGGCATTTGCACGCTTCATTTGACATAAAGAGCAAAAATAACCGCCAGCGGTTTTATGCCAGGGCTAGGGCTAGGGCTGGACTGCTGTGACCGTTGTGCAGATTAAGTATACGCCCCGTATTTGTGTTTTGTATATACGTAAATACATACAGATATTAATGTGCGAACGCAATGTGTCTGCCTCGCATTTGTTTCTTTCCACATGATATGTGGCGGTCACCATTCGTAATGTGCATAATATGCAGTCAAAGCCGAAATTATTACAAAACGTAACATAACTTGGCTCTTTACTTAGTTACATACGTATACAAAGCATGTTGTTGGGTTCGCTAGATAAAAAAGAAATGATTATATTGAAATATATAATTTATTTTAAATTCTCATGCATTTAATCAATAGCTGAAGGGCGGCAAGTGTACCTAAATTCTTTATATATATACGCTAATTAGCTATTGAATAGTCCTTAACCGGCTCTCTTTCACTTCGTTGTTGCAGAAGAGGTAAGCTTAGTTATAAACTGATTGGAGGGACAAAGAGTACAATTTTGAACATTCCATTAGAAATGATTGAGTACGACAAATATTTCAAAAATATTGAATATAAATTAAATTGCTTGTTAAATTTTAGCAACATAGCATATCGAATCGATTTAATTTAATTCGTCTATACATTTAGGCACAATTAAGAGCAATTGGACATTTTTGGCTGCCAGATATTTATATATTTTATTTAATATTATTAGCCTGCAGGTATTTCTGAGTGTTGTTCGATGGCAAGCGCAAATAATCAGTAAGAATTTAAAACTTTTATTTATACAGCTTATCGTCAATCGAGCAACATACCAAAAAAGCCAATTAAAACCACAAAAAGAGAAAAAATGAGAAACAATTGATATTCGTATTGATTTTCAATTAGTAGGGACAGCAATTATTGCTGCAAAACTGATGTTGCAATTACACTTTACAAAATTCATTAACAAGTGCGTAATGACAGTTCAGTTCATATAAGTAGGTAAACGTGTGTGTGTGTGTGTATGGAATAGTTCTCTATGATACCTGTAATATTACCAGTCGTTGCATTGAGTACTGGCTGACAGACACACGCGGCGTATACGCGATGACAGTCGGCTTTAATAATCGCAGCTATACAGACAGAACAGAGATATAACAAGTATATATATATAGTGAATGTATGTATGTTCATACGTATATTCATATCAGATACGTGTATTATTTATTAAATTTTAGCCATCAGCAGCTGATGTTGTTGCTGCTGTTGATGTTTGCTGTTGCTGTATCAACGTGTCTCATTTGAAATTTGTTGTACGTGCTGGGGAAAGCAATAGCTTTCAGCAAATTAAATTTACTTTTCATCGGTGCCAGAATTTCATATCGATCGCCAATCTAATCTAATATACCATACAACAATATTTTAAGCACTTGTATTTGTAATTATTATTTAAGAAAATCTCTTACAATAGCTTTGGTCAATTAGCATGACTTCATCTTATATATTTACATTATTTAAATTTGTTTTCTTTTCTATTTACAGGTAAGTTCATTAAATTAATCAGATAAATGTCAATCGATTGTGGCTACCATTAAACTTTTGTGCACTTCAAAAAGTAAGCATTTTGTTTATTTATTTTTTTATTTTCAATCACAAGTTTTTCCCCAATTACAATAATTGAATTCTAAGTGAATCTGTTAGATTTCTCATTTTGTTGTTTTTATCTTCATAAAAAAATAGACAGCAAGTATGTTTATTTGCCTTAAAATGTGAGTAACAAAATGTGATATTTGTTAAAATATGTTTGCTTTTTGTGTTGTCCTTATTGTTTGCGTCCAAGTCATGTGCAAAATTTATGTGTGTCAGCCAAGTAGGGTAAAGACAGCAATAATGAAGACTGAAATGAGATAGAGAGAGAAAGGGAGGGAAAGTGAACGAGAGAAAGAGTTTGTGTTGGTGGGAAAGTGTGGTGGCATGTACAAAAGAAATTCTAAAGATTAAATTAAATTGTACACGTCCCAGTTTTAAACTAAACAGGCGGCAAGCAACGAACTGAAGCCAGCAGCTGCTTATAGTCGTACATCATAGGGACAGGCAGGCTTGGCAGGCACACATACACACACTAATACGAACACACATACTTACACATCCGTATAAGCCAGCTACTGGTGCATGTCCTGTCGTGAGTATTTGGCGACCAGAGGAGTTAGTTGCAAAACGCTTTGGCGCAATAAATCACAACATTTTCAGATGCTTACACAAATGCCTTTTTGATCCTTAATTTTCTGATCAAATACGTGACATTAAACACGACCAGCATGTCTGTGTGTGTGTGTGTGTGTGTGTCAGAAAGTGGGCGGGTTTTTGGGATGTTGACTGGCAACTAACAAATCGTAAAGATGTTGAAAATTGAATGAAAAGTACTGTGAATACGAGTACACAAAAATCAAGAAAACTTTTAGTAACCTACGTGCAGATACCCTGTAACTGAATTAATGCAACTTCTTTAATTCTAAAATTTGACGTGAGTCTAAAACGATTTTACCTCCAAACAACATTAACTGGTATTTGGTATCAAAAATGAAGTATGTGCAAAAAACGAAACAAAGCGATTGAAATTTTTTAACCGCAGCTGCCCACATAAAGCAATGCCAAATGTGCGACTTGAGGATTTGCTATAGCTTTATACACATGCATACATTTGTAAGCTTGTGAGTGTGTGAGATAATCAGTACTATTGTATTATTGTATTTTAGCGAATGGCATTGTAAAATTCTCCCCTTTTTTACGACTGTCTGCAACTGATAGTCGCCTTGGCATTGCCTACAATGTTACAACGTTGTATTTGCTTTTGTTGGTTGTGTTTTACGCTTGCTTTCTTTTCAATTTATTGTGAAGCATTAAAAAAAAAAAATGGGGAGGAAGTGAAAGGCACTCTTCGTAGATACATGCGCAACACAATGGTAGTTCCATACTTACATGAGCTCCAGCAATAACCCATTGTGCTGCCCTTTGATAAAATGTCAATTGCAGTGTTGCAAAGTATCAAAAGCTGCACTTGTACACACACAACCACAGTCAAATATAAATACATGAGAGACCAATGAGAGAGAGCAAAGCGATTTGCCAGATCGAATACGAAGTTGAAGCAAGCAAAACAAACTACTAACTGTTCATCAGGGGCGAAGGTGAAAATAAGATTACAGCTGTGTAAGCGTAAAGCAATTACTATTGAATATAATATGGGTTAAAGGGGCATGTAATGATTTACAAATGTTGGTTATTGCACCTAAAATAAAAGGTATTTAGTTTGTAAGTATTATCGGCTGTTAATAAACTTACAAATATATTATGTGTACAAGTTAAAGGCAATATGTTCGAGATAGATAATAAGGAAAACAGTTACAATTTCAATGTCTTTTGTGGCATCTACAACAACACTATTTTAACGTACCTTACACCTTAAGCTCTGAATAATCGTCCGATTAAGTTTTATCTCAAACACACACATACAGAAACAAACTTTTCTGCTCATCCGAAAAGTTATTCAAAATGTTTTGCTACTAAATTTATTTGTTGCTGTTATTTTAAAGCTATTTTGCTGTCATAAATTATTAAGCATTAATTAATGCAGCTAAAAGCTTGCTTGTAAGAAGTTTTAATGCAGTTCAACAGCTGTAAGATATTTTATTTGTAGTGCAGCCTGCAACAAAATGCGGCTTATGCCTCCTTGCAGCAGGTCAAAGCAACTCACACACCCACTAATAAGTTGTACAAAAGTCTAATTAAATTGAGAAAAGGCTTTTGCTGCTTAAGCGCGCATAAATATGAAATTTATATCCTTGAGCAGTTTGATAACATAGTTGAGAGGGGAGTTTGTTTGTTGTAATTTTAATTATGTCAAACCTAAGCATAAGTAATTCACAAATATGTGTGTTGTGTGTGTGTGTGTTGTACAATTATTGAGCTTGTCGAGCGAAAAGTGCGCGCCACACATACACACATTGAAATTTGTTTTAATTTTTATGAAAATTGTTAAACATGCAGCTTAATGATGTTACTTAAAGTGAAAATGATCAGGCCCTTGTATTCACGTGTGTTAGACTTAGTTGTGGGCGTTGCGGGGCCCAAAAAAACAAGGTACCTGCCACGCATGTTGCCACAAATATTTTCGTAAAACGCGTCCAAACTTTGTTGCTAAACGCAACTTTTGCCATGTTCGACGCACAGCTGCCACAGTCAGCGACCGAAAAACCTGAAGAGTTGAATCTTCTGCCTGCCTCTGCTTGGCTAAACATGCACACACACACAATTATAATTATTATGAAATTTTGAAAATGTTTTGGGCTACAGGCACCACTACCCCACCCACACCTACTGCACCCCTTAACCCCATAACTTTGCCATCAACGACAGGGGCAGGCCTTCAACACGTTTACCACAAAGCCAAATGCCAAACGGCAAATATCTGCCCCAAGCTCTTCCCACCTACACCCCTTTGCCACCGCCCCTTCAAACACTTGGCGCATTCTCACTTTGAGTGTTGAGAACCGTGGTGGGAGGGAAGGGGGCTAAGAAAATGGGTTATTTGGCATTGGCATAATTTTCACGTGCTTCTGTGACGTCAGCGTGAAAACGATTGAAAACTGTTGTTAAAATATACAAATAAAAAAGCACTCATTTAGGCACATTTCGAATTGTGCGGCCAATTTGACTTAATTAGCCAAGTCGACAGCCAGGCCGATTAATAAACTTGTCCTTAATTACGTGACCAACATCAATATTTAGCCAAGCCAATAAAAAAGAATCATTGACTAACAGACTGACTGACGGACTGACTGAATTGAATGAGTGAGCGAAAGAGCCCGAAGAAGCAGAAGAAAAGGAAGTGCTGAAAACCAATCAACACAAAATTAAACAAGAATCGCGACTCATTTGGCTGCAAAATTAAAAATACCTCTCGACAGTCAATTTCTTCATCTGCTCTTCGTCCCCGCATCCGTCTTTTGCTTTCTTACTTTCTCTTCGCGACTGCGATGGCGGCAGAATGAATTGCGCTTAGCGTTTGTCCGTCCGCATCCACCCGATGCCAATACCATTAGTAAGTTAGTCTCAAACCACACTCCCCCCCTTACACACTTCTTTCATTTTCACTGGGTTTTTGGGACATTCTTCTTGGCTGCCAGTATAACAAATTTGTCTATTTAAACTTTTTTCCCTACACTCTGCTAACGGTATTTTTGGGTTATTATATAATAAGAAAGGGAGATATTTCACCAACTTGTCTTATTTATAAATATATGCATATTTATGAGTTATTTGATAAATTATTACACTCTTTTTGTAACAAATTTCACAGATGACACGCATTCAGTTCTATTTCGCTATTCAAAATTATTTAAATAATGCGCATAATGAACTGCTAAAAAGTATAAAAAATAACAACGGAAAGCTATACCAAATACAAGAACTTGAAAAAAATTTATATTCATATTTATTTGATAGTAAACAAATTTGTTAAATACCACAGTTTCTTGACAGAGGTATTACAACACCAGTGAACTCGAATCCTGGACTTTAAATTTTGCAGAATGTTTATGTTTGAGCAAATAGCTCAAAGATAAATTTGAGGTAAATAAAACAACCAGGTTTTTTAAGCAATCCAGATTTGAACAAAATATTTACCAAACAATTAAGAAAATTAATTTTAGATAACGGAAATGTTAAAATACTTCATGCTGAAGACTTTTACGATTTTTTCTTGGATGTCACTGTCGGAACTGAATCAAAATATATCAACGGGAAGAACCAGCTGTCAAATAAAAAGTTGAATCATTAAAATTGTTTAACCCGAAGATTGGTCAAGATTTTACATGAAAAAATTACTGTCAAATGTTGCTTGCTGCTTGAATCCGAAATAAAATTAAAAAACCTGTCAAACACAGTTTGAGCACCAAATTTAAATGGTTAGTGTATGGAAAGGAAGTTCCTAGTTATAGCACACAAAATTGTTATCCAACTCCAAACTTGTTAGGGTATTCCTTATTCAGTAAATAGTTGCTTTGCCTTTTGTCTAGTTGTTTTGGTGCTTGCTTATATTTTAAATTTCGTTTTTTTATTCATCGTCATTTGCATGTCATTTATTTTGTTAATGTTTGCAAATAAACAACCACAATGAGGCGCTGCACAAGGAGGCGTCTCCGTTGTAGAGGCAACACCCATTTAGCGACAAGTTAAAAGCTACGAAAGCAACAGCAAAAGAAGCAGCAGCAGCAGTCGAAGCAACAACATCAATTTCAATTCTCACACTTATGGAAGAGGGAGTGTGTTTGTGTGAAAGAAAGAGAGAGGGGGCGAGGGCGTCAGTAAATATTTTACGCTATACCAAAAATATGGCAACAATTTATAAGTGATTCGTCATTGTTTATTGGCTTCATCGAAGCGCGAATGAGCCATGACCAAGAATTATGGCTGACAATTTGGCCTGGCACCATTCCAGCCATAAATAATGCTGCCCAGCCAACAATAACAAATCACAATATCGTATCAGTGTTTGTTGTTGTTGTTGTTGCTATCGCCTTGTCTTCATTAGCTGATTGGCCAGCGAGATTTTTGGCCATTTGTTGCCGACTGTTGCAAGGTGTCAACAGAAACTGTTGCCAGGTGCGCCAGTCAAAGGTGTGAAAGTCGACGCCTAACTGTATGCAATGCAATTTACAACTTTGATAGAAATACCATAATAGAACTTTTGTGTGCCATGCTACCAAACACCCTGTAACAAATACAGTTTGAATGCACTGGTTGCCATATGTAGTTATTCGATAAGCTGCTTGCTATAGTAAAGGAATATGTTTGTGAGTTTTTAGGTTCCAAACATAAACATGTTTACTTTTCAGTTGGGCAAAACTTCATCATGCACTCCTTAAAAAATAGTCAAGGGGTATGGCAAGGCTGCACGTTTCACGGTATGGAGACAAAGTTTTAAGCTGTTGCAGTTGGATTTGCTGTGAAGGCAGCAAGTGCGATTGATTCAATCCAAAAGCCGCTTTGCAAACTCTCTGAAAACTCGCTAAAGCGTCGCAATTGTAGGCAAACTCATCCTGCCCCACGCTGCCAGTCAGTTTGGGGTAGACTATTTTGCGACAAAGCGAGCGGCATAAGCTGTAAGCTGCCTTGCAAGTCCTTGCGAGTTGTTGTTTGGCGTTGGTTTGTCCTTTGTCTGCTCTAAGGCATTTCGGCAGGTCGCCAAAAACTTTGTGCAGCAAATGCAAATACTAAACTTAAATGAAATGCAGTTGAACATGCCACAAAATGTAAACTTTTTGATTATCAAGTTTTTGAATCTACATGTGTATATACATACATATGTACCATGTGTATTTTTGTCTTTATGTGTGTGTGTGTGTGTATTAAATAAATTCCATGCACAATATTAAGTGCAAATTGTTTTGGCGCAATTGTTGTTGATTCCCTTGGTACTCTCCCTTGCACTCTTATTGCTGCTAGCTATGTATGTCTTTTATATATTTTATGCACGCAACGGCATTGGAGACGACAACAGCTTAAGGCTCGAGTTTAACTAGGGGGCGTGGCAAGCGTGCTGCAGCAACAAAAACACTAGCAAGTATGGCGACAATTTTTGGGGCAACCAAAGAGCTTTCCTATTAAAATTTTCATTAAATTGAAAGCAATTAGTATGAGACGCTGAGAAAGCTGACATGGCATCCAGTAACGGCAACAGTTTCAGCTAGCCTCCTCCACTCTGCACGTCAACCTCAACGCCGCTAGCAACACTCCAAATGTTGCTGTTGTTGCTGTTTGTATTTTGATTATTGTCAAAAACCCGAGGCAGCAGCTGCAATTTGCGGACACATAAAGAAGTAGAAGATGGAATGGAGTAGAGTGTAGAGGGTGGATAAGGGTAGAGGATTGGGTGTCAGCTAGCTGGCGACTCGTGCGTTGCGTAGCTGCTGCCATTCAATTTCCATGAGGCGCAAATTGCGTTGGCGATAATACAAAAAGTCTAGGCGACCAAGCATCAAGATCTCAAAACATGGCCTGGGGCAGGCCAAAATTAATTTGCTGTCTGCCTGCAGCAGAAATAAATTCGTTTCACCTTGATTTTTGTTCATTTTAAGTGTTGCGAAGGGCTCCAAATGGTGGTCGTGTGTTAGCGATTGTTGATTTTTTATTTCTGGCCATTTTCATTGTTTATGGCATTTGGCATTTTTGCGAGCACTTCGCCTGCTTAGATCACTCAACTAGAAATTGATAGCGCTCTATGGGGAGTACCATTACTTTTGATGACCGCGATTTGGTTGACAAACAGCCGACGACAGCAGTCGCTGGGATATTTCACGTTGACAGCTGTGATGCTTATTAAGCAATTTCCGTTTTGCTGTTTTAGGCTTTAATTTTATTTTTTGTAAGATGTTCTTTGTCGCACAGGTTGCTTACGGACAGCTAAGAAACAAGTTCAATAAAAATAGGCGAGCCGCTGCACATAAAGTGTTATTTATTGATTTTCCGCAATGCGAATTTATGTGCTGCAAGCATAAAAAATTTTTATGTCCTTTGATTTAATAGCCATTGTTGTAGGTACTACATTTGATTTTAATTCTGTAACCACAAACAAAGAACAATATCAAGTTATGTTTTATATGTCTGTCGCTGGATTAAATATTTCAATACCGAATCGAATAGCCAAAATATATGTATAAACAAATGCCAAATTGTTGCATTTTACTCAAAATCGTTAGAAAAAATGTTTAAATATTTTTGTACGTAAAAGACAGAAGCAATCATTACCAACCACATCAACAGCTGGGACAATGGTCTCCTTACTTGTTTTTTAAATTGTATCTGACCAGAAGATGTTTTACTCAGTACAAAATTTGTGGATTATTTATATAAGCGGCACAATTTGGGTCTTTTTCTTCTACATGTTGATACAGTCAGGTCGTCAGAACTCTTAAGGCAGGCAACTTATTTTGAAAACTAAGGAAACTTAATGGTTGTTGGTGCAGTAATAATTATAATTTTAATGTATACATGTGTATAATCTAAACTGGAATTTTGTTGAGTGTAGCTGCTACTGCGTTTTTAGCTTATTTCCCTGCCCGACTTTGGCAGCCAAAGTATTGAAAATGTGCAAAACGGGCGCCCCAAAAATTTCCGAAAGTATTTCTAGCTGAAATTGAATTCCTGGCTGCAGCTTGTCTTCTTCATCATCCTTGGAGGTTTTACAAAAATTTTCAATAAAATAAAAATAGCTGCAGGCGCACAAGCAACGCACACATAAAGTATATCAAAAAACCAAACTCTTTGAAAACGTTTTCTTTTGGAGTTGTGCTACGTGTTTGTTTTGATTTGAACATTTTGCTGTGCTGGCTGGAATATTATGTATTGATTAAAGTACCAGTGGCAGTAGCAAGAAACTCGCTACCCATATACATAAAGTGCACATGTATATGTACATATCTGTATGTGTGTACATATTTATCGGGGATGTGGCCGGCAGCCTTGGGAATGTGGCATGTGCGGGTGGAGAGTTTTAAAGTCAGCTTAAAGCTGCTGACAATTCACAGCGGCCACACAGCCCAGCCACTGGATAGCTGAGAGTATGCCACATAGCTGCTGCTGCAAGACAGTAAGGCAGTAAGGCAGCATGGCAGCAGAGGCATGCCACACGCATTCCTTTGATCAATTTCGGTGGCAACCTCGATTGTGGGTGTGTGTGTGTGTGTGTCTGTGGCTGCCTTATTTTGTTGTATGTAGTATTTCTGGAATTTAGGCACGCACACTCACCTTGTGCCACCCATTGCAAATGGCCGCCGCAAGATGGCGTGTGCGTGCTGCCGTCGCATGTCAAAATTTTTTGCTTAATTTTTTTTGGTTTTTTGGTTTTTTTCCTCCCATTCAGTGTGTGTGTGTGTTATTTTTATGATGCTTAATTTCTGTCACCAACTCCGTCCCCTGCCGCGTTGAGAAAATGGTGCCATTTGCATATTTGATAAACTTTTCTATTTGCCTGCGTATTTTGTGTTGGTGCTGCTTTGCCGCTTTCCGGTTTTTGCCTGCTTGCAGCATAAATAAATAAATTGTGTGCTTAGCGAGCGGAGAAATTCAAAGTTTTGTTTCGTGAAATGTTAACAAATATTTGTGCTGGCCGTGACTGCTGTTTGGCTCTCATGATTGTTGTCATTATATTTATTGTTTTGATGTGCGCTGTGCCAGCAAGGACAAAGCCCACGCATGAGCTGTTTACCCTCGTACTTGCTTGGAGTGCTGCTCCCTAAGCATTTATCTTTTGTCTCCGACTCCTTCGCATGCACACACGTGATGACTTTTGCTCCGCAAAGTAGGCAGGCAATTATTTTCGCTTTTAGTTCGCTTAGTTTATTTTTGGTAAAAGCCAAAAAAATAAATAACTCAAACGAACAGAGTAAGCGGCACACACAGCAGGTGTCGCTGACAAGGCAACCGATACAGAGTACATGGCACAAGTTTTGGAGTCTCTGCTTGCTATATAAAAAAGGCCTTTGGATTTGCTAATGGTCTGTCCTGCAGTAGGCCCCACTTAATTTATCAACATCTTTCTTCGTTTTTTTTTTTTTGCGGTTGACAGTGACATGCACCAACAACAGCAACAACAAACACCAACAACAAAAGCAGCTGTGAGCATCTGGTGCGCAAGCTTTAATTGAATTTGCGTTGTGCCATTTGCCAGTTAGTTTAGCTAAACAGCCGGCAAACACTTTCCGCAAATTATGCGATTAATGCTATGCAAATGGCAATGAGATGTTTCCTGACTTCCCGGAGAGCAGTCAGCAGGGGAGAGGGGCTCCCCATCTCAATTACATACATCAAGTGCAGAATAGACAGCGAATGAACTTAAGCTCAATGCCCTAAACATGATCATGGGCTTTGGCTTTACACTGGGTAAGAGTTTGTCATTGGCATCAATTATGCTGTTCAGTGTTCGCCTGGCAACGTCAGCGTTTTCTCAGCGGCACTCAAAAGTGATGGAAAACGACACTCAGGACCAACGTGGAGACGTGCTGCAATAAATTAAAGCGTTGCGGCCGTTAAAATGCGACCAAAAGTTGACATAAAGCGCCAACGAACAAGCCCCACAGCGCATAAAATATGATAAATAAAACGCTTAAAACACAAGCGACCATTGCTGCTATTTACTTATTGCAATTTATTCATGACTCTTCCTTGCACTTGAACAAAAACAGTACAGTAACCATAAACATGTCACTGAGTGTTGTTCCATTGAGAAACACATAAGCGTAAAATCCTCGAGCAACAGAGCAAAGCCAGCATAACATTAAAGGAAGAGGTCAACATAAGAAATTAAGCTGGAAATAAAATATAATCCAGGCAAGAATCTTAAAGTTAAGCTTTCAAATGAAAAATATTTAAAATATTTTTAAAGAAAATAGAAGAAGAAATGTATGTAAGCATTGATAAAAGTTTTAATAAAGAATCTTTAGGAAAATAAGGCAAGGCAGGTATTTTCTCTTTGTAAATTATAAATATAGTAAATTAATTTTGTTGAATAATAAATGAATAATGAAGAAGATTGTAAACCACTTTAATCGGACATAGTGAAAGGAAACTTTTAAGTCTTTTATCTTTCCCATACTAAACTATATTTTCTGTCCTTAATAACTTTCCAACAAGCAAAGATTAATACAGTCTGCAGCATCTCTTCCACTCAGACATGCAGAGATGAGCACAGCCTGTGCCTTATTCAGTTGCTTCTTTGGTTACTGAGCTTTAAATGCATTTACTTCCTCTTAGCTGGAGCGTTAGAAACACTATACATACCTAGTCCAGGATATTTAAGTAATTTCGTTGCGAAGCTAAGTGCAAATTAATGAAGCAATCTCTGGCATAAACAATTTGCAATAAATTTGTACCTTCCCTTCGTGCATTGTTTGCTTCTGGCGAGCCATAAAATTGCATTAGCGCCGTTTGGGCTATCATAACAATAATGCAGAAGGTTGAGAATGCCGTACAAAATGCAGCTCAAATTGCAAGCTGCAGCAGCAGCCCGAACGAAAACTGTACGACCAAAATGGGGCCAAAGCGAAAGTTCAAAATGTCGACAAACGAACAAACAAAATTTCATTTGCAGTGCAACGTAAATTGAATGCACATATGAGTACATAAGTGTATGTGTGTTTGTGTGTCTCTCTCACTGTGAGTGTATGTGTGTGTAAGTAATGTGAGTGTAACACAAATGTTGGCATTTGTGTTTGTTTGTATGTGTGTCAATGCCGTTGACGTCGAGTAAGCGTGAAACAAATGCAAGCTATAAAATCTCAACAGCTACAAAGCGCAATGCTAGAGGGTCCAAAATGGAATGATTGTGCAAAGGGGAAAGTGTATGCAGAGGATGGGCGGGGATAGTAGCTTGGCAATTCTAACAACTGCAAGTGCTTATTATACCCTACAAAAACTGTATAAAGGGCGTAGTAACGAAGTGTTTAAATGGAATGTGAATTTGCGAAGAAAAAGGCATATTTGATATACAAACTCTTTTATTTAACATTGAAAAATATATTTTAAATGATTTTGGATTTGTAAAATAGAATCTTCAAGTTTCACACTCCCGGCCTGAGTATTTGAACTTATTTGTATTTGTAGCATAAGCAATGAAATGGCTGCCAATAGCAAATGGTGCAAACCTGCACACATTCACACAAACACACACTTTTACACACCCAGTTAAGGTGTGCAAACAATTTGATGGCGCAAGACGGATCTTTTGAAATAGTGCCTAAAAGATTTTAGGCGAGAAATTAGAAGCAACGGAAAAGCAACTTAACTTACAAAATTAAATACTCTAGAAGGGTCAAGAGCTTATAGTCAAAAATTTTTTGTTCTTTGGACATAAGCATAAGCATTTTATTGATGTTTTAAATTGCTTAAGCTTAGACCCCGCCATGTAGTCGCCAACAAAATCTGGCTACAAATACAATGATGTGCTTGCTTTAAATTTCGTTGCTTAACATAAGATTAGCAAGAAATTTCGACTAAAAATCCATTGCTTGTTGTTTGTACTCATATTCTTGAGACACTTTTATCACTTTCAAAGCATCTTTTGTGCATAACATTAATATTCATTTTCCAACACTAAATAAATAAGTGTTTTTCGAATAACTTTCACATAGTTGCCGAAGCCGTTGCCGTTGCTGCTTACTCATTCCAAAATTATCCATGTTGTTGGCGTAGTTACTTCGTTGTCGCTTATCTTGACGGCTCATGTCAGGCAAAAAGCACAAGGACAACAATGCAAACAACAACAACAACAATAACAACAGCAACAAGATGAAGAAGAACAACAATGGAGGCATAGAACGCGCTTTGGGGCTTCTTCCCACTTACTGGGCTAAGAACGTGAAGTAACTTTTGGTCATCCTGGCAACCCTGAGACCTGAGCAGCAATCGTGTAATCACTTGTCAGCTGGCTAAGCTCTGACCAGCCGCCGTCTGCCCCCAGTGGCATCATCCAGCTGCTACTCCTTCCTGCCTTCCTCAAGTCTAGCAACTATTGCGAGTTTGCTTATTTGTAAACACTCGTCAGCTAATGCTTTGTGGCACATAAACACATAAACATATACAGTATTCATGCAAGGGGAAATTTGTACTTTTATGCTCGAGTGCTTGAGCTTTTTTTGGCCAGCTGACAGTTTTCTGCAAATATTTAGAATCACAAGTTGCGCAATTTATTGAGCTGATAAATTTTGTTGTTTCGTTTGCAATTTCCTTGTCTGCCCGTCGCTCACAATGTGAAATTTATTTGAAAAGTTATTTTTGGCCGGTTGAAGTTTGCCAAAAAGGATCAAAGACGCAATATAAATTAACATCAAATGTTGCAAGTGATAAAATGGCTACCGATAAGCGCTGTCGCCTGCCGCTTCGTGGCAACTTACGTGCCGCTTATCGTTCCAACAGCTGCGGCAGCTTAAATGCGTTACACAAATGCGATTCTCGGTATTGTTCTGGTCCTGCTGCTGGTGGTATGTGGCGTGTCCTTGGCGTGTCCTAATTGGGTAGCACCAACTGTGACTGCACATTCCGGCCAAATACTCACACCAATGCAAACGTTCATGTGTACACAGGTTGGCCCAAAGCGTACTGTTGGCCATCGTGTGCAGCTGAGTTATTGCATGCTGTTGGTTCCGTCTACAATTAGCAATGCGCTCATTAATTAAAGTGCCTATACACACTGCAGTCTGAGGAATCTTTGAAGAAACGTTGCAAGAATCGATTCATAATCACCATTCTAGTGTTGTGCCTTCTTATTTTGTTCCCCAAACATCAAATTTTGATAAATAATCGTCAAATATTCTTGCTTTCCACCGATTTAAATCAGTTCACGCACACCCACACGCACAAATATCAAATATAATTGTTTTTAATACGACGTTTAAGGCTGCTAGGAAAGTTAGCAGAGAAAAACTTTTCGCTATGGCAAACGCATTTTTAATTGAGATAATAAGAGAAAGGGAAGAGGATTGGTGACACGCAAACTAACTACCAAGCCATTAAGCCAACTCACAGCTAAAGCTATCGCTTTGTCTCAGTTCTTAATCGTTTTTGTGCTTGGGAAAAAAGCTTGGGCAAAACAAATGGTATCCAGAGAAAAGTT